>CM060945.1:176485220-177110220 GCA_030765085.1 Allium cepa
TGCAGCTTGCTTCTGTGTTTAATTCGCAGAAATTTGTTATAACCCTATTCACCCCCCCCTCTAGGGTTAATCTAGATCCTACACCCCCATGCTAGAGAATTCAGCCCGAAAACATTGTCACACCCATCAAAGCTTCAAACCCGACAATGACGCTGATACGACACCTCGGCCATTAATAAATGCAGCTACTGTTTTTCCTGTGTTCCCCTTCCTTCACACTTCCTCTGACATCAAACCCGATCTACCACCATTCGTTGATTACCGAGATTAGAGCATAGTTCCATTTCCGTTTAATTCGAGATTTCACATTTTTCATTTACTTAAAAATCATGAAACCTACCTCAAAAATCATCATTTGCATGTACAAATCAGATTATATAATTAAATCAGAAAATTATGAACTTTGATTTTTTTTAGTTTTAAGAAGATTTTACTGTATTAACTTCTTCCAGTTAAAGGAAACCTTTTTAATTCAACTTAAAAACATTGTTAAAACTTATATCTTATTATTTTAAAAATAATTTGTTTATTCATTAGAATCCACAGAGAATCAGGGGCAGAGAAAATGGGATTTCAAATAAGTTTAAAACCTGTAAACTAGCACACATCATATTTGCATGTACACAGATCTACACACCTATATATGGACATTGCAGGCATCTATATAAACATTTTCAAGTCATCATCACCATCACAGGCATGCAAAAGCGTATAAATATATTAGGGGTTTTTAAAGTTTGCTCACCTGACTTCCAGAAAGAACAGAAGGCTGATTTTGTTCTGAAATCTGGAATTGACCCTTATGCATTTGAGTTTGAGTCGAATCCATGTGTTGTTTATCAGATTTGAGATGATCTGGTGACTGGAATGAAATGAACTTACTACTTGATTGCAGTTTTTTCTTTGATTCCAGGTTGATCTTGAAACAATTTGATCTATCTGTTTTTTTAGAATTGTTCCAATATTATGATCTTCATTTTTCTTTCTGGTTTTTGTTGTTTTGTAGCTTTGATATCAGTTTGTTTGTAATCTGATCTGTAGCTTTAAATCATTGCTTTACTGAGTTGAGACTTTTTGGTTTTGGCCTTTCTTTTGCATAGCTTCAAGTTTTGATTTCTTTTTCTTCATGATTTGTTTCTTTGCTTTTGAACCTAAGACAACATTTGTTTTCTAATTTTTTTGATTTCATGGTTTCATTTTCAAATTTGAGGGTGAAAATAAAAGAAAACATAGTTTTACTCCTTAATTTATATTATTTATGTTTTATATGATTTTCATATTTTAAATTTTTAAAAGAAAATTTTATTTTTCCACATGTATTCTTTGTCAACATTTGTAAAATGCATGTCTCAATTCTTGTACACTTGTTTAAAATATGTATTTTTATGTTTAAGCCCTTAATTTTGATTTAATTTATAAATTTTGTTCAAACCCTTTACTCAATTAAATTTACATATGTATATTATGTAGTTTTAAATGTTATACTTTAAAAAGATATCTTTATATCAAAACTTGAATATTTATGTACATATAAACTAACTATTTTATTAAATCTTGTTTATATTTTACAACCCAATTCTAATTCATGTACTTATTAATTTTCGAAAGATATATATACCTATATATGTAAGTTTTAAAGCCTTCATTCGAAATTATATAATTTATAAAGGAAAATGAATTGAAAACAATTTATAAATAATCATACATATATAATTCTTAATTAATAATTTTTTTTAAATCTAATTTATTTATTATATGATATATTCATATACATATATTAAAATTAGAAAACAAATTTTATTTCCTATATAATTATTAAATTTGAAAATTGAAATTTCTATTTACAATACATACCCTATTTAACTTTGAAGTATCACATTCATTCACATCTATTTTCATCTACAAAAATACATTCTTATATGTTTAGGAAATTCTCAATTTAATCCACAATTAGATTTATAATTAATATATTATTCAAAACATTTATTTCTGAATTTTCAATCTCACAATTCAATTTAAAATAAAATTTATATACATTTATCTGATTAAATTTGGAAAAATTCACATTTATTCTCAATTTGATTCCAAAATTAAATTAATTGTCAAATTAAACTTGTTCAAAATTTGGAAATGTTACAATCTCGATTTCTTCCAAGATCAAACGTTCAATATTTCTTCTTTTGATGTTGCCATCGATCCTAAAAAGTTATGTTAAAAACAATCTTTCAGTAGTGGAATTCAAGACGAAATATAATAAGGGATCAGGGGAGACGAGATATATAATATGTTTGAACTATGAACTGGATGGAAGCAAGATATGAAGTAAGAGAAATTGGGAATTGCTCCCACGCATTTCATAAAGCATGCATGGATAAATGGATTGATAATGATCATGTTGTTGAACTTATGTGATTCGAATATTTTCCAAAGTAGACAAGAAAATAATTAACTGATTCATTCAATCAATTAATTTGGTTTGCATATGGAAATATATGAGAGAATATTTTGGAAGGAAACTAATTAGTTACTCAATCAATTAATTAGTCAATGCATTTGTTATATGAAGAAATAAATGATTAGGCATGGAGAATCAATCAATCAAAGGAAAGATATGGAAATCAAGATTATGCCATCTATTTGTACTAAAATCAAATCATGCAAATTGGAAAGATATTTGGTTAATCGGTAAATTGATTTTCATAATCTCCAAGCAACCCTTCAATATCAAGTCTATTTAAATGAAGGAATTTCATCTTCATATGTGAGTGTGAGAAAGCATCCACCATTATCCTCTTCTTCAGTAATCCTAATTTCGACAGTCAATCAATTAGGAGTTTTAAGCGTGAATAAGTCTTTGGATAAATTGATTATTCAATTTTTAATTATAGGTTAGTCTCTCCACTTTGCTAGCTATAATTTTGTAATCTCTCTCTTTTGTACCCTCTTTCTTCAGTGAAACAAAGAATAGTTGTTGGGTCCGTGGATGTCGGAAACCTAGCCGAACCACGTTAAATCTTTGTGTTCTCCACTCTTTTGTATTTCTTTGTTTGGTGATTGTTTTTCATTGAACTTGTGGTTGATGATTAACCGACAAGCTAGATTCTTCTTTTAATTGTTTCCGCGCTTTACCATTCCGCTCCAATTTTGGAATAAGTGCTAATCATTTGAAATTTTTTCACAACAGATTGGTATCAAAGCAAGGCAATTTATTTAAATTTGTGCAACAATGGCTTCTATAAGAGCGGTAGATCCGATGGTGATTAGGATATTACTCATTCGGATGGAAAAGAAGATTTTGTGCAATATGGAAATCAAAGATGGAGGAGATTATGCTGGAAGAGAAGAGCGTTCCAGTCTTGAAAATTTGGTGATAAGAAGTTTAGTGTGTTGAGGGGGCAGCTAGATTTGGGTACCTGGATCTGATTCATGGCTCAATGTTGATGTGAGAGTCTTATGTTGATTTCCATGGGAAATTTGTCGTTTGGCAGATAAGGTATGTGGGAGGAGAGAGATTTGTCTTGCATATAGAGATTTGGATTAGCCTTGTTATGTCCATTAGCCCTTGTTTTTTGGTTCTGTATTGGGACTTGTGATTGAGAGAATTTTTTGGCCTTGGTGGCTTTGAGATTATTTTGGGATCTACCTTCTTTTGATTTTGGATATTTGCAACATTTTGTTGGCGGGCCAAGACATAGTCTGAGCTTATTAGCAAGGTGTGATGGGGTTAGCCTTGCCGGAACCCATTGGGTTAATATTCATTTTTGGTCTGTATCTCGTTAAGAGATTTAGGTCAAAGGTGGAGTTTGATTTTAAGAGTTTTACGTTGAGAAGAGAACTTGAGTCGTGGTGGGGTATCGGAGGTTGTGATTTTGCATCAAGATGCAGTGTTAAATTTTGGTGATACAAAATAACAAATAGAAGGAAACAAATATGCAAGAAGGAAAGTAATCACATTTGTTCATTATGAAAATGAATAAATTACTGGATCACATTTTCATGAGATGGCAAGAAAATAAATGCATGCACAGGTTATGGAATAAAATATATGCAAAAGGATACGCATATTATTTGTTTCTCAGTAATCGCATTTCTTTGAGGTTATTTTCTTACATCTTTGCTAATTAAAGGAATGAGTGAATTACTTGCTATGTTTGCATCATTTGTTACCATTGTAATTTGGCTGCATACTTCTTACCGTATCTTGGTAATTTGAACGATGTCTCACGTGAATTCACATTGGCTATATATTGAGGGTAGACTTCATTGTAAACCCCTTCTAGTATTCAGCCAGTGATCCCAAAATGGAGTATCTCTTCTTGTTTACCCTAATTCAGGGCTTTGGTATGTAAACTTTTATCTTGTAATCTCTTGTAATTCTCTCAGGTAAAATAAAATCTCTTACCTTTGGACTGGACATACACTACCTTGATGATAGTGGAATTAGTATAAATATTGTGCACCTCTTTTCCTTCTTTATAGTTATTTACTATTTATTTGGAGTAATGGAATAATTGCTGTTAGATGGAGTGATGTTCAAATTGGCAAATCAAGATCCTGTTACTTTTTTCCGCATCTGTGTAGTCTTTGCACAATAGATATGGTACTTTGTTACCATATCTTTCCTAATTAAAGGAATGAGTGAATTACTTGCTATGTTTGCATTATTTGTTACCATTGTAAATTTCCTCCATTACTTCTTCCATATCTTGGTATTGACGTTAGTGCAAAATATTTTAAATTCTGCACAACAGATTAATATTAGAGCTAGCTGTCTAGCTCTAGATTAGTTATCAATGATAAATTCTTTTAATGGTGTTATGAAAAATTATGGCATCACTAAATTTGTTAGATAAGGAGTTTTTGGGACAAGGAAGGTGAAGACTAATGACGGAGTTCTTCAGCAACAACTTCATTCGTTTAGAGGAAGAGATAAAAGCCAAAATCAACTTGGAGGTAGAAGAGATATGCGTTGGTCTCATTTCATGGGTCCTAGAAGGGGTGCATGCTAGGGGCATTTCATATGGGATTATTCAGCGCTTAGAAAGAAGAGGGAGAAGAAGAAGAAAGCTTCAGTACTGTATCAGATGCAGATAGAAGTGATAGTAATATATCATTACAGCAAGTATTTCACCTTTAGAGCACACTAGTTCAGTGATTGATTTTGCAACCTCTTGTCATTTGACGCTAGATAGGAGCTGTTTTGTCAGTTACAATAAAATTGATGGCGGAGCAAGTCATATAAGAATGACACATCTTATCATGTTGTAGGCGTTGGAAGTGTGAGGCTTAGGATGCATGATGGTGTTGTTAGGATTATCACAAATGTTAGACATGTTCCGATGCTGCGTAGAAGTTTGTTATCAGTTGGAGCTTTGAGTAGACTTGGTATGAGGATAATATTAGATGGAGAGAACATGAGAGTGGTGAAGGTTTCCTTGGTAGTGATGAAAGCGGTGCGAGTTAATGATATTTATGTGCTTCATGGGGAGACAGTCTTGAAGAGTCGGTAGTTTCTATTGATTCTAGTAATTCAGATTCTACTCAGTTTTGGCATGTTCGTTTAGGTTATATTGATGAGGAGAGTCTTGAAGTATTAAAGAAGCATGGGTTAATTGATGGTGTTTGTCAGTCAAAGCGTAACTCTTGTGGATATTGTTCTTTTAGAAAGAAGGAGCATGTCACATTTGATGTTAGAAGACCTAGAGCTATAGAGTTTCTAGAGTATGTTCATTCTTATGTACGGAAACCTACCCCAGTTGCATATTTTGGTGCAGTTACTTCATCTTATTTGTGGATGATTTCTCATGTATGGTCTCGGTCTATTTCTTCAAGGCCAAAGACGAAATATTTTCCCAGTTTTGTAAGTGGAAGGCCTTGGTAGAGAAGCAGTCGAGGAAGCGTTTGAAGATTCTCAATGTTGGAAATAGTAGTGAATTTATGTCATAAGAATTCACTAACTATTGTGTGTCCGAGCATGTAATTATAGTTTTTTCTGTTTATGCTGAGTCACATTGTTATGAAGTGGCAGAGAGCATGTGTCGGATATTATAGGAGAGAGCCATGAGCTTGAGAATGACTGCTGGTCTAAAAGAGGGATTTTGGGTAGAGGCTATATCTATGACAAGATTTCTCATTAACCATACACCTTCAATTGCCATAGATATGAAGATCCCGAAAGAGATATGGAAAAGAGAGCCTATTGATTATTCATTCCTTAAAGTGTTTGGTTGTTTAGCTTACTTAGAAGATGAGAGACAAGATAAGTTGAAGCCAAAGAAAAGAAAGCACATTTTTTTAGGCTATAGAGAAGGAGGGAAGAGGTATCGGTTGTGGTGTAAAACAACTAGGAGAATTGTGACTAACAGGCATGTGATATCTAATGAGAGGTCTTTGTTGAAGGTGGAGCCTCTATCAAGTGATGACACTGGAAAGACAAAAAATTGCCAAACACGGTTGAAATCATCAGATTGTTTCCATATTCAGAGAGATATTGGTAGTTTCAATGATACTATGGTTGATGAGAAGATTAGATAGGTTCAGATTCTAGGTGGAGCTCACTTGCTGGAAAAGCCTTTTGGTTCAGTTGGCACTATTTGAAAGTATATTTGTAGCGATGATTCTTCATCTTATGCTTTCAATGTTGTGGAGCTTGTTGGTGAGTCTACTGATGTTGACATAGAAAAGTCTAGCAAAATTGTTGTGGAGAAGATTGGAGTAGATAATGTTGAGTATGTCCTCACTCAACTTGGAATGGAGAAGGTGAAGCGCACTGTTAGATCTCAATTGGTATCTCGAAGCTTAGTATCTACATGTTCGTCTCCAACATCGAATTTATTAAAGAATTTTGGTATTTTCTCGTATGCATTTTGTTTGTTGATGTGCACACTATCTTCCTTATGCTTGGGAATGATTTGGAAGCTCTGTTTAGGCAATATTTCCCAAACTAGTTCATATTGAGCTTGTTGACGTAGACCCAACAATTTGTCGAGATGCAGAGAGACTGTTATATTTGAATCAAGGTGGAGTGTTAAATTTATGCAATTAAAATATTTTCCAAAGAAGACAAGAAAATAATTAATTGATTCATTCAATCTATTAATTTGGTTTGTATATGGAAGATATGAGAGGATATTTGGAAGGAAACTAATTAACTTGCTAATTAATTAGTCAATGTTATATGAAGAAATAAATGATTAGGCATGGAGAATCAATCAATCAATGGAAAGATCTGGAAACCAAGATTACGCCATCTATTTGTACTAAAATCAAATCATGCAATTTGGAAAAATATTTGGGTAATCAGGAAATTGATTTTCTTAATCTCCAAGCAACACATCATTATCAATTCTATTTAAGTGAAGGAATTTCATCTTCATATGTGAATGTGAGAAATCATCCACCATTATCCTCTTTTTCAGTAAACCCTAATGTCTGCAGTCAATCAATTAGGGATTTTGAGCGTAAACAAGTCTTTGGATAAATGATTATTCAATTCGTAATTATAAGTTAGTCTCGCCCCTTTGCTACTTATAATTTTGTAATCTCTCTCTCTCTTTTGTACCCTCTTTTTTTAGTGAAATAAAGAATAGCTGTTTGGTCCGTGGACGTAGGCAACCTAGCCGAACCACATTAAATCTCTGTGTTCTCTACTCTTTTGTATTTCTTTGTTTGGTCATTATTGTTCATTGAATTTGTGATTGATAATTAATCGACAAGCTAGATACTTCTTTTGATTGTTTCTATGCTTTAGCATTTCGTTGCAGTTATGGAATTAGTGTAAGTCAATTGAAATTTTTGTACAATACATGTTACATGTCCTTTGTGCCGTTCTCAGTTGTTGAGCTCTGATAAAAGAAGAGGAACGTTGTTAATTCTAAGTGCACTTTGAATGTCTAGTTAACGTCCAACTTAGTGATACTCTACAGTCCGAACGAGTTCAAACTTCAAAGTTCAAGCTGATGCTACGGTCTGAAAACTGTAGCTTTGTAGTTAACAGCAGGGACGAAGATATATTGAGTGCCATTTATACCATCAAAATATGCGTAAAAACAACAAAAATTATTGTTCAATATTTAAAACATAAAAAACCTTGTTCCTGTATCGTGGATAGATAGCAAAAGAATTTAAAAAAATAAAAGGAAAACCTCATCTCAGTGCACACGATGACTTATGAGCATAGTTTCGAAGTCCAAAATGTGAGTCGAACCGTGTTGATGGAATTAAATGTTCTAATGGTTCAAGCAGTAAGACCACGAGAACCGCGTTGATCATTATTTATATTCTTTTGATTTAAATATAAATTTATTTGAATTAGTGTTAAAATCAACCAGTTATAATTAATATAGTATTCTTGAAAGAAATAGTTTTTGAATATTCGATAGAATAATTTTATAATAATTTTTTAGTGTGAAATTGAAAATTTCCTTAATTTTTAAGATAAACAATTTTAGTTCAACAATGGTTCATCAATATTCTATAACAATTAGAACCGTAACACTCTAAGATCGAATGTTAACCGTGGTTGAATCGTGGTAGTGTCGAATTTTTAAAACACTTCTTATTAGCAATGAAAAGCTTCTGTAATTATCAATAATAATTACTAACTCTAGCGAATTACATTTAGCAATGATGTGCTAACTTTTTTTCTTCAAATATAATTATTACAAATAGAACATCTATATAATAAAATTCCTTTAAGATAACAGAAGAGACAAATAATGGATGGGATTAACCTATTATAAAGACATCGGATGGTTATAATTTGTCCCGTCCCTAGAAAAGGAAATCTATGCTAACTCCATTACTGCATCCGTCATAAATGTTTAATCCTACTTTAACTCCATGATTACCCCCACTCACCCATCATCATTTAAAAATTAAATTCATGAAAAATCATTCAAACCATGTCCAGACCATCATTCTATCATCCTCCTCATAGTCGTTGTCTGCTCATTTGCTCCCTTTCCCTTTCCCTCTACCTCCATTCTCCAATTGCCTCCCATCTACAATTTTTTTATAAAACCTTACATTATATATTCCAAATCAACGTGAAAATAGAGAAGAATTCTAGAAGCAACATGAAGAAGTGAATAAAGAGATTGAAGATGCACTATAATTTAAAGAAATGAAAGCAAGAAACACCTTAACTTAGGTTTCCCCCTCTACATCTAATTTTTGATTTGTTAAACAAAATTTAGACAAGTATGGATTTTGATGTATGAGTTGATTTAGCACTGCCAGATCAAATAATTTTTAGGTTTTTTTTCTTTTACTACTAGATATTATTGGTTTGATTTTACATTTAACTTGCTAACTATTGCTTCATGTTAATTCAATGGAACACTCTACTATTATATTTGGAAGAATGGACAATTTATGTAACCGGCTGAAATTATTGCATTGGTTTTTTAGTCAATAGAGTACTTCAATCAAAATTTCACTATTGATCATAAACATGCTTAACTTACTTTGTTTCTTTGGCTTTACTCTTAATCAATATTTGATATATGTATATTGGTTGACATCTTTATAAATTTTGGATTTTTACTGCCACCCCATCTCATAGTGATTTTTCAATAATTTTAATTAGTACATATTAAAATAGCAATAAAAAACCATGTGATTTATTTGTACATTTTACATCTGAGAGTATATCAGAATATTTTATCCAAACATGCCCTTACATTTTTTGTTTTATGCGTGATACTGCTTCTTTCAGGACATAAGTTGTCAATTGTCGGCATTCTTGAACATATAATGAGGTTTGATATATGGTCTTTTGTCTGTCTTGCATGTTATGCAACATTAATAGCCAGGTAATTGGAATGTGTGTGCGCCCACTACTATATGCATAACATATATTAATGTGCCATTTTGTGCAGGGCTGTCAACGAGTAGCCAAAAAATATGAAATCTGTCTATGTCCGTATTTGCAATATGAAAAATTATCCGATATCCAAAAAACGGATACAGATGTGGATATGACCATATCAGTATTCGATGATTATCCATTGGGTTTTTATCAAAATTATAGTCTTTTTTGTATTTTAGTATATAAAATGATTGTCTTTACAATTATATCTTGTTAAATAACAGTAATATGTATATAAAAATCAATATTTGCTGCTTAAAATAATTCTTCTTAGATGGATTTATAATAAATAAAAAATTTATATTTATTTGTTTAGGTTTATTGGTTTTGAACCGTTTGAAGAATATCTGACATCCGTCCACATCCGCAAACACCGATATTCGAAAATGAATTCAAGTACGGATATTGTAGATATCCGAGAACGATTTCATATACGGATACCAATTCTTACAGTTATCCAAGTGGAGAAGGGAAATGTAATCTTTCAATGCAATGCAAAGAGATGCTTATATATAATATATAATGAAATAATGTCAAAATGCATTAATAGAAATAAAAACATGAGTCCTGTAGTAAACTATAGAATGAAAATATAACTAAAAAGTTATATTTTTCTACACTAAATTAACCTCATTAACCTTTTCAAGGTGATCCTTTGTGTTATTGGAGCAATAATTTTGATGCTTTGTTATCCAAGAATTTACATCCAAAACAATTAACAGTAGAATTTTGGGTTAAATTCGAAGATCCGTTCTAAGATTCTCAAATTCTCATATATTGATTTCTATAACATGTTCTTTTGGTTTAAGAAATAATGTTAATAAATACCTATTAATTGTGTACTTAAGCTTTTTTAATGTTGATACAAGCTGCCGCCTTACCAAAAACAATAATGTTGAATTAGTTTTACTTACTAGCATGATAATCATTTATATTTTATGGTCTTCTTAAAATCACTTTGACTAATGCACATGATACAAATATGATTTATCATTCAAAGGTTGTCATGAGCACCATCTATGTTCTTATTTCCAACCTCAAATGCTTAAATAAATATTTGGGAATCTCTTTGGTATGTAGTTAAAAATGTCACAATTGGGTAGTAGGTATTTGAGTATTAATGTAACACTTAGGACATATACCTTCAACAAATTAATAATGTCATTTTTAGCGTATATGCATCAACCACTGACTCATATTCTTCGAAGTATAAAGTAAGGACTGTATCCCAATATATACTACCTTATCTATGATTTTGCACTAAAATAATTTGGTAAAAAAAACATATAATTTGTCTTATTACCTTACACTCAACATAAATTTGTATAGGAACATACTTGATCATAATTTATGAATGATAATGAATGTCCAAATTAATAGACAAGGATGCCTAGGTGGTCCTTAACATTGCAAACTGATGGAAGAGATGGTTCTTTATTCTAGATTACCTAACATTGTTGTGGTGCTATGAATAGAAATTTGAGGAGATAATTTGTAAGTCCTTTTGTGTAAAATAGGAGACAACTCTAGAGGTAATACATCATTTCTCTCCTTTTTTTTCATATAGGACTGTTTGTGGTTCCTATTTTGAAGATACATTAGATGTTTTTTTAAATGATAAGGTAAGTAACTTAAACTAATTTTATATTGTAATAATTTAAATTACACATATGCATTTATTTTAATGTAATTATATTAATAAGCTATTAATCATGTAGAATTATTATTCATGTGATTTTCAAACCCAATTACATGTTTAACATGTGCTAAAACTAAATTTAGTCATTTAATATATACCTTAAAATATATGTCACATATCATGCTTAGCCTATAATATATTATTATCATAACAAATTTAGAATGAATTTCATGAGTTTTATCCACTTTGCCATCATATTCTTATTATCTGCATATATATATATATATATATATATATATATATATATATATATATATATATATTATATAAACAAACACACACACACAACATACATACACACATAACATACATACATACATACATACATTCATACATACATCTTTCACTTTCAAAATTTGATCTTAGTAATAGCGAAAATGACTTTTTTTCCAAATCGGGTTGTTGGTGTGTGACATTACTTTTGGTCAAGATGAATTTTAGGTAACTGTATCCAACAATTACGTCCGTCATGAGGTCTACGTCGCTGTTTGTTGAAGATAAATTTTCAGTGATTGTTTCCCAAAGATTACCTCTCAATTGAGATATGGAAAATTCAATAGTTCCCACACCTATTTGTTTGTCACCACAAATATTTCTAAGAACAAAACATTGTTGTTTGACCAACAAATTTGCAGACAAAAAGAGTTATGTTTTAACAAACTGTTTTAACTCATACTCATATTTGGTATCCTACTCTTTATTCAAATTAGGAAATGCATTTAACAAAGTTATGCAATTGCATTTCCTATTTTGAGGAATGCTAAAAACTTTCATACTTCTTTAACTACAAATAATCCACACCCATGCTTTGGATACAGTACTTCATCTTATCGGATAAATACCACAGCTTTAAAAAATATGATTGGTTGTGGATGGAACCATGATTGCAATGCAATGTTCTATCTGATTGTTTTTTTATATGCTTATTTTGAAAAAACACATATGTCATTTTGTAACTGTAGTGCTTTTAACTTCCTCAAATTTGGCATGATGCAAATATTGATTCATAATTTTAAAAATAATAATTGTGGGATTTTTCCATTCTTATTTGGTACTTATTTTTTTTATTATGCTTTCTATTTCAGTTTGCTTGCAAGTTGATACTGAATTTATAGGTTTTAAAAATACTTATTTGGTCAGGTTAATTATTTATTATTATCTTCCTAATCAAAAGAAATTAATGCCTATACTTTTTCTTAGTAGATGGCTCTAATATGTAGAAGAAAAATAGGGGAAAGCTCGACATTATTACAACTTTTATCAACTTTGGTCGAGTTATATATTTGTCAGTTTCCTCTACTATCTATTCAACAATATGTTATTAAAATGTCTATTCGATAATATGTTATTAATATATTAAATAGGCAGATATTAGTATAGCTCGCACTGTCAGTTTTAAGACAATATCATGTTATATATCTATTTGTTACTTTATTTGCACCTACCAATGTTTTCATCTTTTATTGAACAATGACATGGTCATTCTTGAAGATGATTCCTTATATATAAACCTTTTTTTAAAGGTTTCTTTTCTACACTCTTATGGATGATGCTTTATATGGACCCCTTTATTTTTTGATTTATTTTCTACATAAATGTGTTCAAGCTCAACTTCAACACAATAAAGATGGATCTGTTTAAATTTTGGATGGAACCCAGGATGAGAAAAACCTTAACTTATGGGAAAGTGGAGAATCGGCGAGCTTCTTATCTTTATTGCTACAACCAAATTTTCAAGTGCTAATGCTATTACTGGTGAAGTGTCCAACTATCTTGAAGGTGCTCCCTTAGTCATGTAAGGGAAAAAAGGTTGTTAGCTATACATATGAGTTGACTATGAAATGATGCAATTTGTTATTTGAGCTAACCTACTTTAAATAGACATCAATTTTATTGAATTACTATACTTCATGTTCATTACTGCAACCCTACATCATATGACCAATTATAATATATATGTTATTGTAATAGTTAAAATGAAAAATCAATTATATCAACATTGAAAATTGACATTATTAATCTCCATATATGTACTATATTTATTGCGTTATTAGTTAGTTTGGGTTGAGACTATTAATTATTGAGACTTATTAATCATGTTGTCATTTTTCAATGCATATCAACAATAGTTAAGTCACCAAAAAGGAAAACTAAATGATATATTGAGTCAAACGATTATGATTAATTTTCCTAGGGTAAGTTTAATGGTTTTCGGCATTTTACTTTTTGTAGGTTCTGGATGAGATCCTATCATCGGTTCTATTGAGCGATGATGATTTCATAATGGTTTGCATGCTGAACAAATGTTGAAGATAAATGTAAAAAAAAGATTCATGCTCGGTCTACATCTTCTTTTCTTCTCCATAACACATGAGTAAATCTTGATATAGTTGCTGTTATCACGCCTTTTGGCAAGGCCGTGACCCAAAAAGTTGACTGGAAATCAAGAACAATTCGTCCCAAAGATTGGTTATATACTGTTTCGCTATGGATATTGACGAATTTAGTCCGAGTTCGGATCGAGCTACAATTGAAAAGACATGACGAGAAAAACTACGAAAGCCAACGTTCCAAATTTCAGGTTAATAGAAGTTCGTATGCTCAAGATATGATCAATGCAATTCAAGCAATCAACTATTCGTATCCATCAAGTAAAGTGTCTCATTCGTATCCATCAAGTGAAGGGTCTTGTTCCTATCCATCAAATGAAGAGTCTTGTTCATATCCATCAAGTCAAGGGTCTTGTTCATATCCATCAAGTGAAGGGTCTTGTTCGTATCCTTCAAGTGCAACAACGATCGAGTACGAACAGTGCAAAGCGATCGAATAATGCAGCAACGATCGATGTAAATAGCACAGCAGCGATCGAGTGCGAACAGTGCAGCAGTGATCGATACAAATAGTGCAGCAGCGATCGAGTACGAATAATGCAGCAGCGATCGAGTACGAACAGTGTAGCAGCGATCGAGTGCAAAAAGTGCAACAGCGATCGATATGAAGAAGACAGCCTTTGAAAAACACGAACTAGCATCGATTATATCTCATAATTTTCAAGTCCAAATGCTATGAAATTTTCACTAGAGCTTACGTACAACCTGAAGAATATTCATGCTCGATTTCGACTCGATCGGCCAAAATCTTGATCGATATGAAATTCGTTCGTATCGATCACGGATCGAGTCAAAAATCACATGGAATCGATCATGTGGGCCCGCACACGTGCCAGAAGAGGTCTCCCAGGATCTGAGCGAGATATTTGCAGCCTACGCCTATAAATAGCATCATAGAGTCAACAGAAAAGGTACCTTTTGTTCTTCTACGTCCAAAGTCTACTGGATTCATCATTATACTTCAATTTTTCTATTGTAATGAGTTGTAACTTGTCATAACCAGCAAGTTTACATCAATAAGATCATCAAATTCAAAGTGAACGTTGGCCGAATTTCCGAACCACTATAAACTCTATGTTCTTTACTGCTTTCTTCTTAAATTTCTGTGTGTTCTTCATTTTTAATTCCCTACATACTTATTATCTATGATATGTGATTGTAAACGGGTGCTTTCATCGACAATTGGGTGCTTGTGACCAATTTTGGTACAAATATTTTGGTGCTTTCACTGAGAGGGCTAGCATTCAAGAATTCTACCGCTTGGACTTCAAATTTAAAGGCTTGAAGACTTAGATCTGGACAACTATGACGAGGCAATCAGCAAGAAGACAAAGAATGAAGAGGAGTCATCATGAAGGGAGTCAAAGAAGCCTCCTCAGGGGCTAATCAGACTTCAGCTTTCATCACCAAGGATGAGATGGAGATGATGATGGGAGCCATGCATAAGGAGCTATTTAAAAGGCAAGAGGATATGATGCAAACCATTCTCAGACGAACTGAGCAAGTGGGATCAGCTGGAACTATTGGAGTTCAGACCAACGAAGCAAGACCAGAAGGACTAAACAAGGAACTAGATAGAGTGAGACCATCAGGGGCAGCCCCTGAATTAAGGGCACCACTAGGAGCATGTTGATCCAACCTTAGGCAGGATACCGGCTGAGATTAGACTGCAAGGAGCTAACAGAGGAGCGGATGCTCGTCCAAAAGAGTAGATTCCAGCAAACCCTTGTGAACTCAGGCAGCAGATCGGAAGCAATGTACAAGGATTACAGCTTGGAGATAGTGATAGCTTGGCAAAAATGGTCAGACGAGCCATGAGAGGCGGATTAGTAAACCAAGATCTAGAAGATGTGAACAGAAGTCCTTTCTCTCCTGTGATCAGAATGGCTAGAAATCCACTAGAATTCATACTATGTATGATGGAAGGACACATCCTGCATTTCATCTGACTAGATACATGAGGCATACGGAGGTAATAGGGGCATCGAAGGAGGTTATGGCTCGGTGTTTTCCATTATATTTGACAAACATAGCGACACTATGGTTCAGGCAGTTAGAGAGTTGTTCCATTGGAACATGGACCGAGTTGATTGATAAACTTATGAGACAGTTCAGAGTTCATATTTCAAAGCCCAAGAATGTGATGAGTTTGAAAACATTGAAGCAGAAGGTAGGAGAATCATTAAGAAGTTTTCTAACACGATTCAACGCAGCGGCAACATCAGTGGATCAACCAGATCCATCCATGGTAATGATGGTAGCTGAATCCGGAGTAGCTGATGGCACAGAGTTCAAGAATTCGTTGACTAGAGATCCACCTATGGATTCGGGAGAGTTCTATCATGAAGCCGAAAAGTTTCTACGATTGGAGGATGCTAATGTTAAAAGAGAGGAAGGAGAAGGAGTTGATGTTTATGTAGTAAAAGGTGGAGACCCTCCCAGGAAGGATTCTGGCAAGGATAAAGGAAGTGGAAAACAGATGATAATGACAATAGGTAAAAGCGACCGTGGAGGGAGCCGCGTTTCACCACTTATTCGGAGTTGAATGAGAGTTTGGAGCGAATCTACCAGGATACGAAGGGCCAGATTCCTAATCGAAAGCCAATAAGAAGGGATCCGACCAGCAATGAAAGAAGATCCGACAAGTATTGCTTATTCCACAAGCTGAATGGTCATAACACGAATGATTGCAGGCACTTGAAGGATGAGGTCGAGGGGCATATCCGGAATGGTCTGTTGTCGCGGTATGCGAGAAGGGAAGTCACGAGGGTGGAACAAGAACGACCACCGCCTGCAACAACTAGGGATGACTCAGGATCAAGGCGTCAGCTTATCATCAACTGATTGAATATTGACGAATAAGTGGAAAAATCCACATCGACACGATAAAGTCATTTTACACATGTACAGGATCACGAATGATCCTCATGCATGCTCTGATACAACTACAAAACACATCAGTGTAGGTGTTTGCACTTTGACGTCCCTGTTTTGCTTTTATTTTCTATTTCTCATGTTTGGACTTGATTTTGTCAGACATTTCTGTTGAAAGACTTATTTTGAATGTAAATATGCTATTTTTGATTCCATAACGGCTAAGCCACTTAAACATGTAAGAGATCACGGACAGCCCTCAGGCACGCTCTAAGATGGCGATAAACCACCATAACCAATAACTCAGAAACTCACTCGAACGTGAGATCTAACAATAATGATACAAAGTCCCCCCGGGCGTACACAACTCTCCTCGAACGGCACTCGATCGCGAATGATCACAATTCGCCTCGTATGGTACATGATCGTGAACGGTCACAATTCGTCTAGAACGACATCCGATCGCGAACGTTCACAACTCGTTTAGAACGACACCCGACAACGAATGGTCACAAATCGTCTCGAATGGCACCCCAACCATAAACGGTCACCATTTGCCATGAACGGCACCCGACCTCGAATAGTCTTCATTCGCCTCGAATGGCATCAGATCGCGAACGATCACTATTCACAGTCAGACAAGATTATTAATTTCTTTGCAGATCATTAACAAGATACGAACATCCAGCTTATCAAACTACAAAACACACCTTCCTATTGCAAGGCATGTTTTGGAGGGCAAGTGTTATCCTGCCTTTTGGCAAGGCTTTGACACCAAAATGTTGACAGGAAATCAAGAATATTTCGTCCCAAAGATTGGTTATACACTGTTTCGCTATGAATATCGACGAACTTTATCCGAGTCCGGATCGGGCTATAATTGACAAAACATGAAAAGCAAAACTACAAAAGTCAACGTTCCAAATTTTCGGTTAATCGAAGTTCATATGCTCAAGATATGATCGATGCAATTCAAGCAATCAACTGTTCGTGTCCATCAAGTGAAGGGTCTTATATGTATCCATCAAGTGAAGGGTCTTGTTCGTATCCATCAGTGCAGCAGCAATCGAGTACGAACAGTGCAGCAGCGATCGAGTACAAACAGTGCAGCAACGACTGAGTACGAACAGTGCATCAGCGATCGAATGCAAACTGTGCAACATCGATCGATACGAAGGAGACAGCCTTCGAAAAACACGAATTTGCATCGATCATATCTCACAATCTACATGTCCAAATGCTACGAAATTTTCACTAGAGCTTACGTACAACCTAAAGAATGTCCATGCTCGATTTCAACTCGAGTGGGCAAAATCTTGATCGATATGAAATTCGTTCGTATCGATCACGGATCGAGTCAAAACCACATGGGATGAATCGCGTGGGCCCGCACACGTGCCGGAAGAGGCCTTCCGAGATCTAAGCGAGATATCTGCAGCCTATGCCTGTAAATAGCATCTCAGAGTCTATAGAAAAGGGATCTTTGTTCTTCTACGTCCAGAGTCTGCCGATTCATCATTATGCTCGAATTTTGCTATTGAAATGAGTTGTAACTTGTCATAACCAGCAAGTATACATCAATAAAATCATCAAATTCAAAGTGGACGTTGGCCGGATTGCCGAACCACTATAAACTCTGTGTTCTTTACTGCTTTCTTCTTAATTTTCTAAGTGTTCTTCATTTTTAGTTCTCTAAATACTAATTATCTGTGATCTGCGATTGTAAACGGGTGCTTTCATCGACAATTGGGTGTTTGTGACCAATTTTGATGCAAACGGTTGTAATAAACAATGGTTATGCATTATTTCTACTGTATATTCAATGTTTATAATATAGACATTGATAGCAAGTAACGAGAATAAAAGTATGTTTGCATTATTTGCAATTAGGCTTTACTTAGTTTGAAAAAAGCTGATATCGACTTGAACAAATATAAGAATACATTTGTAGCTTTTGTTTTCTTATGTCATAATTATAAATTATGATCAAACTTTTATATGACTGTAATAAGAGCAAGTAAGCTGTTTCTATTGAACTGGAACATTCACAAAACTATCACAAACCTGATCTCTCTAACCTAGTTTAAGAGGTTTGGGAAGAAACTGCAAATGAACGAAAAAGAAGTATGAATAAAATGACAAAGCATAAGGATAAATAGGTAAGATGGGTTTAAGCCTCCGGATCTTTCCAATAAGATTATGATTGAGATTCAAGCATAAATTATGAAAATGCACGCGAACCCCTTTTATGGACTTACCAAGCTCAAATTAAGTGTCACGCCGAACAAAAATAGTAGCCGACAATATCGTTTGAATTGGTTCTACTAATAGCAAGGTATTTTTGTATGACTAAACAGGTGAAAATGAAATTAGTATAATACTAATTAGTATAATACTCCTTAAGTTGAAGACAGAAACGTAGGTCATAATATTAAATGTGATTAGTTCAATATCAGGTTATCACCTCAATACTCTATTGTAATATAAAAGATCTTTAGCATCTATATGATCTCAACATTAGAAAGAACAAACCATTAACAGTAAAAGTTAAAAAAATAACTACGTTAAAAAAAGGATTATTCATATAAAATTAATATATACAATAATAATTTATATACCACTTAACCAATACATGCATTGCAAACTAAAGCGTAAAAATTATATAAAATAAAGTCTGTACCCGTGCCATCGGCACGAGCTTTATACCAGTCTATAGAATAAGTTTTCCTGAACTTGAAGAAAAAGATAAAGAATGATTTAGATTCAATATAGAGAAAGACATCCGAAGGCTGTTATTCATCCAGGTCGGCGAAAGATAACGTTGCTTACATAGTAATCCCATGACAGTACCATGCTGCCTGCACTTCTCCTTTTATCCATGATTTTTTAAGAACTTCCTCTTTCTTTTTCCTTCTTAAAACATCGATTCTATCTCATTTTCTCATTTACTATTCCTCAACAAAAATTCATTCTCCAACATTTGCTTTGTCATGCTCTCTTTCGGCAATTGGATCTGCGCAAATAAAATTATAATAGAGAAGGAGGCCCCCATTTCTGTTCGTCTCTCCCCTTCGATTCTCGTGCTTATTTCACTTACTCAAATTCATTTTTGAAAATTCCGTTCAATATATTCCACCACCGAAACCCTTCTTCCAATTCTTATGTGTATTTATTTTGCTTAAATCCTTTTTTTTATTTCATTCAAAAGCTTTGTATTATTGATTTCTTCTCTTAATGTTCGTTATAAAAATTTAACGCTGTACTTAGTACTGGATCCTAGGATCTTTGCTGTTGTTGAATGAACTGAGAGTGGAAAAACAAGTCATATTCCCAAGGTTTCCCTTCAAATGTTCATCATCAAAATAATGAATATAAAACATTCTTTGCTATTTCACCGTTTGTTCTTAAATTACTAACTATATTATATAGTTGATTGTTTGCTTTATATTTGGTTCTGTTAATCTAATTTCCTTATGAAATGTGTGAGTTAGTGAAACAAGTTTTTCTTTTAGTCTTCAGTCCCGTAGAGGTCATGAGGATTTTAATTGAGGATGAAAGAAGGCGACAACCATGGAGATTGTACATTTGCAGCATTGAACAACTACTTCTGTCTACGAAGCTGACTATCATGAATCTTTATCTTTACTACCAATAAAGAGAATTTATTGAATAGATTTGCTCGATGTCCTTTTGAAAATCCAAATATACCCTTTTACATCCCATAGAGAAATATTATTTAAATATGAGGATATAGAATGTTATTTTTCAAGTACAACTATTAGTCACCATGGAGAGCTACAATGTGCGTTCATAAGATGAAGTATCCAATTATACCGTATTGTCCTTAATTTAGGTGGGAGTTCAACGGTCGAAGTTTCGTCCGATTCCGAGTTAGTATGTGTTTGCACCAAAATTGGGCACAACACTCTTTGGATGTGTTTGAAGAGATAAAATGAAGAGAAAATTTGTAAAATGAAGAAGATCTAACAAACACACCAATAAACATATAAGAAAATGCATAGAAACACGGAGTTTTAGAGTGGTTCGACGATTTGCCTACGTCCACTATGAAGTTATATCACTTTATTGATTGATACTTGAAGATTACAAGTGTTCTAAAGCGAAGTACAGCAGATAATAAGCTTAAATTCGAGATCAGCAGCAATCATAATGGTATGGAGTGATTATGGCAGTGTCTGGGCGTGCTTTTATCACCAAGAATTCTCCGTTCCCTATTCTGAACGACCAGGGGCTCTATTTATAGGCGTAGGAGGCTGATATTTCGCCTAAAATCCGAGAAGACCGCTTCTGGCACGTGAGGGGGCCCACACGCCCGTCCTTAGGAAATTGGGCCCACATTGGGATCGATTCGAAGTAGGGTTCGAATTAATCAAGAAAGCTTCCAATCGAGGTGAAATTTGGTGTGGGCATTCTTCAACATGTATATAAGCTCCTGTGAAAATTTCATAGCATTTGGACTTGTAGATCTCGAGTTATGATCGATTCAAGATTGCGCTTCCGGTCAACAAGCTTGGTTCGAATCGATTCCTTAGGGTCGAATCGATAGGGTCGAATCCATAGGGTCGAATCGACAGGGTCGAATCCATAGGGTGGAATCCATAGGGTCGAATCGATAGGGTCGAATCCATAGGGTCGAATCGATAGGGTCGAATCCATAGGGTCGAATCCATACGGTCAAATCGATAGGGTCGAATCCATAGGGTCGAATCCATCATAACTTGAGCATACGAACTCGGATTGACTTGAAATTTAAAACGTTGGCTCTTGTGGCTATTCTAGTCATGTCCCATCAATTGCAGCTCGATCCGGATTCGAAAAAAATTTACCGACATCCACAGTAGGCCTATGTATAACTGATCTCCAAGACGAACCGTCCTTGGTTTCTAGTCGAGTTCTTGGTGTCACGGCCTTGCCAAAAGGCGGGATAACATTTTCCCCCCAAAGTACGTCTTGTGTGAACATGACGTGCTTTGAAAACTTCCATCTTCACTCTGAATAGTTCCATTTAACTTGTTTCTGAATAGTTCCATTTAACTTGTTAAACAGTTATCGTCTTCTTGTTGGAAGTTGTGATCCTTGACTGATTTTTTAGTAATATGAACTGTTGACTGCCAACTGTTGCACCGTTGTAACTGATTGTTGTATGATAACGATTAGCTATTTGTTGTTGTAATTGTCATCAGGTGGGCATTCGACCTGCGGATTTTTAAAATTGAAAATTAGTTCAACGTACCTGCATATACGTTAACCTGACTCTTTGTTGACGTTCGCATGTTAACAAGTCATTGTCGGTCTTCTCGTATCGAATTCTGTATCGATGCTCTCCTGAATCGATGTGAAATTCGAGTTGCAACAACACTTGATGGTTGTTTTGGATTCATTCCTTCGCATTGATCCTGTCTTGGATCGATCTGGCATGCACTAAGGTAGACTTCGTATCGATGGTTACGTAATATTGGGTCTCACATTGGTGGATTCAAAAGTATTGCTTTGTGTCGTTGGAGTCGAACGATCCAGATGTAATCATGCAGTGATGCTTCGCGGAGGATATGCCATCTCTCATTCCCTTATTCAACAAGAATTCCCCATGGTAAATAGTCTTTGATAGGAGTCATCCATGATCCCTTTCCTGGATCCATCTCTAAGATCTAGTCGATCTTCATCTATTAGTGCTTGGAATAATAAGTATTTCAACTGGGATAAAGTCTATTTGTTGCGCATTCCCAGAACTGGCTAGCTTGGCCATTGATTCGGTCATTTCATTTTGCTCTCTGAGGATTTCTGTCGTGGTGTAATTCTCGAAGTCAGCTAGTAGCTTTTGGTTTCAGCTAAGGCAAGGAACAAGGCGTTGCCCCCTAGCCCGATAATCCTCCCTGCCTTAGCGTACTGCTAATCAGAAATCAGAAAAGATATGTAAAGTTTCCACTCTTAGCTTTCTTGCAAGTCTCAGCGTGGCGACCAAGGCTTCATACTTAGCTTCGTTATTTGTTGCAAGGAAGCTGAGTTTCAGAGTATAGAAGATCGATCATTTTTCAAGTGCCATTAACACGACTTCGATATTAGAAAGATGATTATTGGGAGTTCCATTTATGTATGTTCTCCATCGATTGGACGGTTCTCTACCGTTCTTCAGATAATCGTCTGATGCAGTGAATTCAGATATGAAGTACGCTAATGTTTGACCATGGATAGCTCTCTAATGGAGATAAGTGATATCAAATTGGCTTAGCTTGATATTCCGTTTGAGTAACCTTTGAAATATCTAAGGTTGCCATTGGACCTATCATAACAGTTGGTTGATACAGACATTAGCAGGGTAAGCTCGTCAATGGCTAGCTTTCATCATATACTGGTCTTTGGATTAGTTTCTCTTCACTTAGCATTGCAATGCTTATGGCGTGTGTTGACATGACCTAATTAAGGTATAGATCTTCACGATCCAACATCTTGGGTAAAATGAGAGGCCTCTCCGAGCGATCTATTAGAGCTGCTTGGTTTCCTCCATATATGGATGACTTTAATCTTCAGCATCTTCTGAAATTAGCCTCAATCCTACGAGAATTGATGATGAAACCCAAGAATTCATTTTATACAACGCTGAAAGAGCCTTTCAAAGGATTAAATTTCATTCTGCAGTTGTTGGATAGCACTGAATATCTTTGCCAAGTGATCGATGTGGTCGCTTGATGGTCGTGATCTCACGAGCATATTAACCACATATACATTCATTGATCGGCCGATCTAATTTTTGAATGATCAATTAATCGTCTTTTGGTAAGTAGCATAAGCATTCTCAAGTTTGAATCCATGGATTGCAGCATAACACTACAGGCTCGGGTCAGTAACGAAACTGTTGTATTCCTTGTCTGGGACATGTTTCAATATTTGATTTTATTTGGTATTTTGCGTACACAGATGAGAGTAATTCATGTCTGGTGATCGAGTCAATTGGTTGGTTGATCATTGGATATGGAAAGCTATGCTTCTCCATACCTCATGCAAATCTGAGTAGTCGGCGTACGTCCGCCACTCTCCATTTGTTTCTTTCGTAAGTAAAGGATTGGATACTCATTTTGGGTAGAGGGCATCATGGATAAACCTATTGGTTTTGAGTAGATTCACCTCCTCCTTTAGTGAAGCAGATCTTTCTAGATCTGTGTCGCTTCGTTTTTATTCACCGAGACATGCTTCGAGTTGACATTTAACGCAAGGTTCTCAATAGTTGGTGAGGGTCCATATATATATATATATATATATATATATATATATATATATATATATATATGAGATCGAGTCCAAGCGGACATATCAAATTACCTGGAGCAATGCAGTTGACTCTTGCATCATCCTTGCGAAGAGTTGTGATTTGATCTACAATACCTGTGATGGGTTGTAGGCACTTCATATGCTTATTTGCAATGGTAAATGATCAGGCTCGTAGGGATGTGGAATTAAAGGCATAGTAGAGTTTAGCCTTGTGTCGCATGCTGCAGCATAGCTGGCTCCAGCTATGAGTTGGAATCTACTTGTGTTTCCGAGCAATGCGCTTTCCATTCAATGTACTTTCAATCCATTGCTCATCGGAAGGGTCGGAATGATGATTAGTTTCCCATAAATCCAGGCGTCGATCTGATGATTCTGTCTCTAAGCATCCTCTCGGTCGTAACTCAAAGTTGTTATGAATACTAGGCACGAGCTATAGGATTGAGTAGTTGTATCCAGTTCTTGGATGATCACAATCATGCCCCCAGTCTTGGGTTGATGGATGTATTATGCGAATGATCGAGCCTAGCTTCTGCAGTGTTTATACTGTAGTCCAAGCCGTAAGAGCCAGAGTTGTTCGACGAATGATTAAATTATTTTCATCTTAATTCTCATGCATGCCGCCAAGTCGGGGGAATATCTCGATAAGAAGCAAGGTAGATAATGTCTGCTTCAATTTCGCATTCTGTCCCATTGAACCACAGGATCGAGTTAATCAATGGAAAGCTGAGTTGTGCCTTATCCTGCATTCTGTCCAAGTTCTTTCCTCTAGGCAGAATATCTCGTTGCCTTATCGACATTCACTTTGCTGCCTATGTTTTCATACTCGGGGAAACATATGAAGAATAAATTGTCCAGTAAGATTTAATGCAGGATTGATGCTTTCTCGAACCGAGGGTAAGAATCGGTGCGCGGACATTTAGGTTGTACTTGTTTTGAATTGCTCGTTTTGTCAGATTTGGTTAAGATCCAAAGAATGAATGGTCGCATTGAATTCTTTTGGAGTTAGGTGATCAACTACGTCTGTTTCGATTTACGTTCTCCCGTCAGATCTAGGGTCAAAGTCAACTCAAATGCAGTCAGGTCATGCTCATCCAGTCTCATGCACTTTCTGGCGGATCGATGGAAGGCGACGGAGGACGAATGGTCAAGTCACACTCATTCGCGGTTCTATCCATGCTTTGGTGGTCGAAGGTATTCGATGGGTGCTCGGGTCACATCGAATTGTAGTCGAAGAGCATCAATATTGGCCGTCAATTTAGCGACACAATGTAGAATGTACGGACCTTATTGCCTGTCGATACTTTGGTATGATATGAAAGGTGCAGATCGATATTTCCCGTCGATCTGGCAGTACGATCTAATTGGCTTCTTGTAACTTCGAGCATCATTCTGATTGGTTAGCATTAAGGCCTCCTTGCAGTCGTTGCTATAAGTTGTAAAGGAATCGGAATAGCTAGCAATGTAGCGAGTTTCATTTCTCTTCTTTCAATGATTTGTTCTTCTGCCCCCAGTCTTGGTTTAGCAGAGTTAGTTTGTGGACGGTCCAATTGCATCTGTAGCGAGTTTATACTCCTCTCGTCGTCTTTAGGTCGGAGTTGGTGAATGAATGGTCGAATCACATTCTTCATCTTTCTATGGTCGCAGTCGCACTCTGGGGACTAGAGGCAGTTGAAGGGCCATTAGTCACACCTAATTGATGTTCATACCCATGTCCCCACTCTGGAGACTAAGAATTTTAGCAGAAAATGATCAACCGCATTTTCCTCGATTGATTCCTCTGGCACTTGTCAATGGCGAAAGTCGAAGTGTAGTCGGTCACATTGCGGCAACTTTAATTTGATGTTTCTCCTACTGAATTGGAGGAAGGAGTTGATTGGCAGATGGTTGGGTCACATCCGTCCACGTTGCATGCACAACTCGCTAGATCGTTGGCTAGAGTTAGCGGATGAACGGTCGTGTCATGTTCATTTGCGGTAGGATGGGTAGTCATATCCATTTAGAATAAGGCGTTCAGCTAGGTCCGTTTTGCGAATCTACATCTCCTTGTCGAATCAAGGAAGAAATCATGTCTTTCTAGGTTGGAGTGCATCCCTAAAAGATTGTGTTATAGGTCCTGTGCCGGGAATAAGTGTTGGTGCATGAACGGTCATGTCATGCCCGCTTAGTGCTAGATAGTCGGATCACAACCGATTTTTTATGATAAGTGTGCCCGCATGTCAGGGGAAGAGTTGGAAAGAAGAAAGTCTAACCACATCCGCTTTTTGTACTACAGAACTTGCTGCGGAATTAGAATTGATAGATGGACAATAAAATCGCATCCCTTCTGGTATTTATATTCCAATCCATGCTTCAAGGATTGGAGTTGGTTGATGGGTGGTATGTCACGCCCACTAGGTCTTTATACTTCAGTCTGTGCTTTCGGGACCAGAGTTAGTTGATGTTTACAATCCAGTTCACACTCTGGGAATCTGGAATTAGTAGATGGGTGGTTAGTCACACCCATTTGGCATTCATGCTCCGGTCCGTGCTCTCTGGACTTGAGTGAGTCGTTGCTTTATATTCCAATTCATCCTCTGGGAATCTGGAGTTTATTGATGTTTATATCCAGTTCGCACTCTGGGAATCTGGAGTTAGTTGATGTATGGTCGATCACACCCATTTTAGTGTTTATACTCCAGTCCGCACTCTGGGGACTTAGAGTTATTAAATGTTTATACTCCAGTTCACAACTTTGACTTGGCATTCGCACTCTAATTCACACTCTGGGAATTTGAAGTTGACATTTGTATTTTCCGGTTCGTCCTCCGGGAACCTGGAATTGATGTTAATGCTCTGATTCACGCTCTGGGAACCTGGAGTTAGCATTTGTGTTTTTGGTTCGCACTCTGGGAACCTGGAACAGATGTTTATACTCCAATTCATGCTCTGGGAATCTGGAGTTAGCATGGATGCTTCGGTTCGTGCTCCGGGAACCTGTAATTTATGTTTATACTCCAATTCATGCTTTGGGAACTTGGAGTTCGCATTGATGGGTTGGTTCGCACTCCGGGAACCTGGAATAGATGTTTATACTCCACTTCACATTCTGGGAAGTTGGAGTCAGCCAATAGATGGTCAGTCACAACTATTTGGGCTTTTTAGGAATTCGTTCACACTCTGGGAACAATGGATTTGATGCTTATACTTCAATTCGCACTCTGGCAATTTGGAGTCCGTTCACACTCTGGAAACGATTTGTTGGATGTTTATACTCCAATTCACACTCTAGGAAGTTGGAGTCCGTTCGCACTCTGAGAACGATTTATTGGATGTTTATACTCCAATTCACACTCTGGGAAGTTGGAGTCCGTTCGCACTTTGGGAACGATTTATTGGATGTTTATACTCCAATTCACACTCTGGGAATTTGGAGTTAGTGTTTATACTCCGGCTCGCACTCTGGGAACCTAGACTTGATTGCAGGACTGCCGCGTGTCGGTCCAATTCGGCCATTGATGCGATGGCTTGCCCCCGAGAGGTGGGTTTCGTTTAGCAAATGATCGGTGGGATCTCGATTACTTTCCACTTATCTGCCATCAACGGAGGATGAGACTTAGTTTATGGATGGATGAATCGCGTCCGTGTTCATTTGGATCCCGCTTCTGCCAAGCCAAGGAGTAAGATTAGTGTTCTTGCAAGCTTTGAGCTCGAGCAGAGGAGAGGATGGTTGAACTACATCCACTTTGAGTTGTGTATTTTCCCTTAAGTTGGGGGCAAGAGTTGGAGAGTAGACGGTCGAGCCACGTCCACTTTACGCTTTGCGCTCTTCTAGTCGAGTTGAGGAAGAGAGTTGGAATGATGGCTCATGATGATTAGCGAGTAAGCAGTCGGTTGTTGATGACTATAAATTGAGGGTTGGCCCCTGATAAAGTCGGTTTGAGGCATGATTGGTTTGTCGAATCATTGATGCAAACTGGGGAGTGAATGGTCAAACCACATCTGCTATAAATATATGCTCTTAAAAAACCCCAAGTGTCCAATGCAGGATTGGATGCATGGACGGTCACGTCACGTCCATCTTTGGTGTGATTTCAATTTTACTGGGCATCAGAAGAAGCATAAGTATTTTGGCGAGCTTCAAGTAAGACATGGAGAGTGCATGGTTGGGACATATAACTCCAAGTCTTTCTCAAATCTCCTAATTAAATTGCATAGGCACGTGAGTGGATGGTCGGTTACATCCACTTCGTACTGGAGCCCTGAACTTGTCTGTCTCTTCCGCTTTGATGGCCTTCCCCCAAGTCAGGCGCATAGAGCAGCCAGCGAGTGGTTGAATCATGCTCATCATGATGATACCTAAATGACTTTATCATAGTCCACGGAGGTTGTTTTGCACCCATCCTTAAGTACTCGGTTACTCATTGATAAGTGAAGCGGCGGCGTATGCTTGCTATTGCACTTCGGTCCAGCCTTTCACAATTGGGAGTCTAACGCAAATGGTTCAGTTTGATCAAAGTTCTGATTGAGGTCGGGGGTTCCCGGCTCTTCATTTTATGGGGCTTGAACATATTGCCAGAGCTATACTTTCTGGAGCAGCCTTATGGCGTTGGCATCCATGATAGTCATATAAAGAAGAGGAGCTTCCCGATTTAGAGTATGAAGCAGGTTCCCTTTTATGTCGCCAAGTTGATCCTTCGTCTGATTCATCAACGTAATTTTGGCCTGGACATGATGGTGTAGTCGCGGCGGCTATCCACCAGTTCTGTTATCAAACTCTGGAAATAAGCTTTTGTGCTGATTTCATTTATTAGTGTTGGCAGCAACGGGCTGTGGATTTTGATCAGTCCATTGGCTGCCAGCTTCTTTATTCCCTTTAGCAATATGAGAAGTAGAAATGATATGCCTAACTATGATTGACAGTCATCTTTGAGGAATAGGGGATACAACGCATTTGATGGCATTCATCACTTTTCGTGGACTCCATTCACTATTCTCACTTCATGAGGTAGTGGCGGAGGTTGAATTTCCATAGTAAACTAACATAGTCAGCGTGCTGAATTTTTGCTAGAAATTTTGTATGTAGGATGATTTCGATGAATAGGCCCCGATTGGGAAAGATACTCCATTCAATATTATCAAGTCCATTTTATGGCTACATGGTCTTGTAATACTAATGAATGATGCATGCCTGATTGCCCAATGTTTGAATGGTTGGTAACACTGATTCGATGTGAGTTGGTTAAGATGGGCTAACAGAAAGGAGACCAGTATAGGGTATTAAGGAAGTTCTCTGGAGGTTGTATGCCATGCTTTAAGTCGTATAGATGTGGAATGATTAAGATGTGGGCATTTGAAGATGATTTAGTGGTGTCCAACTATGCTTTGAATTGGTAGAGTTGGCAGTGTAGAGCAGTTGTCATATTAGCCATCGTACCATAGTTGTCAGTTTAGGAGTTTTAAAATCTGGTCAATTGGAGGAAGTTGCAGTCCACCTTAGAAGCATGATACATTAATCAGCTCTAGTTCTTGGCATATTAGCTAGGTTCTCCAGCCTTTGGGAGCACCAGTTGAATAGTATTTCAATACCCATTCCTCGATTGCAATTCAACAATTGCTGTTGTAGTCTCCTATGTTTCGTCCAGTCATGGAACGATTAGAATGTTCGTTGATTAAGTTGAGCTTTGAATGATGGATACGAAATGTTTGTTCGCATCGATGGTTCGAGCGCTTAAATGATGGATCGAATTAAAGGCAGATAGATGGATACGAACTGCATGTGCGTATCGATGCGAAATGGAGGCAGATAGATGGATACGAAGTACATGTGAGTATCGATTCGAATTGGAGGCGGATGGATGGATACGAAGTAGCGCTCCCTGATGGATACGAAGTAGCGCTCTTTGATGGATACGAAGTAGGGCTCCCTGATGGATTCGAAGTAGCGCTCCATGATGGATACGAAGTAGCGCTCCATGATGGATACGAAGTACCGCTCCCTGATGGATTCGAAGTAGCGCTCCATGATGGATACGAAGTAGTCAATAGGTGATCGATACGAAGAGAGACTATTTGCTGATGGATACGAAAACCACCACATTTACTGGATACAAAAGCATGGATACGAAGTGCACCAAATTTTCTGGATACGAAAACATGGATACGAAAATCATCACATTTTTTGGATACGAAAACATGGATACGAAAATGATCATATTTTCATGGATTTGAAAATATGGGTACGAAGAACAACATATTTTCTGGATTTGAAATATGGGTACGAAAAACTGCATTTTTTCTGGATTCGAAAATATGGGTAAAAAAAATGCATTTTTTCTGGGTTCGAAAATATGGTTACGAAAAACAGCATATTTTTTGGATTCGAAAATATGGGTATGAAATTCATGATGAATGTGGTTCCTCTTAGATCTGCAGCAATCTGAATAGAATAGAAGGAACCATTGAACGATAGATTTGGATCTTCTCCTTAGATTTATGCAATCCGATATCGAGAGTAGATCCAAGGAACGGGCGAAAAACTGGGTTTTTCTCAGTGAAAGCACCAAAGTGTTTGCACCAAAATTGGGCACAACACTCTTCGGATGTGTTTGAAGAGATAAAATGAAGAGAAAATTTGTAAAATGAAGAAGATCTAACAAACACACCAATAAACATATAAGAAAATGCATAGAAACACAGAGTTTTAGAGTGGTTCGGCAACTTGCCTACGTCCACTATGAAGTTATATCACTTTATTGATTGATACTTGAAGATTACAAGTGTTCTAAAGCGAAGTAAAGCAGATATAAGCTTAAATTCGAGATCAGCAGCAATCATAATGGTATGGAGTGATTCTGGCAGTGTCTGGGCGTGCTTTTATCACCAAGAATTATCCGTCCCCTTTTCTGAATGACTAGGGGCTCTATTTATAGGCGTAGGAGGCTGATATTTCGCCTAAAATCCGAAAAGACCGCTTCTGGCACGTGAGGGGGGCCCACAGGCCCGTCCTTAGGAAATTGGGCCCACATTGGGATCGATTCGATGTAGGGTTCGAATCGATCAAGAAAGCATCCAATCGAGGTGAAATTTGGTGTGGGCATTCTTCAACATGTATATAAGCTCCTGTAAAAAGTTCATAGCATTTGGACTTGTAGATCTCGAGTTATGATCGATTCAAGATTGCGCTTCCGGTCAACAAGCTTGGTTCGAATCGATTCCTTAGGGTCGAATCGATAGGGTCGAATCCATAGGGTCGAATCGACAGGGTCGAATCCATAGGGTCGAATCCATAGGGTCGAATCCATCATAACTTGGGCATACGAACTCGGATTGAATTGAAATTTGAAACGTTGGCTCTTGTGGCTATGCTAGTCGTGTCCCATCAATTGCAGCTCGATCCGAATTCGAAAAAAATTTACCGACATCCACAGTAGACCTATGTATAACTGATCTTCAAGACGAACCGTCCTTGGTTTCTAGTCGAGTTCTTGGTGTCACGGCCTTGCCAAAAGGCGGGATAACAGTATGAAGAAGTCATTGCAGTATGGACAAAAAAAATAGTGGCTTCTGTCTAGGCGGTGTTCAAATACGGAGATGTAGCATGTTAATTTCTAAGTACAACTATTAGTCAACATGGAGAACTACAGTGTGCATTCACAAGAGGAAGTATCCGACGGTACCTACTGACTGTAATTTATGTGGAAGTTCATCGGCTGAAATTTTGCCTGATTTCGAATTAACATGAAGAAATTATTACAGTATGAAAAAATAGCGGCTTCTGCCTAGAACGAGTTCAAATATGAGGATATAACATGTTATTTTCTAAGTACAACTATTATTTACCATGGGAAACTGCAGTGAACATTGAAGCGGGGATATAGCCTGTAATTATATTCTAAGTACAACTGTTAATCACCATGGAGAAATACAGTACACGTTCGTAAGCTAAAGTATCCGAGTGTTCTATATTGTCCGTAATTTAGGTGGTACATCGATCGTAGTTTCGCCCGATTTCAAGTTAGTATGAAGAAGTTATTGCAATATGAATAAAAAGAATAGAGGCTTCTGCCTAGGCGGAGTTCAAATACGGGGATTTAGCATGTTATTTTCTATATACAACAATTAGTCAACATGAAGAACTAGGATATACGTGTAGGAAATGCAGATTACAGATCTTAAGGCGGAATTAACACTAGAAGGAGGGGGAGGGGTGAATAGTGTTTAATTAATTTTACGAATCCTTTTGAAATTTTTGTCAAATTAAACCCAAACAGATGCAATTCAAAAATACAGAGACAATCACAGAACCAGGCACAGATGCAAATAGTAAATAAAAGAATTAAAGGAAAGAACACACTAGAATTTTATACTGGTTCGGAGTTACCCTACATCCAGTCCCATACAATTTCTTATGCAGATTTCTTTTCAAATATAATGTCGATATTACAGCCTCGATTTCAAGGCCATAAAATACACCCTTCTGTCTTCGAGTCCATGGAAAACTCTCTTTATTTAACCAGGCTACAAGATCACCTAATTGATTTACGTGCTACAATCACACACAATTGATTTACGGGCCATAATCACACCGTTTCCAATGACACTTTGATAGGGAGAGACTCGATATACTTCGATCTTTCGATCTTTGGTTACAAATGATCATATAACTCCGAATAGCACTGAGATCTTTGAGAGAGAGTGGTAGAGAATCAAACTAGAGACGATTGAGTTTGATTCACTTAGGATTTCGGTGGAATTTTTTTAAAGCATGTGAAGTATAAGAGAATGTTTGAGTGGAGAAGGAGTGAAGAAAGGAAGAAAAACTGACTTAAAATTCATTGAAAATAACTGGTATATATAGGAAAATAACAGTCATGTCTATTCGTGAAAGGTTATGACGAACTGACAAATTTTTTGAAAATTTGAATTTTGAAATCCACGGTTACCATGTTGACATGGGAGGTATAGGGATGTCGACTTGCCTATGTTATTTTTGAAAACTAATTTTGCCTTAAAATGATTTCTATACTAAAACTTGTCAAAATAATTTCTAAACTTTGTAGACCATTTTGAATATAGTTTAAACTTATAAACGAGTTTTAGAAAGGACCTTAAAATATATAATATATATTATAAAAGTAATATTAAAACTAAGCATAGACTTTTTTAAAATTTATTTTTGAGATTTAAAGCTAAAATATTAAAATCAAGAGATAGTTTAAAAAAAAGAAATGATTTTGAGATCAAAATATTAAAAGATGATAAGAATAGTTTTTGAATTAAGGCTAAAATATTTAAATTAATAGAGATGACTTCTAAAAATATAGTTTTTGGAAAAATATTTAAAATAAATTATTTTGAATATTTCGTGGATTCCATCCACCAGAGAAGGTCGTGGGTTCCATCTCACTACTATAGCGAGAAGGTGGATTCCATTCCACAATTAAAATTAGAATAAAGATTTTAGTGCCGTTACGAAGTTTGAACATAATTGTAGACTCTATTACTTACCTTGATATCATGAACTCTTGAACTCTTGATACTCATGAGTCTTAAGTCTTGATTTTTTCAATCTTGAATTTATCAGTCTTGAATCTCTATACTGTATAGTCTTCATTCTCAGTACCTGCATTTATATATCTATATATATATATATCTTGCATATATATAGACAAATAAATTAGTATTTATATTTTATAACAAGTCCTAAGGTTGTTGTTATCAAAACCATCATCTAAGGAACTAACAATCTCCCATGTTTTGATGATGACAACCTGTGTTTATAAAATATACTCTACTAAACTCTGATTCTACTCTGACTCGCTCTTATTCCAACAACTACCATACCCCCTTAATTAAAGCTTAACTATCTTATTTTATAATTATCCCCCTTTGTCATCAACAAAAACTAAGCCTAAACTACATAATTCCCCCTTAAACTAATACTATGGAACTAAATGCTAATAATGAAGTATAATAAGCGAAACATAAATCTAATTTTATTATATATGATGTTACATTACACATTTATATGAAACATAAACACAAATACATACAAGTACACAAAGTATAAAAATATTAATATAATAACAATCTAATGAGAGTTCTTTGAAAGTCACTGTATTATAGGATCGTGTAATATGAATAAACTACTTGTGTGGAATATAAATTAAGTAAATAATTAAAGCAGTAAAGAAAATGACACTAGAGATTTTTATACTGGTTCGAACTCCCGTTCTACATCCAGTCCCAGACTTCTTCTGGAATTAAAATAGCAACCCTCATTTAACCCGGAGGAATAGGTTTACACTGCTTGAGCAACCGAATAGGACTTCTACCGCCTAAGCAACCGAATAGGACTTCTACTGCCTAAGCAACCGAAGAGGACTTCTTTAAAAATAACAAAAGTATCTGACTGTAGTATGCTCTTTTTAAATAGCACTGATAAGTCAATTAAGTACAGTCTTCCTATAATCATCTCCTTTATGATATATAGTGTAATGTGCTTGAGAACAATGGAAGATAGAGTGATCAACGATCAGAGAATGTAAGCAGTTTGAGTGAAGTTTGGAAAAAAAATAGATAAGAATTTGAGAATATTAAAATTTGTTTCGGTGAATTGTTTGTTGAGTTCTGAAATCTATTAATAGAGATTAAAAATTTGCAACCTTTGTTGAAAGGTAAGAATGAAAAAAAATAGGTGCAACTTTTGGTTTGAAGATGTTTTTCTTAGATGAAGAGAAGTGTCTTTTCATAAAAAATAGACGTTGAAAATATTCAGCCTGCTGAATTAATGTATTCAGCGTTTTAAATTTTAAAAATCGAAAACAATAAGGAAATAGGCTATTTATGGCCTAATTCAGTCGTTTGAATGAATTCATTTAGCTGGCTGAACATTGTGAAACAATAAATTTATTTCAGCAAACAGCCGTCTGAATGAAGGCATTCAGCCGGCTGAATTCAGCCTGTTTTGTATGGTAATGCATGTGTGTATGTGTTATCATGTGTGTGTGTGTGTATATATATATATATTTAGGAGAGATTTTAACATATTACTAAATGATAGAAGGACTCTAGATAATGGACTATCAGCTTCAAAACCGTCTGAATATGAATCTGCAACAAATCTCCTGCATAAATGATAATTACACACAAATATTTACTTATATAGTTTGTCATGACCAAAATGATGTAAAATTGAGATTCCAAAATTCTCCCTCCTTTTGATGATGACAACTATATAAGTGGAAATAATATTTACATAAGCACTTACCTTAACATTGTTACTCCCCCGTTAATATGCACAAATGTTTAACTAACTTTCTCCCCCTTTGTTATCAACTAAAAGAAAGATAAGCACAGAATCATTGTTGAACAAAGATTACATTATATAAATAACTCATACTCGAGATGCCATTATTAAAAAAAATCATACAACATTATATAAATAACTAGAGATCCATAGAAGTTTGAAAAAAAATTACAAAATGAATCTTAGAAAAATAATTAAACTGGGTAGAGTGGAAAGGTTCATCATCATCAGAATCCGAATTTGAAGATGACCATTTAAATGGAGATGGGTTGTGAACTTCGGTGGATGTAGATCCAATAAAAGAAATTTAATCCCATATTTTATTAAGAAAACCTTTTATGGAGTTGAATTTCTTTTCCATTTTCTTTTCAAGAGCTTAATGTCTTGATGAAGTTTGGATTGATTTCAGGAGAGAGTGATGAAACTTGTCCGGAAGAAGTTTCCGGGCCAACGACTTGAATGGAATCATTGTCCTCTTCTTCTTCATGTTGGGTATGTGAAGAGGAGGCAACATTAGTGTCACAAGGTTGTAGAATACCCTATTGAATATTGTGAGACCATTATTGAAAAAAGATGATTTGTTATGGAGGAGGCCAGTGAGGAAGACCCATCAATCCTAAAGTTTTTGTGCCTAACTCACTAATGATTGAAATATCAGAGTTGGGAATCGGAATGCCAAATTTAAAAAGTGTACACATAATATGAGCACTATAATGAATGGTCTTATATTTTCTTCGGATTGTGATGTTTAGAAATTCATATAAAATGATTTTCCCCAATTTACTTGTTGGTTGGAGTAGGTTGAACAAAGGGGTAGAAAATCTCTTTTATAGACCTTTTTATAACTTCCTGTTCGAGGTTGTAGATTGTGAATGAAGGCACGATGAAGAAGGCGTGCTGGCGGCCTTAAGGTGCTAGATTTTGTTGCACTTAAATTTGTAAGGTGATCAGACAAGAAACGGTGAGAAACCTCATCTCTATGATCCATATCAACTTCAATATCATCAATGTCAACACCTTGATAGGGACAATTTCAAATATTCCCTAATCTTTGCAAAGGAAAAAAGATTTTAGTGCCACAAACAATTGACCAAACACAATCTTCTCGATGTTGATTGTTATGGTGGTCTAGATTGAGATTTGCTAGAAAAAGTTTGATTAAAAGATGATTAATATTAACATTATTGGGAGCATACCCTATAAGATGATCAAAATAAAATTGCTTCGCCAATTCTCTAATTCAATAAGCTACAAAATCCAGAAATTTCATGAAAGCCTCATCAAAGATATTTGAAATTTTCATAGAATTGAATCGGGGGATTGCAATTCCAAAGCCATTGACGAATCTAATCTTCGGAAGGATCGGAGGTGGATTCCCATGTGCATTTGGATCTTGGAGCCATTAGAGAGTGAAAATGAGGAGTAAAGTTGAAAAAAAGAAGAGAAAGATGAGCTAGGGTTCTGAAGTGAATGGGTAAATGGTGAAAAGATGAATATATAGTAGGTAAAAAGTAAGGGTAAGATTGGAAGAAAATTTGTAAGGCCTAGTTAAAAAAAAGACTTCAGAGAGCAGCTGGCTGAATTTATAAAAACAGCCGTCCGAATTCCTCTAAATTACAAACCGCAAGAAAATAGTTCATTTTTGAACTAATTCAGATGGTTGTTTTAAGTGATTCAGGCATCTAAATCTGGGCAAAAATAATCCCTTGATAATGTTCAGCCGTTTACTGACAGCCGGCTGAACTCTAGGAAAGCTTATGGTTGCCTTTACTTTTAAAAACAATGTGAATATTTTTATATGAGCAAACAAGATTACAAAATTTACAAATAATTTTAAATAGATTTAGAAGAAGAGCTTGGAGTGCAATATTCATCCGGATCTATTTTTATGTTCCCTTGAAATGGCCTGAGTGGTTACCATCTATTGCAGCATTCCCATGAATTCAGAGATATTGGTGGACGTTGTGGCAATAGTTCACAAGTATTGCGTCGGGATGGAGAATAAATATGAGACGTTTGATGAACCGTGCTTGTGGATGAAGATCCACAGAATTTCAATGCGACTTGTTCCAAAAAGCTTAAATGCTTGGCATTAACTTTTTGTTCATAATAAAGTTCGTGTTGTAATTCCAATGATTCTGTTTGGTAATGATGAATGTCATCTATCTTTTCTTTGGTAGACGGTGAACCAAAAAATAGAGACTGCCTTGTTCTTTTACCAGTTGGAGTATGACCCGTGTGAGTAGAAGGAGGAACAATTTGTACTAGTTCATAAATCGATGGTGGAGTAGGTACTCGAACTAAGAGAAGAATAAGATAGAGCATAAGATTCAAAATTATGCTGGGAAGACATATTTTTGTTGAGTAAGAGAGTTGAAACTGTATTTATTTTAATTGAAAGAAAAAGCAAGAGAAGGAGTAGAGGAATTTTATATGTAAACTTTCATATAAGTAGAAACAACATTGGTGGTTAAGATGTTTGGAACCCGAGAAAAAAAATGGTTGGGAAAAAAATTGTAAGGTGTAGAAAATAAACAAAAAAAAAAGAATGTACTCCAAAAATAAATGTAAAGAAATAGTATAGTGGTAGAGCACTAGATTTCCAAGAAAAGATCCCGAGTTCGAGTCTTTGAAATTTTTTATAAATCTTTTAGGGAGATTGTGCTTATACTTTTCTTTCTTTTTCTCAGGATAGTCTTTCTTGATGTGACCTTTCTTGTGACATTCATAACATTCTAGAACAGATGATGATGGTTTGTTGGTGTTGTTATTATTGCTGGAGTTGTTCTTGTTATTTCTAAATTAGTTGTTGTTTGTAAATTTCAAAAAAAAATTTGGAATTTTTAGCAATTAACACCATATCTACTTCATCTAAATCTGATTCGTCTTTTTCTACCTGGAATGCAATATTTTTCTTACCTAGAGCCTGTACTTGTTTTTCCTGGAGATTAACTTCTTAAGACATTAGATTTCCAATCAACTCTCCTTGTTTTATGGTCGAAATGTCGTTAGCTTCTTCGATTGCTAAATCTTTTCATTCCCACTCATCCGTTAGTGAGTTGAGGATTTTTGAAGCAATATCAAAATCTGTGTAAGTTTCTCCCAGTACTATTAAAGAATGATATATATCTTGACATATAGAGTACATGCTGTTGATAGTCTCATCTTGTTTCATTTTAAAATTCTGGAACTGATTTTGGAGCAAAGAAATTTTACTTTGTTTGACTTTGTTAGTTCCTTCATGTGTAATTTTAAATGTACGCCTCCTTCATATGTAATTTTAAATGTACGCCAAATTTCATGAGCAGTTTTACACATGCTTATTCTATGAAATCCATTTTTATCTGATGCATAATACAACATATTCATAGCTTTAACATTTGCGGTAGCATCTAAATTTTGCGTGTTAGACCATGCTGAATATTCGGTATTAGGAATAATATATTCAAATTGCATATTGTTCCAGGTTTCATAACTACTTGCTTGTATATAGATTCTTATTCTAGTAGCCCAATAGTTGTGGTTCATTCCATTAAATAGAGGTGGTCGTGCAGTAGATTGACCTTCCAAAAAGGTAGTGTTAGAACCAGTACTGGTATTGTTTTCCATATTAAAACAATATCAGATAACTATGTTACGGTTATATGATGACCTTGCTCTAATACCAAATGAAGGTCACTGTATAATAGGAGCATGTAACATGGATAAACTACTTGTGCAGAATATAAACTAAGTAAGTAAATAATTAAAGCGGTAAAGAAAATGACACAGGAGATTTTTATACTGGTTCAAACTTCCGTTCTACGTCCAGTCCCAGACACCTTCTGGAATTAAACTAGCAACCCTTACTTAATCCGAAGGAGTAGGTTTACACCGCCTTAGCAACCGAACAGGACTTCTACCGCCTAAGAAACCGAATAGGAATTCTAACGCCTGAGCAACCGAACATGACTTCTTTATAAATAACAAAAGTATCTGAATGTAGTGTGCTCTTTTTAAATAGCATTGATAAGTCAATTAAGTACAATCTTCCTATAATCTTCTCCTTTATATCATACAGTGTAATGTGCTTAAGAATAGTGGAAGATAGAGTAATCAACGATCAGAGAATGTAAGCAGTTTAAGTGCAGTTTGAAAAATAGAGAATATATAAGAATTCAAGAATAATAAAATTAGTGTCGGTGAATTGTTTGCTTAATTCTGAAATCTATTTATAGAGATTAAAAAGTTGCAACCTTTGTTGAAAGGGAACAATGAAAAGAAACGGGTGCAATTGTTGGTTTGAAGATGTTTCTCTTAGATGAAGAGAAGTGTCTTTTCGTAAAAAATAGCCATTGAAAATATTCAACCAGTTGAATTAAGTAATTCAGCCTTCTAAATTTTAAAAATCGAAAATCGTAAGGAAATAGACTATTTTTGGCCTAATTCAGCCGTTTGAATGAATTCATTCTGCCGGCTGAATATTGTGAAAAAATAAATTTGTTTCAGCAAACAGCCGTCTAAATGAAGGCATTCAATCGGTTGAATTCAAACTATTTTGTATGGTAATGCATGTGTATGTGTTTATATAAATATATGTGTGTGTATATATATATTCAGGAGATATTTTAACATATTACTAAATAATACAGGGACTATCTGCTTCAAAACCATCTGAATATGAATCTGCAACAAATCTCCTGCATAAATGATCAGTACACACAAATATTTACTTATATAGTTTGTCATAATCAAAACGATATAAAATCGATATTCCAACATTCTTGACAATTGGTGACTTGTGAGTCAAACAATTAGGGTAATGGAGATAAAAATTTCCATGTTGTTCGACAAATTACCATTTTTGTCAAAATAAACTTCTCCAATGCAAACAACAATATTGTCCTTGTCCATTTGCGCTTCTTCTTCTTCTTCCTCCTCCTCCTCCTCCTCTTCTTCTTCGTCTACCTCTAATGGATTACGAATACATATTTTAGAGGAATCATCTTCAATCACAAAAAGGTCTACATGATTATCCATTAGAAATTTTTGCAAATTTCTAAGAATCTTGCCTTATTTCTCTTGTTCTTTTGCCCTCTTTATTTGCATGACTTGTAATTCAGTCGGCATTTGCAAAGAATCCTTCATAAATTCCTCGATCTTCATTACTCGAACCAATGTAATACGTTGGAGTGGACCGGAATTAGGATAAGGGAAGGAAATGGTTGCTTTTCGGTTTGATTTAGAAGAGGAAGCCATTACTTTGTATTTTCAGAAGGTTATTACCGAGAAAATAAAGTGAGAAGACAAATGAATTCAAAATATAGTGGTTATATAACCGCCAAACTGATTTTAGAGGGAAAACTAAAATTTCAAATTTGACCGTTGTATGTTGACATGGTGGGTAGGGGCATGTTAACATCCCTTTGAAAATTTTGAAAATTTTGTTTTTCTCTATTTATTTAAATATATATGTTACTATATCTATATTCTATATCTCAGTTATAGAATAAATATCTAGTTCTCTTCTTAATTTAGTAAAGGTTGATTGATTTTAGGGTTTGGTCAGAATATCAGTTATTTGATTCTCAATGTTGATAAATTCAATAAAAATAATATCTTTACTTATATTATCTCTGAGAGAATGATGTCTGATATCAATATGTTTGGTTCTGGCATGATGAGTAGGATTTTGGTATAAATTTATTGCAGTTGTACTATCGTAATAAATTGGTGATTTTGAAATATTTAATCCAAAATCTTTTAGGGTATGTTGCATATAGATAACTTGAGAACAAGCCAAAGCATAGATATATTCTGCTTCATTTGTTGATAGTAAGACAGTATTTTGCTTTTTACTAAACCAGGAAACCAAAGAATGTCCTAAAAAGTGACATTCACAACCAGCATAGTCAACATCACAATATGGGATTAAATCAAATAAATCATTTTTAGGGTAAAATAGGCCATAGTCTAAGTGTGTTTAACATATCTTTAAAAGGGTAACTTTGGGTTGAGATTGGTATCTTGCATAGAGTCAGACACTATGCACAATATTAGGTCTACTTGCAGTTATATAGAGCAGTGATCCAATCATTCCCCTATATAGTTTTTGATCAACATCTTTCGACATGTCTTCTTTATTCAAGGTTTCATTGGTTGCCATAAGAGTTGCTTTTTCACTGGCAGTGGTCATACCAAACTTACTAACTAGATCCCTAGTATACTTTTCTTGACTAATTAAAATACCTCTATCTAATTGTTTTATTTGCAATCCAAAAAAAGAAAGTAAGTTCATATATATGACTCATCTCAAACTCTTTGTCACTATTTCAGAAAACTCTTTGTTCATTTTATTCTTCGTTGATCCAAAAATGATATCATCTACATAAATCTATACTAATTGGATATCATTTTTGTTTCTTTTAATTAAAAGAGTATTTTCCAATCTACCAATTTCAAAATTTGATTGTAATAGGTAAGATCCTAGTCTGCATACCAGGCTCTAGGAGCTTGTTTTAGACCGTATAAAGCTTTCTTTAATTTATAAACATGATTTGAAAAATTTTCTTCTTCAAAAAGTGGAGTTTGTTCAAAATAAACATCCTCTTTAACAAAACCATTTAAAAAGGCACTTTTGACATCCATTTGAAATCGTTGTGGTTTGAAAAAGCAAGTAGAATTCTAATGGGTTCTCATCTTGCTACGGGTGCAAAGGTTTCATCATAGTCAATTCCTTCTTCTTGACAATAACATTGCGCAAATAACCGAGCTTTATTTCTAACGATCTCGCCTTATTCATTCATTTTATTTTTATAAACCCATTTAGTTCCTACTATATTTTTGTCCTCAGGTCTAGGAACAAGTTCCCATACATCATTTCTGGTGAATTGATTCAGTTGTTGTTGCATAGCAAGGATCCATGAATCATCAAATGATGCTTCCTTTGGATTTCTGGGTTTAATAGTTGATATAAAAGCTACATTACTCATCTTGTTTAGTTGATTTTTAGTTCTAACAACAGATTCAATATTTCCTAGAATATTTTCTATAGGACGATCTTTTAAAAGCCCGATCCTTTTATTAGGATGAACAGTTTCATAATTTGTTTCATTTGATTTCTTATTTAAAGTAGGAAAATCATCTTCATCATTTATTTGAAAAACATCTTTGAAATTTTCATCAAAAGATACATGCATTGTTTCTTCAAAGGTGTTAGTTTTTAAATCGAAAATTCTATATGCTTTACTTTTATTAGAACATCCGATTAAGATTCCTTTGTTGGATTTAGGATCAAATTTATTCAAATTGTCCTTTGTATTTAGAATAAAGTATTTACTTCCAAAAACTTTAAAATAAGATACCTTTGGCTTCTTATTGAAAAGAAGTTCATATAGTGTTTTATTGGTTAGAGGTCTAATTAAAATCCTATTCAAAATGTAACAGGCTGTAGTGACTACTTCATGCAAAAAAATTCTTGGTAATTTACTATCTGAAAGCATAGTTCATGCACACTCTTGGATCGTCCTATTTTTATGCTCTACCACTCCGTTTTGTTGTGGAGTTCTTGGAAAAGAAAAATTATAAGCTATTCCTTTTTTATTACAGCAATTCTCAAAATTTTCATTTTCAAATTCTCCACCATGATCACTACGAATAGTTTTGATTTTTAAAGAAAGTTAAATTTGAATTCTTTTTGCAAAAGTTTTAATAAATCAAAAGCATAACTTTTATGTTTCAGAAAAATTGTCCATATAAATTTAGAATAATCATCTATAATTGCAAAAACATATTACCGTGATTTATTGACTGAATTTGAGATGGACCAAATATATTTAAATGAAGTATCTTAAGAGGTTTTGAAGTTGAAATTATATCTTTCAATTTCAATGAACTCTTCCTAAGTTTTCCAATTGACAAGCATCACATATACTATCTACTTCAAAATCTATTTTAGGAAGACCTCTTACTAGATCAAGTTTTGAAAGTCTAGATAAGAGTTTGAAATTCAAATGCCCAAATATTTTATGCCAAATCCAACGGTCACTTGTATTAGCCAAAAGACATAGGTTATCATTTGAGATTTTTATACTGAGAATACAAATATTTTTCTTCCTAATTCTTTCAAAGATAATATTCGATTTATTATCTTCGATGTGATACTTATCCTTTTCAAATCTAATTTTGTAGCCCTTGTCACATAGTTGACTTATGCTAAGTAAGTTGTATTTTAGATTTCTAACTAACGTAATATCAGAAATAGTTGGAGTTTTAGAGTTGCTGACATTGCCGATGCCAATCACATATCCTTTTGAATTGTCTCCAAAGTTGACCAGTCCTCCATCTTCATAAATTATGTTATTTAGTATCTTCGAATTACCAGTCATGTGTCTTGAACATCCACTATCAAGTATCCATTTGTTTTTCTTGATTTGCACCATTTGTCCATTAAGTGTTGATTCTTCAAAAGCCGCATAACACATCCATTCCTGCACAACACACAAATTCGGTAGATAACTTGATTTTTTATAAAACAACTGGTATATATAGGAGAATAATGGTCATGTCTACTCGTGAAAGGTTATGAAGAACTGACACATTTTTTGAAAATTTGAATTTTAAAATCCACAGTTACCATGTCGACATGGGAGGTATAGGGATGTCGACATGCCTAATTTATTTTTGAAAATTGATTTTGCTTTAAACTGATTTCTATTCTAAAACTTGTCAAAATAATTTCTAAAATTTGTAGACCATTTTGAATATAGTTTAAACTTGTAAAAGGATTTTAGAAAGTAATCTTAAAATATATAATCTATATTATAAAATTAATATTAAAACTAAGTATAGACTTCTCTAAAATGTATTTTGGAGATTTAAAGCTAAAATATTAAAATGAAGAGATAGTTTAAAAAACAAGAGATGATTTTTAGATCAAAATATTAAAAGATGATAAAAATAGTTTTTGAATTTAGGCTGAAATATTTAAACTGATAGAGATGACTTTTAAAAAGTTGGTTTTTGGAAAATAGTTAAACAAATTATTTTGAATATTTCGTGCATTCCATTGCACTAGAGAATGTCGTGGGTTCCATCCCACTGTTAAAGCGAGAAGGTGGATTCCATTCCATAATTAAATCAGAATAAATATTTTAATGCTATTATGAAGATTTAATATAAATCTAGACTATATTACTTATCTTGATATCTTGAACTCTTGATACTAAAGAGTCTTCAGTCTTGATTTCTTCAATCTTGAATTCAACGGTCTTGAATCTCTATACTGTACAGTCTTCATTCTCAGTGTGTGCATATACGTACATATCAAGACAAATATATTAGTATTTATATTTTATAACAAGTCCTAAGGTTATTGTTATCAAAACCATCATCTCAGGAACTAACAATATGTTCACTAGATGAAGTATTTGAGTGTACCATATTGTCCATAATTTAGGTGGGAGTTCATTGTTCGAAGTTTTGCCTGATTCCGAGTTAGTATGAAGAAGTTATTGCAGTCTGAAGAAGAAATATAGTGGCTTCTGCCTAGGCGGAGTTCAAATATGAGGATGTAGCCTGTTATTTTCTAAGTACAACATTTTTCACTATGGAGAACTACAGTGAGAGTTGGAGTGGGGATATAGTCTGTTATTTTCTAAGTACAACTATTAATCATTATAGAGAACTACGGTATACGTTCATAAGCTAAAGTATCTGAGTGCCTAGGTTGTCCATAATTTAGGTAGGAGTTCATCGGTCGTAGTTTTGTCCGATTCCAAGTTAGTATGAAGATGTTATTGCAACATGAAAAAAAATAGCCGCTTCTGCTTAGGCGGAATTCAACTACGGGATGTAACCTGTTATTTTCTAAGTACAACTATTAGTCACCGTGGAGAACTACATTATATGTTTACTATATGAAGTATCCGAGTGTTCCTTATTGTTTATAATTTAGATGGGAGTTCATTGGTCGAAGTCTCACTTGATTTCGAGTTAGTATGAAGAAGTTATTGAAGTCTGAACAAGAAAATAGCGGCTTCTCCCTAGATGGAGTTCAAGTATAGGGATGCTACTATCAAATCTACTTCCACATGTACAACTAAAAATGCATTCACGTTGTGATTAAATGCAGGCCTCTTTGGATATGCATATGTACTCGTGCTGATAAGATCAAAACCTCTGTCGCATTCGATGTTAGTTATTATTCTTTTGATTCTATTTTCATATCTCACACTTTAGTTTCATAATTTTGTTTGTTACTCATTCCACTTGCATCCTTTATTTCATAACTTAGTGAACTAATAATTTGTAAACAAATGTTTTACGAACAGAAAGCAGAGGGAGTATTTTTAGATTAATAAATGTTTCAAAAAATTTGAACTTGAATAGTTTTAAAACGATTTTTTTTCGATGTTTATCTTTTTCATAGAATATAAGCTTATACTGCACATTTTATATTTCATAGTTCTTATCCATTTGTTTAATTCTTCAAGCTACTACATTATTATCGGATAGTACCTTATTTTACAAAAATCGAGTGACGTTTAATCCCCAAATAAACTTCACATAAACGGTGATTTACAGCAAAGTATATGGTGGTTGGTTAGTCAGTAACTTGGTTTTAGCATTAGGTTTTTCAAGTAATATTGTTTATTCCTTCCTATAGAGACTCTGTTAAATATATGACTTATTCTTTTCAGTTAACTGCTACCTTACAATCGTATCATGTCTGTGTGTAAAAAATTAAGAGTTCTCTTGCCATTTTAATTATATTTTGCATGACATAATATATCAAAAAAGACAACCAATGTATTTGGATGACGGTTTGCATACACTCGTGCTCGCTAACTTAACTAACTACTTAACTTAGTTTAACTGAACTGGTTTTTTATTATTAGCAGTGGTTAATTTTAACCTGGAAATCTTCTTTCCACTAATGAATTTAAACATGCACAAACTGATTATACAACGGTAATATATTAAACTGACATAGTATCACATACGTTTGGTATCACATCATATATGTTATATAGATACGATATACTGATACATAAGAGAAAGAATAAGGATTCATAGATGATAAACAGTTTTTAGCAGCAACTTTATTTTCTGAGCATCATATAAAATTATGTTATAAAAGAAACATATGTAAGAAGGTAAAAAATGCAAACATATATACACTATTCACTTTTAAATCAGATTTTAAAAAACATACTTGCATCTAGCATCACTTGTATCCATCCTTTTGAATATATATATATATATATATATATATATTTGTTATTATATATTATAACATGCTTAGTGGTGATTAAGTCTAAAGGGAAATCCAAAATTGTGCTAAATTTGGATTTGTCTGTCCATTGGTATCTTCATTTCTGATAGGGCCCACAACTAAAATAAAAAATAAAAAATTAACCATTCCATTAAATACAAAGCAAGTCATAGGGCAATCGTTCTAGAACGATGGTAACAGTTGCATGTATCGTCATTGGAAAGATATAGAATTGCCTTAGATATGGTTATCAAAAATTCATAGAATGCTCTAATTGAGTTGTATGCAAGTTTTCCAAATATTTTATAAGTGGGAACGTAACAGGTAGTCAATATTTGAAATTGGTTAAGTTACTTCTTAAATTAACTAATTTGAAACCATATTGTGATTATTTAAAAGTGCATGCTTTAATCACTTCAATATGAATTATAAATTATGATACTATCTATCTCCATCTACAGTACTATAAGTTAATGACACAACGTTTTTTAACATAAATCTCTAAGGTGATTTCACAAATTTTAACTAGGTGGTTCAACTTTTTGATGCGTCTGACATGTTGGATGATCTGAATGAGGAAAAACCTCATTTGATCCACTAATGAAGCGCATAGAAATCGGTCTATTTATGCTTTACGTGTGGGAAGGTTTCGATGCAAAAAGATTAAATAGTTTATTTTCCTATTTACTTCCTTGACTTTTCTTATTCCCTGTCCTATTTGCTATTTCTCTCGTTGCCCCTTTTGCACAACAAAAACATGCTACTCTTTCTCCAAACTGTCACCTTTGTACCATATTCAAAAAAGTTCATTTTGCATACCTCTTCGCTCATGCACGTACACACATATGTGTATATTATACACATATCCAAAATATAATACAAATCATATAATACAAATCTTTATTTTTGAAGTTAAATAAAATATTGATTTTATTTAAAAAAAATTAACAAGTTCTTAATGGATTGGACTTCATAGACCTAATAAAAATCAAATAAAGGAATTTTTTAAATTTAATCTTTAACTCCACTGCGGGATGGTCCTGTTCCAACAATGCTACAATAGCCCTATTGTTGATGCGGTCTAAATTAGACCTATTAAGGCTAACTTATAAAGCTAATCCACTTAGTATACATGTATGTATATGAAATGCATTTTTAAAATTAATATAATTTTATTTAATTCGTTTAATTAAATAAAACACACATGTATATGATATATATATATATACTATAAAGGTTATAATGTGTATATATATATACACACACACACATATACATAATATAAATGTTATATTAAAATAATATAAAATATATTAAAATGTAAATTAATTAAATGAAATTTGTTATCCAGTATTTTGACCAGGCATTACCTAGACTGACTTGACAAATGGAACTTAAATTCTATCGAGATAGAATACCTGGAGAGATAGTTGTAAAGTCTAGAAACTAAGTACAACCAAGGCCACGAGGCAAAAACAAGACCATTCTAAAAGTTCCAAGACTCGATCCATCAATATGATGGATTGGTATTGATCAATAGAATCTCCTCCGAACCACTCCATTTTCCTCCTACTGCTTAGTCTTGATGCCAAAATTCTATTCCAAGTTATATAGATCGTTCGTCCATTGTTTGCTATCAAGACTCAAGCACCAGAAATCAACAAGTTTACTCCTCCCACTGATCCATCAGATTGATTTAGAAACTAGCTCATAAATACATAAACTAGTTTGGAATCACAAAGTTAACGATATATCACTTTATCTCGAAGTGGTAGAAGGATCCATAAGAAGATCTAATGGCTCGGTACTGACCTATGCCTACGGTTCGGACCGATTCATAGCTGTTATTACCAATACTGGACAGTCGATGGAGGTAATACAAAGTAATGTTGCCATGAAACAGTCCAGAGGGAATTCCGATAACGTTGATGTTAATGTAGAGAATCAAAGTGGTGGACAATGCAAAAAACAATATTGGGGCTAAAGGTAAGAAGTCAGATTAAAGGAAACATTCGAGAATTTCAAAGTTTGAGAATTATACTCCATTGAACAACTCGATTGAGAATATATATTTAACTACTCTGGATAAAAACTAGTATAGGAAGCCGACTCTTAGGGAGCCGACTGAAATGGAGAAGAAGTCTGGCAAGTTCTGCAGATTTCATGAAATGCATGGTCACAACACCAACGAATGCATACATTTGCATGGTGTAATGGAAGAGTTGATTTTCAAAAAGAAATTACCAAAGTTTGTGCAATCCCTGCAGGATGGCAGGCAAGGAAATTCAAACCTTTAGTGGGGCAAGTCGAGTTTGGTGTTGATGAGCTAAGGTGGCTTGAGAAACATCTTGAGATAGATACTATTATCGGTGGATCACATCTAGCTAAGAAAAGTTGGAATGAAATGGAACGGTATATGAGAGCGTTAAAGCATGCAATGAATAAGCACTATTTTGCCATCAAGGACGATGTTCCGTCAAAGCAAATCAGAACTATGACAGATGATATTGAGTTTCGAAACAATGATAATGATGGATAAGAGTCCCCAATGGTTGATCCGCTTGTGATATCGACCATGATTGGCCCTGTTATTGTAAGGAAAGTGTTGGTTGACTGTGGAAGTTCAATCAACATTCTGCTCAAGAAAGCCTACGACCAGATGCTTCTGGAGGGAAAGGACTTAAAGCCATTTTAATCTTGAGTCTGGGGATCTAATGGGACTACTATTGAGACTATGGAATGTGTGGATCTACCGGTGGTACTTAGAGAGTGTGACTGATAGAGAGTGTTGGTCGTGCCTTTTGTTGTGTTGGATATCTATTCTACTTAGAATGGTTTTTTAGGCCAACTAGCCCTTGCTGAATTTAGAGCGACCATCGCTCCATGGTGCTTGACGATGAAGTTCCTGACCTAGAATGATGTAGGAATTGTTCAAAGAGATAAGGGGCTTGGTGGTGAGTGTTATGTCACCAAATTGAAAGAGACGAGGTGAAGAGATAAATGAAAGGATGTAGAGAGGACTCTCTGAATCAAGGCTCTAGATGCATAACAACCACCGCATAAGATTGGCTCGGGCAGTACAGTCGGTTCTACAAGGACAGGGATCCTTGGAAAGTGTCGAAGGAGGAAGGACGGCTCCAACCGAGTTGACAACCAATATTCCGATCAGCCAGGATGACCCTGCATGGGTCCTCAAGGTCGGATCGTAGTTTGGCGTGAAAATGATGAAAGAGTTAGTTGGTTTTCTCTAGGCGAACATGGATATGTTCACCTGGACTCACTCTGACATGTATGAAATATCACCGGAGATAGTGTGTCATGCATTAACTATAAATCCTAAATGCATTCCTGCAAAATAGAAACGCTGCAGCCTGGGTCTAGAGAGATCCGCTGCGATCAAAGAAGAAGTGGAGAAGCTGAAATATAATGACTTCATCTGCGATGCCCTATACTCGAAGTGGGTATCAAATCAAATCTTAGCAAAGAGTTGACTGGAAAGTGGAGGACATGCATCGACTATTCTGAACAGAATAAGGCGTACTTGAAGGACAGCTTCCCACTGCTGAGGATTGATCACCTTATGGACTCGACGGTCGGACATGAATTGTTATCGTTTATGGATGCATACTCTGAATAAAATAAGATACCCATGCATGTACCAAACCAGGAACACACTAGCTTCATAACTTATCTACGACTATACTTCTATCTTGATATGCACTTTAGATTAAAGAACGCTGGAGCGACTTATTAGAGATTGGTGAGCAATATATTTAAAGATCGAATTAGACGCTTGATGGAGGTCTATGTGGACAAATGATTATGAATTCACAGTGATCAACGATCCACGTTAATGATTTGGCAGAGATATTCTGCGTTCTCCGGAAGTGTGGGTTGAAGCTTAATCCTTTGAAGTGCTTAGTTAGCATTTCGTTAGGTTAATTCTTAGACTGTATTGTGAACTCGCGTGGAATCGAAGCCAATCCGGAAAAGATCAAAGTGCTAAGGAACATTAAAGTCTCGGAAACAATCAAAGACGTTCAAAGCTTGAATGGGTATGTCACTGCCCTAAGTCAATTCATCTCCGGAGCCATTGGCAAATGCATGCCTTTCTTGATGTGATCAAGAAGGAGGAAAGGAATTTCGTTTGGACATAAGAATATATAAATGCATTTCAGGCTTTGGTGGATCAGTTGAAGGGAAACCTATTCAGTCAATGCCATTGGATGATGAGGACTTATTTATTTATCCAGCAGTGTCGATGCGTGCCCCAAGGGCTGCACTCATGCACGAGGAGTCTCGAATCCAGAGGCCAGTGTACTGCATTAGTAAGCAGTTGATAGGAGGATAAAGAAAATACCGATAGCTGAAAAAGTTTGCATACAGCCTATTAATCGCTTCAAGGAAACTCCAACCCTACTTTCATGCTCATCCGATCAAAGTTCTAACTGACCAGCCTTTGAGACAGGTCTAAAACGACATTCAAAATGGACCTTGTATGTGAAAGATACGAATTTTATAAGGATTAAATAAATATTAAATAACTTAGCTAAATAATTAATTAGATTAATTACCTTTGATAACCTATCTTCTTCAATCTCCTAATCCAAAACCTGTACATGCACATATGCACAAAATAACCTAAAACATATGACCTTCTCTCCTCGATTAGTCACCCGTTTCTTGACGAAATCGCGAAACGTCGGTTGCAATGGGCTCCATTACATGCGTGCTCGGCCCTAGACCAAAAAATGTGAGGCTTGACTGCTCTTATCCATGACCGACCCGATGCCTTGTCCTCCATAACCATACAGACACGTTTCAATTGCCTCAATTGGAGTCGATGAGTTTTGGTGGAAGGTGTAACAACCTGAAATTTTCGACCCCGAAAAATCGACACTAATACGTTTACTGTAGAAGTGCCGAGCATCCGAATGCCGAAAAATCCAGATTGTTAGGGTTAAGAAGAAAAGTGGTGGAAGAAGAAATGAAAAACAAAACACAGAATTTGACTTTCGCAGCAGATCAAAATATAATATCACATAATAACATTTATACAAAGAAAAGCTGTATCTATTAATTTACATATAATACATCAGAGTTCATCAAAGCTGGACAGCTGTAACAACTTGTCCTAGAATACAAAAAATATAACTTTAATACACAACGGAATAAACTGCATACGTTCCTGCTAGCCAGCTTGCCTCCTAAGCTCCAGAACGTCTTAACCTGAAAATTTATAATACTCGATCTGACCCGAGCGTTACAATAAAGAAACACCCGAGTCAGGCTGGAAACCAACGTAAGTAAACCCAAATAATTTGAAATACTAAGTTATAGAACTTGTTTGAAAACCAGGATAACTCGTACCTTTCTACGAGTTCTTAACTTATTATAGTCAACCACTTATTACAAACAATATCTAAGAACTTGTTATTCAGTTTAGATGGCTATGTTGCTTAATTTATTCTATTCCAGCCTATTGATTTCACATATCAAATCTATAACGAATTTAGATTACTAATCGACGTGGTTCCGGGTATTGCTGATACCCGACCCTGGTCTCTTCGAATCCAATATTATCTTAAATCCAATTTGTTTAAGTAAACAGTTTAATTAAATTCAGAATAACATACGCACACAGAAATCTAATCATAGATATCTAATCAAATAAATTATTCACATTTATTAACTGTAACATTCCCGTTTTTGAATCGAATTTAAATTGGGAATTTAATTAATTTTTGGAAATAAAATAATATTGGTTTAAAAAAAAGTAATATTATGAAATTGATTTAATAAATAATTCTACAAATGCTTTATAAACTAAGAAATGCACATGTGAATGGTCTATTTGTTGAGTGTACAAGTTATGATAATCCAATTCTCTTTTAAAAAGTTGTAAAAACAAAATAAATTGAAAAGTCTCAAACAAATAAAATAAGTAATAAATTATATATGGATAAAATTCCAATTTGTTTTGAGTTTAAACTATTGAAATAAAGAATGTTTATAAAAGCCATTTTAATTTAAAATCTTATATATATGTGTATATTACATATATGAGTAAAATAGGATACACATTGAAATTTAATTTAATTTTTTTTAGGTAAGTATGAATATACAAAGGGACATGGAAGTCTATATTTCAAGTTTACAATTGGAATTGAAATTTAAAATGAATGTTTTTAAAAATAAATGGCATTTAAAAAAAATTCAATGAGATATAATGTATATAATGTAAATTTTGGCTAAGAACAATTCTTTTAGCATTGTATATACATATACACACAAATGAGCAAGGATTACATTTAATTTTAAAGTATGTAATATAAAAATAAAAGTTTATAAAATTTTCTTGTCTTGTAAAAGATCACAAATGTAAATAAACATCCACATGGAAGATAGGGTAGAATGATTAACAAAATCTAGAGATTTTGATATCTTTTAACAAATGGCATTAAACATCATTTCCTTAATAAAATAATTAAATAAAAAATTGTAGAAAATCTTCACTTCCCCATATGAAATCATGATATATCGGCCAAATCTCTAAAAAGAAAAGAAAAACAGTAAAAGGGATATTTGAGTATCACAAGTTCAAACTCCCAAGAAAAAAAAAATGATAAAAACCTGTAAGCAAACTAGAAGATTTGAGAAATCTTCCTTAACATCAAGCTATAGATTATTCTCAGGTAAATTTTATACCTTATAGTTTGATAAATTTATGCTTTTAAGATCAAGTTTTTAACATAAAACAAACTCAGAAAAAACTTGCAGATTTATGTAACACAGAGCTGCAGTTCTTTTTTTTAGCCAGAGGAAGTGCAGTTTTTCTCTGAAGATAAATAAAGGCAAGCAGATTTTCTTTTTAGATTTGAACTTAATATTGATCAGTATTAAAACAAAAATTTAAACAACTTTATTAACAAAGTTGCAGGAGAATCAAGTTCAAGGCAAATTTGTTTTCTGTTTCTAGTTGCAGAAAGAAAAAAAAGCCCCTGTTATACAACAAGAAATTCAAAGTTCTGAAGCAACTCAACCATTTCAAGATCAAAGTTCAAACTCATTAAAATAAAGCTTCAGATCAATAAATCAAAAACAGAAAGATAAGATCTTCAAAAAAACCTGGTTCTCTGTCTTCAGGTTTCCAGGTAAGTTTTAACTTTATAGTTAATGAATTTGTAACTTTAAAGTGAAAAGAAAAAAAATTAGTTAAGTTGTAATAAACTGCAGGTTTATTTTATGAAAAGAAAATCAGAAGGCAATGCAAACATGCAAGTTTAAAAAGCATCAGTAGAAAAATATAGGGTCTGGGCTCTGTTTTCATCAAACTTCAGGTGAGCAACACACTCGAACCCATTTATACGTTTTAATATTTGAGATGAATGCTTGAATGGATTTTCTTCTCTGATAGATGGTATGATGGAATGTAAATTTGTATGTACATATATGTAATGCCTGTCTGGAGATAGGTAGAATTTTCCTCTGAATACATTCCAGTTTTAAAAACCTGTTAGAAAATTTTAAATTTCCTTAACCCAAGCAAATTTTAGGTTTGATTGCTGAATGAAAAATATTTATGTGAGTACAACTTCATTTTTAAAAATCAATCCAAGTGAAAATATAGAGTAAGTGGTTTAAAATAAAATTTTACAGGGGATAATCATATTAAGTCAGGATATCAATTGTCATAATTACACGTTTTAACTTTATAATCTAGTTCGAGCTTGAAAATGTTGATTTTTGAAACTGATATCATAATTTTTAAGTCAGTATTTCAATTGGTACTTGAAGTTGAACTGGATTTGGTTTCTCGTCGAATTCCGATGATCAGTGGAAAGTTGGGACTCGTGATCAGGTCTAGAGGAGGATGGTGGGATGGGTCACTTGAAACAAATAGTACAAAAAAAAATTTGATGACCGGAGTTGCCTGGCGTGGGCAAATTAGGGTTCAAGGTGTTACTTTGGGCGATGTCGGAATTGGGGAAACTGCGTCAACGTGGGTAGGCCGGACTGGATCGCAAGGTGGGGAATTGGAGCATGGTGATGTGGCGGGGCTAGGGACGGAGTTGCGAGGTCTCCGGTGAACTGAGGCGATGGGTTGAAGGGAGTTTCTGGTGAACTGTTTTGTTCAAGGACAAGTTGAGTAGCTCGATCATTGTTTTTGACTCGAATCATTGATGTGGGTAATTGGTGGAGTTGAGATGGTCGTAGGTGATGTGCCGGAAGGTGTGGCGATGTTCGGCGTTGCTTCAGGTGGTGGTGCATATGCACGGTGATATCTGGGTATCAGTATTTTTGGGGTGTGGTTTGTTCGAGGAAGAAGATAAAGTATTCTCGGGGATGGCTCGAAGAATTGCAGTAATGGCTCGAAGCAGTTGAAAAGGTGAGTTACACGAAATTGGTCTCGGAGGGAATTCAGTAATAACTCGGGTCGTTCTGGCACAAAACTCGAAGTGGGTGATGATTTTACTCGAAGTAATATTAAGGTCTCGGGCATATCACTTTGTTTCAGGTTTTTAAACAAAACAGAAACTTGTTTCTGTTTTTAAAATTAAAAGCAAAGTTTGAATATAAACGGGAATTTAAATTAGGGTTTAAACCTGAATTGAATCTAAATTCAATAGTTTGAATCATGGTTTTTGAAATAACTTAAATTTTGAAATTTTAAATTTAGTTTTAAAAACTTTTAAGTATAAAAGTATATTGGTTTTAAATTTAAACTAGAAGTTTAAATTGTAAAATATAAGCTTTAAAATAAGTTTGAATCTGAGATTTAAAAATCTAAAATTTGATTTGAATTTCAGTTTTTAAGTAAAATAAGTTTTTGAATTTAATTTGTTTTAGCTATTTTAGAAATGGTTAAATAATTTGAATTTTAAAATAAAGATGAAAAATGTAAGTAAAGCTGTTTTAAATTTAAATCTGGAATAAAAGATTCAATCTGTATTTCAGTTTTGAAATTAAGGAAATTTTTGAATTTGAATTTATTTTTAAATAACTTAGAATGTTTAAAGTGCAGGTTTAAACTGATTTGAACTTTATATTCTTTTAGACTTATTTTATAAAATGGTTATTCTTTCGACATATGAGATAAGAGGTTTTAAATTGTCTTAAAAACTTTGTTTAAGTTAAATTTGTATCTTAAATTTAAAATGAGTTTAAATGGAACTTAAAGTAAATATAAAAACAAATTGATTTTAAATGCTTAATCAAGTAAGAAATGTTATCTTAAAGATAAAGCATTTGGGTTCATTAAATTATTAAGTTGGATAATTAATTATTTAATAAATTAATAATAGGGATGATTAATTAAATAATTAAGAGTTTTCAAATTAATTAATTAATGATTGAGATTAATTAATTTAGGTTAATAAATCTGTAATTAAGAATTATTAATTAGATTTTAATCAATGATTAAAGATTAATTAATCAAGTAGTTAAGGATTAAGTAAGTGATAGTTAACACTTGATTAATTAGATAATTAGAGATTAATTAATAGATAGTTATGGATTTATTAATTAAAGAAATTAATTAGAGGTTGATTAATAAAAGTAATTAAGGTTTAATTAATTACAATTAAGGGTTAATTAATTAAGGTAATTAATTAAAGAAATGATTAATGAAAGTGGTTAACACTTAATCAAATGTAATTAATGATAATAAATCATTGATTTAAGATCACTAATGAAGGTAATTGTGTGAGTAATAAATCTATAACCACACGATTTATTCACCTTAATCAAAGGTGTTTGATTTTTGTTGAATACTATGCGATGGATTGATATATTTGATAGGTGATGTGATTCTATGTGATGCTTTGTGCCGAGCTATTATATCTGTGATGTATATATTGATATGCAAACCCTTGACCTGTAGAACGACATTTTAATTTCGATGCGACAGGGAGTCGGATTCCTGTTGGTTATCCGAAACCCACATCGAATGATAATGATGAATCTTTGTGATTGATAATTTACTTTATCTATGAATCTATGAATATAGATAAGCGTTATGGGTTATACCGCTTATCGATATGGTTGAATCTGTGATGATGATGTTGTGCACTATTGTGTTGAACCCTGGACAACACTTATACACACACAAATATGGATTGCACGTGGAAATGGGTTAAGTCACAGATTTGAAATTGTTTTAAAATTTGATTTTTGAATCCAAATTAGTTTTGGAATTGGAATTGAAGCTTTTGAAAATGAATTTCAAAAATAAAAGTTATTTGAATAACTTGATTGAATCTTGAAATTTAAATGAATTGATTTAAATTTGAATTCAATATTTGAAAATTGAATTCTATAATTTGGAAACTATGGTTTAAAAAGGGTATTCAACTTATAAATGGGTTTATATGGGTTTTTAAACCATTTTAAAGGTGATGTTTTGGAATTTAAATTCAAGCCAAGATTTCAACTTGTATAAATTGGATTTTTCTAAAATGAAAACTATTTGTTTTAAAACGATTGAAGCTTTCACATAAGAATGAATTTCCAATTTGTGTTAAAGGATTTCAAGTCTAAAAATGAAAATTATTTTCCAAGTTATAGATAAATCTTTGGAAATGGGTTTGAAAGCTATAAATCTTTAATTTTAAAGATTTAATTTGGTTAATCCAAATTGAATGGGAATTGTTTAGAAATCTATGGATAGATCTTTGTGAAATTTGGTGAAACTTTGTGAAATTAATCTTTTTATTTAAAGGTTTAAAATGGTAATTTGTTTAACCATTTGGAAGAAAGTTTTGGATTTTATAAGTTGTGACTTAACTGAAATCCCATATCCATATGTTTTTAAAATATGGCGCTCATTATTCGGTTTAGCCGGGAGAGGACCTTGTGTCATATAGCCCATTCTGAATAGTGATACGACGTTATGGATAGCATTTGAAGACCGGTGGTGAAGACCGGGTATTTGTGAGAACGATAGGATAACCTATCGATTGACTCTGCACTGAGTTGCTCCGGTATAGAGTTCCCCTTAGTGATGGGTTGTCCGATCGGGATTGTGGATACCCGGATTTGCAAGGGCTTCTTCGGAAGTGCCTTCGGTTCTGTTCGAACCCGGAACAGACTTGTATGGTTGTATGTCCGACATTACACTTTGAGATATTTAACTGATCTCTATCAAATACATTTCTGCTTGGTGGCGGAGAATTTATTCTCTTAGCTTAACACCCTTCTCTGAGACGTACGAGCTCAGAGGTTATGTAGTTGATATTTATCAGTGATATATTCCCAATTTGGTAATGTGGCATGCTGAGTGCTGCTGTGTGATGATCATTGGTTGATCATTTGTGATATGATCATTTGTTTGATCATTTATCTTTGTGATCATTGCTTTGGTCATCTGTTGACCCAAAGCATGGCTTTGTGCCAAAGCGTAGCTTTGTGGACGAGACTGCATCAGGACCTCACACCCCGGAAATGGTCGAAACAGGAAAGATGCGGCAAGGTTATGAGGGTCGCGCCCTTTAGGGTGTGTCATTCCCTTCTGGTAAAGGGTGGTATCATGGTATGGAGCCCAGATACTTACTCATGTGGATACTGCAGATCTATTACTTTGTGATACTTTGTGGTTGTTGTTGCGAGCGCTCGGATAAAGGTCCCAAAGAACCGGGGGATGGCACATTCGTGTAGTAGTTACCTAGTTACAGAGGTAACCCGGCCTTGTGTTGGCAGAGATCTAACCGTAACGTTAGTTCTCGGGACGTCCCGCCAGAGGCGTACCCATGTGGCAATAGGAAGTTCCTTAGCCTGACCATTTGTTGGAAATCCATTCATCCAATACGTGCCTTGTAAGGTTTTAGTTGTAGAACCTGCCATTAACATGGCAGCTATAGTAGGCATAACATCATGGTACCTATGCTGGCTAGGATTTATATTTTACTTTCGAAAGATGTTCCACTATGCACTAGTAATAATATCAAAGAAAATTTTCTCGTATTAAGCATATTTGACTATCATAAGGAGAAATCTCCTCCAAGTCTGCGTTTGCATTGTGTGTGTGGCGGGAGGCCTTATGGTAGTTTCATTTTCTAAAAAGCATTGCGGATTTCAAATTTAAATTCCTTTGTTTGTTTTAAAAGACCAAATGCTTTTGTTTGCTCATACCAGTCCCATGACTGACCTGGAGTTTATTGTTCCTTTCCTAAACTTTGGGTGCCCACTATTTTCCCATACGGGCAGTCTAGAGTTGGGATTTTCAGATAATCTATAGTAGGTGTAGATTCGATAGCTTTCAGCCTTAGGATTTGGCAATCACATGTTGGATCGAGTTGCTTCTCTTCATCTTGATTTGGAGTTCGAGCTATTTCTGGATTGGTGCTTTGGAGATGGAGATTACTGATACTGGAGTTCTTTCTTGAAGACTATTTTGGAGATTTGTCCCGCTGCTAGTGTTATCTTTTCTTCCCGCTGCTATTATCTTGTATCATACCTCTGATGTATATTGATATTCATTGTATCATTCATGTTGTATCTGAGATTGTATCAAATGTTGTATATTGATTTATGCTATTCTGTTTCTTCCGCTGTGTTTTACTTAATGTGTTATAAGCTCCGGCGAACCAGGTTCGACGTTTGGATCTGCGGCATTTGAATACGAGTGTCATATTCGGTGCCGATTTTCGAAGGTCGAGTCAGGGTCGTTATAAGTGGTATCAGAGCCGATGGTTAAAACCTTAGCTCAGGAGTATAACACATTATGTAACTCATTAGATATGGGGTGAAGTAAACCCTAGAATGAGTATATCCTTAAGATATCCGTTCGAATGCCTCAGTGAATTCTCTTACTATTCACCAATAGTAAGTATGAGTGCGAGAAGAGAACGAGATAGGGGACAGGGGAGTACCACTATGAATGGTCAATACCCTGCAACAGTGGAAATATCTTTTCTTTGTCAATCTCCTTTGATTCGATTCCAAAAATTCTTTTGATTGCTTCATAGCTGCTCCAGAAAGAAGTTTCGGTGTGATGATGGCCATACGTATTGTTGTAGAAAATTCTTACTTCGTATCTTCATCGGTTTCTTATCAGCTTTTCGATCTAAGCTCTAATGAATGTGAATTTGAAAATTTAAATTAAATAAATGGGAATTTCTAAATTGAGTTAAATTGGTTAACTAATATGAAGCTAAATTTGGAATATATCAATAAAACGATATCGATTAAAACTAAATACGAAATTCTATTGTAATTTCTTGTGTTGATTGAAGTTCAAAAAGGAATAAATTGGTATATAATTTGGAGTATTCCGACCTGAATTTGAAATCCATATCTAGTGCTTGAGAAATAATCGAAGATTGAATCTATCTATCTATCTATTCTCTGGGATCCGATATATTCTACGAACGATTAGTTATCTCTTCGAACTAATCAATGCCGCTGCATATTCGTAGACCGGTGAGCCGAGTATCTTGTGTAATATCGTATGAGTTCGTTCTCACATTATTAATATTCTGATTTGGTAAACCGAATGCAGAATAAATATCTCGATTCTGATCTGATCAATCATTTCTTTATCTATTATCTTTTCTTTCTCGTCTTCCTTGCAATTTCAAGGACGAAATTCTTTTAAGGGGGGAAATCTGTAACATTCCCGTTTTTGAATCGAATTTAAATTGGGAATTTAATTAATTTTTGGAAATAAAATAATATTGGTTTAAAAAAAAGTAATATTATGAAATTGATTTAATAAATAATTCTACAAATGCTTTATAAACTAAGAAATGCACATGTGAATGGTCTATTTGTTGAGTGTACAAGTTATGATAATCCAATTCTCTTTTAAAAAGTTGTAAAAACAAAATAAATTGAAAAGTCTCAAACAAATAAAATAAGTAATAAATTATATATTGATAAAATTCCAATTTGTTTTGAGTTTAAACTATTGAAATAAAGAATGTTTATAAAAGCCATTTTAATTTAAAATCTTATATATATGTGTATATTACATATATGAGTAAAATAGGATACACATTGAAATTTAATTTAATTTTTTTTAGGTAAGTATGAATATACAAAGGGACATGGAAGTCTATATTTCAAGTTTACAATTGGAATTGAAATTTAAAATGAATGTTTTTAAAAATAAATGGCATTTAAAAAAAATTCAATGAGATATAATGTATATAATGTAAATTTTGGCTAAGAACAATTCTTTTAGCATTGTATATACATATACACACAAATGAGCAAGGATTACATTTAATTATAAAGTATGTAATATAAAAATAAAAGTTTATAAAATTTTCTTGTCTTGTAAAAGATCACAAATGTAAATAAACATTCATATGGAAGATAGGGTAGAATGATTAACAAAATCTAGAGATTTTGATATCTTTTAACAAATGGCATTAAACATCATTTCCTTAATAAAATAATTAAATAAAAAATTGTAGAAAATCTTCACTTCTCCATATGAAATCATGATATATCGGCCAAATCTCTTAAAAGAAAAGAAAAACAGTAAAAGGGATATTTGAGTATCACAAGTTCAAACTCCCAAGAAAAAAAAATGATAAAACCTGTAAGCAAACCAGAAGATCTGAGAAATCTTCCTTAACATCAAGCTATAGATTATTCTCAGGTAAATTTTATACCTTATAGTTTGATAAATTTATGCTTTTAAGATCAAGTTTTTAACATAAAACAAACTCAGAAAAAACTTGCAGATTTATGTAACACAGAGCTGCAGTTCTTTTTTTTAGCCAGAGGAAGTGCAGTTTTTCTCTGAAGATAAATAAAGGCAAGCAGATTTTCTTTTTAAGATTTGAACTTAATATTGATCAGTATTAAAACAAAAATTTAAACAACTTTATTAACAAAGTTGCAGGAGAATCAAGTTCAAGGCAAATTTGTTTTCTGTTTCTAGTTGCAGAAAGAAAAATAAAAAAAAAGCCCCTGTTATACAACAAGAAATTCAAAGTTCTGAAGCAACTCAACCATTTCAAGATCAAAGTTCAAAGTCATTAAAATAAAGCTTCGGATCAATAAATCAAAAACAGAAAGATAAGATCTTCAAAAAAACCTGGTTCTCTGTCTTCAGGTTTCCAGTTAAGTTTTAACTTTATAGTTAATGAATTTGTAACTTTAAAGTGAAAAGAAAAAAAATCAGTTAAGTTGTAATAAACTGCAGGTTTATTTTATGAAAAGAAAATCAGAAGGCAATGCAAACATGCAAGTTTAAAAAGCATCAGTAGAAAAATATAGGGTCTGGGCTCTGTTTTCATCAAACTTCAGGTGAGCAACACACTCGAACCCATTTATACGTTTTAATATTTGAGATGAATGCTTGAATGGATTTTCTTCTCTGATAGATGGTATGATGGAATGTAAATTTGTATGTACATATATGTAATGCCTGTCTGGAGATAGGTAGAATTTTCCTCTGAATACATTCCAGTTTTAAAAACCTGTTAGAAAATTTTAAATTTCCTCAACCCAAGCAAATTTTAGGTTTGATTGCTGAATGAAAAATATTTATGTGAGTACAACTTCATTTTTAAAAATCAATCCAAGTGAAAATATAGAGTAAGTGGTTTAAAATAAAATTTTACAGGGGATAATCATATTAAGTCAGGATATCAATTGTCATAATTACACGTTTTAACTTTATAATCTAGTTCGAGCTTGAAAATGTTGATTTTTGAAACTGATATCATAATTTTTAAGTCAGTATTTCAATTGGTACTTGAAGTTGAACTGGATTTGGTTTCTCGTCGAATTCCGATGATTAGTGGAAAGTTGGGACTCGTGATCAGGCCTAGAGGAGGATGGTGGGATGGGTCACTTGAAACAAATAGTACAAAAAAAATTTTGATGACCGGAGTTGCCTGGCGTGGGCAAATTAGGGTTCAAGGTGTTACTTTGGGCGATGTCGGAATTGGGGAAACTGCGTCAACGTGGGTAGGCCGGACTGGATCGCAAGGTGGGGAATTGGAGCGTGGTGATGTGGCGGGCCTAGGGACGGAGTTGCGAGGTCTCCGGTGACCTGAGGCGATGTGTTGAAGGGAGTTTCTGGTGAACTGTTTTGTTCAAGGCCAAGTTGAGTAGCTCGATCATTGTTTTTGACTCGAATCGTTGATGTGGGTAATTGATGGAGTTGAGATGGTCGTAGGTGATGTGCCGGAAGGTGTGGCGATGTTCGGCGTTGCTTCAGGTGGTGGTGCATATGCACGGTGATATCTGGGTATCAGTATTTTTGGGGTGTGGTTTGTTCGAGGAAGAAGATAAAGTATTCTCAGGGATGGCTCGAAGAATTGCAGTAATGGCTCGAAGCAGTTGAAAAGGTGAGTTACACGAAATTGGTCTCGGAGGGAATTCAGTAATAACTCGGGTCGTTCTGGCACAAAACTCGAAGTGGGTGATGATTTTACTCGAAGTAATATTAAGGTCTCGGGCATATCACTTTGTTTCAGGTTTTTAATCAAAACAGAAACCTGTTTCTGTTTTTAAAATTAAAAGCAAAGTTTGAATATAAACTGGAATTTAAATTAGTGTTTAAACCTGAATTGAATCTAAATTCAATAGTTTGAATCATGGTTTTTGAAATAACTTAAATTTTGAAATTTTAAATTTAGTTTTAAAAACTTTTAAGTATAAAAGTATATTGGTTTTAAATTTAAACTAGAAGTTTAAATTGTAAAGTATAAGCTTTAAAATAAGTTTGAATCTGAGATTTAAAAATCTAAAATTTGATTTGAATTTCAGTTTTTAAATAAAATAAGTTTTTGAATTTAATTTGTTTTAACTATTTTAGAAATGGTTAAATAATTTGAATTTTAAAATAAAGATGAAAAATGTAAGTAAAGCTTTAAAGTTTTAAATTTAAATCTAGAATAAAAGATTCAATCTGTATTTCAGTTTTGAAATTAAGGAAATTTTTGAATTTGAATTTATTTTTAAATAACTTAGAATGTTTAAAGTGCAGGTTTATACTGATTTGAACTTTATATTCTTTTAGACTTATTTTATAAAATGGTTATTCTTTCGACATATGAGATAAGAGGTTTTAAATTGTCTTAAAAACCTTGTTTAAGTTAAATTTGTATCTTAAATTTAAAATGATTTTAAATGGAACTTAAAGTAAATTTAAAAACAAATTGATTTTAAATGCTTAATCAAGTAAGAAATGTTATCTTAAAGATAAAGCATTTGGGTTCATTAAATTATTAAGTTGGATAATTAATTATTTAATAAATTAATAATAGGGATGATTAATTAAATAATTAAGAGTTTTCAAATTAATTAATTAATGATTGAGATTAATTAATTTAGGTTAATAAATCTGTAATTAAGAATTATTAATTAGATTTTTATCAATGATTAAAGATTAATTAATCAAGTAGTTAAGGATTAAGTAAGTGATAGCTAACACTTGATTAATTAGATATTTAGAGATTAATTAATAGATAATTAAGGATTTATTAATTAAAGAAATTAATTAGAGGTTGATTAATAAAAGTAATTAAGGTTTAATTAATTACAATTAAGTGTTAATTAATTAAGGTAATTAATTAAAGAAATGATTAATGAAAGTGGTTAAGACTTAATCAAATGTAATTAATGATAATAAATCATTGATTTAAGATCACTAATGTAGGTAATTATGTGAGTAATAAATCTATAACCACACGATTTATTCACCTTAATCAAAGGTGTTTGATTTTTGTTGAATACTATGTGATGGATTGATATATTTGATAGGTGATGTGATTCTATGTGATGCTTTGTGCCGAGCTATTATATCTGTGATGTATATATTGATATGCAAACCCTTGACCTGTAGAACGACATTTTAATTTCGATGCGACAGGGAGTCGGATTCCTATTGGTTATCCGAAACCCACATCGAATGATAATGATGAATCTTTGTGATTGATAATTTACTTTATCTATGAATCTATGAATATAGATAAGCGTTATGGGTTATACCGCTTATCGATATGGTTGAATCTGTGATGATGATGTTGTGCACTATTGTGTTGAACCCTGGACCACACTTATACACACACAAATATGGATTGCACGTGGAAATGGGTTAATTCACAGATTTGAAATTGTTTTAAAATTTGATTTTTGAATCCAAATTAGTTTTGGAATTGGAATTGAAGCTTTTGAAAATGAATTTCAAAAATAAAAATTATTTGAATAACTTGATTGAATCTTGAAATTTAAATGAATTGATTTAAATTTGAATTCAATATTTGAAAATTGAATTCTATAATTTGGAAACTATGGTTTAAAAAGGGTATTCAACTTATAAATGGGTTTATATGGCTTTTTAAACCATTTTAAAGGTGATGTTTTGGAATTTAAATTCAAGCCAAGATTTCAACTTGTATAAATTGGATTTTTCTAAAATGAAAACTATTTGTTTTCAAACGATTGAAGCTTTCTCATAAGAATGAATTTCCAATTTGTGTTAAAGGATTTCAAGTCTAAAAATGAAAATTGTTTTCCAAGTTATAGATAAATCTTTGGAAATGGGTTCGAAAGCTATAAATCTTTAATTTTGAAGATTTAATTTGGTTAATCCAAATTGAATGGGAATTATTTTGAAATCTATGGATAGATCTTTGTGAAATTTGGTGAAACTTTGTGAAATTAATCTTTTTATTTAAAGATTTAAAATGGTAATTTGTTTAACCATTTGGAAGAAAGTTTTGGATTTTATAAGTTGTGACTTAACTGAAATCCCATATCCATATGTTTTTAAAATATGGCGCTCATTATTCGGTTTAGCCGGGAGAGGACCTTGTGTCATATAGCCCATTCCGAATAGTGATACGACGTTATGGATAGCATTTGAAGACCGGTGGTGAAGACCGGGTATTTGTGAGAACGATAGGATAACCTATCGATTGACTCTGCACTGAGTTGCTCCGGTATAGAGTTCTCCTTAGTGATGGGAAGTCCGATCGGGATTGTGGATACCGGATTTGCAAGGGCTTCTTCGGAAGTGCCTTCGGTTATGTTCGAACCCGGAACAGACTTGTATGGTTGTATATCCGACATTACACTTTTAGATATTTAACTGATCTCTATCAAATACATTTCTGCTTGGTGGCGGAGAACTTATTCTCTTAGCTTAACACCCTTCTCTGAGACGTACGAGCTCAGAGGTTATGTAGTTGATATTTATCAGTGATATATTCCCAATTTGGTAATGTGGCATGCTGAGTGTTGCTGTGTGATGATCATTGGTTGATCATTTGTGATATGATCATTTGTTTGATCATTTATCTTTGTGATCATTGCTTTGGTCATCTGTTGACCCAAAGCATGGCTTTGTGCCAAAGCGTAGCTTTGTGGACGAGACTGCATCAGGACCTCACACCTCGGAAATGGTCGAAACAGGAAAGATGCGGCAAGGTTATGAGGGTCGCGCCCTTTAGGGTGTGTCATTCCCTTCTGGTAAAGGGTGGTATCATGGTATGGAGCCCAGATACTTACTCATGTGGATACTGCAGATCTATTACTTTGTGATACTTTGTGGTTGTTGTTGCGAGCGCTCGGATAAAGGTCCCAAAGGACCGGGGGATGGCACATTCGTGTAGTAGTTACCTAGTTACAGAGGTAACCCGGCCTTGTGTTGGCAGAGATCTAACCGTAACGTTAGTTCTCGGGACGTCCGGCCAGAGGCGTACCCATGTGGCAATGGGAAGTTCCTTAGCCTGACCATTTGTTGGAAATCCATTCATCCAATACGTGCCTTGTACGGTTTTAGTTGTAGAACCTGCCATTTAACACGGCAGCTATAGTAGGCATAGCATCATGGTACCTATGCTGGCTAGGATTTATATTATACTTTCGAAAGATTTTCCACTATGCACTAGTAATAATATCAAAGAAAATTTTCTCGTATTAAGCATATTTGACTATCATAAGGAGAAATCTCCTCCAAGTCTGCGTTTGCATTGTGTGTGTGGCGGGAGGCCTTATGGTAGTTTCATTTTCTAAAAAGCATTGCGGATTTCAAATTTAAATTCCTTTGTTTGTTTTAAAAGACCAAATGCTTTTGTTTGCTCATACCAGTCCCATGACCGACCTGGAGTTTATTGTTCCTTTCCTAAACTCTGGGTGCCCACTATTTTCCCACACGGGCAGTCTAGAGTTGGGATTTTCAGATAATCTATAGTAGGTGTAGATTCGATAGCTTTCAGCCTTAGGATTTGGCAATCGCATGTTGGATCGAGTTGCTTCTCTTCATCTTGATTTGGAGTTCGAGCTATTCCTGGATTGGTGCTTTGGAGATGGAGATTACTGATACTGGAGTTCTTTCTTGAAGACTATTTTGGAGATTTGTTCCGCTGCTAGTGTTATCTTTTCTTCCCGCTGCTATTATCTTGTATCATACCTATGATGTATATTGATATTCATTGTATCATTCATGTTGTATCTGAGATTGTATCAAATGTTGTATATTGATTTATGCTATTCTGTTTCTTCCGCTATGTTTTACTTAATGTGTTATAAGCTCCGACGAACCAGGTTCGACGTTTGGATCTGCGGCATTTGAATACGAGTGTCGTATTCGGTGCCGATTTTCGAAGGTCGAGTCAGGGTCGTTATATTAACATATCTATCCAGTCATCTCATATCATAGTACGTCACAAATTACATAGAGATATCAACCAAACCAAGGCATCAAATTTAGGTTCATCATTCATAAGTAAGATTAATAGTCGTACGATTCCTAATTAATTTAATTTAATCTCTAAATAAATTACTCTAATTACTTTTAAATCCGGTTTACTTAATATTAATTAATTATAACTCATTTACTATAATAAATTAATTAATCATCTTTTAATTATTCACATTAACTAATTATTCTTTAATTTATCACATTAATTAATTAATCTTAATTAATAACATTAATAAACCACATTAATTAATTTTTCTTAAATAACATTAATTAATTTATTTTCCTTTAACTAATTTCATTAAGTAATTACCCATAATTATTTAAGACACTAATTAATTTAAGATAAACCATTATCTTAATTAACAATTAATTATCATTATTAAATTTCATTTGAAAACACTTGGGAATATAATTATATAATTAACTTATAAAATTATTTTAAATCAAATAAATTAAATTTCAAAATCATTTGACTCTATAATTTATATTGAAACTTGATTTTTTTTTTGAAAACTTGATAAATATTTTACTTTGAAAACTTGTTTCATAGTTAACTTAGAATTTGTTAACCACATTACTTTCAAATCTTAATCATGTTTTCTTTTAAAAACTTGGTTCATATTTCATTTATTTTAAAACTTGTTATTATAAAAAGAAACCCGATCCCATAACAAAAAAACCCGATCCCTACCTCGAGCAAAAATCAATCACTACTCCAATCAAACTCGAGAACGACCTCGATTAGATCACCATCTTCCCTGAAGCATCAAAACACGATAATAACATCAGATATTAACGAAGAATCGTGCACGTGCACAAGCGATCCGACCAACTTCGCTCCATGCTCCAACCATCGATACATCGGCGAACAATCCCTCGGTCAACACAAACACCCAGATAATTGAATCGATCATGAAATCAAAATTGAGCTCGATTGAACCCACTAGAACGAAACTGTTCACCCAAAAATTTCCTCGACCCAGCGATTCCGATCACTAGAAGCTTGAAATCCCAACCATAGCCTCGTCGTAGACCCACGCTTCGTTTCCCCCACATTTGATCGAGTCCGGTGCTCCATCGACAACGATCTTGCTTCGCAAACCCAGTCGACCCAAAACTGCCCTAAACTCTACCTTGCCGCCGTCCCGCCACCACGGTGGTAAAAAAAATCCAACGAGCATTTTTTCTAAGATACCCACCATCCTAGCTACCTCCAGAAGTGACCTCGACCGCCCACCTTGCTCCGATCATCAAAAATCGCCACAATCCTCTTTTCCGTTCAACTCGTGAATGCTCTCGATTTACAAGATTAAAAATCTTGATTTCACCTTTAAAATTCATGGTTTTCTAAATCAATCTAGATGATATAAGTGAATTTTGAATCATGTTTGATAAGTTTTGAATTTCCCTGTATATTCTTCCTTCCAGTTAAAAACCACCTTAAATTTCAGGTGAAAATATTCTTAAAACCTATATCTTGTTGTTTCGTACATATTTTGTTTATATATCTGTGTCTAAAAAGAATTGAGGGAGAGAAATTTAATTTTTGAATTTGTCATGAAGCCTGTAAACTAGAACAGAGCAAACATATTAATACACAAACATGCGCACAAACATCCACATACATATAAACATGCATTCATATTTACATTTATGCACACACTTATCAAAACTTTACTTCAAGTATTATTGCATGCACAAAGATTTTAAAGCATATTTAAACCTTTAAAATAAAATTGCTTACTCACGGTGAAAATGAAAACAGAGAAAGCTTGGAAGTCTGAAAAATGATCTGAATTAAAAAGCTAGAAATGCTTGATTCTTTGATCTACTTTGTACTTTGAATCTGAACTTGAATTTGATTGAAAACTGAGTTGAATCTTCACTTGATCTAGATCAGGTTGAAAACTTGGAGTGTTGTTTGCTTTAGTTTTTATTTTCATTTGGTTTTGGTTTCTTTAGTTTTGATTTGAAAAAAATGTAAGATAGAAAAGAAAAGAGAGAGTAGAGGTAGAGATATATATATAGCCAAGTTATATTTATTTCAAAATGAAAAGAAAATAATAAAAAATGTGACACTTGTTAAATTAGCCTACACTTGTTAATTGCATGTAATAATAAGCTGACATCTGTAGTTTTGCATGAATTTATGTTTTAATATGTTTTTATTCAATTTTTATATTATATTTTCAATTAGTTTTTATATTTATATATGTTTTATGTGTTTATATTTAAAGTCTTCCTTTTTTTATATTTATATAATCTTTAAAGAAAACAAATTGTACAATAATAAGTAATCATATATACAACCTAGTCTTAAAATGTAGAGTTTTAAATCCCATTTATTTTTAAGATATTTATTTTCAATCTTATACACATAAACAATTAGAAATTTAGAGCACATATTTTATTTTGTTTGGAAAGATGAGTTTTGCAAATTTATAAAATTATAATAGAAGATTATCAAATAAGTATTTATTCAGATATATATATATATATATATATATATTATCAGACCTATAAAATTAGTATCTCAAAAGTAAAAACCAATTAATTATCCAATTATCAGATATCCGAAAATTCGGGTTATCACATTCCTCCTCCGTTTAAATCTTTTCATCCTCGAAAAGGAACGAAGCCAAAATTCAATAAAATGCATATTATCAGTTAAATTACTCTTTGAGCATTTTTAACTATAAACTTTTTTCATTTAAAATTTTTAAAACACTATAAAATCTATATAATATTACCAAAATAGTTTTATAAAAATACTTTTTATAACTCGATGTCTCAACAAGTCCATCCTTGTTCTCACATAAATTCGGTCATACATTGATCAGTCGTAGGACTGAAAATCTTTAATACTAGGTATACCCGTTTTCAACAACTAGTGAAAATACTTGGATAATATTTTTGAAAATATAGAAAACAATTTTGAAAATATAGAAAACATTTTTGGCGAGAATGCTCTTGATATCATCACCCCCTCCATGGTCGCAGTTAACCCGATGGTTACGTTGCCATCCCAGAAAAATCCATAGAAAACTGTAGGCACTCCCCTTGATTACTCCATGGAACCCGCCACAGATCGCAGCAACACCCGAGGTTACGTCGCCGTTGTGGTAAAAACCCATGTAACTGTAGCATCAACGCCCTCGAATTTCACTGCCAAATGAAACTTCACCACTCCTACATAGATCGCAGACTACATCAATCGAGTCCTAATGTAGCGTGTAAGCACTCACTGCCACATGACTTTCTCTATGTCTTCATAGATCGTAGTCTACCGATGTTACGTCGCCCTCCCGGCGAAATCAAATGTAGACCGTTGGCACTCAGTGCCACACGACTTCCACTGTGGTCCGTAGTAGATCGCAAGGACATCGAGTTACACTATCATCACAGCATAACCTAAATATCTCTGTAGGAATCAGTGCCCTCGACTTTTGCTACCCACACACAATTCTTAGGAACTTCAGTTTGTCCGGACTTCCTCCTAGAATCAAATTTAGAGCCCACCCTTAGGGTTCAAGGCAGAACCACCCCGTGGATCTTCTATGAAGTTCATTTCATGGGAGCATCTTTTTCCCTAGAGCCAATCTCAAAACATTTTATACTACACACATATATTATCTTTCAAATCATACTCTTTATGATTCACATAAAAATCTCCTTTACACAAAATTAATATCTCAAATTGATAGTTCCAAACTTGGCTTTTCAAATTCCCAAAGTTAATTTTTCCAAAAAATTAAAAGCCATTCAAAATCAGTGAGTTCCAAAAACCTTTTTCCAAAAATCATTCTTATAAAATCATTTATATATATATATATAGATGTATATAATCTTGAAAAATCTTTGACCACTTCATACATATATAAATTCCCCTTTATACTTTAAATCTTTTCAAAATCTTTTCTTTAGGTTTTAGATTCAACAAGGAGGAGTTTATCATATGTAACAAATATATATAACTTTAGTTATGCCAAATTAAATAATCAAGTTTGATTTCCTTTATAAAGTTATTCACCATATCACTTACTTTTCATAAAGTGAATTTCAATTATAAAGATATCCAACTTCCACTTTTATATATGTGTTTGTGTGTGTGTGTGTGTGTGTGTGTGTATTTCTCTAAATATACTTTTCTTTTCAAAAATCATTTTTCATTTCTTTCAAAATTTCAATATCTATTACATTTAAGCACATACAATGTACATATACCTTCCGTACGCAATATCAAATCTGATCGCTCACTCGATCACACAATTCCACTCTGAACTAGTATCATCCACCCGACTACCTAATGCGGACTCAGATCTGGTTTCATGATCAGAAACTGTCATTCTCTTTGCATATCCCTAACTATTATAGAGAATTCCCAAAATCAATCAAAAAACCATATCCAGGGATCGCCATCGAAAATCGAGTGAAAAATCCCAACTCGGATCGATATACTATCTCGAAATTCTTTATCCAAATCTGGATCAAATCATAATACGAATAGAATATTATACGTACATCCTACGTATTTACCTTCATTGATTATTGGCTAAATCAATTTTCCTTTTATTCACCTTCATTTCGATCACTTATTCACAATTGCTTCCAATTCCATTTGGGTTATCACTTCATTTATATACAGTTTGCACTCTGACTTGCTTAAATTTAGAAAATAGCTTGAAAAGTTTTAAACGGTTAAGTAGTTGTAAAATAGTTATTATTTGTAAAATAGCAGTAAAATAGTTAGGTAATTATAAAATAGTTGTAAAGTAGTTAAATAGTTGTATAATAGTTAGATAGCTGTAAAAATAGTTGTAAAATAGTAATTAGTTTGTAAAATAGTAATTAGTTTCAAAATAGTTGTAACATAAGTATAAGATAGTTAGGTTTTTTAAAAAAGAAAGGTTGTATAGTAAATAGCTATAAAAATAGATTTAAAACGGTTTATATTAAAACAATTTATTTTGAAAATAGTTTTCAGAGCCAAACTGTTCAACTTCCCAACCTTCTATTCCAATCAATTCAATTTAAATTTCCACTTAAATTCTTATGGTCAAATTCAATTTGTATAACCAACAACCAATTATCATAATATATAGTAATTAGAAAAATTATTGCTTTATATATATCAAAATATAAGCTTATATAAAAATCATTTTTAAAACCATTTTTAAATTCATTATATAAGAAAATAACAAGTACGCTCTCATACACACACACACACAATCAACTCATTCGAGGGTACTACTGACCCTATCCTTAATGAGTAAACCCACCAGAGCCAAGGTTCTCGCTTAACCATCTGCTTTGATATCAAAATGTAACGACCCAAAATTTTCGACCCCGAAAATTCGACACTAATGCGTTTACTGTAGAAGTGTCGAGCATCCAAATGCCGGAAATTCTAGATTGTTAGGGTTAAGAAGAAAAGAGGTAGAAGAAGAAACAGAAAACAAAACACAGAATCCCACATTCACAGCGGATCAAAATATAATATCACATAATAGCATTTAAACAACGAAAAGTTGTATCTATTAATTTACATACAATACATCTGAGTTCATCAAAACTGGACAGTTGTAACAACTTGTCCCAGAATACAAACAATATAACTTCATTACACGACGGAATAAACTCCATATGTTCCTGCCATCCAACTTGCCTCCTGAGCTCTAGAACGTCCTAACCTGAAAATCTGTAATACTCGGTCTGACCCAAGCATTACAATAAAGAAACACCCAAGTCAGGCTAGAAACCAGCATGAGTTAACCCATATAATTTTAAATACTAAATTGTAGAACTTGTTTGAAAACCAGGGTAACTCATACCTTTCTACGAGTTCTTAACTTGTTATAGTCAACCACTTATTACAAACAATATTTAAGAACTTGTTATTCAGTCTAAATGGCCATGTTGCTTAATTTATTCTATTTTAGCCTATTGATTTCACATATCAAATCTATAAAGAATTTAGATTACTATTCGAAGTGGCTTCGGGTATTGCTGATACCCGACCCCAGTCTCCTCGAATCCAATATTATCTTAAATCCAAGTTGTTTAAGTAAACAGTTTAATTAAATTCAGAATGACATACGCACACAGAAATCTATCACAGATATCTAATCAAATAAATGATTCACATTTATTTACAGACCTATCCAGCCATCTCATATCATAGCACGTCACAAATTACATAGAGAAGTCAACCAAACCAAGGCATCAAATTGAAGTTCATCATTCCTCAGTAAGATTAATAGTCATACAATTCCTGATTAATTTAATTTAATCTCCAAATAAATTAAATAAATTACTTTAATTACTTTTAAATCCTGCTTACTTAACAAATTAATTACAACTCATTTGTTATAATGAAATTAATTAATCATATTTTAATTATTCACATTAATTAATTATTCTTTGATTAATCACATTAATTAATTATTATTAATTAATCACATTAATTAACCACATTAATTAATTATTCTTAAATAACATTAATTAATTTATTATCCTTTAACTAATTTCATTAAGTAATTATGCATAATTATTTAAGAACTTAATTAATTTAATAAACCATCATCTTAATTAACTACTTAATTATCATTATTAAATTTCATTTGAAAACACTTGGGAATATAATTAGATAATTAACCTATAAAATTATATTAAATCAAACAAATTAAATTTCAAAATCATTTGACTTTACAATTTATATTGAAACTTGATTTTTTTTTTTGAAAACTTGATAAAAATTTTGCTTTGAAAACTTGTTTAATAGTTAGCTTAAAACTTGTTAACCAAATTACTTTTAAAGCCTAATCATTTTTTCTTTTAAAAACACGGTTCATATTTCATTTATTTTATAACTTATTATTATACAAAGAAACTCGAGCCCATAACAAAAACACCCGATCCCTACCCCAAGCCAAAAACTCAGTCACTACTCCGATCAAACTCGAGCACGACCTTGAGTAAATCACCATCTTCCTCGAAGAATCAAAACACGGCAACAACATCAGATATTGACGAAGACTCATCCACGTGCATAAGCGATCTGACCAACTCCGATCCATGATCCGACCATCGACACGTCGACGACCACTCCCTCAGTTAACACGAACACCCAAATCATTGAGTCGATCATGAAATCAAAATCGAGCTCGATCGAACCCACTGGAACAAAACTGGTCACCCAAAAATTGCCTCGACCCGCCGATTTCGATCACCAGAAGCCTCAGAATCCCGATCACAGCCTCGTCGTAGACCCACGCTTCGTTTCCCCCACACCTGATCGAGTCTGATGCTCCATCCATGATGATCTAGCATCGCAAGCCCAGTCAACCCAAAACTGCCCTAAAACCCTACCATGCCGTCGTCCCGCCACCACGGTGGTATAAAAATCCAGCGAGAATTTTCGCCGAGATCCCCACCATCCTAGCTACCTCCAGAAGTGACCTCGAGCACACACCTTGCTCCGATCATCAGAAATCGCCACAATCCTCTTTTCTGTTCAACTCATGAATACTCTCGATTTACAAGTTTAAAAATCTTGATTTCACCTTTAAAATTCATGGTTTTCGAAATTAATCTAGATGATATAAGTGAACCTTGAATTCATGTTTGATAAGTTTTGAATTTCCCTGTACATTCTTCCTTCCAGTTAAAATCCACCTCAAATTTTAGTTGAAAATATTTTTAAAACCTATATCTTGTTGTTTCATGCATATTTTGTTTATATGTCTAAGTCTAAAAAGAATTGAGGGAAGAGAAATTTAATTTTTGAATTTGTCTTGAAGCTTGTAAACTAGAACAGAGCAAACATACTAATACACAGACATGCACACAAACATCCATAGACATATATACATGCATCCATATTTACATTTATGCAAACACTTATCACAACTTTACTTCAAGTATTATTGCATGCATCAAGATTTTAAAACAGATTTAAACCTTTGAAAGAAAATTGTTTACTCACAGTGAAAATGAAAACAGAGAATGCTTGAAGTCTGAAAAATGATCTGAACTTAAAAGCTGAACCTTTGATCTGCTTTGTACTTTGAATCTGAACTTGAATTTGATTGGAAACTGAGTTGAATCTTTACCTGATCTAGATCAGGTTGAAAACTTGGAGTGTTGTTTGCTTTAGTTTTTATTTTCATCTGGTTTTGGTTTCTTTAGTTTTGATCTGAAAAAATTATAAGATAGAAAAGAAAAGAGAAAGTAGAGGTAGATATATATATATATATATATATGTATGTATGTATGTATGTATATATATATAGCCAAGTTATATTTATTTAAAAATGAAATGAAAATAATAGAAAAATGTGACATTTGTTAAATTAGCCTACACTTGTTAGTTGCATGTAATAATTAGCTTACATTTGTAATTTTGCATGAATTTATGTTTTAATATGTTTTTATACAATTTTTATATTATATTTTTAATTAACTTTTACATTTATATAAGTTTTATGTGTTTATATTTAAACTCTTCCTTTTTTTATATTTATATAATCTTTAAAGAAAGGAAATTATACACTAATAAGTAATCATATATACAGAAACTAGTTTTAAAATATAGAGTTTTAAATCCCATTTATTTTTAAGATATTTATTTTCAATCTTATATACATAAACAATTAGAAATTTGAGAACACATATTTTATTTTGTTTGGAAAGAGGAGTTTTGTAAATTTATAAAATTATATTAAAAGATTATCAAATAGGTATTTATTCGGATATATATTTATTATCAGAACTATAAAATTAGTATGTCAAAAGTAAAAACCAGTTAATAATCCAATTATCAGATATCCAAAAAATCCGGGTTATCACAGAAGGTGTCTCTCGTGAAGAGAAATCCAAAGCCATAGACGAATCCACCTATCATCGACCGTAGTTCCGACAATTATAAAACCTAGTTTCGACCATGAGGAGGTCGACATTGCCAAATACGACCAATCGAAATTCCGCCACGGTCATCGCAAAGATCTCGTCGATATGGGTTTAATGAAACTAGTTAGGGAATTTTTCGTTGCGCGGATTGATGCAAATTAATTTTTGAATGAACTGGCAAAGAGGCGGACATTATTTTTGCTTATTCTAGGCTAAGTAATGGAACAATGATTTTGATTTGGACAAGAGAAAAGAGGGTTTTGACAATAATATTATTGTATTTCTTTTATTTGATTTCTTAAATAAACTGTCGTGCATTTTGAGCTCGTATGATCAAACGACGCGTCTGACCATCACGAAACTCGTCTACGTGCATCACATTATTATTTCGGTCCCAACGCATAGATTTCATCGCCATCCAAGACTGCGCTTCGGGACAATAATTTAGCGCTTTTCGAGACCGTTTCGGCCCCGATGTCAAAACATAATGATCCTTATACTCATTTTAATCAGCAACATTGATATGAACTCAACGGAAGTAGTCTCGTTTCCTGATTCGATCGTCTGTGAAAACTCATATTTTGTGACCGTCAAATAATTAACGATTCAATATTTGAATTAATTATTTAAATATCTTAGCATAAAAAATACGAGTCGTTACATTCTCCCCTCCTTAATCCTCGAAATGTCAAGGACAAGCAACCCAACCCAATACCCTCTCATAAACAACGACCCAAGAAAAATCGTCACTTACAACTCTCGACAACAATCATTGAAAGAAATCACAACAAAGGGAATAGACTCATAATCAGCATGGTGTCATCATCCTTATCCCTAAGTACAATCACTATCCATTCCAAAATTAAAGTGCCTACGAGAAGTGTCTAAGTTACGCTCTTATTTCCTAAGAAACGAAGAATGGAAAACAAAAGTGCTAGCTCACTAATTGAAAGGCAAGTCAACTAAATATCACACATTACCGACTATCTCAACTATCAACAACGTCTATCATATGCACTGAATTTTCTCTCAATTTTTGCTTAAGTCATGAAAATTTCGGCAGTACCTCCTTTGTACGGCTAAGTCTGGAAAAAATCCCGATACAACATAAATATATTCATCTCATATCCAAGGCATCTTATATCTGAGGCATCTCGTTTTCGAGGACAACCAAACATATATCACCAAATCTACACTACAAGTGTTACATACCTCTTTTATATCAAGAGCATATTATTTAAACGCCAATATAAATGGAGTATCATAGTGTTTTGATTGCAATGACCGGAGTCAATGAGTTTTGGTAGGAAGTTGTCTCTCATGAAGAGAAATCTAATGCCATGAATGAATCTGCCTATCGTCCACCGTAGTTCCATCAAAGTCTAAACCCTAGTTTCGGCTAGGAGTGAAACTGGTTTATGAAATTTTCTTTGAGTGGATTGATGGAAATTAATTTTTGCATGAACTTGCAAGGAAGCAGCCATTGTTTTTGGTCGTTTCATGCTAAGTAATGGAACAGTGATCTTGATTTGGATCAGGGAGAAGTGGGTTTTGATAATAACATTATTATATTTCTCAAATAAACGGTCTCATATTTTGGGCTCGGACGATCAAATGACGCCGTCTGATCGTCATGAAACTCGTCCGCGTGCACCACCTTATTATTTTGGTCCCATTGGTTTAAATTTAGTCGCCATCCGAGAGTGTGCTTCGAGATGATAATTTCGTGCTTTTTGAAACCGTTTCAGCCATCGGATCATCCAATTTCCTAACATAGCGATCCTTATACTCATTTTAATCTGAAACGTAGATACGAACTAAACGGAAATGGTCCGAATCCTAGTCCGATCGTATGTGAAAATTCATATTTTGGGACTGTTAAATAATTAATGATTCAATATTTAAGTTAATTATTTAAATATCCAACCATTTAAAATATAGGTTGTTACATAAAAGGCAAGGCGATCCCCTTACGCCTTACTTATTCATAATAGCTATAGAGTTCTTATTATTCAAATGGAAACAGAGCTAATTAAAGGACATTTAAAAGCAATTAATAGAACTAAACCCGGCATGACTAAGTTACTATATGCAGATGATTTATTATTATTTTTAAATGCATATTTAGAAAGTGCTAACCTTCTACGAAGATTTTCAAAAAAAACAAATAAGTATGCAGGCTGCTAGATAAATGAATGCAAGAGTAATGTGTTTTTTCAGCAAAGCATGCACAAGAAAATATGAAGTTTTGAATATTTTAAAATTTCAAGAGGGGGAGTTGCGAGGCAAATACTTAGGCCAGCCACTTAATATGAATCAAATAAATGATAGGGATTGTGCTAGGCTATAAGATTTAATTCAAGGAAAATTAGAGTGATGGTCAAGCAAACTGCTCTCATTGGCTGCAGATTAGAATTATCTTACATAGTCATCACTGCTATTATTATATATTGGCTACAAACTCAAAACATCCCAACAAAGAAATCCAAAAAATAGAGAAAATATGTGCTAACTTCATATGGAAAGGAAAATACCATAAATTAAATCGGAAAACTGCATGAGAATCAAAGAAATTAGGGGGCATGGGTTGAGAAACTTTGGTGATTTAAGTGCAGCATGCAATTTTAAGCTTTTCTTGAAATTTTTATAAGGTATATATTTGTAGACAAAACGGATGAAAGGAAAATATTTCAGAAACAAATTTTTTTGTACAATCCCAGTAGAAAACCTTTATTCTTGGAAGAATATTTAAATTGCAGGAAAATAGGAATCATATTTCTTAAAAGACAATTTAAAGATGAAAGCAAACTAATTTTTGGTTTGACCCATGGATAAAGGAAAATCACTTGTAAATCTGTTGGGATGGTTAAATATATATCATTATGCGAATGCTAAAGTTGACTGCATCATTCAAAATTATAAGTGGAATGCAAACTCAAAAGAAGCAACATTAGTATTCAAAACAGCTATAGAAAGCATAGTAATCAACCCCAGCATCTCAAAGGACAAATGTCACTGGAAATTAAACTCAGAAGGAAAATTCTCATTCAAAAGCACATGGGAAAACAAAAAATGGGATAAAACTAAAATGGATTGGCATTTTGTTATTTTGTAATAGCCCGATATTTTCAACCATTCGCATCCGCATATGTCGGACTTGAATTGCTCAAAATACCGCATAGTAAATAAAATTTGGCAAATCTCAGAATATACAGTAAATAAATAATCACAGACACAGAGTAAATAATAATGCAACGGAATTTAAAAGAGATAGTAGTTCATGAAGCTACTATATAAAATAAGATACATCGGAGTAAAACAAGATACAACAGAAGAGTAACAAGATATATCAGGTATAAATCAGAATACATCACTGAAATCACTGGATACTGAAAGCAAAATAGATGGCTGGATCCTCAAGCAAAGCTCCAACTCTGAAGGTGAGTCTTGAATGCTGAATCACTCAGTACGACCCGAGCGTAAAGAAAAATATAAAACACTCGAGTCAGGATTAACATTATTATATTAATAAATCCAGCTCAAGTGAAATAACAACTGAAATACAAATAACTCAAAGGATGTTTGGGATAACCATCCTCTAAGGATCCGTTAAACTATTTACTACGTAGTAATATTTCGCTAATATAATAATGTCTATAGTAAAATAAACTTCTTTAAAATAGCATTAAGGAGTGACCCAATATTCCCCTTAACACGTAATTGTCCAAGAAGTCCATCCAGTATCAGCATATCTTCAGATCAGGAGACTATCCTAAATACTCCATGGGCTACGGGAGAAAAACAAACTCGTAGTAAGGCTCCCTATGGTAGGCGACACAGCACACAAGGCAATGCCTGGATAGATATACCAATTATACACACGGGATGGTGGTAACGTAGCAGCCACATACGCCTACCTCGGAACACACTCCCAATCTAAATCGAAGGACGACCATCAAATCAACCACAAGTAAGAGTATAGAATTGAAAAAGTGTGTCTGACCAGATGAGCTACCCCTTTTGGCCCGAGATCGCTCCTGTTTTAGCTACCTTATGCCAACTCATGGGAGTTGGGTCCATGTAATATACCTTAAGAACGTCGCCACCATCCTACTTTATTCTGGAATCCTCGCCGCGTACACGGTTGTCAAAGTGGTTTTCAGTATCGACAGAGAGTATGCCTATATCTGATCCCAGTCTTTTTGCCGACCAATCGTTATTATAACGCCGTGGACATTTCAAAATAGTTTGTATTTCAAAATCAAATCATTTCATCCAAAACTATATTCCTTTCAAAATAGTTTATACTTCGAAACCAAAACCATTTTGTATCAAAGCCATAGTCAAATCAATATGATATCATTTCCATTTCAAATATATATTCACCTTTCAAAAACCATAATACTTCCAAAGTTACAACTCTTTCGAAACCAAAATACTTGAAATCGTTACATTTTGAAATCATAACATTTCAAAATCATACATTTGAAATCATGGCACTTTCCTTTAATTCTTTATATTTTGCAAATTTTCAAATCAACCCATTTCAAATTTCCAATTTAATTCAATTAAATCAGTCAGTTTCAATTCAAACCATTTGAAATCTTATAAATTTCAAATACAGATTTGATTCGCAAAATAAACTATTCAATCTTTAGTATATTTCAAAGGTTTAACATCCCACATTTCAAAACTAATTTTATAATTTCATATATCTCTTAATTTAATTTATTAATATTTAGTTTGAAATATTTACTTAACAAACTCAATATCATTTAAATAAATTCAAATTTCAAGTAAAATAAATATCTTTCATACTAATATAAACTTCAAAAATTCATTTATCGAATAGGTCAAAAATCAATTATCATTCTAAATTCACATTCTTTATCAAAATAAAGATCAAATCATTTCCAAACCATTTCAAAATATCAAAATATCATATCCTTTCAATACCTCATTATTAATTCATTATCTGAATTCAAATTCAAATATTCGCTTTTAAATACCCTTTAAAAATTCAAATATATCATTCATTTATTATTTTAAATACCATTCCAAATCACATTTCAAAATTCCATTCAAAATTTCATATTCCAAATCAATCGAATTCCAAATTCACATTTAATCAAATCTCAATTCCTCAATTTCAATTCAAATCAGTTTCTCAATAAACCATTTCAATTTATATATATTTCAAACACAGACTTGAACCTCAAATAAACCATTTCAATTTCCATATATTTCAAAGCTTTGAATGTTCAACATTTCAAAACAAATTTCAAAAACCTCATATATATATATATATATCGAATTCACTTTAATATAAATTTTGCTTTGAAATAAAATATGATATCAAACCCTAAATTTTAAATCACTAAATATCTTATTCAATTTATCTGACCTTGAAATATTTTTTAAAATCACCTTAAGCCAAAACCAAATTATAGAGTCATACCATTAAATCTCTAATTAAATCCATTTCAAATCGATTTAATTAAAGATAATTCTCAAATAAATACAATTCCAAATAAATTTTAAATCCACTTTAATTCAAAACTTATGTATAAATAATTTCAACATCAATAAAACTATATATATCTCTCCAAAATCATAGAAATCATTTCCAAAATATTTATATTTATAGACCAACGATGTCTGTATATAATTTTCTATCCTATGGTCAAGTGATACGGATATTTATCATTTCAATCCGCAATTTAAACTATATACGGGTATATATCATTTCAACCCCCAATCCCAAATTTAATTCAAATGAAAATCGCTTGGGTTTATCATTTTAACCCATAATGATTTTCTCTTATTCTTAAGTCTGTTCGGGTATGTATCATTTCAACCCATAGTGAATTCTATACTAATAGGGAACTTGCGGAGTGATAACAGATATGATAGTAATATAACAGGCATATATCATCAATATATGCAACAGATAATGATGGCAGACGTCACAGGTGAACTGATCCAGATAATAACATATATATATTAGTAAATAACTAATAGCAGCATATTTCAATTATCGTTTCAATTGAAATCAAATTTAATAAATAGAAGAACGTTAATCGTGAGTGACTGCTCACCTTTTGAGGCTAGAGAGATAAGAAGATGATACAGACATAGATATGCACACGGGATAGACAAGCAAGGAATTGCTACGACAAATTGGATAATGGAAATGTCAGTCAAAATGGACAAGAGATTGATGAACAAGATAAATTACATATATATAACCTTAAAAATTCAAATTTAAACATACAGATAAACATATATATATATATATATATGAATATTTTATTTAAGACAAATATATAAATATGCATAATTCAAATCATTATTCTTAAACACAAATATTAAAATCATATATATATATATTTATTTAAACCCATACTTATATCCACTTGCCAATATAAATTAATATATGAACATAAACAAACTCACATCCATATTATATTTGAAATTGATATTAAAATATATGATAATTACTTAAATAAAGCTGCTATGTAAAAGTGCACATATATATAAGCTATTTTCGAAACCAAATGTTAGGTAGATATCCAAAATTCCACATAACAACATATACATACTAACAACAAATATATATATATAGTTAACATACATAACAATATCATATATAGAAAACAAATATACTTACAAAAGTAAGAATCAAAATTTATAAAACACTCATATATGTATTATATAATTTATATGCATATATAACTAATATATTCAAACAACGTACATAAACCACAAATAAACCAACCCACGTAGACACTACTCAAACACATATGCAAAACGTGTATATACAAAACAACCACAGCTCCTAATATATACTTATAATATGTAAAAAATTATGTATATAGGCACAGAAAATATAGTTTATAAACATATATATATACACTGCAGACAAACAAAACAATATGTAAAAGTTTATATAGACTACTAACATATGATATTATAAATACTTCAACTAGATATATGCAATATTATAAATACTGTTTAAACTTAAACTTGCGCACGTAATACTTATATATTATAATGTTGTACCCATAAAACATTTAAACTTATGTATAATATTAAATTTAAATAAATATTACAAAACAACCTACTAACATATATTTTATAGTGGACATAAAACAGATTTATGATATTAATATATATGCTAAAATATAAATCATTAAACCCCTTTCATATTGTAGACAAGACATACCATATAGCAAAATATAAGTTCAGACATTGTATATGTATAAGCAAATATATAGTATATTTTAAAACAACACCTAAATATATATATTGTAGTGTATATATACTTTAAGGCTGCAAATGTGTTAGACGCTGTCAACATAAGACTTGTATAGACACATGATTTCATAAAGTAATATAACAACTAACGTATGTAATATAATCAATACAAACAGAAAACAGAAAGATATATATACGACCTGTATATATAATACATATAAAACAAGAATTTTTAAAACAACAAATAGCAGTTTGCTGCTTACCAATATATAAAGATATATGCGTCAACAACTAGGCCGAAATAGCGATGAAGGGAAGGACGAGCTCGCCACAGAGGCAATGTGACTGCAGCTAGGCATGTGCTCGACCAAGTAAGGTTACGGAGGTGAGGCTGGTCTATGCGGTTGCTCGGGTTCGATTTCTGGTGGCGGGTTGAAGCGCGGAAACAGGGCGACCATGGGTGTGTGCATGGAATAGGAGTGGACGATGTGGAGAAGCGAGGGAAAGAAGGCCGATCTCAAATGTAGGGAAGATGGTTCTCTTGGTCGAGACTAGGTGGAGAATGAGAAGAGAGGGATAGGGGAAGAGCTACAGGATATAAGTGATACATGTTAACAAAAATTTGTAAATGAACAGTTAATACATATTTACTTTCACAAAAAATGAAACGGTGGGAAACTAATAAGTCACGACAATAAATTTTGGGGATATTAAAAGCTATCGGTCAGATACTCATAGAAGATGAACGAACAAAAATAAGAATTCAGAAAGTTCAAACGGTACCGATACGAAATAATTTTATCGATTCCGTAGCGAACCGTACTTCAAAACACAGAATCGAATACACCGTAGAGATCAGCACGACAAGACGATCAAAACGGTATACAGATATTTGTGGTACAATTATCCGGTCAAAAGTCGATATCGGTTTCGCTGAAAATAAGATCGACGGAGCAATAATAGTCAAAATTTGAAGAAATGAAATATGACGTCTTGCTCAGAATATGATTTACAATTTTTCTATAGAAAAGTATTCAGGTTTGGACCATCAAATTTTAACTGATTGGAATTGAAATAGAATTACACAATAAAATTTACTTGCATATTTTCTGATGGAAATTTACCAGTTGTTTGTTAAATTTGACGTATTTCAAATATCAAATTTTTATTTCAAAATTTTATTATTTAAAATTTTAGTTTAGATATATAAACAAAACAAAAAAATATTATAAATTTACGGGCCGTCGTACTCACCCCCACTCAAAAGTTTTCATCCCCGAAAAGGAACGACTAGGAGAATAGAAACAACCAGAAAGAAAATAGATTTGGAAAACAGAATAAACAATTAATTTGAAACCATATAAACTTCACTTAAAATTAATTGATTTTATATTCAAGGCATTTCATTATGTTGATTAAATTTCAATTTATTAATATTTGATACAAAAAGGTTTCCTTCAAAACAAAATTTTATTTAATTTGTCTCATTTACTATTTAATTTACTTTCTATTTTATTTTTATTAACCTTCAATTTAAACAAATTAATATTTAATAATTGATTTTAATCCATTTGATTTCATTTAAGTTAAATCAATCTTAACTATTTCTAAATTGATTATCTTACTACCCAGTTATCTTTAATCAACAATTTTCTAAGATCGTAAATTTGCATTGTCATTTATTATACTCATATTTTATTCAACAAAATTAATTCATTAATTCTCTTTTATTCCAAATTATTATTATTATTAAATTTATTCCACTTGATATATCTTATCACATATATTAAGTATATTTACACTTATTATAGCTACTCAAATTTATTTATAATTTCCTTTAACAAAATTTTATACTGTATATTATACTATTAACTTTTTTATTCTATTCATCTCTATTAATCTTTCTGTAACTAAAATTTAAGCGTATAACATTTATTATAACCACTTAAATTTTATTCATAGAAATTCTTTTTATATTGTATATTATTAAATTACATATTCTATTCTGATAATTTAAGTAAGTTATATTGGAATGTAATTGAGTATTATGCAAGAAAAAAATATATTTTTTCAATTTCTTTATCCAAGTTTAAATATTTATTCAAAAATTAGCTTTATTTTATAATTAGAATCACCATTTACCATAATTTGATTAATTTCAAACCATTAGAGATAAACATATATATACTACCAAATAAAATTTAAAATCATATATCTATATATTTTATAAATTAAGTCGTACTTTAGAAATCCAAATCAGTTTAATTTTCAAAGCAAAGCTGTAGCAGAGCTACAAAATGGCCTCCCCACTTAGAAACCCGAAAATGAATGTCGATGATGCGGCCGCCATCACCGAAATTATTTTCCATCGACGAAATAGGAGGGCGCTGATTTAAACATTTATAAAATTCTATGAAACAATCTCTATTCAAAAATACTTTAAATAATATCCATTTTAAATCTTTAAAACCAAAGTTTGAAATCACCGGAAATTAAATTCACAGTTTCTTGATTTTAGTTTATTTAAATTTCCAAATTAATTTATAATCATGTTTAGTAATTCAATTATTTATATATGAGACAAAATATAATGGTTTACAAGCTATATATAAAATCAAATATTATTTCCTAATAACCAATTCGATTAACTATCAAAATTCAAAAAATTATACTTATATATGTATACAATATAATTATACAAAATGTATCTCCTTCACTAAATTTGAAAACCATATTTTGTAGGTTTGTTCTATTGAAGTGTTTTAGAGATCCTATCGATAACGTTGATCAGACGAATCGATTAGAAACCCAAATCAACATCAACAACTCAAACAACACAATATATAAAACATTTTAAATATTAGTTTACAAATACACTTCAAGAATGATTTGAAGATAAATTGGAAACAAAGATGAGATGATTGAATAACAGAATACGAAGATGGATAGGCTTATATAAATCGCGGGCAACCTTAACCGGGTCAACCGTGACTGTAAGAATTAGATCTATGTGGAATTCTAAGTCAAATCTACATTGGATCTCAAAAGATAGAATTCAGCATAACAAGAGATGTCAGCATCTAAACCGAGGATATATAAACCTCTGGTGAATCGATGCTATTGTAAAGGAGTTTCACCCCTTTACAAATCATTCGTAGAGCTATGAGATGCTCCAGAATTCAAAAGAATATGGCTAGTGAGGGACAAGAATGAATTTCGGAACCAAGGGAACGTTCCAAAATTCAAAGGAAATTCAAATCAAAGAAGAAAGAATACAAGCTCGAACGAAAGTGATTCCATAATTAAATTTACCATACATGCTGAGTTTTGCCTAGAGCCAAAGCTCTGATACCACATGTAACAGCCCGATATTTTCAACCATTCGCATCCGCACATGTCGGATTTGGATTGCTTAAAATACCACGTAGTAAATAAAATTTGGCAAATCTCAGAATATATAGAAATAAATAATCACAGTTCACAGAAACGGAGTAAATAATAATGTAGCGGAATTTAAAAGAGATAGTAGTTCATGAAGCTACTATATAAAATAAGATACATCAGAGTTAAACAAGATACAACAAAAGAGTAACAAAATATATCAGGTACAAATCAGAATACATCACTGAAATCACTACATACTGAAAGAAAAATAGATGGCTGGATCCTCAAGCAAAGCTCCAACTTTGAAGGTGAGTCTTGAACGCTGAATCACTCAGTCTGACCTGAGCGTAAAGCAAAACACAAAACACTCGAGTCAAGATTAACATTCTTATATCAATAAATCCAACTCAAGTGAAATAACAACTGAAATGCAAATAACTCAAAGAATGTTTAGGATAACCATCCTCTAAGGATCCGTTAAACTATTTAGTATGTAGTAATATTTCGCTAATATAATAACGTCTATAGTAAATAAACTTACTTTAAAATAGCATTAAGGAGTGACACAATATTCCCCTTAACATGTAATAGTCCCAATAGTCCATCCAGTATCAGCATATCTCCAGATCGGGAGACTACCCTAAATACTCCATGGGCTACGAGAGAAAAACAAACTCGTAGTAAGGCTCGCTATGGTAGGTGACACGACACACAAGGCAATGCCATGGTAGATATACCAATTACGCACATGAGCTGGTGGTAACGTAGCAGCCACATACGCCCACCTCGGAGCTGTGACGCCCCACCTCTATACCCACGCTAGCCAAGAACACTACGGTGTAGTGCTGTCAACTAGCGCGGAGAATAAGGCTGTTGAGGAGCGACCATCCGTTTAATTTCTTATCACACGGTGGCTATAAAATGATCTTCGGAAACAAATATAGAAGTAAGCATAACATGCGAATCAATCACAGATATCCATATCACAAAGGCGGAAAGAGATATGAATATATATCACATAAAAGTGTACATCAGAGTAGTGGTCTAAAAAGATCCACGATAATACAAAAGAATAGCAACGCGTGCTATACAAAAGAATACAACTATGAGTCTATATCTCAAGTGTAAACAACAAAAGCTACTAATCTAAACAAGTAGCCAAAAGTCTGAGTAGTGAATCACTGGGGGAGGAGTCAAGCAGTAGCACCTGTAACATCTCGGCCTGACCCGAGTATTATTTATAAGAAAATAATAAACGGATCAATCTAGCTATAAATATCAGATGACATGATATAAAATAAAAGATATGGCATAAACATAAAATATCCATACTGACATACTACTATAAGTATGCAATTAATGATCAACAGGAGATCAACCGATAAGAGATAAATCAATATCACAAGAATCTTCTCAAAGATCCAAAGAGGGCATCATACCCTAAACTTGTACTCATGACAAGTTAAAGAGATAAATTCCAGAAATCAACACAAGAAATCCAGAAATCATAAAAAGGGAAAGAGGCCTATCACATGACGGTCCGAAGACCATGGGGAGCTACCCCACATGTGTGAGTGGAATCACACAGATTGAGGTCAAGACTAACCAAAAAGCAGAAAGGTATGTGTGAATGGAATCACACAAGTGGTGTCTAGTCTAACCTTGCAATGAAAGAGACATCGCGCAATTGCTAGTCTAATTCATAAAGCGATCATCAAGATCAACGAGAAGTGTCAATTACACTAAGCTAGTAAATATAGTGGTTTAGCTTCATGTCCCATAACCACTTGCTTAACTTAAATATTTACGAACAAACTGTAAATCTTCACTAATAAAATTGTCACAAGAGGTTCAATCGAACAAGTCCAAGAATTAACCGACGAAGTGAACGCAAGCGTTTCATACCACTTGTTTTACTAAGTCGTTTAATTAGATTTCTCATCCGAGTGAGGTAAAGGCTTGTATATACTAATAGATTGGAAAACGGTTTAAAAAAAGAGCTTTGTTATTAAAAATAGAGTTGAAATTGTTTGTTAAAAGAGTTTTGATATTTACTACTAGTATTGAAACCTTTATATTATAAAGTGACAAAACACAGAAGCAATTGTAGAAACAATCAGTCACAAAGATCGCATACGGAGATGCGAATAAAATCCAAGGAAATCAGCTCAATGTTTTTCAGATAAGATCCCCTACGGAGGGGGGGTCCAGGGGGGGTGGCAACCCCCCAAGGTGGGGGTGCGGGGGCAACGCCCCGACCAAAACGGTACGACCTAGTGAAGACAAGCAACCTAGTGAAGCCAAGCGACCTAAGGGGCCATGCGACCTAATGGGTCATGCGACCTAAGTTTAAAAAGGTGGGCGACTTAACAAAGTGGCCGAGCGACCTAACTGGAGCAAGTGGCCATAGGTCATGCGACCTAAAGGTAAGCGACCTATCACGGTCACGCGACTTAAGGGATAGGACCGACCGACCTAACGACCTAGGCAAGGTCGACCGACTTAATGGTTGCGAACTAAAAATACAACAGGGTCGAGCGACCTAGTGGGATGCGCGACCTAAGAAGGTACGCGAGCTAAGGGTGAGCGACCTAACAAGGTCGTGCGACCTAAGTGGTCACAATGCCAAGCGACCTAAGGACTTAAATACTCGCGACCTAGCGCGTGCATCGGCCGAACGACCTAAGGGTTTAACACGCGGGCGACCTAAAGTGATGCGCGACCTACGACCTAACAGGATCGAGCGACCTAGAGCCGCCTTGTGATATAAGGTCGAAAACGACTTAATTCCGAGGCTAACGACCTAACGCTGCAGGGGGGATTTAAGGCCAGAAACGACCTACGACCTAAAGTGAAACGACCTAACTCCGAAGTGAAGATTCAAGGCAGTGCGACCTAGCGCGATAACACGCGAGCGACCTAAGGGTTAGGTCGCGAGCGACCTAACTCCGAACACCAAAAATGGCCAGAACGACCTAGTAGCAGTTTTTTCACCAAAATCACTAAAATTTGGAGTTTTTCGCCAATCTAATCCAAACCAAATGCTAATATGCATGCAAAAATGATAGGGAATCATTCCCAACAGTCCATGATAGTTATAGACAAGAATGTGAGTTAAAAATCTCACCTTTGCTCCAAAACCCAATGAAAATGAAGAACAAAGCTTGAAGGCAAATGGAGAAGCAACCACAAGCTTGAATCCGATGTCTTCTTCTTGAATTTGGAGTTGAATGTTGGATTTGCAATAAAACAAAAACTTTGGAGTTTTAATTTCTCATTCCATTCACCATTTTTGTTGAAGCTTTAGTGTTAGGAAATGAAATGAAGCAATGAAGAAGAAGGGGGGTGGAACTTGGGCCTAATGGGCTAAAAGTCCAAACCAAAGGCTCGAGTGAAAAAGTGGTGAAATTCCACTAACCCCAAACATATCAATGTTTATACTTAGAAGATTGCAAACGACGTTTCGAACTCAATGGAAGTGGTCTCGAGTCCTAATTTGACCGTTTGCAAAAAAAGTAGCTTCGGACCAAAATCCGATTAACGATAAAATATTTAAATAAAATATTTAAATATAAAAATCGATAAATATGCAGGTTGTTACAGGAACACACTCCCAATCAAAATCGGAGGATGACCATCAAATCAACCACAAGTAAGAGTATATAAACGAAGAAGTGTGTCCGACCAGATGAGCTACCCCTTTTGGCCCAAGATCGCTCCTGCCTTATGCCAACTCATGGGAGTTGGGTCCATGTAATATACCTCAAGAACGTCGCCACCATCCTACTTCATTCAGGAATCTCCGCCGCATACACGGTTGTCAAAGTGGTTTTCAGTATCGACAGAGAGTATGCCCATTTCTGATCCCGGTCTTTTTGCCAACCAATCGTTATTATAACTCCGTGGTCATTTCAAAATAGTTTATATTTCAAAATCAAATCATTTCATTCAAAACTATATTCCTTTCAAAATAGTTTATACATCGAAATCAAAAACATTTTTATATCAACGCCATAGTCAAATCAATATGATATCATTTCCATTTCAAACATATATTCACCTTTCAAAAATCATAATACTTCCAAAGTTATAACTCTTTCGAAACCAAAATACTTGAAATCATTACACTTTGAAATCATAACATTTCGAAATCGTACATTTGAAATCATGGCACTTTCCTTTAATTCCTTATATTTTACAAATTTTCAAATCAACCCAAATTTTCAAATTTCCAATTTAATTTAATTAAATCAGTCAGTTTCAATTCAAACCATTTCAAATCTAAAAAATTTCAAATACAGATTTGATTCACAAAATAAACTATTCAATCTTTAGTACGTTTCAAAATTTTAACATCCCACATTTCAAAACTAATTTTATAATTTCATACATCTCTTAATTTAATTTATTAATATTTAGTTTGAAATATTTACTTAATAAACTCAATATCATTTAAATAAATTCAAATTTCAAGTAAAATAAATATCTTTCATACTAATATAAACTTCAAAAATTCATTTATCAAATAGATCAAAAATCAATTATCATTCTAAATTCACATTCTTTATCAAAATAAAGATCAAATCATTTTCAAACCATTTCAAAATATCAAATTATCATATTTTTTCAATACCTCATTATCAATACATTATTTGAATTCAAATTCAAGTATTCACATTTAAATACCTTTTAAAAATTCAAATATATCATTCATTTATTATTTTAAATACCATTCCAAATCACATTTCAAAATTCCATTCAAAATTTCATATTCCAAATCACTCGAATTCCAAATTCACATTTAATCAAATCTCAATTCCTCAATTTCAATTCAAATCAGTTTCTCAATTAAACATTTCAATTTATATAGATTTCAAACACAGACTTGAACCTCAAATAAACCATTTCAATTTTCATATATTTCAAAGCTTTGAATGTTCAACATTTCAAAAAAAATTCAAAAACCTCATATATATATATATATATATATATATATATATATATATATATCAAATTCACTTTAATATAAATTTTGCTTTGAAATAAAATATGATATCATTTAAATAAACCCCAAATTTTAAATCACTAAATACCTTATTCAATTTGTCTCACCTTGAAATATTTTTTTAAATCACCTTAAGCCAAAACCAAATTATAGAGTCATACCTTTAAATCTCTAATTAAATCCATTTCAAATCAATTTAATTAAAGATAATTCTCAAATAAATACAATTCCAAATAAATTTTAAATCCACTTTAATTCAAAACTTATGTATAAATAATTTCAACATCAATAAAACTATATATATCTCTCCAAAATCATAGAAATCATTTCCAAAATATTTATATTTATAGACCAACGATGTCTGTATATAATTTTCTATCCTATGGCCAAGTGATACGGATATTTATCATTTCAATCCGCAATTTAAACTATATACGGGTATATATCATTTCAACCCCCAATCCCAAATTTAATTCAAATGAAAATCGCTTGGGTTTATCATTTCAACCCATAATGATTTTCTCCTATTCTAATGTCTGTTCGGGTATATATCATTTCAGCACATAGTGAATTTTATACTAACACGGGACTTGTAGAGTGATAACTGATATGATAGTAATATAACAGGCATATATCATCAATATATGTAATAGATAATGGTGTCAGACATCACAGATGAACTGATGCAGATAATAACATATATATAACAGTAAATAACTAACAGCAGCATATTTCAATTTTTGTTTCAATTGAAATCATAATAAATAAAAGAACGTTAATCGTGAATGATTTCTCACCTTTCAAGGCTAGAGAGACAAGAAGATAATACGGACATAGATATGCATACGGGATAGTGACAAGCAAGGAATTGCTGCGACAAATTGGATAATGGGAATGTCAGTCAAAATGGACAAGAGATTGATGAACAAGATAAATTACATATATATAACCTTAAAAATTCAAATTTAAACATACGGGTAAATATATACACACACACACATATATTTGAATATTTTATTTAAGATAAATATATAAATATATATAATTCAAATCATTATTCTTGAACACAAATATAAAACTCAAATATATATATATATATATATATATATATATATTTAAACCCATTCTTATATCCACTAACCAACATAAATTAATATATGAACATATACAAGCTCACATTCATATTATATTTGAAATTGATATTAAAATATATGATAATTATTTTAATAAAGCTACTATGTAAAAGTGCACATATATATAAACTATTTTTGAAACCAAATGTTCGGTATATATCCAAAATTCCACATAACAACATATACATACAAACTGCAAATATATATATATAGTTAACATACATAACAATATCATATACAGAAAACAAATATACTTACAAAAGTAAGAATCAAAATTTATAAAACACTCATATATATATATTATATATAATTTATATGCTTATATAACTAATAAGGTCAAACAACATACATAAACCACATATAAACCAACCCACGCAGACACTGCTCAAACACATATGCAGAACGTGTATATACGAAACAACCATAGCTCCTAATATATACTTATAATATGTAAAACATTATGTATATAGACACAGAAAATATAGTTTATAAACATATACATGTGTGTGTGTGTGTATACTATAGACAAACAAAACAATATGTAAAAGTTTATATAGACTACTAACATATGATATTATAAATACTTCAACTAGATATATGCAATATTATAAATACTGTTTAAACTTAAACTTGCGCACGTAATACTTATATATTATAATGTTGTACCCATAAAACATTAAAACTTATGTATAATATTAAAATTTAAATAAATATTACAAAACAACCTACGAACATATATTTTACAGTGGACATAAAACAGATTTATGCATGTTAATATATATGCTAAAATATAAATCATAAAACCCCTTTCAAAATGTAGACAAGACATACCATATAGCAAAATATAATCTCAGACATTGTATATGTATAAGCAAATATATAATATATTTTAAAACAACACCTAAATATATATATTGTAGTGTAATATACACTTTAAGGCTGCAAATGTATTAGACGTTGTCAACATAAGACTTGTATAGACACATGATTTCATAAAGTAATATTACAACTAACGTATGTAATATAATCAATACAAATAGAAAATAGAAATATATATATATACAACCTATATATATAATACATATAAAACAAGAATTTTTAAAACAATAAATAGCAGTTTGCTGCTTACCAATATATAAAGATATATGCATCAACAACCAGGCCGAAATAGCGATGAAGGGAAGGACGAGCTCGCCACAGAGGCAATGCGGCTGCAGTTAGGCATGTGCTCGGCCAAGCAATGTTTCGGAGGTGAGGCTGGTCAATGCGGTTGCTCGGGTTCGATTTCTGGTGGCGGGTTGAAGAACGGAAAACAGTGCGGCCATGGGTGTGTGCACGGAATAGGAGAGGACGACGTAGAGGAGCGAGGGAAAGAGGGCCAATCTCATGTGCATGGAAGATGGTTCTCTTGGCCGAGACTGGGTGGAGAATGAGAAGAGATATTAAATTTTGGGGATATTAAAAGCTTTCGGTTAGATATTCATAGAAGATGAACGAACAGAAACAAGAATTCAGAAAGTTCAAACGGTACCAATACGAAATAGTTTTATCGATTCCGTAGCGAACCGGACTTTAAAACACAAAATCGAATACACCGCAGTGATCAGCACGACGAGACGATCAAAACGGTATACAGCTATTTGTGGTACAATTATCTGGTCAAAAGTCGATATCGGTATGAAAATGCTGCTATTTTGCCGAAAATAAGATCGACGGAGCAATAACAGTCAATATTTGAAGAAACGAAATATGACGTCTTGCTCAGAATATGATTTACAATTTTTCTATAGAAAAATATTCATTTGGAAAATCTTTTATTACCATCATATTTTAACTGATTGGAATTGAAATAGAATTACACAATAAAATTTACTTGCATATTTTCTGATGGAAATTTACCAGTTGTTATGTTAAATTTGACGTATTTCAAATATCAAATTTCTATTTTAAAATTTTATAATTTAAAATTTCACAAAAATTCAGTTTAGATATATAAATAAAACAAAAAAAATTATTATAAATTTACGGGTCGTTACATATTTCGAATAGAAAAACTATCCAAAAATGGCAACTTGTTCCTATTTCACAATTTTGAATAGATTGCCTACCAGAGTTGGATGCAAAAAATGGAATAAAAAAGAGGATGATACATCCATGCTCTATAAAATAGTCCTAGAAAGTAGCAAGCATTTGTTTTTCGAATGCACATGCTCTATGCATATTTAGGCTATTACAAAAGAAAAACTCAAAATCAACCAAAACCAGGCAATAAAACATATAAGGAGCATCATCCAACATATTGAGGAAAAATTCAAAAACAAAACTAAGGAATTTAATTGGGCAAGTATTGTCCTCTCAATTACTGTTTATTAAATATAGAAAGAAAGATACATTTGACTGCATTACAACAAAGAAAAGAGCATCTTGCAACTTTTGATAGAAATTGAGCTAGATAGTCAAATTATATTTCAAAAATCAAACCTACAGTAATCATATAAAAGCGATCAGCTAAAGAGATATATGAACCAGACAACTATGTGGAGCAATCGGAGATGTACTTACTAGGTGAGAAATATAATTCTACTATATCCCATAGTAGAGTAAGAAAGGAAGATAGTAGGGTTGCACTAAGAGGTGGCTAATTCCAAAGTCATACATGTAATGGAAATATGATTAAGATATGAAGACAAATCCAGCCCTTTACCTTATATGGTTGGAATCCACCACTCACATAAAGCCCAAACGACTGTGAATCATTCTCGGCCTAAGATTAAAGCTCAAAGGGTATTAGATATCATTTCAAACTCAAATTCCAACTACTACCGAAGCGGGTTTAATAGAAAAATCTACCACTTATTTGTTTGGTGCCAAGGAGAGAGAAATTGTCGGAATAAAGCAAACAACTGCTGTAACGACCCGGATTTTTGAACGATTAATTTGCAATATTTAAATATATAATTTGAACTTTAATTCGATTTTAATTTGAACAGTTTGGTTTTATATGATAGAAAGGATTCAGAATTTAAATATAACGACCTGTTGAATTAATTAATTATTAAAATAGTAATTGAATATCAGGTAAAATATTAAATATGGGGTAGCAAGCTTGTTTAAAATATTTTAAAGGCTTATAGAATTTATATTAACAATACTGAGGATAATAGATGGATTAAATTTGAATTTAACCGTCGTTGGTTCAATTTAAATTTACATCGTTTAAATTGATATTTAAGAATAGCCTTCTGAGGCATGGTCTCGGATTTCGACGGAACCAGTGTCGTTGGATCTGTAATATTGAATTATTGTTGGATTTCAAATTTCGTAATTTTCGGAGCTACCGTGTGACCGTACGAGATAGAAACGTCTAGATAATAATTAATCGTTTTAAATTTAAATATCTTTCGTCTTTTCATCTGTCAAATCTTTCCCTCAACCGACCTAGTCTGATGTGAGCCACCCTAAATCAATCTTTCCCCTTTCTTACATCTCACGACATTTCCATCTCCCTTCAGAATCAATTCGTTCTTTTCGGAAAAAAAAAGAAAAGAAAGAGAGGGGAAATTGGCGATTCGATCAACGAGGGAAGGAGGAGCGCGCTCGTGCTCGAGCTCGCGACAAGATCGTTGGAGGCAGTGGCGTGCGTGAGGCCAGTCGCGGTCGAGAGGGGGTTGCTAGGATTTCAAGCGATGTCGTGGTCGCGAAGAAGAGGAGAGGGGTGTTTCACGTGGGGGGCGCGCACGGTAGTCGAGGCTAGTGGTTTAGAGTTCATCGAAGCCATCGATGAAGCCTCGGCCGATTGAGGATGGTCGTGCAGGGGCAGTGTGGGCTGGAGGCGAGGTAGGGTTTGGGATCCGTTCGACTAGTGAGGTATATCTCTGTTTATTTATGAAATTCAAATTTTAGATTTTTACAGTGAAGTATATATCATTTTAGGGTTTTAATTTAATTTGAATATTTAAACTGGAAATTGTATATATGTATATCCAAAAAAAATAAAATAATAAGTTAATTTGTTAAGGGGTTTGTTTAAATTATTAAGTTAATCTTGTTTCAATTTTAATATATATAGAAAATACAGGAATTATTTTAAATTTTGTGATAATATAAGAATTTATGTAAAATAGACTTTTTTGAAATTTATAAAGAATATTTTTATGAACGTATAGGTAGTTCAAAGGAAAAATAAATATACATCTCTACATTTTTAATGTTATGGGTTCACTTGAAAATAATGAATTTCGGTGATTTAACTCGTTTAATTAACTTGTTTAATAATTATAGTTGCTAAAAGATTTTGAAAAGAGAATTAGTTTGAAATTTAATTGCCTGTTTAAATTTTACCACCATGTAAAATTAAACTATTAGAGTTAAAGAATAAATTTATTTAAACGGAAATTAATTATTCGATCTGTTCAAATATTAATAAAAATTCATATAATTGTTTATATAAGGTCAAAGGTCGAGAATCAGGTCAAGATTACAGGGGATTTCAACTTAAAAGCAAATGTGAGATTTTCTCACTCATTTGGATGCCATAAATAAATTTAAACGTTAAATTTAAATCATTGGATGTGTTTGGTTGTTTTATAATAATTTATTTACTGGATTATATTATAAACCCATATACTGCGATATTCCACCTTGAAGTGGAATTGATATTTTATTTTGTGCTAACATCTGTGGATACAGGGAAAACAGGTTGGAGGGATCCAACAGGATTCCTCAATGTATTTATTGATTATATATATATGTTGTCATATGACAAGTTGAATGAATTAATATTGAATTGCATGCGAATTGAATTATATAGTGTTAAATGATATGGCATTGAAATTTGGTAATTTTTAAATGCCATAAACAATTTAATTGAAGGAAGCTAAATGAAACTTAAATTAAAAAGAATATTTATTTAGGATTTGGATTTACTTCTATTGAGAATAAAGTAAAATAAAAAGAATATTTATTACATTGGTTATACTTAAAATTGGTTAAAGTTAAGTTTTGGACAATTTAACTTATATATTAATACCTCTAAGTAATAAAAGTGAAATTCTAATTAAGGAAATAAAATGAAAATTTATTAAGAGATAAAAAGGGAATTCTATTATGGAATAAAAAGGTATTTTATTAAGGAATGAATTACTAAGGAATGATATGAAATTCTATTGAGGAATAAAATTATAGAAGATGAAATTTTTGAATAAAATTATTTTATAAGTAAATAGAAAACTCAGGGAAGTTTATCAAATTTATAAACGGGGTTTATAAATGGAAAGGAAGAAAAATGTAAATATGGGAAGAGATAAGTCAAGGAGAAATCTTATATTGAGTTATAAATTTGTTTGTAATGGAAATAGTAGAATATTTCTGAAAGTAAGAAGTGAATTATGGACAAGAGACATTTATAGATGGATATTGGGTTTTCCAAAATTTTAAATTTATTTTAAAAGGGAATATTTTTAAATTACTATACTATATAAACCTTTTTTATAAACTATTATTTGAATGTAAAATATTTTCGAATTAGTTACTTTGAAGGCTCAGCAAATATTTATCAATAAACTTTATTTTTCTAAACCCATTTTTGAATTTTATCATTAACTGGATATGAACTTTAATATTTATATAAACTATTACTTTCGAACCATAATTTTTATAAAACCATACTTCTTATTTTATAAATATAGATGTTTCAAATTTCTTTTAAAATCCTCTTGCGATGGTAAGAAAATTAATTTAACTAAGATAAGATTTAGGAGCAATCTTATTAAGTGGAGAAAGTGAGTTTGAGAATTATAAGGAAAGCGTAAATTGATTTTTAAGGAAGGAATGAGAAAATAAAGGATATTTTCAAAGGATAAATCAAAATGTGGGTGAGTATAAGAAATCAGTTAAATGATTTCATGGAAATAAAGCACTTTGAAATTTATTTCAAATGGGTTAAAATGGAAATAATATCTGAATGGTATTTGAGATAAATAATTTAAGGAAATTATTTAATGGTTGCTTGTGAATGATTAATTGATAGTTAAATTACCGACTATCAATATTGGACAATGCGCTGACCGTTTCGAAGAGTCCGGGATTGGATTTAATTATCCGAAAACCACTTCGATCCTGTTAGAACGATTACGAATGAAGACCGTGAAGAGTTGAAGACGGTGATTCGTTTGTCCAGACTCAAGGCAACTTGTATGGATTGAATGCTTTCAGAACATCGTCAGGTGGACGGTGAGCATTATAAGTGGGACTCGTTCTTAAAAAGGTAACGCTTAGCCTCAAGCCTCATCAACCGGGAATGGCTAAAACAGGGGAGGTGCCGCAAGGCTTCGTGGGTAGCCACCACTGGAGAGTAAGGTTTCCCCTGTCTAGATGTCCCTTTTATTTCGACTTAGTGGGTGGTTGGTCGCGCCAACCACGGGGTGATCTTATGTTGCAGGGGAGTTAGGGTGGCTCCTCGGTACTCTGATCTAGACCAGGTACTGTGATGGGCGGTACCCCGGTATCCCTGCCATTGTATGGAATCCAATCTCCAATAAGCGCCTGTACGGTTTTGATTGTGCCCAACTATTGCGGAAACGTGAGATGCAAGGATTTCAGCTAGATTCTATTTTACTTTCTATAGACACTACTATAATATCAGACGAATTTAATAAAAACGGTTTAGCTATCGTAAGGTAAAAACCCGACATGTTTATTTGTGGCATGGTCTTATGAGATGCTTTTGTTTTCAAAGAATTTTTGAAACTTTAATAATCCAATTGAGTGCGATTTTCTCACGCTGGTTTTCCAGACTGACTTGGGTGTTGTTTTACATAATGCTCGGGTCAGACCGAGTTAAACAGGATCAGGTTAAAAGCTAAAGAGCTCAGGAGACGAGCTGATGACAGAGCATACTTCCGTATTTGGCTATTATTTCCGCCGTGTATGGACAATTATCAGTTGTCTCTGTATGGATGTTTGTTGTACCCTGATGATGGTATGTATGTATATGTATACAGTACAGATTTCTTTGTATTTAAAAACTGTATTCTATATATTATATTTTTCTCAGCTGCGATGTGAGATTCTGTTGTTGTTTTTATTTCTTCTTCTACCTCTTTCGTATTTAAACCCGAAGACTCGTATTTTTGTGCCACTTTGGACTGAACTGTTGTGGAATTTTCTTAGTTCAAAGGGGTACGGATTTGCGGGCCTTTACACTTGGTATCAGAGCTGAAAGGTTAAGCGAGAACCTTGGCTCTGGTGGGGACTACTCATTTATATTATAGTCCGTAGTACTCTAGAATGAGTTTGAGCGTATTAATAGATATGAGAGCGTATTTGTTAGTGAATATAAAATAGTTTTATATTGTGTTGATTGATTTATTGAGTGGCATATGAACCTTCGTCGGCACAATCTGGAAAACTGGATCGAAGGAGTTTCTAAACACTTGAATAGAGCAATTCGACACAATATTGTTTTCAAAGGCGGGTGAATTATATAAGTTCATCCAAAATATATTTTGATATAAAAAGAAATATTTTATGAAATTATTATATAACTTGAATGTTGGATGATAGTATTATAAACAAATAAAATTATAAAGATTTAAAAAGGTTGAGATTGAAATGAGAAAATAAATAAATATAAATAAATTGATGAAGTAAATTAAATTTAGAATGTAACTGAATTGGATTGGGAAATTTAATAGAAATAAATTTTGGTTGAGATTAACTTAAGCTTAATAATTGGATTTAAATTTAAGATTGAAATGAAATGAATTGAGATATGAATGATATTAAATGAAATTAAGTTCGTATTTAATTAAATCCAAGTGAAATGGTAGGTTATGATGCTTAATTTAACGGTAGTTAAGTTAAACAAATTGAATTGAAATAAAATTCAGTTGAGTCATAAATAATGTTAAATAAATTAAATTCTTACTTAAATAAATAAAAGTAAATTGAAATGAAATTGAATTGGAATGAATATATTCCGATAGCTTATAAAGTAAATTGGAAACACATTGATTAAGAATATTTTAGCTGCAAATGAGTGTTCAATCTCGAGTTAAAATGAAATATGAATATATTCAAGCTTCAAATGGGTAGTAATGTGAAAAATATAAATGTGTGACTTATAAGAGAAAAGTATGAAGAAGTAAAATAGTAAGCCAAAATAAAAATGTTTTGTATTTGGAGAATGAAATAAAAATCCAAACTTCAATTATAAAATAAAATTGAACACAGATAAAATAATAAGATGATTTTTTTTGAAGATAAAAAAATCCAGTGTAGAATGGAAGTGAAAATGAATTATTTTGGAATAAATTGGTTAATTGAATAGGTTAATGAGATTTAAATTGGGTTAAATAGAAGTTGAATTATGAGGTAATAATGGGATTGGAAATGAAATCCGGGTTCTTAATACAAATTCAACTTGGAAGTGTAAGTAAATTAAATATGAATTAAAGTCGTTGTGGAATGGAATTAACATAGAGATGATTTGAATTTGCAAATAAAATCCAATTCAAGTATGGATGGAATAAACATGGCCTTGGATTTAATCTTAACAAATAAATGGAATTTGATCTAGGTGAGTATCAAATAAATTGGAAATGGATTTAAGCATGAAATTGAAATAAGTAAATTAACTTAAGATTAAACTTTATAGAAGCATAGCTTCGAGGAAAGTGAAAGTTTATTTAATAAAAGCTTGAATAATTTAAGTTGAATGAAGTAAGATCTTTATTCGAATACAAATATTTGGATAAAAATTTAATTTGTATAAATAAACTTCGGTGGCTTATCAAAAGAATTTAAATGCTTGGAATAAAATGTATGCTTGCTTAATACAGGTAAGATCTGGAGTTTGAAGTAAAATAAATAAGCCAAAATAGAATTGTTTTGAACTTTAGAAATGGAATAGAAATCCAAAATTGAATATGTAAATGAAATTTTGAATTGGTCAAATAGAAGTTGAATTGAGAATTAATAAAATTCGATTGTGAATTAAAGTGAATGGGAGGAATAGACCTTGAGTTATAAATATAAAATTCAACTTGGATTGGTTAGCAAGTAAAATGAAATTGGATTATAAATGAATTGGTTTGAAGTGTGAATAAAATCGAAACGATATAAATAAAGCGGAGATGGTCTTGAAATTAATTAAATAAGTTCAAGAATGAATCGAACATGGAAATTGAAATTTTAAGATGAATTGAGTAAATAAATTAACTGAGCTAAGTAGTAAATGAAAGAGATTAGATTTAGATGGAATCAAATTAAATTGAAAAAGAATTTATAGGCAAATGAAATGAACTTAAGTTATGAAATTTAAATGATTTAAAGTTAATTGACTTACATATAAATTGAATAAAGAATGACTTGTATAAATTTGGGAAAAATGGTTATTAATCATAAGCATCGAAGTTGTCAAGCTTTATAAAATGGGTTTGAATAAAACTCAATGTAAAAAATAAAGTAAATGCAAATATATGGATTTTAAAGAAATTGGAATGGAACGGATTTAAATATAAATTGAGTTGGAATCAATTTTAAAATAGTTATAAAACTAAAGAAACTGTTGTTTGAATGGATATTGACGAATTTGCATGGAAATAATTGTTGTTGTCGTAAACAAGATTTAATAAAGTTCTATGGAATGATGGGAGTAAATAAACTTATTTTTCATCAATTGCCATGAATATAAAATAGATTGAATTAAAAATAAATTGAATATAAAAAGAATGATATTGAAAATCATTCTGAATCGGATATGATGGTATAAATTGAGTAAAAGCAATTGGATTTAATTGGAACCTTACCAATTGTTTATACAAACTGCTTGTATATATTGTTTATAGAATATGACTTTGAATTGATAAGTAGCAGAATTGATTTTGAAATCAAGTAAATTGAAAATGGTTTGTCTAGACTTGAAGAGGAATTGAAGATAAGTAAATGAGTCATAACTCACTTAAAGTTGAATGCAAATGGCATATGAATTGGTTGAGAAGCCAATTTAATTAGTTTGGAAACTATACAAATTGCTTGTTGAAGTATTTATGGTGCATTACTTATGTTATAATTGTGTTGTAGTTGCTTAAATGAATGAAATGTTGTAAATTTCATAAATATGATACTTATATGTTTAAATTGAGTAAGCACAGGTACCAGAAGACTGTATAGCGGGATTTTGGGCACGTGAATGCTAAAATAAAATACGCCGCTTGCTTAAAATGCTAAATAAGGTACGCCTACGCAATACAAACTAGGAAATATGAACTGTTTTTGGTTTTTCCGACCGTGTGGATTGATGTATATATATTTATATCTATTGTCAAATTGCAAAAGCTCCTCCGTACAAAGGGGAATCTGCCCAAAAAATTTGGAAATTTTGGGAGTTAGAAAATTTTGTTAACGACAAGCATTTTCAAATTGGAAATTGAAGTAAATTAGTGAATGAAACTTATTTAAAATAATGACATGAGTTTGTTACAAATGAAAAATAGAATTTAAATATTCAGAGTTGAAAATAAATCGAACACATATAGAAGTGGAAGAATCAGTTTGAATAGGAATAAATACAAACTAAAGTAGTAAGATGGAAATAAATAATAAGAAACACATAAAATGCTTATACTAACTTAAGTAAGGAATGATGCATTCTCAATTGGGAATTTATATTTCAAATATAATCTAAAATAATATTTGAATGAATATATATTGACATTTGTAAGAAAGTCGATAAAATGTTTTTGAATATTGTGATGGGACATATTGGTGTGTAAGATATGCAGGTAATATAAAGGTAAAGAGAATTGATTTTGGTTTCAGAAGATAAATTAGAAATGCTCGACAAAAAGGTATGTGTTTAAATTTCTATATGAAATTGATTGGGATTTTGATCGAGCCACTTGGCCTTTTGTTTTCTTTTGAGATTTGGGAGGCCGTAGAGCCATTTTGTAGTTGTACCAAGCTAGCCGCGCAAAGGAGACGCTGGCAAAAATTTTCGGGAATGTAGGGAGTTAGAAAAATTTTAAGAAAATTTTGATAATGCAAAATTTGGTTTTAAATTGAAACTTGAATGGTTAAACTAATAGTATAGTTTGAAACTAGGGAAAGGTTTGGAAAGTTAATAAGAAGAGTAATGCGTCGTTTATTAAAAAGATGTTGAATTATTGGTTTTGTAAAATAGTAACGGGTATTGGACCATTCTTCCTAACTAGTAATTTCGGGGACGAAATTCTTTTAAGGGGGGAGGAATGTAACGACCCGGATTTTTGAACGATTAATTTGCAATATTTAAATATATAATTTGAACTTTAATTCGATTTTAATTTGAATAGTTTGGTTTTATATGATAGAAAGGATTCAAAATTTAAATATAACGACCTGTTGAATTAACTAATTATTAAAATAGTAATTGAATATCGGGTAAAATATTAAATCTGGGGTAGTATGCTTGTTTAAAATATTTTAAAGGCTTATAGAATTTATATTAATAATACTGAGGATGATAGATGGATTAAATTTGAATTTAACCGTCGTTTGTTCAATTTAAATTTACATCCTTTAAATTGATATTTAAAAATAGCCTTCTGAGGCACAGTCTCGGATTTCGACGGAACCAGTGCCGTTGGATCTGTAATATTGAATTATTGCCGGATTTCAAATTTCGTAATTTTCGGAGCTACCGTGTGACCGTATGAGATAGAAACCTCTAGAAATTGTTTTAAATTTAAATATCTTTCGTCTTTTCATCTGTCAAATCTTTCCATCAGCCGACCTAGTCTGATGTGAGCCACCCTAAATAAATCATGCCCCTTTCTTATATCTCACGACATTTCCATCTCCCTTCAGAATCAATTCGTTCTTTTCGAAAAAAAAATAGAAAAGAGAGAGAGGGGAAATTGGCGATTCGATCGACGAGGGAAGGAGGAGCGCGCTCGTGCTCGAGCTCGCGACAAGATCGTTGGAGGTAGTGGCGTGCGTGAGGCCAGTCACGGTCGAGAGGGGGTTGCTAGGGTTTCAAGCGATGTCGTGGTCGCGAAGAAGATGAGAGGGGTGTTTCACTTGGGGCGCGCGCATGGTAGTCGAGGCTAGTGGTTTAGAGTTGATCGAAGCCATCGATGAAGCCTCGCCCGACTGAGGGTGGTCGCGCAGGGGCAGCGTGGGCTGGAGGCGAGGTAGGGTTTGGGATCCGTTCGACTAGTGAGGTATATCTCTGTTTATTTATGAAATTCAAAATTTAGATTTTTACAGTGAAGTATATATCATTTTAGGGTTTTAATTTAATTTGAATATTTAAACTGGAAATTGTATATATGTATATACTAAAAAAATAAAATAATAAGTTAATTTGGTAAGCGGTTTGTTTAAATTATTAAGTTAATCTTGTTTCAATTTTAATATATATAGAAAAGGGGTTTTTAGGCACAGGGAAGAAGTTGCAAAAAATATTAGTCTCAAGGACAGCAAGTTTGTTTTTTAGTGTGAAGGACACTTTGTAGTGTAAATCACAGAATGATAGATGTAGCTATCATTTTCTGTTTACAATATAAAGTGTCCTTCAGACTAAAAAACAAACTTATCGTCCCTGAGACTATTTTTTTTATAACTTTCTCCTTCTGCCTATTTTTCTGTATAGAAAATACAGGAATTATTTTAGATTTTGGGAAAATATAAGAATTTATGTAAAATAGACTTTTTTGAAGTTTATATAGAATATTTTTATGAATGTATAGGTAGTTCAAAGGAAAAATAAATATACATCTCTACATTTTTAATGTTACAGGTTCACTTGAAAATAATGAATTTCGGTGATTTAACTCGTTTAATTAACTTGTTTAATAATTATAGTTGCTAAAAGATTTTGAAACGAGAATTAGTTTAAAATTTAATTGCTTGTTTAAAATTTACCACCAGTTAAAATTAAACTATTAGAGTTAAAGAATAAATTTATTTAAACGGAAATTAATTGTTCGATCTGTTCAAATATTAATAAAAATTCATATAATTGTTTATATAAGTTCAAAGGTCGGGAATCGGGTCAAGATTACAAGGGATTGCAACTTAAAAGCAAAGGTGAGATTTTCTCACTCATTTGGATGCCATAAATAAATTTAAATGTTAAATTTAACTCATTGGATGTGTTTCGTTGTTTTATAATAATTTATTTACTGGATTATATTATAAACTCATATACTGCGATATTCCATTTTGAAGTGGAATTGATATTTTATTTTGTGCTAACATCTGTGGATGCAGGGAAAACATGTTGGAGGGATTCAACAGGATTCCTTAAAGTATTTATTGATTATATGTATGTTGTCATATGACAGGTTGAATGAATTAATATTGAATTGCATGCGAATTGAATCATATAGTGTTAAATGATATGGCGTTGAAATTTGGTAATTTTTAAATACCATAAATAATTTAATTGAAGGAAGCTAAATGAAACTTAAATTAAAAAGAATACTTATTTAGGATTTGGATTTACTTCTATTGAGAATAAAGTAAAATAAGAAGAATATTTATTACATTGGTTTTACTTAAAATTGGTTAAAGTTAAGTTTTGGACAATTTAACTTATATATTAATACCTCTAAGGAATAAAAGTGAAATTCTAATTAAGGAAATGAAATGAAAATTTATTAAGAGATAAAAAGGGAATTCTATTATGGAATAAAAAGGAATTTTATTAAGGAATGAATTACTAAGGAATGATATGAAATTCTATTGAGGAATAAAATTATAAAAGATGAAATTTTTGAATAAAATTATTTTATAAATAAATAGAAAACTCAGGGAAGTTTATCAAATTTATAAACGGGGTTTATAAATGGAAAGGAAGAAAAAGTAAATATGGGAAGAGATAAGTCAAGGAGAAATCTTATATTGAGTTATAAATTTGTTTGTAATGGAAATAGTAGAATATTTCCGAAAGTAAGAAGTGAATTATGGACAAGAGGCATTTATAGATGGATATTGGGTTTTCCAAAATTTTAAATTTATTTTAAAAGGGAATATTTTTAAATTACTATACTATATAAACCTTTTTTATAAACTATTATTTGAATGTAAAATATTTTCGAATTAGTTACTTTGAAGGCTTAGCAAATATTTATTAATAAACTTTATTTTTCTAAAACCAGTTTTGAATTTTATCATTAACTGGATATGAACTTTAATATTTATATAAACTATTACTTTCAAACCATAATTTGTATAAAACCATACTTTTTATTTTATAAATATAGATGTTTCAAATTGCTTTTAAAATCCAATTAAAATCCTCTTGCGATGGTAAGAAAATTAATTTAACTAAGATAAGATTTAGGAGCAATCATATTAAGTGGAGAAAGTGAGTTTGAGAATTATAAGGAAAGTGTAAATTGATTTTTGAGGAAGGAATGAGAAAATAATGGATATTTTCAAAGGATAAATCAAAATGTGGGTGAGTATAAGAAATCAGTTAAATGATTTCATGGAAATAAATCACTTTGAAATTTATTTCAAATGGGTTAAAATCGAAATAATATCTGAATGGTATTTGAGATAAATAATTTAAGGAAATTATTTAATGGTTGCTTGTGAATGATTAATTGATAGTTAAATCACCGACTATCAATATTGGACAATGCGCTGATCGTTTCGAAGAGTCCGGGATTGGATTTAATTATCCGAAAACCACTTCGATCCGGTTTGAACGATTACGAATGAAGACCGTGAAGAGTTGAAGACGGTGATTCGTTTGTCCAGACCCAGGGAAACTTGTATGGATTGAATGCTTTTAGATCATCGTCAGGTGGACGATGAGCATTCTAAGTGGGACTCGTTCTTAAAAAGGTAAAGCTTAGCCTCAAGCCTCATCAACCGGGAATGGCTAAAACAGGGGAGGTGTAGCAAGGCTTTGTGGGTAGCCCCCACTAGAGGGTAAGGTTTCCCCTGTCTAGATGTCCATTTTATTTCGGCTTAGTGGGTGGTTGGTCGCGCCAACCACGGGGTGATCTTGCTTGGGACTGTCCAGTAAGGGATGGTTCCGGTCTTGTGTTACAGGGGAGTTAGGGTGGCTCTTCGGTACTCTGATCTAGACCAGGTACTGTGACGGGCGGTACCCCGGTAGCCCTGTCATTGTATGGAATCCAATCTCCAATAAGCGCCTGTATGGTTTTGATTGTGCCCAACTATTGCTGAAACGTGAGATGCAAGCATTTCAGCTAGATTCTATTTTACTTTCTATAGACACTATTATAATATCAGACGAATTTAATGAAAACGTTTTAGCTATCGTAAGGTAAAAACCCGACATGTTTATTTGTGGCGTGGTCTTACGAGATACTTTTGTTTTCAAAGAATTTTTGAAACTTTAATAATCCAATTGAGTGCGATTTTCTCACGCTGTTTTTCCAGACTGACTCGGGTGTTGTTTTACATAATGCTCGGGTCAGACCGAGTTAAACAGGATCAGGTTAAAAGCTAAGGAGCTCAGGAGACGAGCTGATGACAAAGCGTACTTCCGTATTTGGCTATCATTTCCTCTGTGTATGGACAATTATCAGTTGTCTCTGTATGGATGTTTGTTGTACCATGATGATGGTATGTATGTATATGTATACTGTACAGATTCTTTGTATTTAAAAACTGTATTCTATATATTATATTTTGCTCAGCTGCGATGTGAGATTCTGTTGTTTTTTTATTTCTTCTTCTACCTCTTTCTTATTTAAACCCGAAGACTCGTATTTTTGTGCCACTTTGGACTGAACTGTTGCGGAATTTTGTTAGTTCAAAGGGGTACGGATTTGCGGGCCTTTACAACTGCATGATTGATATAGGAAATCGAGATATTAACTATCTCATAAGCGCTATTACCATTGGAAGCCGATCTCATGCTCATATCAACCGCAAGGGAAGTAAACATGAGTTTTATAACTATAATTTGAATAATAACATAAATAGAAGTTCTAAGTTACCTTTTCTCTTGCCAGATCTGAGCAGGAACTACCACATAATATAGCATGCTTGATGAATTTTGACCCCTACAACAAGAAAAACATTACAGTCAGGCTATAAATAGAGTTCAAGTGATGGTTTACATAGAAACAACCGCAGTAATCAAAATTTACACTTACCTGTATGGGACAGAGACAAAAGCACAAAGCCCCAAAATCAAGTAGAGACATCTATAAACAAGCATAAGTTATTTAGCTTCAGAAACAGCTCATCAAATCTTCAAATAGAAGTCGAAAGCATCAAGCAGGGAAATCAAGCGATACTAAACGTAGATGATCATGAGCTGTGCTCGAAAAGCTCATCAGATCTACAAATTGGAAGAAATAGATACAACAAAGAGAGGTGTTGGAAACCTCCATGAATAAAGCTCGAGCTGGAATATGAGAAGTCAACTGATTCGCCGTTGATTTGAGAAACCCTAATTTTCTTATAAGGTAATTTTCATTTTGTGAAAAATAGTGACAATGAGATAAAGCAGCAAGGGTTATGTTGTATAGGCAGCTGCTATTATACGGGTATATACGCAGTTATGTCAATTTGGCCTTTGGGTCGTTATTTGCCAACTTTGAAAAAAAGAAAGATGTTTGGACGATATAGATATCTATGTTTAGAATGATGGAAATTATGCTGAACTTGGGGTTGAATAAGTATATGAATATAGTATTTACAAAAAGATATAATTATAACAACTAATAATAGAATCTACTGCAGATATATAGAACCTATGAAAGAAATTGTAACATGCATATTTCTAAATACTTTTCTTCATTTACCATAGTTTTCTTCCTTCTTCCTCTCCCTCTCTAAGAAACTCCTCCCTTTAAATGTATATTAGATCTCATTATATCAACCACATTTCATCACTTTACAGTTGACATTTTTCATGTAATATAAACAACATGATGCCATAGATAAACCAAACTGGTATAGCTCTCAAATAAAAAACACTATAAAGAAACATCAGTACCTTATAAATGTAATAATAAACTTCTTATGAAATGAATTTCATGACCTTCATCGTCGTGTACATCATTTTCTTCTTTATTCTTCAATTCTCTATCCTAATATACATTGGTATTTTGGTTTTCTTCAGTATCAACAACGTTTTCTTATTCGTTCTTCAATTATCTGTCTAAACTATAAGCAAGTGACTCGTCCATATCTACATGTGATAATACAGAATTCATCATAATGACAGTAGCAAAAGTTTCTCAAAGATTGCAGAGAGTATGTACACCTCTTTGAACCTACAATAAATAGGCTTATTTAATAATACAATTAAAAATAACAAGTATGATTTTAATTATTAGTAAAAGGGAAGCGGATCCATAATGCAAAAGCCAAAAGTGTAGCCAATAAATGAACTCATGATTCTAACTCCTAGTTCGCCCTAAAAGTGATGTTCCATTAAGAAATTAAGTTGTCTACATGTGTATACATATAACTTTACATTGTTTCCACTAAGACAATATAATGGTAATCTATACTATAATATTATTATTGAGTTAGATTTCAATTGCACACGGGCCTCCTTCATATTTTGGGAAATGAACAGTCGCGTTTTTAATTTCTTTCTATTCCAAACTTTGAAATGGGATAACTTTTTCTACATTAATTAGATCTAAGAATCGATTTCACTATTAACTCTCAAATTTTAATATGATTTTCAATGATATCCATTTTGATAGCTAATTTTTTTTTTTAAATCATAGTTTTTCGTATTATTCATATTATTAAAATTATTAAATCTATTTGAATTTATTTCTTTTAACTAATCTGCGTCGTTGGTTGTTTTGAAAATTTCCGACCACTGATTCTACTTTCACAAATTGCAGTCAAGTCTGGTGAAATCCAACATTACCAAAATACAGCAACAATGTTAGATGGAATTAGAAATGGAACCAGAAAGATCAAAAGCATTAAATATAAATATATGTTTCTTATTATATTGAATTTGCTTTAACTGTAAAAGAAATACAATGATATTCTTCACATTAAAATAAATATTGTAGAATAATGGTTATTAGTTCCAACACTTCAGACATAAAATATGCATGCTTTAGATTTAGCATATTTTTCACAGGAATCGTTCAAAACAGAAATAAATCTCTTTATCCTCCAATCTTATCATTCTACAATAATATGATGCTGCATAATGTGTTCCTAGACATAGTCAGTTATGGGATCATCATCAACACTTGCGTTCTCATGAATCATGTCAACGTTGCTTTTGGCACTTTTGGATCAATGGTCAAGTGTAAACCAAATGTTGTTACCTACACTGCTCTTATAGATAGTTATTACCGAAGCAGCAAATGGAATCAACGACATCAAGTTTAAAGGAAATTATTTATAAATGTATCTCACCAAATGAAGTTACATATAATACAGCTGATGCATGGAGCAACAACTGATGCACACAATAAATTTGTATATGTATAATTTATATGTGTATTGTGTGGAAATTTTATCTTTGAAATCATTTTTGCTTGATATTTTGCAATTGTTTATCAAGCACCAATACTATCTGCATTACTGTTTTCAAAAATTTATATACAAGTTTTAGACAAAATGCAAACTTATTTGAAAATTGATAAAAAAGATCACTACTTCTTAATTAATGAACCATATAAATCATTTAAACATGTTATAATGATAAGGGATTAAGTGCGGTCCGTATGCGAAGCACGGGTTCGCACTAGTTATGGTATGTAACAATATTCCTGCAAACATATCCATTGTGCACGTGTGTATGCTAGAATCCATAGTCTCTCTTATTTAGCACCATTTGTAGCCTTTTGATAGCCACCATATGTTTATATTTAAACATTTAGCCTTTCTCTTTCCTGTCGCATAGGTTGAATATTTAAATATAAACATTAGGTGGATATCAAGGGACTACATGAGATATTCACACACACATTGAAAATAGGTTCCTTTATTATTGATGTAAAATATATTACAATACATAACACACCATTACATAGTACTTAACACTTGTTGAGTCACCTAGTCATATGTACGACAACCTAGAAACATAGGTAAAAAAAGGTACATGTTTGCACAAAGCACAAAACAACCATATATGTAAATAGCTTGAGTCCAAATTTCAGTTGTCTTCAAGCCAATTCGTTATCTTCTTTTTTCTAACTAGTAAAAACCGAGCCTACTGGAAAATTTTCCCAATAAAATGCATGCTTGTTTTAACTTTCAATCTTGAAAACATTACAACACGGGGTTTTGGACCAAAGGTCCGTATTCTCAAAGCCTATATACAAAAAGTCTGTACTCATTAACTCTTGTAAATTTGGTCACTGTTTTGTTATTTTTTATCAAACTCTCCCCTCGCATAAAATTGACGCAGAATTGAAATCAAGGGTAAAAGCAGAATAAATAAGCCAAAAACTAAAAACAGAGATCTAATTTTCATAATTTTTTCGGAAGAGATTTTTCTTCGATCATCAATTGCGGAGATTTGACAGCTATTCCTCGTTACCAAAAAAAAATTCATGATCTACTTTCTCCTCACATGAGTAATCCCTATGTGTATAACTGTTAACGCGTTAGTTACCATCATTAAGTATTTCGGATCTAAGAACGTCAAAACTTCCGTTGACGAAAAAAAATTGACCCCACTTCTTTGCTCCGTGGATCCAAAGTCGATTATCTAAATTAGGGTCGATCCGTGAAAAATCAAGGTTTGCGATTTTCATTTCATCGTCTGGAATAATCCTAGTCATGGCTGGTAGCGATCGCTGGAAGCCCTAGAAATCGAAGTTCATCTCAAAATCATTTCTTTGTTATCATGTCGAAGATTGTTCCTGTACTGATTTAGATGCGGAAATTCAGAATTTAAGAATAGCAAAGAATCGCCAGTTGCTTCGCCAATCATCAATCGATTATATTCCTCGAGAGGTAGTTGCTAAATGCACAGATCGCTGTTTGTAAGTAAAACGACAGGATGCCTATAAAGATCAAAATTTTTGTTTCTAGATCCCAAATTCGAGATGCTTTTAAAGATCGAACTTTAATTTACAGATCTCGAATTGATACTTTGATCACAGGATATATATATATATATATATATATATATATATATATAAAAGAACAGCATAACGGTGGAAAAACCGACCGTTAGAATATTTCATAACTTTGAAAAAGAATATATATTGCAGTTTATCATTAATTTCGATTAAAACCCAAAATGATGGTATGTCGAATCTTTATTTTTCATTTATTTTTGAGTTGAATTAGGAAGCTAATATTGAAATTCAAATTTTAATTTTAAGTAAAAACCTCAAAATCGAAGGTACCAATTTTAAGTTGGAAAATGTGAAAATCAAATTAAAGATTCGAAACTTGAATTTGAAAATTAGAAACAATAAATTTTGAATCTTTAAGTGAAAAAATGCGAGTTTATAAATTATTGTTTGAAATATGTTTACTTTTTATAAATTTTGAACTACTAAAACAAATAAAAAGTTCAACAATGTACATGAGTCAAATGGCTAATCTCAGAAGTTTCAGCATACTGCATATATTTGATGCTAGAAATAAAAATAATTATCAAATGTCATATAAGCAATAACCATTTACCGACCATTAGTTAGCATGTGTCCTGTAACGACCCGCCTTTTCGGACAGTTTAAACCGACAATCAAATACACATGTCGATTCCAAACCATTCAAAAGGGCGGATGGTTATTGGGGTAAATAAGAAAAGAAAGGAAATGGAAATAAAGGAAATGAAACAACACAGAATCTCGCAGCGGAACGGTAAAATATAATAGTCAAATAAACAGTTCATGAAGCTGTTTACTATACTTTGACAATTATTTATACAACATTTATCAGAGTTATACATATACAACAGAACAATAAAATAATGCAGCAGATAGCATGATGCAAGGGTAATAATAGTAACAGTATACCAAATCTCCGTCTTCATCCTCCAGAATAGATCTTCAAAATCTGAAAAACTCAGGACTGACCCGAGCGTAATGAAAATCCAAAACACTCGAGTCAAGACTAAAATATCCTTATGAAAGTTAAATTAATCGTAAATAAATATGAGTGTAACGGCGTCAGAGATGTTTACGGGGTTTGACATCTCCTATCCAGTGTCAACGTGCGTGCAATAACTCAAGAGATGTTACGGGTTTTTCCATCTCTTAAGGATCCGTTAAACTATCTACTATGTAGTAATGTACACTAAGTAGATAATGTCTATCAGTAATATAAAGTATTAAAATAGCGTTAAGGCGTTACTATAATCCCCTTTAACACATTTTTATAATGCCATAGTCTATACAGCACCGTAAGCCCCACCGTAAACTGGTGGTTATCAGAGGGTACCCCATAGGTATAACACAAAACAAAACGTAGTGGTCGCGAATAGGATAATCAGTATGACAAGGTACATGAGGCGATACCAACTAGGATACTAGTAGTTGCGTGATCCAGACTGATGTTGAGCAAAGCCAGCAGCTACCCCAATACCGCGAAACAACACTCCCAAATCAAGGGGTGCACCCAAATCGAATCACAAATGTAATAGAAATGGTATCGAAGAAGCGTGTCCGCTAGAGGTGGCGAACCTCAATGGCCCGGCGTGGCTCCTGTTTTAGTCATGTCAGGGGTCATCCAATGTCGTTCTCTTTCTTCAGTCAACGTGTTCATCAAATCATCCACTTCATTCTGGATCAACACTCCGCGTATAATAATTATTAAAGTGGTGTTCGGTATCGACAGAGAGTATGTCCATATCCGATCTCGGTCTCTTTAATAACTACGTATTATTACACCGTTGGCTCTTTTACATTTCAAATCGATTCATAATTTGATATCAAAATATCATATTCGCTTCAAAAATCAAATCCATTTCAAATATCGTCGTATCTATTAAAATGTCAGATTCCGTTTCAAAAATCATTTTTCGTCTCAATATCTTATTTCGATTTCAAAATCAATTCGGATTTCAATTTAGGTTGCAACTTCATTTAACCCAATTCGTATTTAAATTCAAGATTTAAATATAAACATTTCACCTTATTGACCAGCTTAGAATTTTAGAAAATAGTTTTAAGTAGTTTAAAAGTAGTTTAAATAATTAAAATAGTTAAAATACTTAAAATCTTAAAATGGATTTGAAATAGATAAATTAGTTTAAAATAATTTAAATTGGGTTAAGTAGATTTAAAATAGATTAAACTAGTTTAAGTATTCAAAATGGTTTATATAACTGAGTAATTTGGAAAACAAAATAAAACAGCTTCAAAACCAAACCATTTCAATTATAACTTCCCAATTCAAAACAATTTCAATTTCCGTTCTACCGATTCGATTTCGATTTCGATTCAATCAACGTCAACTTTGACTTCTAATTTATTCAATTTTATATTCACTTTCAATTAATTCAATTTCAATTTACATCGATTTGGAGCTTGATTTTTCAAAAATATCCATTTATAACACTTAACAAAATTATCCATCAATATTCAAGTTTAAATCCAAATTTCAAATATGGTTCAATTCCAAGCTCGATTTCAAAATATCATTTTTATATCACTTTTACTTAGTAATATTCGAAGCTCGAATTAAGGTTAAATCTTTATACAAATCAATTTTCGAAATTTAATCATATCCCGATTTTAAATTCCAAAGTCTCCACTTTAATTATTTAACAATTTCTTTTAACCAAAATTTATTTCAGCATTCGAACTCAATTTTTCCGATAAATTCGATTTCAATAAATTGATTTCTATTTATAACTTTTAAATCAAAACATTTAAATAAATTTCAAATCGACGATTTTTAAAAATTATTAATTTAGCCAATTCGGTGTCCGTATATAATTTTCTATCCTATTGCCAAGTAATTATTTATTTCAATTAAATGTCAAGGATGAATATATATCACTTAAATCAAATCACGGTGTCATATGTATGCATAACAGTATATATAAGCAAATAAACATCCAAACATTTAACTATCAACCAATAACATCCATCGACATACATCATCCAATATGCAATACAATTCATGGCAATTTCATAGTTATCAATGTCAGGTAATTTAATCGCAATTCAATTTTAATTTCAATTTAACTGTCAGTTTAAATTTCCAACGGTTAATTCAAATGACAAGGTATACGATAATTAAATTTTATCAAACAACGACAAATAAAAACATAACACTTAATAATGTCAATTTAACTAGCATAAAGATATTTAGTACGTTGTGAGCGTTATAAAACACTCACCTTGATTTCAATGTAGTTCCAACGCTTTATTTCGAATAAAATTAAACGAGCGTTTAATTTTACCCGAAACTTTCACTATCTCCAAATGATTCCAATCTAGCTCCATTGCGTAGTGCTCGTCGATCGATTCCAACGCAAAAAGTTTCATGTGTTTTCGACCTCGTATGAAAAAGTTATGCTATTTTAAAGATTACACGAATTAATATAAATATAATTTACAAATCTTAAACCACAGATCCATCATCACCGTTGATTCTCCCACAGCTAATCCAGGCCATGACTTGCTTTCTTCCTCATGCGCGTTCATGCTTTAGAAATTAGCTGTGCTCAAGAACCCAAACGTGCAAACTAGGTTTTAATTCTACACCATCCACGATCGCTTCCAAGACGATCAACCTATGCCAAACGAACGCGCATCACAAGAGCCACCTGCGCCTGCCATGGGGTGGAGCTCGGCCCCCCATCACTCCTCGAAAAACATGAAAAACGCAGCATCTATGAACGTGATTTCCCACCGATCCGTGGCTCCTTTTCCGATCTCCACCGTTGGATAGCTAGATCTTGATGCCCTCTACAACTTTTTAGTTGAGAGTTTTTGCTAATTGTTGATGGATTGAGAGGAAAATGAGGAAGAAGTTTCGAAATTTTCTGGCCATTGAAATGAAAGTGGCGGCTAAGGGCTGAAACCCTAGGGTTTACGCAAAACAAAGAAAGTGGGGGTCCTTTTATAAAAAATCGCCAAAACACTATTCATCGAAAAAAATTCGAACTCCAAAAGAAGCGTTCCGGCTGGCGTTTCTAGGGTTTACCTCGCGTTCCGGACACAATGGAACAGGTTTCAGAAGCTAATTCGATTGTATGTGTGAGTTACGACAATAAACGATCGATTTGAAATTAAATCGGTTAATCAAATTTCTGTGCGTTTGGGCTCACCCCGGGCAAACGGTAAATCCGATTGACTTGAAATTTGAAACCTTACAATAATATGACATTAAGGATCCGATGAAACTGGTTTCGTCGAAATCCGAGACCGTTTGAAAAATGACTATTTTAACTCGCCAAATTAATATTAAAACAATTTCGATGCGTTTCGAGCTGCCACGGTCAAACGAAAACTCCGATTGCTATGAAATTGAAATTCGGTAATAACACACTATTACGGATCTAATGGAACTAGTTTCGTCCAATTCTGAGACAGTTCGAAAATTGGCTATTTTTCGGTCGATAATTAAATATTAAAATATTCAATTTTCACAAATAAATTTTAAATTCAGTTTTAAAAGTTCTATAACATTACTATAACTCCAATATGATAAAATAAAATTTTACGAATCAATTTTAATCATATTAAACCCGTTATTCAATTATCCAATAATTTCAATTTTAAAATCTTATTAACTCTATTATAATCCCGATATAACTTACATTCCCTTTGGAAACCAATTTGAATCATATTAAACCAAATTTCAATTATTCACTCTATTTTCATGTAACGATCCCGAGTTTTAATTTATTTTAAATTGATAATTAAATTAATTTTTGATTTAAAATTGTGAAATTAAATGATAATCAATTGGAGTTTTCCAAATTCAAATGGTTTGTGTTATTTATTAATAAGAAAATGGTTTCTTTTGTAAATTATTTTAAATCAACAAGGAGTTATTTTTATAACAATAAGTATAATAGCTTTATATTTATATACATGGAGTATAAATTCAAACAACATAATTAAAATAGAAATAAGTATATATACAAGGTAAAATTAAAAATATAGAACTTCATTTAGTTTTAAAGTAATAAAGCTACATTGTCAAATGCAAGAAGAAAAAAATATATATGAATTTGTACAATATAATCAATGCTAGCACACTTTATATCTTATCAGCCTCCAAATAAAGTTTCTTTAGTCAAACAAATAATGCATCTTCTCAGCACAAAGTATATGCAGCCGAAATCTTGTTTGGTTAAAGCAAGCAAAGAAAAACAAATGTCTCTGCCTATTGTACATACTTCAGCCATGCTTAGTACTAAATAATATATTAACATGTTGTACTAATTATATATCAATGTATTATTCTTGTATTCCGCTGTGTTGTTTACTTAATGTTGTTATAAGCTCCGGCGAATCGGATTTGAACGGTTGAATCTACGGCATTCGAATACGATTTGAAGTATGGATGTCGATTTTCGAGCGGGCAAAATTCGTTATCGTTACATTTGGTATCAAAGCTAAGGTTGAACTTTAGCTCAGGAGTATAACACATTAAGTAGCTCATTAGAGATAGGGTGAAGTATCCCTAGAATGAGTAATCCCTAAGATATCCATTTGAATGCCTCAGTAAATTCTCTTACTATCCACTGATAGTGAGTATGAGTGCGAGAAGAGGACGCGATAGGGGACTGGGAAGTATCACTATAAATGGTCAATTTCCTGCAACAGTGGAAACAATCTTTTATCTATCAATCTCTTTGTTCAGCGTCTCTTTTCAATTCTTTGATAGTTCCTGGTAGATCCAGGAAGGAAATTCGATATATTAATCTGGGACATAAACTCCAATTTGGCCAGAATTGTTGTTTGGATGAATTGGTTGCTTTGGTTGCTATGGTTGATAGGTATACTTTAGTTTTAAACAAAAATTTTGAAATTGTATCCATATATCTGTCTATTTTTGGGTCCCAATATATTCTTTGAATGATTAGTTATCCCTTCGAACTGACCAATGCTCATGCATATTTCGTAGATTTGATACCCGAGTATCCTATGTTGTATTGTATGAGTTGTTCTTGTATCTATTGTTGATATTCTGATTTGGCAAGCCAAATGCAGAACTGATATCCAGTTTGGTCTAAAAAGATATTTCTCTATCTTTTATCTATCTTCGTTATCTCTCTTTGGCGAATTTCGAGGACGAAATTTTTTTAAGGGGGGAAGTCTGTAACGATCCCGAGTTTTAATTTATTTTAAATTGATAATTAAATTAATTTTTGATTTAAAATTGTGAAATTAAATGATAATCGATTGGAGTTTTCCAAATTCAAATGGTTTGTGTTATTTATTAATAAGAAAATGGTTTCTTTTGTAAATTATTTTAAATCAACAAGGATTTATTTTTATAACAATAAGTATAATAGCTTTATATTTATATACATGGAGTATAAATTCAAACAACATAATTAAAATAGAAATAAGTATATATACAAGGTAAAATTAAAAATATAGAACTTCATTTAGTTTTAAAGTAATAAAGCTACATTGTCAAATGCAAGAAGAAAAAAAAAATATGAATTTGTACAATATAATCAATGCTAGCACACTTTATATCTTATCAGCCTCCAAATAAAGTTTCTTTAGTCAAACAAATAATGCATCTTCTCAGCACAAAGTATAGGCAGCCGAAATCTTGTTTGGTTAAAGCAAGCAAAGAAAAACAAATGTCTCTGCCTATTGTACATACTTCAGCCATGCTTAGTACTAAATAATATATTAATATTTGTACTAATTATATATCAATGCACAAGCATCTTCAGCCTACAAACTTATTTTAATACCCTGTATAAACACGATGATATCAACCTGCAAACTTCACATATACATCACCCTCTTCACCTCAGTTTCATTTCTAAAAGCTGAGTAAAATCTAAAGTAATTAATGCAGCACCCAAAGTATTCTCATCAGCCAACAAAAGAAGAAAGGATAAATCTTTGCACTGTGTACAAACGTATAATTTATATTGAACAAAATAATATCTCCTGCAATTCCTTTTCTATACATATCAGTCTCATTCCTTTTTCAAAGCTAAGAAAGAAAAAAAATTGCTAAAGCCAGAAAGAAAAAGAAAAAAAAATGGAAGCAAACATTAACTGGAAAGCAAAGCTTCAATTTGAAAAGAAATTCCAGTTTCACTGTGCTTTGTCTTCATGCCTGGTGAGCTAACTACCCTCTGGTTTTGTTTATATATTTTGATATCAGTGATTGATATTTGGGTATGTTGTGAGTAACTTATAGCTGTTTAAACTTGAATGTATGTTGCCATTTTTCTGTGTATGAATATCTACGCATATGTATTAGTGTATCTCCCTGTTTGGTCTCAGGACATAGAACAACCAAAGAAGATTCAATTTCTTCTCTCCTAATCAATATTAAGCTTTGATTTTAAAACAAATTAGTTGTATTTAAGTATGGATTACAATTTAAAAATGGCTTCATGAATATCTATAACAGAACCTGTTATGTTTCTAATTTTAGAATTTAATTTTTTTTTTAACAAAGCTTAAACAAGTTTAAAACACAGAAGTTTAAATATAAATTTAAGTTAGTTTACAACATAGTTGGGCGTAAATAAGTTTTTACGTTTAAACTCTTTTAATAACAATTTAGGGTATATAAAAAAAATTTTTTTTTTAAAGATTAGAATTTGATTTGTAAAGAAAAGTTTTAAGCAAAGTTGAAAACAAATATGAAATCTGGATTTGAACGTATATTTGAATTTCAGATTTTGAAATTAAAGAATGATTTATTTAATTCATAAATAATTTAGTTCAATTTATAATTAGAAACGATTAATAATGAATTAATCTAATTTCTTAAGAAAGTAATTAAAGAAATGCTATTAGTTAAAGAGGATAATTAATTATGAATTATCAAGTAACAAAATTAATGTGATAAATTTTGGTAACAAATTAGATTAATTAATTGAATCAATTGTAAATTGATAATTACTTCATGAAAGCAATTAAGGGGTTAATTACTAATAAGCAATTAAATTTGGATATTTTGATTAAATTAATGATAATGATAAATTGGTAATTAATGATTTGTTATTATGAGATGATTGCTTAATGGTAAGTAATAAAAGAGTAAATTTCTTGGAATAATGAATTAAGAAGATAATTAATTATATAATTGGTTCAAGAGTCAATTTAATTAATATGATTGATTAAGAATAATTTAATTAATTAAAGTGTTTGATAAATTAATTTATGTCAAATGATTTGGAATTAATAAACTAGAATGGGATAATAAATTCATAAGCAATTAAATTTATTTACTTGGAAATAAATTGAATTGATTAGGATTAAACGATTAATTGATCCTACTTATAAATGATTATTAAATGCTTGACCTTACTTATGGATGATTGTATAGTATGAAATGCCTTGAATTGATTGTCCTATCTGATCTGTGGTATCTTGTTTTGTGACTGTGTATAATTTATCCATTCATTTACATTGTTATATTATCTGTGAATCTGTGGATGGACGATAAGCGTTATAGTTTATATCGCTTATCAACTATATTCTGTGTTTTGATCTATGATTGAATGATGTTGCACTATTGTGTTAAACCCCTGGACCACACTTATACACACACCAATATGGATTTCACGAGGAAATCGATTAAGTCACAGATTTTTGAAAATAGTTTTGAATTTAAATTTTTAAATTCAAATGGTTTGAAAATAAGATTGGGTTAAAGTGAAAAGCTTTTGAAATGGAATTTCAAAGATGAAATTTATTTTGAATAACTTGATAAAGTTTGAAATTTAAATAATTTGATTTAAATTTAAATTCAAAATTGTGAAACTGAATTCTATAATTTGAAACTAGGGATTAAAAATGTTATACCAGTTATATATGGGTTGAACCATTTTAAAATGTATTAATTTGGGAATATGAATATGAATTAAGAACTTTAATTTGTGCAAATATAATTGGATTTTTCTGAAACGAAAACTATTTGTTTCCAATTAATTAAAGCTTTCACATAAGTAATGAACTTCCAATTTGTGTTAAAAAGATTTCTAGTTTAAAATGAAAATGATTTCCAAGTTATAGAAACGGTTTGAAAGCTATAAGTTAATATCTTTGATTTAAAGATTTAACGAGTTAATACAATTGAATGAAATTGTTTTGGAAATCTATGAATTGATCTTTGTGAAATAAATCTTTTTGTTTAAAGATTTGAAATGGTAATTTGTTTAAACCATTTGAAAGAAATGTTTGAATAGTTAAGTTGTGACTTAATTGAAATCCCAATATCCATATGTTTTTATATATTGCGCTCACTATTCGGTTTAGCCGGGAGAGGACCTTTGTGTCATATATCCCATTCCGAATATGTGGTGCGTCGATATGGATAGCATTTGAAGACCGGTGATGAAGACCGGATATTTTCGAAAACGTAAGGACAACTCGTCGAATGTCTTTGCATCGACTGGTCCCCGGTATAGAGACTCCATATGTGATGGGAAGTCCGAACGTGATTAGTGAATATCCAGATTGCAAGGGCTTCTTTGGAAGTGCCTTCGGTTCTGTTCGAACCCAGAACAGACTTGTATGGATTGTGTGTCCGACATTACACTTTGAGATATAAAGCAGATTTCTTTCAAATGCATTTCTGTTGGTGGCGGAGAATTTATTCTTTTAGCTTAACACCCTTCTCTGAGACGTACGAGCTCAGAGGTTATGTAGTTGAAGGTTATCAGCGATATATTCCCAATTTGGTAATGTGACATGCTAAGTGTTGCCGTGAAATGATCATTGTTTGATCATTTGTGATATGATCATTTGTTTGATCATTTATCTTTGTGATCATTACTTTGATCATTTGTTGACCCAAAGCATGGCTTTGTACCAAAGCATGGCTTTGTGGACGAGACTTCGTCGAGTCTCACACCCCGGAATGGTCAAAACAGGAAAGATGCGGCAAGGTTATTAGGGGTAGCGCCCTTTAGGGTATGTTCATTTCCTTCTGGAAAGGGGTGGTATCATGGTATGGAGCCCAGATACTTACTCATGTGGAAAACACTCTATTTACTATAGTGTGATGTTAGTTATCGAGCGCTCGGTTAAAGGTCCTAAAGGACCGGGGGATGGCATACTCGTGTCAGTTGTTACCCAGTTAGGGGTAACCCGGCCTTGTGCTGACAGAGATTCGGTTAGGTTCTCGGGGACATCCTTCCAGAGGCGTTCTCATGTGGCAATGGGAAGTTCCTTGGCCTGACCATTTGTTGGAAATCCAAAGAAACAATACGAGCCTTGTACGGTTTTAGTTGTATTACCTGCTATGGAATGTGGCGGTAACCTGCTATTGAACATAGTAGCTATAGTAGGCATAAGTGCGAAATGCCTATGCTGGCTAAGATTAATATTCTACTTTCGAAATTTTTTCTGCACCGTGCACTTATAATAATAATATCAAAGAAATTTTCTGCGTATTAAGCATGTTTGACTATCATAAGAAGAAATCTCCTCCAAGTCTGCATTTGCATTGTGTGTGTGGCGGGAGGTCTTATGGTAGTTTCATTTTCAAAAAGCATTGCGAATTTACTTTAAAATTCTCTTGGTGATTGTTTTTAAAGATAAACTGTTTTTGTTGCTCACACCAGTCCCATGACTGATCCTGAGTTTATTGTTCTTTTCCTAAACTCTGGGTGCTCATTATTTTCTACACGAGCAGTCTAGAGTTGGGTTTTTCAGATAGTTAGATATAGTGGATTATCTAGAGTTAGTTCAGTCTTTGGTTCGCACCAGTCTTGCTTATCTTTGTGCATCGTTATGGGGAGTCCGAGCTATTGCTGGATTGGTTCTTGGAGATGGAGTTCAGATTTGGAGTTCTTCGTTGAAGACTATCTTAGAGTTATTTGTTCCGCTGCTGGTTCTATCTATTTTTCTTTTCCGCTGCTATTTTCTTGTATCTCTGATGTATATTGATATCTATTGGATCATCCGTTGTATCAGATATTGTATCAATGTTGTATATCAATGTATTATTCTTGTATTCCGCTGTGTTGTTTACTTAATGTTGTTATAAGCTCCGGCGAATCAGATTTGAACGATTGAATCTACGACATTCGAATACGATTTGAAGTGTGGATGTCGATTTTCGAGCGGGCAAAATTCGTTATCGTTACATTTCATATATTGAATTTCAATATCAAATTAATCGTATCAAATTCGGAATTTAATTATTCAAACATTTGTAATATTAAATTTAAACAAATTTGATTATTCTTAAATCACTATCTTTTGAAATATTCAAACGAACTTGTAAAATTTAACAAATTCAAATTATAGAACAGCCATTTTCATTAAACAGTTATTCAATTCCCGTTATTCAATTTATTCAATAAATTCCAAATATTAAATTTAAACAATTTGATTGTTCAATATTTGTCGGATTTCAGTATTGGATTTTTAAATAAAAATTTCATTATCAGTCGATTTACTATATTACATCAAATGAACTCTACATTATTATTAATCCACAGTTAGAGATAATGCACTCAACTAATATATGAACTTTCATTTCAATTGCAATTGGTTCACAAATTCAATTCGACCAACTAAATGAATAGGTAACTTAAATAATTATCACCGTTAACTTTTAATTTCTTATAAGTTTATTATTTACAAACAAGTATCACAATTACCTATACAATACAAATTCATTCGATTACCTTTGACTACATAACATTTCAATTGATTTGGGATTTTATTCAATTCATAAATAATTAACTTAGATAAAATCTTGTTGCATTTCATTCTAGTTATTATTATTCCAAACGACTTACAATTTTTTTCTAACATTAAATCACGAAATCTTATTAAATTAGCTATTTTAATCATCGAAAATTTAAGGGTCGTTACACTCTCCCCCACTCAAAACTTTTCGTCCCCGAAAAGGAAAAAAAAAAGGAAAAGGAACTAAGTAAAGAATTCAACATTTGATATATTTTATTGAAAATTATCCACTTATAAATAATGAAATTCCATTTATAAAGTCATAACTACGCTTCCACTAAGTTACTCCAAACGGCTTCCTAACTTTAAAAGTTAGTAATCAAAACAAGTTATAAAAAATTTTAAAATTTGAAAATTTTCTAACACCCGGATTTTACGGAAAATTTCGGCAGAGTCTCCTTTGCGCGGCTCGATCGGAAAAAAATAATGACAGTATATATATCACAAATATACATCTCATCAAGTGATGAGGCATCCCGCAGGGAAAAAAGTGTAAAAGTACGGTATGTAATCCGAGATATGTACCTTATATATTGTTAGCGAGCATATACGGCTAATATAGCGCGAAAGCGAGCTCCAAATGCGAAGCAAGCGCAATCCGCACCTACTAAACACTCAATAACTAAGTTAGAACCATGCACATAAAGATAGATCGATATACTTAGCCTACACAACATATATATAACATATTTAGCTTCAAAACTGAGATTCCAATTTCAGGACAGCAAACAAATCCTAGTTTTAGGTCACCTATACGATAAAATTCGGCAAAAGAATATAAACAAAAGTTGTTGCATTCATTTCAAGCTTTCCGGAATGTCCAAAATCATCGAATTCGGACCATACGTTCAAAAAATATGGCCGTTTTACTTAGAGGATGCGCCTCAGCCTGGGTAATGAGTTGTGCAGGTCAGCGACGTTCACCCGCGTTTTCGACCTTCTAAACGACATCAAAACACAAAACACTTAAAACAAAAGTTTTAGCTTAAGTCCTTCGCTTTCCAGAAACTGCAAGGTCATCAAAATCCGATAAACCAGTCAAAAGATATGGCGAAAATACTAAGGGTGTATACTACTGATTTTACTCATTTTTACACAGGACAGCGAGTAACATTCAAGTTTTTAACCTAGTAGACGAAGGAATTTTCTCAAGTTATCTAAACAACAGTTGTGCTATAGTTTCTAAGCTTTCCGAAAAGTCCAAGATCGTCGAATTTCGTTCAGTCATTTAAAAATTATGGTTGTTTTCGTTTCAGCATATATTGGACAATTTTGGATTTTTCCCAAAATTTGCTTTTATTATTTCAAAGTGCAAACCATCAAAACTTTAAATTTTCTAAAGAACAATCATAAACAAAAAGTCATTTATTTTCTTATTTATCCATGCAATAGGTTTACATTCGATTTGTTTCCGATTTATTCAAGTTTGTTTCATTCACATTTTAACTTCAAGTCAATTTGCTTCAATTTAAATTGAATTCAATTATATTTAATTTCACTTTGCTTCAAATTTGAATTTAATTATTTTAAAATTTTATTCCGTTTATTCAATTCCATTAACACTAATGAATTCTACTTAATCAATTTTCAGCCATCTAACAACCAATGCATATCAAACATTAACATCCATCCAAAATCTACACTAACTCAATTATACATTTCCAAGTCAATTTTTTTCATACACTTCCATGTTTATTGACATTTAGTTATATTCAAATTTAATTAGTTTTCATTTACCAATTTTATATTTCATTAATTTTAAATTTTATTTATTCACTTAGATATATCATTCATTTTACAGCTTAAATTTCTTTTATATTTACAACTATCAATAGATCTTCACATTTTATTATTCATTCTCACACTGGTATATTATTTCTCTACTTATCCTTATTAGCATTTTAAACCTTTTAAGTATTTGGTAAGTTATAGTTATGCAAATAGAATGTAGTTAAACCACATACACTTCTTTTCATTTAAAGTTGAATTTTCAATTAATTAATTCTTAAGTCATTACCTAAATTTCACTATAATTTAATTTCACATTTACGTTCACATATAGTATTTCCATTTTATATTAACATAATTGTGAATCACCTTTAAATGTTAATTTAAATTCCAATTATTTACTAACAATTTTATTTATATTTGCAAACCAGTAATTAAATGCATATTTCATTATTCAAACCTATACTTGTATATTATCCAATTAACAATTCATATAACATTTTTGAACTTCTTAAATATTTTGGTAAGTTATATCTATGCTATAGAATGAAGTTTAATACTATGCGAGTTTTACAGTTTCAATTTTGTTTTAAGTTCCTAATTTCCTAATTCTAAGGATTTCTACTTCAATTGATATTTTCGCTTAGCTCTTAGGTTCATTTCTCATTTCACAATTCAGAAGTTCCTTAATGATTCAAGTCTAAATTCAATTCAATCATAAAAAAAAATCATTAATTATTAAAGGACTTATGAATTCCAATCCCGGTTTCATTTCAAACCAAGTTTTGAAATAATATGTACTTATATAATTTATATATCAAATCATACTATAGAGAATACAAAATAAAATAAAATTTGAATCAAAACAAGGTTTAGACAAGCTATTAAGTGGTTTCCCCCACTCAGACTCTCGAAAATAAACGCCAATGATGCGTGCACTCATCACCGAAATCATTTTCTAGCGTCAAGAGAAGGGAATATAACACTTATCATAAAAAAAATCCTTCGAAAACAATTTCAACTCAATTATACTATCATATAATACTCATATTATATTTTTCAAATTCTTGTAAGTCAATTTCAAACACCGGAATTTAAATTCCCAAATCCAAGTTAAAATTCATTTATATTCATTATCAATTGTGTTTACAAGATTTCATTTTCCTAAATCCATTGTTATTTAATCAACTGTTGTAAATATTGACTGATCAAACAATAACGATAATAATCTAATATTATCATCTCCTAACAATCAGTTCAATCAAAATGAATAAATATTCGAATAATTCTTTTATATAAAATACATTCCAAAACGATATTGTGTTGGTTTGTCCTATTCGAGTGTTTAGAAATTCCTATCGACGCCTTGGCGTCCCAAGTATCGACCAGAATTCATAAATACTCAACGAAACAAAGTTAACACAATATAAAACCATTTTATATCAAATAACAAGTGCGCTCTATTATATACACTCAACTCATTCATATAGTTTACCTCTATTTCAATGAGTTATTCCCCACTAGAGCCAAGGTTTATCGCTAAACCAAAGCTCTGATACCAACTGTAACGACCCGCCTTTTTGGACAGTTTAAACTGACGATCAAATACACATGTCGATTCCAAACCATTCAAAAGGGCAGATGGTTATTGGGGTAAATAAGAAAGGAAAGGAAAGGGAAATAAAGGAAATGAAACAACACAGAATCTCGCAGCGGAACGGTAAAATATAATAGTCAAATAAACAGTTCATGAAGCTGTTTACTATACTTTGACAATTATTTATACAACATTTATCAGAGTTATACATATACAACAGAACAATAAAATAATGCAGCAGATAGCATGATGCAAGGGTAATAATAGTAATAGTATACCAAATCTCCGTCTTCATCCTCTAGAATAGATCTTCAAAATCTGAAAAACTCAGGACTGACCCGAGCGTAATGAAAAGGGAAAACACTCGAGTCAGGACTAAAATATCCTTATGAAAGTTAAATTAATCGTAAATAAATATGAGTGTAACGGCGTCAGAGATGTTTACGGGGTTTGATATCTCCTATCCAGTGTCAACGTGCGTGCAATAACTCAAGAGATGTTACGGGATTTTCCATCTCTTAAGGATCCGTTAAACTATCTACTATGTAGTAATGTACGCTAAGTAGATAATGCCTATCAGTAATATAAAGTATTAAAATAGCGTTAAGGCGTTAACATAATCCCCCTTAACACATTTTTATAATGCCATAGTCTATACAGCACCGTAAGCCCCACCGTAAACTGGTGGTTATCAGAGGGTACCCCATTGGTATAACACAAAACAAAACGTAGTGGTCGCGAATAGGATAATCAGTATGACAAGGTACATGAGGCGATACCAACTAGGATACTAGTAGTTGCGTGATCCGGACTGATGTTGAGCATAGCCAGCAGCTACCCCAACACCGTGAAACAACACTCCCAAATCAAGGGTTGTACCCAAATCGAATCACAAATGTAATATAAATAGTATCGAAGAAGCGTGTCCGCTAGAGGTGGCGAACCTCAATGGCCCGACGCGGCTCCTGTTTTAGTCATGTCAGGGGTCATCCAATATCGTTCTCTTTCTTCAGTCAACGCGTTCACCAAATCATCCACTTCATTCTGGATCAACACTCCGCGAATAATAGTTATTAAAGTGGTGTTCGGTATCGACAGAGAGTATGTCCATATCCGATCCTGGTCTCTTTAATAACTACGTATTATTACACCGTTGGCTCTTTTACATTTCAAATCGATTCATAATTTGATATCAAAATATCATATTCGCTTCAAAAATCAAATCCATTTCAAATATCATCGTATTTATTAAAATGTCAGATTCCGTTTCAAAAATCATTTTTCGTCTCAATATCTTGTTTCAATTTCAAAATCAATTCGGATTTCAATTTAGGTTGCAACTTCATTTAACCCAATTCGTATTTAAATTCAAGATTTAAATATAAACATTTCACCTTATTGACCAGCTTAGAATTTTTGAAAATAGTTTTAAGTAGTTTAAAAGTAGTTTAAATAATTAAACTACTTAAAATACTTAAAATCTTAAAATGGATTTGAAATAGATAAATTAGTTTAAAATAATTTAAATTGGGTTAAGTAGATTTAAAATAGATTAAAATAGGTTAAGTAATCAAAATGGTTTATATAACTGAGTAATTTGGAAAACAAAATAAAACAGCTTCAAAAGCAAACCATTTCAATTATAACTTCCCAATTCAAAACAATTTCAATTTCAGTTCTACCGATTCGATTTCGATTCAATCAACGTCAACTTTGACTTCAAATTTATTCAATTTTATATTCACTTTCAATTAATTCAATTTCAATTTATATCGATTTGGAGCTTGATTTTTCAAAAATATCCATTTATAACACTTAACAAAATTATCCATCAATATTCAAGTTTAAATCCAAATTTCAAATATGGTTCAATTCCAAGCTCGATTTCAAAATATCATTTTTGTATCACTTTTACTTAGTAATATTCAAAGCTCGAATTAAGGTTTAAATCTTTATACAAATCAATTTTCGAAATTTAATCATATCCTGATTTTAAATTCCAAAGTCTCCACTTTAATTATTTAACAATTTCTTTTAACCAAAATTTATTTCAGCATTCGAACTCAATTTTTTCGGTAAATTCGATTTCTATAAATTGATTTCTATTTATAAATTTTAAATCAAACATTTAAATAAATTTCAAATCGACGATTTTTAAAAATTATTAATTTAGCCAATTCGGTGTCCGTATATAATTTTCTATCCTATGGCCAAGTAATTATTTATTTCAATTAAATGTCAAGGATGAATATATATCACTTAAATCAAATCACGGTGTCATATGTATGCATAACAGTATATATAAGCAAATAAACATCCAAACATTTAACTATCAACCAATAAGATCCATCGACATACATCATCCAATAGGCAATACAATTCATGGCAATTTCATAGTTATCAATGTCAGGTAATTTAATCGCAATTCAATTTTAATTTCAATTTAACTGTCAATTTAAATTTCCAACGGTTAATTCAAATGACAAGCTATATGACAATTAAATTTTATCAAACAACGACAAATAAAAACATAACACTTCATAATGTCAATTTAACTAGCATAAAGATATTTAGTACGTTGTGAGCATTATAAAACACTCACCTTGATTTCAATGTAGTTCCAGCGCTTTATTTCGAATAAAATTAATTGAGCGTTTAATTTTACCCAAAATTTTCACTATTTCCAAATGATTCCAATCCAGCTCCATTTCGTAGTGCTCGTCGATACGATTCCAACGCAAAAAGTTTCATGCGTTTTCGACCTCGTATGAAAAAGTTATGCTATTTTAAAGATTACACGAATTAATATAAATATAATTTACAAATCTTAAACCACAGATCCATCATCACCGTTGATTCTCCCAGAGCTAATCCAGGCCGTGACTTGCGTTCTTCCTCACGCGCGTTCATGCTTCAGAAATTAGCCGTGCTCAAGAACCCAAACGTGCAAACTAGGGTTTAATTCTACACCCTCCACGATCGCTTCCAAGACGATCAACCAACGCCAAACTAACGCGCATCACAAGAGCCACCTGCGCCTGCCATGGGGTGGAGCTCGGCCCCCCATCTCTCCTCGAAAAATGTGAAAAACACAGCAGCTATGAACGTGATTTCCCGTCGATCCGTGGCTCCGTTTCCGATCTCCACCGTTGGATAGCTAGATCTTGATGCCCTCTACAACTTTGCAGTCGAGAGTTTTTGCTAATTTTTGATGGATTGAGAGGAAAATAAGGAAGAAGTTTCGAAATTTTCTGGCAATTGAAATGAAAGTGGTGGCTAAGGGCTGAAACCCTAGGGTTTATGCAAAACAAAGAAAGTGGGGGTCCTTTTATAGAAAATCGCCAAAACACTATTTATCGAAAATTTTCCGAACTCCAAACGAAGCGTGCCGGCTGACATTTTTAGGGTTTACCCCGCATTCCGGACACAATGGAACAGGCTTTAGAAGCTAATTCGATCGTATGTGTGAGTTACGACAATAAACGATCGATTTGAAATTAAATCGGTTAATCAAATTTCTGTGCATTTGGGCTCGCCCCGGACAAACGGTAAATCCGATTGACTCAAAATTTGAAACCTTACAATAATATGACATTACGGATCCGATGAAACTAGTTTCATCGAAATCCAAGATCGTTTGAAAAATGACTATTTTAACTCGCCAAATTAATATTAAAATAATTTCGATGCGTTTCGAGCTGCCACGGTCAAACGAAAACTCCGATTGTTACGAAAATTGAAATCCGGTAATAACAAACTATTACGGATCTAGTGGAACTTATTTCGTCCAATTCTGAGACTGTTCGAAAATTGGCTATTTTTCAGTCGATAATTAAATATTAAAATATTCAATTTTCACAAATAAATTTTAAATTCAGTTTTAAAAGTTCTATAACATCACTATAACTCCAATATGATAAAATAAAATTTTACGAATCATTTTTAATCATATTAAACCCGTTATTCAATTATCCAATAATTTCAATTTTAAAATTTTATTAACTCTATTATAATCCCGATATAACTTACATTCCCTTTGGAAACCAATTTGAATCATATTAAACCAAATTTCAATTATTAACTCTATTTTCATATATTGAATTTCAATATCAAATTAATCGTATCAAATTCGGAATTTAATTATTCAAACATTTGTAATATTAAATTTAAACAAATTTGATTATTCTTAAATCACTATCTTTTGAAATATTCAAACGAACTTGTAAAATTTAACAAATTCAAATTATAGAACAACCATTTTCATTAAACAGTTATTCGATTCCCGTTATAAAATTTATTCAATAAATTCCAAATATTAAATTTAAACAATTTAATTGTTCAATATTTGACGGATTTCAATATTGGATTTTTAAATAAAAATTTCATTATCAGTCGATTTACTATATTACATCAAATGAACTCTACATTATTATTAATCCACAGTTAGCGATAATGCACTCAACTAATATACGAACTTTCATTTCAATTGCAATTGGTTCACAAATTCAATTCGACCAACTAAATGAATAGGTAACTTAAATAATTATCACCGTTAACTTTTAATTTCTTATAAGTTTATTATTTACAAACAAGTGTCACAATTACCTATACAATACAAATTCATTCAATTACCTTTGACTACATAACATTTCAATTGATTTGGGATTTTATTCAATTCATAAATAATTAACTTAGATAAAATCTTATTGCATTTCATTCTAGTTATTATTATTCCAAACGACTTACAATTTTTTTCTAACATTAAATCACAAAATCTTATTAAATTAGCTATTTTAATTATCGAAAATTTACGGGTCGATACATGTCCACATCTTGCATTTGAAAATAAGATTGAGGTATGTCCAGGCATATGTGTAACAACCCGCATATTTATCGATTTTATATTTAAATATTTTATTTATATATTATATCGTTAATCGGATTTTGGTCCGAAAAGCTACTTTTTGCAAACGGTCAAATTAGGACTCGAGACCATTTCCATTGAGTTCGAAATGCTGTTTACAACTTTTTTAAGTATAAACATCGATATGTTTGGAGTCAGTGGAATTTCACTAACTTTTCCCGCTTTGGACTTTGGGTTGGTTTAGCCCATTAAAACCCAAGTCCCAACCCCTTCTCCTCACTCTTCATAAATTCCTAACTAACTCAAGAATTGCATTAATGGTGAAGAGAATGGGAAATTAAAACTCCAAGCTCAAATTTAATTGCTAGTCCAACATTCAACTCCAAATTCAAGTAGAAGATATTGGATTCAAGCTTTGGATTGCTTCTCCTTGCTTTCAAGCTTCATCTTCATAAATTTTGGTGCAAAGGTGAGATTTTTATCTCACATTCTTGTCTATAACTATCACGGATGTTTGGGAATGATTTTCTACCACTTTAGCATGTACATTTGCATTTGGTTTGGATTGGATTGGCGAAAAATTCCAACTTTTAGTGTTTTTGGTGAAAATCTGCCCTTAGGTCGCTCTGCCTTTGCTAGGTCGTTCGCGTGGAAAAGTCTCGGCCTTCAAATAGCTCGTTTCCGACCTAAAATGGCCTATAACGTTAGGTCGCTCGGTGCTTCGGAATTAGGTCGTTGGTCGTTGGGCTTTAGGTCGTGGGTCGCAAGCTCCTTAGGTCGTAGGTCGTTCGAATGTTAGGTCGCTCGGCCCTTATCCCCTTAGGTCGCTCGACCTGTTCTGCCACTAGGTTGCGTACCTCGCCCTCTCTTAGGTCGCTAGGTCACGACGTTTTAGGTCGCTGCTTCTGTTAGGTCGCTCGACCACTTACCCCTTTAGGTCGTGTGGCTTCGAATTCCTTAGGTCGCTAGGTCGCGACGTTTTAGGTCGCTAGGTCGCGACGTTTTAGGTCGCTAGGTCGCGACGTTTTAGGTCATTGCACCCTATGCCTCTATAGGTCGCTCGACCTCGTTTATGACCATAGGTCGCTCACCCCCTCTTCGTTAAGTCACTTGGTCGTTGGTCGTTAGGCCTTAGGTCGTTAGGACGTTCGAAGATAGGTCGGTAGGTCGTTCGGAGTTAGGTCGCTCACTTCGTTCTTAGGTTATTCGGGGTTAGGTCATTAGGCCTTAACTCGTGTGGCCTTGGTTCTTTAAGTCGCTTGGCCTATTTGTTTATTCCTTTAGGTCGTAGGACCCTTAGGTCGTAACACCGATAGGTCGCATGCCCCCTTTTTCTCCAATAGGTCGCGTGCCTCTTTACTTCAATAGGTCGCTCGGCCTTGCCTTCCATTTTTAGGTCGCAACACTGTTAGGTCGCCTGACCTATATACCGTTAGGCCTTAGGTCGTTGGACCTATAACCCGTAGGTCATTAGACCGTTAACCCACTAGGTCGTATGACCTATAAGCCGTTAGGTCGCGTGACTTTTGCGCCTTTGTTCCATTAGGTCGCGTACCCCCTTAGGTCGCTCGATCCTATCCTTCCTTTGGTCTTCACTAGGTCGTACCACTTTGGTCGGGGCGCTGCCCCGCACCCCGCCGGGGGCACTGCCCCCTGGACCCCCACGACCTGACCGGGAAGGTCGAACACCGTAGCAGGGGCGTTGCCCCCGCACCCCCACCTTGGGGGGTTGCCACCCCTCTGGACCCCCCCTCCGTAAGGGATCTTATCTGAAAAACATTCAACATAACTTGCTGAGATGATTTCCTTGGATTCTTATCACATCTTCGATTGTGATATTTGTGATTGATTGTTTCTACAATCGCTTCTGTGATTTGTCACTTAAAAATATGAAGGTTTCAATACTAGTAGTAAATATCAAAACTCTTTCAACAAAATGATTTCAACTCTATTTTCAATAACAAAGCTCTTTTCTTAAACCGTTTTACAATCTACTAGTATATACAAACCTTTACCTCACTCGAATGAGAAATCTAATTAAACGGCTTAGTAAAACAAGTGGTATGAAACGCTTGTGTTCACTTCGTCGGTTAATTCTTGGACTTGTTCGATTGAACCTCTTGTGATAATTTTTTAGTGAAGATTTACAGTTTGTTCGTAAATATTTAAGTTAAGCAAGTGGTTATGGGACACGAAGCTAAACTTTTATATTTACTAGCTTAGTGTAATTGACACTTCTCGTTGATCATGACGATCATTTTTATGATTTAGACTAGCAATTGTGCGATGTCTCTTTGTTTGCAAGGTTAGACTAGACCTCATTGGTGTGATTCCAACTCACACATATCTCTTTGTCCGCAAGGTTAGTCTAGACACCACTTATGTGATTCCACTCACACATACCTTTTTGTTGCGAGGTTAGGCTAGACACCACTTGTGTGATTCCACTCACACATACGTTTTTGCTTTCTGGTTAGCCTAGACCTCATCTGGGTGATTCCGACTCACCCATATGGGGTAGCTCCCCATGGTCTTCGGACCGTCACGTTATAGGCCTCTTTCCCTTTTATGATTTCTGGATTTTTCGTGTTGATTTCTGGAATTTATGTCATTGGCTTGTTATGAGTACAAGTTTAGGGTATGATGCCCTCTTTGGATCTTTGAGAAGAATCTTGTGATATTGATTTATCTCTTATTGATTGATCTTCTGTTGATCATCATTTGCATACTTATAGTAGTATGTCAGTATGGATATTTTATGTTTATGCCATATCTTTTATTTTATATCATGTCATCTGATATTTATAGCTAGACTGATCCGTTTATTATTTTCTTAAATAATACTCGGGTCAAACCGAGATGTTATAGGTGCTTCTGCTTGTCTTCTTCCCGGGATTTGCTACTCTGACTTTTGGCTAACTATTTAGATTAGCAGTTTTTGTTGTATACACTTGAGATATAGACTCATAGTTTTATTCTTTTGTGTAGCACGTGTTGCTATTCTTTTGTATTATTGTGGATCTTTTGACCACTACTCTGATGTACACTTTCATGTGTTAGTTATATATTCATATCTTCTTCGGCCTTTGTGATATGGATGTCTGTGACTGATTTGCGTTATGCTTATTTCTATGTTTGTTTCCGAAGATTATTTATAGCCACTGTATGATAAGCAATTACATGGATGGTCGCTCCTCAACAGCCTTATTCTCCGTGCTAATTGACAACACTATAACCCGCAGTGTCCTTGGCTAGCGTGGGTATAGAGGTGGGGCGTCACTGCTTGGTATCAGCGCCAAACTTCGGAACAATGTAGAATAACTTTACAAGGATCGTCGTCCTAAGTCCACCTTAGGAGTTATGTCTTAGGATTAATTCGATTCGTCGTACCGGTTCATCCAATATCCTTTATGATTCCTTGTCTTATATAGGAAGATTGCTTGATATTCATTAGTGAATAATCTTCTTCTTTCTCTTTTTTTTCTTTCTTAAGGAAGAGAAGTGGTTAGACCTGGTCGTCCCAGAGCTGGACCATCTAGTGCTCTACCCCAAGATGGAGTTTTTATGACTACCCAGCAACTTCTTGACCTTGTCACGAATGCTCAAGCAGCTGGTTCTAATCTGGAACCTACTCACCCTAAATCTGGGTTTGCACGTTTGTGCAATGATTACACCAACTTGGGTGGGAAGCCATTTAAAGGTTCTGAAACTATCATCGAGGTCCAAGCTTGGTTGAAGACCTGCGATCGAATCTTCATTCGCATGAATCTCGTCGATCTTCACCGTGTTCAAGTGGCTTCCAGTATGCTCCAAGAGAGAGCATTGGACTGGTATGAACTTCTTATTTCTGAAGTCAACGAAGCGGACCTTAACTGGGAGCAATTCCGGACACGCTTCGAGTTAAAATTTGTACCAGAAGCATAGATGGTAACTCTGGCTCGACGCTTTATAGACCTTGTTCAAGGTGAGTCCTCGGTGACTGATTACGTCGCAACCTTTGATTCGCTTTCCAAATATGGGGTTGAATACATCAACACCCCATTGAAGAAGAACCAAAGGTTCGTTTATGGCTTAAACAAAAGCCTCAAGAAGCCATAACTTCTAAAGTTAGAAGTTCCTTTCGACCAACTTATAGATATCGCTCTTCGTCTGGAAGAGGCTGATAAAGAAAGTGATGTTGAAGTAGTGGCTGCCAAACCCAACTTCAACAACAAAAAGAGGCCCAATAAATTCAAAGGCCCTTATCCCAACAAAAAGGGTATGCAAGCAACCCCTGCGGCAAAGTCTCCTTCACCTGGTGGTGTGAGATGCTTCAACTGTGGATCGGGGGATCATTTTGCGAATAAGTGCTCTAAGCCCAAATCTTGTCGCTATTGTAAAAGAACAGATCATTACATACATCAATGCCGCAAACGTGAAGACAAGAAGGAAGGAAAGTTGAATGTGGCTCAAGCCCCTGGCAACACATCTCGTGGCCAAGGTATTTCTCACTCCATTCTTGATGGTATTATTTTATTTCATGATCAACCTATTAGAGTTCTCTTTGATACGGGTGCATCCCATTCTTTTATATCAAAGGAACTGGTAGACACTTTTTCCTTAAGTGTTACTGCATTAATGACTTCTTTAAAAATTGCGAATCCTGTTGGTGGATCCGCAACTCTTAGTTTGCTTTGTAAAGATGTGGAGATTATTTTTTGCGATTTTTCTTTCCTAGCCAATTTGCATGTCATGCGTTACTTAGGCTTTGGAATAATTTTGGGAATGGATTGGCTTAACCGTTATCAAGCCCATATCCTATGTCCTGAGCGGACTATTCATCTTCGACATCCACTATGTGTTAATCAGATTTCTATTAATCTTAAAGATTCAGAATCCTGTTTGGTGGCATCTTTATATTCTTTAAATCCTCGTGATGACGACGATGATGATGAAGATGATATTATTTCTCGTATTCATGTTGTTCGTGAATTTTCCGACATATTCGAGCCCGTTTTAGGTTTACCACCTAAACAAGCAATTGAGTTCAGAATTACTCTTGTTTCTGGGGCTCAACATATTACTCGTCCTCCTTATCGCATGTCCAATAAAGAAAATGAGGAGATGCGCAAACAGTTGTCCAAATTGGAGACGAAGCAATTTATTCGCTCTAGTTCCTCGCCTTGGGGAGCTTCGGCTATTTTCGTGAAGAAATCCAACGGTACGCTTAGGCTTTGCGTTGACTATCGCAAGCTTAACGATCTGACTATTAAAAATAAATATCCTTTACCTCGGATTGATGATCTATTCGATCAGCTTAGTGGTGCTAAGGTCTTTTCACAATTGGACTTGGCTACCGGTTTCCATCAGCTTCGTATCGCAGAGGATAGCATTCCTTTGACATCATTCCGTACTCGATATGGATCTTATGAATGGCTTGTTATGCCATTTGGGTTAACGAATGCTCCAGCTTATTTCGTTGACCTCGTGAATCGAGTTTTCAAAGATTTCCTTGATCGGTTTGTTCTCATCTTCATTGATGATATCCTTGTGTATTCTAAAACCGAGGAGGAGCATGAAAAGCATCTTCGGATTGTATTGGAAACTCTTAGGAGTAATCAATTAAAGGCGAAATTTTCTAAATGCCACTTTTGGCAATCTCGTGTGAAGTTTCTTGGTCATATTATTTCCGAATCCGGAATTTCCGTGGATCCTTCAAAGATTGAAGCGATTCAAGATTGGAAGAGACCGGAGAGTGTGACAGAGATTCGTAGTTTTCTCGGATTGGCGGGTTATTACCGTCGTTTCATTAAAGACTTTTCTAAGATTGTCGTGCCTCTTACTGGCTTGACTAAGAAGGGAGTTAAATACATTGGGTCGGACAAATGTGAAGCCTCTTTTCAGAAATTGAAAGAACTCCTTTCCGATGCTCCTATTCTTGTTATTCCCGAAGGGAATCAAGATTTTGTTGTTTATACCGATGCTAGTCACGTTGGTTTGGGTGTCGTTCTTATGCAAAAAGAACATGTTATTGCTTATGCTTCTAGGCAATTAAAGCCGGCCGAGACTAGATATGCCACACATGATTTAGAACTCGCGGCTATTGTTTTCGCCCTTCGAATTTGGCGTCATTATCTATTGGGAGAGAAATTTATTCTTTACACGGATCATAAGTCTTTGAAATATTTATTTTCTCAAAAGGAACTTAATTTACGTCAACAGCGTAGGCTCGAGTTCCTTGCACCTTATGATCTTGATATTCTTTATACCCCCGGTAAGGGTAATCGTGTCGCCGATGCTCTTAGCTGTAAACAACAAGCGGTTGTTTCTATGATGATATCCGAATGGAAAGATCTCGAGATTTTATCCACTTGTGAGATTCGAGAGCGTGTATCCGATTTATGCTCATCACTAGTTTTATGTAGTCTTGAGGCTCATCCTTCTCTTTAAGACAGCATTCTTGAAGCTCACGGGCTAGATCCTGAATTGGCTCTTCTTGGCCAAAATGTTAAGGATAAAATTGATATTGAAGGTTCGAAAGACTTTGATATTGATTCTCGTGGCGACATTCGAAAATTTGGTAGACTTATCGTACCAAATATTGGAGATCTTCGTAAAGATATTATAGAAGATTCCCATCGTTCTAAATTCACCATTCATCTGGTAGTAGTAAAATGTACGCTGATATGAAACGACTTTATTATTGGGAAGGAATGAAATCCGATATTGCTAACTTTGTTAAGTGTTGCATGACTTGCCAACTTATCAAGGCCGAACATCAAAGGCCTGGTGGGTTATTGCAACCTTTAGAAATTCCAATTTGGAAGTGGGACCAAATTTCCATGGATTTTATAGATGGCCTTCCCCGTTTTCGTTCGGGTCATGATAGCTTATGGGTGATTGTTGATAGACTTACTAAATCCGCCCATTTTATTCTCGTTCGGTCTAACCGAACCGTTCCTCTTTTGGCCAAACTCTTTATCAAAGAAATTATTAAATTGCATGGAGTTCCTACTTCTATTGTTAGCGATCGCGATCCATTGTTTACTAGTGGATTTTGGAAGAGTCTTCAAAAATCTTTGGGAACGAAGCTTAATTTTAGCACCGCTTATCACCTCCGGTCAGATGGACAAACCGAGCGTGTGAATCAAACTCTTGAAGATCTTCTTTGAGCTTGTGTGCTTGACTTTGGTGGAAGTTGGGAAGATCATATTTCACTTGTTGAATTTTCCTATAATAATAGCTTCCAATCTAGTATTGGTATGGTACCTTTCGAGGCACTCTACGGAAGGCCATGTCGATCTCCTTCTTGTTGGATTGAGGCCGGTGAGAAGCTGGTTTTAGGTCCAGACTTTATTCGTGATTCTACAGAAAAGATTGAACTTATTCGACATAGGATGAAAGAAGCCCAGAGTAGACAAAAATCCTATGCCGATAATCGAAGACGGAAATTAGAATTTTCTGTTGGAGATTTTGTTTTTATTCGTGTTTCACCTATGAAGGGTGTTGTACGTTTCAGTCGATCGGGGAAGTTAGCGCCTCGATATATTGGGCCGTTCCCTATCACTGAACGTATTGGTTCCATGGCTTATCGCCTTGCGTTACCGGCTCAATTTTCTGCTATGCACGACGTGTTTCACATTTCTCAATTACGGAAATGCCTTCGGGATTCCAATTCCATTCTTGAGCCTGCTGTTGTGGAAGAAATTGAAGTTTCGCCGAATTTAACTTATGAGCAAATTTCTGTTCGAATTACTGCTTCGGAGGTTAAACGGCTTCGAAATAAAGATGTTCCGCTGGTGAAGGTTCAATGGTCCTCAAATCCTAAGGATTGCTCTTGGGAATCCATAGAATTCATCGAGCGTACACATCCGGACTTGCTTACTCCTGCTCTTTGAGGTGAACTTCTTATTTCAAATTTCTTTTGTGTTGATATGCTTTTTTGGTTGTTACTTTCTATTTCCATCTTATATATATTGCGAGGACGCAATTTCTTTAAGGAGGAGAGTCTGTAACAACCCGCATATTTATCGATTTTATATTTAAATATTTTATTTATATATTATATCGTTAATCGAATTTTGGTCCGAAAAGCTACTTTTTGCAAATGATCAAATTAGGACTCGAGACCACTTCCGTTGAGTTCGAAATACCGTTTACAACTTTTTTAAGTATAAACATCGATATGTTTGGAGTCAGTGGAATTTCACTAACTTTTCCCGCTTTGGACTTTGGGTTGGTTTAGCCCATTAAAACCCAAGTCCCAACCCCTTCTCCTCACTCTTCATAAATTCCTAACTAACTCAAGAATTGCATTAATGGTGAAGAGAATGGGAAATTAAAACTCCAAGCTCAAATTTAATTGCTAATCCAACATTCAACTCCAAATTCAAGTAGAAGATATTAGATTCAAGCTTTGGATTGCTTCTCCTTGCTTTCAAGCTTCATCTTCATAAATTTTGGTGCAAAGGTGAGATTTTTATCTCACATTCTTGTCTATAACTATCACGGATGTTTGGGAATGATTTCCTACCACTTTAGCATGTACATTTGCATTTGGTTTGGATTGGATTGGCGAAAAATTCCAACTTTTAGTGTTTTTGGTGAAAATCAGCCCTTAGGTCGCTCTGCCTTTGCTAAGTCGTTTGCGTGGAAAAGTCTCGGCCTTCAAATAGCTCGTTTTCGACCTAAAATGGCCTATATCGTTAGGTCGCTCGGCGCTTCGGAATTAGGTCGTGGGTCGTTGGGCTTTAGGTCGTGGGTCGCAAGCTCCTTAGGTCGTAGGTCGTTCGAATGTTAGGTCGCTCGGCCCTTATCCCCTTAGGTCGCTCGACCTGTTCTGCCACTAGGTTGCGTACCTCCCCCTCTCTTAGGTCGCTGGTCGCAACGTTTTAGGTCGCTGCTTCTTTTAGGTCGCTCGACCACTTACCCCTTAAGGTCGTGTGGCTTCGAATTACTTAGGTCGCTAGGTCGCGACGTTTTTGGTCGGTTGGTCGTGACGTTTTAGGTCGCTGCACCCTATGCCTCTGTAGGTCGCTCGACCTCATTTATGACCATAGGTCGCTCACCCCCCTCTTCGTTAAGTCGCTTGGTCGTAGGTCGTTAGGCCTTAGGTCGTTAGGACGTTCGAAGATAGGTCGGTAGGTCGTTCGGAGTTAGGTCGCTCACTTCGTTCTTAGGTCGTTCGGGGTTAGGTCATTAGGCCTTAACTCGTATGGCCTTGGTTCTTTAATTCGCTTGGCCTATTTGTTTATTCCTTTAGGTCGTAGGACCCTTAGGTCGTAACACCGATAGGTCGCGTGCCCCTTTTTCTCCGATAGGTCGCGTTCCTCTTTACTTCGATAGGTCGCTCGGCCTTGCCTTCCTTTTTAGGTCGCAACACTGTTAGGTCGCCTGACCTATATACCGTTAGGCCTTAGGTCGTTGGACCTATAACCCGTAGGTCATTAGACCGTTAACCCACTAGGTCGTATGACCTATAAGCCGTTAGGTCGTGTGACTTTTGGTCTTCACTAGGTCGTACCACTTTGGTCGGGGCGCTGCCCCGCACCCCGCCGGGGGCACTGCCCCCTGGACCCCCGCGACCTGACCGGGCAGGTCGAACCCCGTAGCAGGGGCGTTGCCCCCGCACCCCCACCTTGGGGGGTTGCCACCCCCCTGGACCCCTCTCCGTAGGGGATCTTATCTGAAAAACATTCAACATAACTTGCTGAGTTGATTTCCTTGGATTCTTATCACATCTTCGATTGTGATCTTTGTGTTTGATTGTTTCTACAAAATGATTTCAACATAACTAGTAGTAAATATCAAAACTCTTTCAACAAAATGATTTCAACTCTATTTTCAATAACAAAGCTCTTTTCTTAAACCGTTTTCCAATCTACTAGTATATACAACCCTTTACCTCACTCGGATGAGAAATCTAATTAAACGGCTTAGTAAAACAAGTGGTATGAAACGCTTGCGTTCACTTCGTCGGTTAATTCTTGGACTTATTCGATCGAACCTCTTGAGATAATTTTTTAGTGAAGATTTACAGTTTGTTCGCAAACATTTAAGTTAAGCAAGTGGTTATGGGACACGAAGCTAAACTTTTATATTTACTAGCTTAGTGTAATTGACACTTCTCGTTGATCATGACGATCATTTTTATGATTTAGACTAGCAATTGTGCGATGACTCTTTGTTTGCAAGGTTAGAATAGACCTCATTGGTGTGATTCCGACTCACACATATCTCTTTGTCCGCAAGGTTAGTCTAGACACCACTTGTGTGATTCCACTCACACATACCTTTTTGTTGCGAGGTTAGGCTAGACACCACTTGTGTGATTCCACTCACACATACCTTTTTGCTTTTTGGTTAGCCTAGACCTCATCTAGGTGATTCCGACTCACCCATATGGGGTAGCTCCTCATGGTCTTCGGACCGTCATGTGATATGCCTCTTTCCCTTTTTATGATTTTTGGATTTCTCTTGTTGATTTCTGGAATTTATGTCATTGACTTGTTATGAGTACAAGTTTAGGGTATGATGCCCTCTTTGGATCTTTGAGAAGATTCTTGTGATATTGATTTATCTCTTATTGATTGATCTTCTGTTGATAATCATTTGCATACTTATAGTAGTATGTCAGTATGGATATTTTATGTTTATGCCATATCTTTTATTTTATATCATGTCATCTGATATTTATAGCTAGACTGATCCGTTTATTATTTTCTTAAATAATACTCGGGTCAGACCGAGATGTTACAGGTGCTTCTTCTTGACTTCTTCCCGGGATTTGCTACTCTGACTTTTGGCTAACTATTTAGATTAGCAGTTTTTGTTGTATACACTTGAGATATAGACTCATAGTTTTATTCTTTTGTATAGCACGTGTTGCTATTCTTTTGTATTATTGTGGATCTTTTGACCACTACTCTGATGTACACTTTCATGTGTTAGTTATATATTCATATCTTCTTCCACCTTTGTGATATGGATGTCTGTGACTGATTTGCGTTATGCTTATTTCTATGTTTGTTTCCGAAGATTATTTATAGCCACCGTGTGATAAGCAATTACATGGATGGTCGCTCCTCAACAGCCTTATTCTCCGTGCTAGTTGACAACACTATAACCCGTAGTGTCCTTGGCTAGCGTGGGTATAGAGGTGGGGCGTCACAATATGTGTGGTCAATTGAAAAACATATTCAATAACATTAGCTTGCCTTTATTACATCGTATGTGAATAATCATATTTTATAAATAACTCTTGTGTTTGTAACACACAACTGAACATGGGAATAAAGTCGGTAATGGATACGGTATCATAATGCGGAGTACAAAATGTAAACTCAAATGAAAAACATTTAATTTGGACATGAATGTATATTATCATGCAAAAACTGACCTTTTTCTTTAATAGATTCGAAAAAAGCAAAGTGGTCTGCACTGAACTGTACAGGTTTGAGCTTTTCCCATCAACTACAGATAACAATGTAAGTAATAAAGCGAAAAATTTATTAACTTCGATATATATTCAGAGACAACAAAATAATAGGTAGTAGAGAAGCAAAAATATAACAATCAGGTTAACATCTAACATTGATAAAAAAAATTAATTTAAACAAATGTAGAGACAATCAACATGATCATGTATAGTCAACAATGTCAATCTTTTTACATCTTGAACACCATAGGTAAAAAGAAACAACAGCACCCACTAGAGACATCTAACATAGAATATGAAGTTCATGTATAATAATTTCATCAAAAAAAAAATTCATGCCTAATAAGTAGTGCTTTTGGAGAAATCCTCGGATATTGAATCAACTCTATGAAAATCTTGCACAAGTCTTTCATGTTTTTTTTAATCTCATCATTCATTCTTTTAAGAATAGTTGCATAAGCTAGAATGAATTCTACAAACATATGTTCAGTGTTGATGCCACTAAAACTAATCAAGTTCATGTATTCAAGCCGATCCAATATGAAAGTAAGCATTTCATTGCCAAATGAAACGCCTGCAGATGGAATTTTGGCTGCTTTAACCTACACATGGAAACCAAACAGTTCAATGTAGCTTTGCGAAATATAAACAATAGACCAATGAATTCCATGATTCATGCATTAATAATTTTATAAGTGAATCCTTGTGATGAAGAGTTGAAAAACATGCCTTTCTTGTAAGGGATTTGAGAGAGGAAAATCACCATTGAATTCAAAATGGTTCAAAACTGCAAGAAAAATAAATTTTGCAGTGCACTAATTGCAAACGCACTAAATACAGTTAAAAATATAAACACAATGACTGTTCAAGAATGCTATGTAGATTATATGATGCATAAAAGAATTTCTAATTGGACACCAAAGAAAACATTTCCAGTATCGCACTGTATATTGACCTTTACGCAAAAAACAAAAAGTGTGGCTCACATATTTGACAATTGAACTTGTAAATGTGAACTTCGAAGATTAATTTGTTAGCTTTCCATATTAAAGTCACATCACACTCTAGATTAGAATGACAAAGATTTTATTTTTTCTTTCAATACATCTCCATGAATTTGTTGTCTTCCAAGTTTGAAATTATAATTCTAATGAATTTAATACTCGTTTCATAATCTTTTTGCCAATTACTTTATATTGTCAAATTTTGATTAAGAAATAAAAATCTATTAACAAATTTCATTTTACTTCAATTAACAAAATAGTAATTCATTAAGAAAATATTTTAGTTAATAAAACATTGATGTATGAAATAATTGCATTAGCAAATTCTGTTAACATGTTTTATATGGGAGTATAAATGAATGCAGTCTACATATTAGTTGATATAAGCTTATGTGTAGTACTACCTAAAAGGAACAAACGAAGACCTACACAAGCCCTGGCTTGGTTTATCATTTAAATTTAAAGCACGTCATTGTCAACTTAATTTAGATTGTCCACTAGTTAATCCTAACCAATAGTACTTATTTCTTTGATTACATTTGAAAATTTCAGATGGACATGGTCAACTCGTTCACCACATAAGCAATTTTCTTCACTACTCAAAATTAACGTGCTTAACGTTAAAATAAAAAATGAGAAGAAAACATAATCATTTCACTTCATTAAATTCAAAAACTCATTCATTTAGACATCTAAGTATCCAAAAGCGAAAACTGAAATTAAAATAAGGATTTTACCCATAAGATAAGAGCAGACGAGGACGTCGCAATAGTGATGAGATCTAGTACTAGGGTTTGATGACTCTAGGGTCTGGCAATAGAGTGCAAAGGATCCATAAACCTCCCATATGTGATTTGCGAGCTGCGTCGGTGATGGAGGCACTAGGGTTCGACAACCTAGTTGGTTTAGCAGTGATGGCGGATCAACGGTGGGGAGTTAGGGTTTAGAAAATTGATTTCCTTTTAGATGGAAAAAGGTGGAAATTAATAAGGAGAGAACGAGAGAACTATAATTTGGGAGAAGTTGAAATCGAAATATCCGAGAAGAACTAATCAAAATTGGAATTTGAATAGAAAACTAGAGGAGAGATAATTTATTTTTTCTCCCGAAGCACGAGGGAACATAGTATGTGGAAACCACGTCGAGACACTAATACATTTTTTTTAGGCTTCAGAATATTTAATTTTGGACAAGTGACAGTAAGCAAATCTCCCTAACTGTCGGTTTGATAACGTGTATATGTGTGTAACTATAAAGGTACCCGGTTTCAAGTAGATACATCGTTGCTTGAAATGAAGCGCATAACTTTTGGCATCAACTTGATAAAAAATATTTGATACATCAAAATCCATACTAGCTGATGATAGAAAACTCTATGAAGGGAAATAAATTAATGTGAGTGAATACGATAATTAATTAATTTAGCTGAATATGCTAAGTATGTAGTAGTTTTAAATTATTTATGAAAAAATTATTTGTCTCATTCTTAAGAATTATGAATGTTTACGACTATGGCATGGAACATATCTAGAGTTTGAAACTTTTCGGTGCTTTTGCAACAAAGTCAGCAAAATAGATGTATTTGACAATCATTAACCAGTGAGACATATGTTCTCTATTCTTTTCACCCTACATCATATGTATAATAGCTAATGTTATAATAATCAGACCCAACCATAGTCCAACCTCGTTCCAGAACTCAATTTGACCTTAGTTGTGCACGAACCGAGGGTTAGACTTCAAACCAACAGTTTAATTGTTAATTTTACCTAGATGAACCATGGTTTTCTTATTTTCTTCTTATTTTCTCAATGTATATCATTCTCATTCTCCCTAATGTTTCACCGTATATCAAACAAACTATTACTATGTGCATAATAGTAATTATGTTAGTGAAGCTATGTACAACTGCTATAGTTGTTCACTACGGTAGCACGTAATTTCGATTGTGCAACTTATGTTGTAGACACTGAAGAACCTCTACGACTCGCCTACCTAGCATCTTTCTTTTAATATTTTTACGTATAACTTGTATCAAATGTGTAAATTGTTGGAAAATAAAAATTGCATTCCGACGGTTCAATTGGTTAAACCATCAAAACCTTAAACATTGAGTTATCATAATTCGACTCACACTTCGGTCAAGATAACCATGATAATAACTATGTTGTGGACAACATATATAATTTGAGGGTATAAAATTTACAAAAAGAAGTTATGTAGCTCAAAAAAAGTTGTCTACCCCAAATGGTGATCCAATAATACAGATAAGATGATGAAATACATAATTTTTATCTGCCTCGAAGAATTTCTAATGAACAAGAATTCATATTATGCATGTAGCTATTACTTTCAGTCAGTAAAACCAAGATTCTCAACTAAACAATTAATAAAGGCATCCACATTTTCCTGTAAGACATAATCATTAACACAATGAGAATTTTAAAAAGAATAAGCTATATATTACCCAATTTACTCACACATAGTTAACTCTAGGTTTTATATAGGAAGACTCTAAGTAGTATCTCTGTATTTCTTATTTATTTTTACAATGTTACTACGTCACCTTAAATATAGTGCTAAAAATGAGTTAATATTCAAGTTACCTATTGTAGTTAAACTACTCTATAGCACTCCGTAAAATCAACCATAAATTAATAAATTAGATAAATTGATTTAAATAAGATAGAGGTAAAAATGGAAATATTGCAAAAGCTGGAATTTTACCACAAAAGTTGTGCCCTTTCTTTCGTGATGAAACTCTGATCAATTTATATATATAGTATGTTGGAAACGGAGCTCAAACGAAGAAGTTTTAGGCGTTTGAAGTTTTCGAGTTTAAAATAATTTACATAGAATTCAAATTCAAATAAATAATTATTTCTCAATTTTGAAATTCAACATTTAACAGTAATTATACTTAAGGTAAAGTAAATGTTTAAATTAATATTAACGTTAAATATTAATTAAGGAAAAAAATAAATTGACAACGATAACAAGTTTATTGTTCCCAAAATAAGGGGAGTGGTCAACCCTTGACCACGATCGGTCGACCGATAGGAAGGTGGCGGTCGACCGCTGCCTGTCTGCGTCGACTACGGTTTAGTTTATTTTAATGTACTGTATTTTATAATTTTAAACTGGCTTAAATCCGACAGTTCTGGTGCATTCCACCGCTATAAAAAGAAGCCTAGCCCCCTCACTTTCATTCACATAATATTTCGAGAACATTAGCGTAGCTTTGTATGTTTGTCTCTTTATAGATTCTGAAAGCTCCATTAGGGTTTCAGGTAAGGAATCCTACATATCTATCTTTGTTTATTGTTTATTTTCTCAATCTCTTCTCCTCCAACCCTTTGACTTTCTAAATCTAATGCATATAAAATCATTTGTCGTATATATTAAAAAAATGATCCGCGGGAGATTATTAAAGGCATGTCAAATTCAAGAGAAGGCAAAACTAAGGACCTCTGTGAGTGGAGAACTTATTTTTTCTATTTTAGCGATTAAATAGTGTAGTTTGAATATGATATATGCCTTGGGAAGTTTTAGATTACGAAAACATCATAGTAAAAAATCCACAAAATTCCCCCAAAGCGAAATGTCAATACTTAGGATGTATTATTTTGTATTAAAATAATGGAGTTTTGTTGATTTTGTAATATATGTGTTTGACCTTCTTTTCCACTTCTTATCCTTTTTCTTTGGATTTAATTAAGGGATTCGATTTAGAAATAGTCTGTAAGATCCGAAATCGTACTCGTAATTTACACTGCCTATTTCTACAAATTGAATATGTTGACAAGAGATCTTGTCAACACCCCAATGTGAAATTAGAGGTGTGAATGACCCTTCAATACCACCTTTCGAACCAGTTGAATGTAATCTATGGCTCCTTCGGATCTACCTTTCGAATAGGTTGAGGTAATCTAAGGTTGTGACCTAATGGGTCTAAAGGGTTTTAATTGTATCGGGAGGATTCTACTCCTTTGAAAGGCACCTCTCTTCGCTATGCATTGATACATGCACTCCATTGTCGGTATCATATATAAGTAGTGAATCAGAATCCATGCATTCGAAAGTAACATGTATTTGCTTATTTGATAATTTTCACGAATACAAGGGTTTAAGTATTACAAGAAAGTGAAATCCCCCATTTGATTTGAAAGTTAGGGTATACAAACTCATGGAACAAATACGTGTAGAATGAATGAATTTCGATCCCTTAAACAACACCCCTAGGGCCTTATTTATAGGCGTGGTTGGACCCTTCGGCTCAGTCCTTTCGACGTGTCAAAAGGGTTCCTTGACGACCTTCCACCGCCATTGAATTCAAAGTGCCTTCCTAACACTACATTCGAATGGGACTTGGGTACCTTCGACTCCATCGAAAGGTACCTCTTTCCTTCATATGAAGTATTATATTGTCAGTATTGTGTTTAGGCACGATTACAGATATATCGGAAAGGTCCACTTCAATAGGAAGTATTAAGTGTCCGAACAGATATCCATGCAATGTCAGCTAGACAGAGATCTATATGGAGTATGCCTTGGGAATAGGTATTAAATGATGGGGGCCTACCTCATTGAAGTCTTAAATGGTCAAAGTTTGCCTATTTTCCACTAAAAGGTATTAAGTGGCTAGGGTTCTATCTCTTTCATTGATAGACACTAATAACGGTGGTTATGGGTGACATGTTATGGGTTATTAGTTATGGGAAAACTTGCTTTAATGATTGAAGATATTAAGTGGTTTTTAAGGTCCCGTCACCTTCCTTTATATGAAGTATTAAATAGTTTTTAATATATCTTAAAATGCGAAAGACATATCCTTATTTAGACTATACTGCCAAGTATAGATATAGAAAGGCTCGAGATTTTCTATTCATCGAAGATTATTGTTCTGACTCCCTCCCAGTTACAACATAGATTAGGAAAGGAGATCATGATAAAGATAGATATGATAAAGAGAGAAGCTTGTGGTAGTAGTTTATTTATCTATTTATGTTATTTTTTTACGTACCCATTTGAAGTTAAAAATGTTTTTTTGGACAAAATGATGTAACCATTATTGTTGACATTATATTATGGTTTTATTTTACGACATTTGGAATTTGAAATAAAATGGTTATTGTTTATGCTATTATAATTTATCCTTCCGCAGTGAGTTCTGAATGAATAGATAAATAGATCTGTATTGTTCTTTTTATAGCAATCAACGGCGGTCTTTGGAATAAGTCTAAGTTTTGATAGGCCTTTTTTAGGTCGGGATTTAGAGGCGGGTTGTTACACTTGGTATAAGAGCTTAAGTTACCCAATCAACTGGGAAAAGTATACATATGAGTGGTGTATTTGTTATTTTTGAAAATTATTTTTCAGGAATTCCACTATATATAAATACATATACTTATTTTGACGATACACCTAAATCTATAAATTCCAACTATAGAAGTAGTTGTGACCACATTCCAAAAGGAGGGATGAAGCGACTATGAGTTTGAAAAATAAATGGAGTAAAATTTATAATCATGCTCTGAAAACCCATGGGACGGAAGTCATGTCATAAGGAGTGGACTAAGAAGAGCATGAACACGATATATGGAACTACCCCAAAAATTGAAAGGTACGTGACTCCTTTCTTAACATAGACTTCGTTATAATTGTGAACTCTACAAGTATAATACCCTTCAATGTTCACATTATATGTAATTAGAACATTTACATAAATCGCATAATGAATAAAAGGGATAGAAAATGTAAATGGAAAAGGTTGCAACTCCAAGATTGATGAGCCAATAAATGTAGAATAAATAGGGAATTACAAGGATTTAATAGAGATATCAACAGACTAATTATGAAGAAATAAAGAAAGCATAATAATTAAAATTAGAATGAATAAATAAATGTTTCTAAGAATTGTCTGTTATACTTATAACTATTTATTACGGACAACTGACATTTATAGGAATAGCGAATAACATGTTAGGTAGTAAGTAAATATTATAAGGCAATATATTTGTTAACATCAGAAAGAAAGATGTGAAGAAGGAGTGAAACAAGCTTTCTTTACAAGATATGCATTAATCATCATAAGATGATAAACAAATCTTTAAAGGTTGAGTAAGAAAGTCCAAAAGAAGAAATAATTAAAGTCAAGTTCTAAAACCCAACCCCATGAGAAAAAATTTAACAAAAAGATTTTTGAGTGTTCTTTTAAAAAATTTAAAGGGCTTTTCAAAGGATTATAAAATGATGATCTTATGCATCATAAGTTGAAATTTCTTTTTTTGGGGAAAGACGGTGATTTTTGTCGGATTTGGAAATATGCTACTAATTAATCTGTGAAAAGTTGGAAGAGGATGTAATTTAAGAAAAAGTGGTGAAATATTTAAAAAAAATGTTGGATAAACTTTATAAAAAGAAAATTGTAAATTTGATGAATTGAAGAGTTAAAAAAAGATGGTTTTTCATTTTCGAAATTTTTAGTAGTTGAGTTAAACAATTTTAAACTTACGGATTCTTCATTTTTTAAATAAATAAGAAGTATGTTAGCCCATTGATTTTTCCCACTTTGTAAATTCGAAAGTTGATCATTTCGAAAGTGCAAGGTAATTTGAAAATTCATTAATTTATAAATTAGCCGAGTTGAAAAATTATAAATTAAAAAGGATTTTTGCATTCTTGAAATTCTTAGTTTAAAATTTGCTGAACCAAAAAGTTTTGGTCTAAATATTTTTGATAAAGGGACTTTTCGTTTTTGAAATAAAAATAAAGTAGAACGTAAGTTAGACTTGATAATTTTTCTTACTTTATAAAACTGGGAGTTCTTTACCTTTAATTTCTTTTAAAGGGATGTATAAATGGAGGCTACACTTGATTAAAATGGGATAGAAAAAATAGAAGGTTAAGAATGCTCTATAAGGTACGTAAGAGGAACATTCTCGTGTAAGGAATTGTGGAGAATAATAGCTAAGATGGATATTAATGACATTAGGGATTTATGTAAAGTAGGTGATCTAGTTGGAAATAATATAAGGGGAAATGGTAGAACATATGTTATCACTATCTACTCCACTTTTCATTGTTTGAAGTCATATAAGATGTTTTTGAAAAAATTGAAAAGAATGATTATTTGATATAATAGTTGAGTTTTGAATATTTTGCGTTAAAAACTCTACTTAAAGAAGAAAGCCTTTGTTATAGGAAGAAATTAAAAGGGAAATTTTTCATGATTCCTTTCTGAAAACCAAGCAATTTTTGAATGTTATGAATAAAAGGTCCAACTTTTAAAAGAATAAATCTTTGATGTAGAAAGTATTTGAGATGGAAAATAATTTTACTCTTTTTTAGAGCTAAGAAATTTTGAATTCTTGACAAATGTTTTTAAGTTTATATTTCCAAAGATAAGGTTTTGGATTTGGTAATTTGTGATTGTGAAATTTTAGTTTTACAAGGAACGGTGGGTACTAAACCAATTTTTTTAATATGGAGTAGATAGGGATCACCACCTAATAAGATAGGTTAAAAGGTTTAGTATATGAATTAAATGGAAATAGTATTTTCAATCCGATCTAGAAATTTGAAATTAGTCTTAAACCTTCATTTGTAGAAGGTGGTAAACTTGTTAAGATTTTCCAAATCTATATTTGGGTTGTAAATTAGGTTGACTGTAGAATGAAAATTTCTATATTTTGATTTTAGAACGGTTTTTTTCATAAATTAACCAATTCTAAAATATGTATAAAAGCGTGTTGTCTGAATTAACAAGGGTTCTACCGAAAAGGGAAAGATATGTAGAAGATATGGATATTCTTTTCTATAGTTTACACTGTCTATTTTAATAAAACAAAGAAATAACCCCTTGTGACCTCAAATAAACCAAGAATCTCATTTGTGGTTAAATTATGAAAAAGTATAATGGTAATTCTTTTTAGAAGGATAGCTCTGAATACTAAAAATGTGGAAGTGTTCTGGTTTAGAAATTAGTAGTTAGAAATGTACACACACACATAACCATGCTTGATGACTAAAACTAGAAAATTATATATATATATATATATATATATATATCATAGTTTACAATTATATACAAATTTGTTAGTAATTAAAAGATTAAGATTTATGGACACTAATTACAAATTTAACAGGCAATAAATTTGTAGTTAGTGAGAGTTTAAGGAATTAAAAAGGGGACTGATTAGGAAAAGTTTAATATGGCATTTATGGAAGAATTGTGTCGGAGTAATAAATGGATTTTGAAATTTGTAAAAAATTAAATGAGTATTGAATAGAAATGGTCAAATTTTGACAATAATTCAATTGTTATGGGTATATCAAATAGACCGCATTTATTAGAAATCAAGAAAGGAAATTAAGGAAAGTGGGAAAATGGGGGAATCAAATATTAGGAATGTTTGTCCTAATTTGGGAAAGGATGTTAAGATATCAATGTCATTTACATCAGTTGAGGGAAAATGACAACTTCCAGCAAAAAAATTCTTTTAGAGTTTTTGGGCTGTAATCGCTAGTTGTCCCCTATAGTTATTGGAAAAGCATAAGATATGGTATAAGATATGGCCCAGCTTTGCCACTGTGTTGATTTTATGAATGAGATTAAAAAGCTTATTAAATATACGTGTATTAAGAAGCCGCACAAACAAAGGAATTTTATTGGGACACTTAACTAGGATAAACTATTGATAGGATGGCAGTTAATGAGTGAATTAAGTTAGCAACCAGAAATAAAAGAACGCTCCAATCCTAGAAATTTTAGGATTTTAAGAAAAACAAATTTTAGCTTGTAGAACGTCACTATTCATGAAAGAGATAGAACATAAAGGGATGTGAAGAGAATTTCCTGTTGGACAAGGATGAAGAAGAAGGTGGAAGAATTTTCCGTTAGGAGCAATAAGACCACATCATCTCTATCACGAGTTTATATCAAAAAGGTGATTTGACTTCATGGAATTTGGTTAGCATCATTAGTGATAGGAACCCATTATCTACTAGAAAATTTTGGAGGAGTTTGCAGACAGCTTTGGGAACTTCATTGAATCTTAGCACTGCATACCACCTGCAAACCGACGGACAAACTGGAAGAGTGAATAGGATCTTGGAGGATTTGTTAAGAGCTTCTATCATGGACTTTGGAGGACACTAGGAGCAAAACTTACCCTTCGTATAATTTGTGTACAGTAATAGTTTAACAATCGCATTTTTGACCATCGAAAGTCGACACCGAATACATCCACGGTATTCAAATCCAAAGCATCCAATCACCGGGTAGACTGTTATGGTAAAATAAAAAGAAAAGAATAGAGAACAAGGAAATCAGAATCTCACAGCAAAAATGACAACATATAATATAACAAAGATTGTAAAAACTCCCTCTCCAAAATACAGAGTACATCAGAGTTAAAAACAAACCTTATCGGGGCGACATTTATAAAATCATAACCTTACAATTTCTGATAGGTGTACAATATAATGAAGCGGAAAATAGAACACTACGAAAGTTGAACATCCAGCTCTTCTCCAAGAATTTCATATCGCCTAAGCAAACCTAGGAAAATACTTGGTCTGGCCAAAACATTATAATAAAATAACAAATGGATTAGCTTGAAAAACAGTGTGAGAAAATTCAAGTAATATGATAAACATATACAAAATACTATAATACTATGCCACTAAACGTGGAACGGGTTTTTACCTCATAAGAACAACATCCATACAGGAAAGAGTGGAAATAAACAATAGGAAACAGATCCAAATATAAAGGATGGGTACAGTAAGAAAAAATCCCATACTTAAGGAATGATAATAAATAGTATCCTAGACTTAAAAGAACGGAAATTATCTGAACAAAATCCAAACTAGAAAAACGGAAAAACACGGTTCTTTGCGAAAAATTGGACAAACACCTCTAAGATCGAATTTAACTAGATATTTAAGTTTGGTTGATGTGCAATTTTAATGTTCCAACACGTTAAAGGCTAGTTTTGGCAGTCACAGAACAGTTCTCAGATTCAAATCGAAAAGCAGTTGAAGGAGTAAATCACACAAAGTTTTATAGTGGTTCGTCCAGAATGTGCCTACGTCCACTATCCATATTATTCTTCTTACTTTAATTTGATTACAAGTACAAGTTGGATTAGAAAGAGCAAAAAAACTTGGAGCAGCTGGAGTGACTGAGTCTCATTGGAGTTTTCCCTCTTTTCTCAGAAATTCGATCCACATTGTTGTGAGGAGCTCTGGTATTTATAGAGTGGAGTTTGAAGTGTGGAGGTAGAAATTATAGCTTTCTGAAACTGGTTCGGCATCTAGGTTGGAGCTTGTTTGGCTGGGTCACTCTTGTGTGTCTGGTTCGATGCTTCTGCCTTTGGAGCCTCTTATTTGTCGGACCAAACAATTGGTCTGGCATGCCGTGTATCAGACCAAATGTTTGGTCCGATGTTGGATGTGTCATGCCGGACCAAACGTTTGGTTCTGCATATCAAAGAATACCGGACCAAACATTTGATATGCCGGACCAAATGTCTGGTCCGGCATATCCAAGAATGCTAGACCAAACATCTAGTCCGACATGCCAGACCAAATATTTGGTTAGGCATTTTGGTGAATGTCGGACCAAGTATCTGGTCCAGCAGCTCTGCCTTCTAAGTCATGGTCTTCTTTTTCTTCCTTTCCTTCCTTCCTCTCTGCTTGCTAGAAAACCGAGCCAACACTTGCCCCCCAAAGTATGTCGTGTAGTTACATGACATGCTTTGTTTGGTTTAGCACCAAGCTCCTACCACTGGTCGAAACTTGTGATCGTTTGCCTTCCTTACTTTTTCCTCTTTAAATATCGTTCCCTCTTTCTTATCCTTCTACTTTTATTTTCTTAACAAACTTCTCCAACTTATTTTCGAATGATTGAGGTCTAATTTGAGCTTGTTTATATCGCTCGAATCCAAATATCTCCGTGCCTTCATTGCTTGAGGTAAGCTCTTCTAAATCCGATCTTTGGCCTAGGGTTTTAGGGTTTAGATTTTCAGGGGTGTTCAGTACGAGCATGAAATGTACTGGCTTTGAATCAAGAAATAGAGGCGAGCGATGGTATTTTTTTAGAGTGATTCGGTGAAGAGGAAGGTAGCGCTGTTAGATGCTTTAAGGAAATATGGATGTGTATTAAGGATTGCAGAAGGTTGCCGGGGAGAGTGGAATAAGGCATGTGATCTTTACATCTCTACTTTCTATTGGAAAGCTTTCCAGGGGTAGCATGGTCTATGTGAGTATTTGGTCGCACAGATACGTCATTAGGTCGGTAGTTTGGAGTAGTTAGCACCTAGAGTTGAAGTGGATAAGTGGGTGTTTAGGCTTCGAATTAACTTAATTATCATCTGGCCGGTTTGGTTCGGCATTGTGATGTCATTCGATCCTTTAGCCAGGGTAATGCAAAAATAGTTAATCCAAGCATAGGTTTCACAGGTATGCCGAGCCAAAGGTGGGGATTCTTGAAATGGTAGCTTGAGTTTCATTGGTTTAGGTCAGGAGTATGGTTTTAACCGGGCTAGACGATAGGATGCTTCCCATGAATATTTTAACTTCCATTTATGATTGCACCTTTGTTGGACTTATGCTTGTGTTTTATTTCTTTATGCATAAATATGTCATCTAGTCACGAGCTTCGATCCAAGCATGCGTCCTCGCAACCTACTAGGGGTGCCCTTCTTCTTCTAATGTTCCTGTCAATCTTCCAAGACAACCCGTTCTGTCTATTCTTTTGTGGAGAGTTACGCTCCCAAACAGGCACTGGTAAGGTCTTTTTAGTGTTACCCCAGCATCCTAACAATAGAAAAGCTCAACTCCATAGCTACCACGTTCGGGATAGCACGTCAAGACTTGACACTACCCGGCCTAAGTGACAGTGCCTTCTTTCCCCTAAGTGGATATATGACATATAGTAAATACTATTGTATGTGTAGCACGATTCCTCCGCTTACTAATTGGATCGCTAGTTTTTTGGTTTACTTGAAAGTCGCTCCCATGCAGCTTTAACTGAACTCCTATGCCATCCTAACATGCTTATATCTGATATTCGTGAAGCGTTATCAGATACCCCTACCTACGGAGAGATCATATACTTGTATAATGTGAGGAGTTATCGAAAGGGGGGCCCTTCATCAGCTTAGAGTCCACTCACAAATTTAGGACAGTCCTTGATCTATACTCAATGTTTAACATGTTCAAGGAGTACTTCTTCGTGCATGATGACGTCGTTCCTCAACATGCTTTCACTTCTGGTGTAAGTCATCGTTATACTTTTTCTAAGCTTTCTATCGACTTGGTTCATTAATGCTCTATACTTTTCAGGTTGTGTGAAGGTAGCAGAGGACGTGGGTTTGAAAGAAATGGCCAAGGAAATACTAGCTATCCTGGAGGCTAAGAAGGAAGCCTCGTTCCTACTTCGTGACACAGCCCTTCGCTTTTACAACTTAATCAGCCTTGGTCAATCAGTGTTCAAGATCAGGCCAACCTTAGTCGAGAAAGCAGCGGGAGCCGAAGGAGAAGAGGGAGACGCGGATAAAGGCAAGGTTCGGAAGAAGAGGGTGATGGGATTGGATCCCCGAAGAAGTTGAGGCGTAAGAAGAGCGCGGTTCATCCTCCCCGTTCGGGGTAATCTTTGTGTATATGGGATGCTTCTTCCCTCGACGATGAGGAGGGTTCCCATTTAAAGGGAGAGAGCGAGGAAGAGGAAAGGTCAAACGGAGATTCTGAGGAAATGGAATCGGAGACTTTTGTTTCTCTGGACGTGGAGATCATAGGTAGCAAAGGCTTGGGTGCGACTCCCTTAAAGAATGCTAATGCTATGCAGGGGTAGGCCGAGCAGTTGGATCAATCTGAGCCGGCTCCTGGGCAAATTTTGTCGTTGGCCTCTCCTAAGAGAGTGTAGTTACGGGTGACTTGGGCGAAATGCAGCTTTTTCTAGTGCTAGGCGGAGTGGGAGTTGGGGAAGCATTTGGGCTTTTCCCAGGTAGTTTTGATTACCGTATGGATTTTGGGATACTTCTTGAGAACTTTTCTTTGACGAGTCCCTGTCTCCACTTGCTCCTCAATCTAATGAAGCCCAGTCGTCGTGTGTCCACCTTCCTCCAAGTGGAGCCCCCGTCCTAGTGTATTCCCTACTTGAGTGAGACCCCGTCCCGATCACTTGATCCAGTCTATCCTAAGGGCTCGTAGTGCCTCAGTGTCTTGCATGTTTTGGTTTTCTTCTTTATCCATTTCTCTATTCTAATGCTATTATTCACATTGTAGGGAAAAGAAGGCACCCGAAGAGGAATGAAATGTCCCGACGACTCGAATAATTCAAACGGATGAATGGGGCCTCCGTTTCTTTTAAGATGGCCACTAGAAAGGAAAAGACCACGCAAGGGAATGTTGTGGAGAGCCATGAAAATATCCCAGAAACATACCAGGTCCCCGGATAAGGGTGATACCTCTCCGAGTTTTGAAACCTCTTCTCGTCGCCATCGCCAAAATACAGCTTGTCCTGAAGTGCATGAGGTGCCCGATGACTTAGGGGAAGAAAATGTTTTGATACCTTTTTCTCAGATTATTAGTAGCATGTGCATAATCCCTTCGAGAGCCACCCTGACATTAACCCTGGCTATGCAGGTCGTCGTCTAGTGGATCCTAATACCGAGTTTCGTTTGCCTCAAAACCCTTCGGTCCGGATCTTGGATTAGGCAAAACCTCTCAACTTCGCCAACTTGACAATAAGGGTGGTCCAAATTACCGATGAGACCAGAAAAATTGTCGATTATCAGTCCTGCTTAGCTAAGGCCAATGAGGAAGTTGGGGGCGTCAATGTACGGTTTTGTTTGGAGATAGAAGATCTTCGTAAGGCAATTAGGGAGAAGGATGCTAAGTTAGAGGCGGTCGAAGCATCTCGCGCATCCCAGAGAAAGAAGACCAAGGAAGATACGACGAGAGCGGCCATTGACTAATGCAAGGCATAGATTGACGAGGCTATCAGTTCAGTAGATGGGGCTCGGCAGAAGGATCTGAAGTAGATCCACTCCATCAAGCATACGGTGAAGAAATCGAAGGAGGCCTTAGCTAAGCCGAAGAAGTCTTAGGGTGAGTGGCAGAAAGAAAAGGACTCGTACCAGGCTGAGATTGATAGGTTGAATGTGGAGCAGGCCCAGTAGAGAAATGACAAGGAATAGTACATGAATAAGGCGGTGTCTCTCCAGACCGAAGTCGAAAATTCCAGCAACTTTTCTGAGACGTTCAACCAGATGTTGAAGGATACTTATTATATGTTCTGGAAACAAGGGAACCTTCAGTGGGTGGATGATTATCCCTAGGTGATGGCAGGAATCCATGCTTGGCTCATTAAGGAAACTAAGGTTGCGGTTGCATAGTAGGAGGGAGCTGTATATGACGTTGAAAAATCAGTTCACAGTGGAAGAGACCAAAGCCAATGCCAAGGGGTATGAGTTGCTGGCGGAGGACATGGATGATAAGGATGGGTCGGATCATGAGGGGATTAGTGATCCATACTACATTACTGCAGGTATCTTGCCCCTTTTGCTTTAGCTCCATTATTACTTATCTTGGATTGTGAATCTTATGGCTTTCCTTAATTGCATCGTGCAGGGACATCTTCGGGACAGGTCGAGCCTTCAAAGAGTGTCGGTGAGGCGTCGTAAAAGGAGGACGAGTGTCTCGAGTGATTCGAGACTTCAAGGGGCATGGCTGGGGTGAGTAGGCTGGGCGATAAGCTTGTTCCTCCTTCCTAATTAAGGAAGTATTCTTTTCACTTTCTGCATGTATTTTTGAAGGATGTATGATTGTTCAGTTTTTGCATATATAAACGAAAAGCTTTGTACATAAAGATGTCAATGTTGTAATGTTCAATTTCTTTCTTTTGCATATTTATCTGGAATGGCTTTCATGATGCATGATTTTTGTAGTTTGCTTCATCATTTTTTAACTGTTTATGACTTAGTTAATCATTGCTATGTTCAGAGACACAGAAAACCATAAACACGTTATTATATTCAAGGCCGATCACGAACGATAACTACTTAGGCTATTGCCCACGTCGTGAGTATTATTCGATTTATTTTTTTGGCATGCGTAGTGCCGATCGTCAATTGCGAACTACCCAGGCTGCAGCCATGCCTTAATCATGGGGTTTATAGTCGATTCACAGTTTTTGACGAACCAAACGCCAACGATGAACTGCCAAGGCTATAAATCGTGCCTAATCTATGGCTTATGATCGGTTCACCATTGCCAACTTAGGGGTGACGATTGTCAGTAGTGAATTGCCAAGGCTTGTTTCGTGCTTCTTCTCATTGCTATCTTACTTTCACTGCTGCCGGCAAGTGCCTGTGATTGCTCGTGGTTGGTATAGTCATTAGATAAATAGTTAAATGAAAGAATGTTCAAATAAGACAAGTAATGCGAGACACCAAATTTTTATAGTCGTTCGGTCGAAATACACATATGTCCACTATTTTATTTTATTGTTACATTTAATATACATTTCTTTACAACCCAAGAGAAATAGTAGCGAAGATGTTGGAGATTCCATGATTTCCCAAACACCTCTCCATCTACCATCGACATGATGTAAGCTCCATTATGGTGATCCTTATGAACAAAAAATGGGCCTTCCCAAATTAGTCTAATGCTCCTGGTTGTAGGGAGACTCGCTTGAGTACCAAGTCTCCCTCTTGTAGAGCTCGAGGCTTCACCTTGGAGTTGTATTGCCTTTCTACCGTTTGTCTATGAGCAGCAGCTTTGAGGGCGACGTGAAAGTCGCTATGCTCCGATACCAATTGAAAGTATCTGTGATATAGGATCGTGTAATATGGATAAACTACTTATGCGGAAGAAGTAACTAAATAGTAAAAGTAGTAAAGTAAATGATACCAAAGATTTTTATACTAGTTCGAACTCCCGTTCTACGTCCAGTCCCAGACTCCTTCTGGATTTAAAATAGCAACCCTCAGTTAACCCGTAGGAATATGTTTACACCGCCTGAGCAACCGAACATGACTTCTACCGCCTGAGCGACCGAATAGGACTTCTACCACCTGAGTAACCGAACAGGACTTCTTTACAAATAACAAGAGTATCTGACTGTAATGTGCTCTTTGAATAGCACTGTTAAGTCAATTAAGTACAATCTTCCTATAATCTTCTCCTTGATGATAGATAGTGTAATGCGCCTAAGAATTATTGAAGATAGAGTAATCAATGATCAGAGAATGTAAGCAATTTGAGTGCAATTTGAAAACTAGAGAATAGAAAAGAATTCAAGAATATTAAAATAGTTTTCGGTTAATTTTTTGTCGAATTCTGTAATCTATTTATAGAGTTTAAAAGGTTGCAACCATAGATGAAAAACTATATTGAAAAGAACAGGTGCAACCGTTGATTTTGAAAACATTTCTCTTCGACGAAGAGAAGTGTCTATTCATGAAAGTAGCAGTTGGGAGTATTCAGCCGTCTGAACCAAAACAATTCAGCCATCTGAATTACATTAAAACGCAAACAGCAAGTTTTTAGGCTATTTTTGGCCTTATTCAGACGTCTGAATATATTCATTTAGACGGTTGAATATTGTGAAACAATATTTTTTTTCAGCATTTCAGATGTCTGAATAAATGTATTCAGCAGTCTGAATTCAGCCAGTTGTGCATGTTCATGCATTTGTGTGTATACATATATACATATATCAATTCACGAGATATTTTAACAAAATTCTAAATGAAATAAAGACTCTAGACATAACATAATCAGCTTCAAAATTTTGAATATGAATCTGCAACAAATCTCCTGCAAAAATTATTAGTATACACATAATATTTTATATAGCTTGTCATAATCAAAACGACGTAAAATCGAGATTCTAACATTCTTCCCTTTTTTGGATGATGACAACTATATAGTCATTAATATAAATATTCATATTCATCGACAAAAAGAAAGGAAAATAAAGTAAGAGGAATATTATTATCAGAAAAGAAAGCAATATATATAATGCTTAATTGAAATAGCATAAAATATTCATACAACATGACAATCATAATTAAAACAAACATAAACAATAAAATTAAAATTGACTAGAAAGAGAAGGACCATCATTATCAGAACTCTAACTGGAAGAAGACCATAGAAATGGGGATAGGTTGTAAGCCTCGGTGGATGTAGAACCGAAACAAGAAATTCTATCCCATATTATATTTAGAAATCCCCTGATCAAGTTGAATTTTCTCTCCGTTTTCTTTTCAAGAGACTTAATTCCTCGATGAATTTTCGATTAATTCCTAGAAGGAGTGATAGTAGCTTGTCTGGAGGAAGTGTCTAGGCCAATCGCTGGAATTGAATCATCGTCCTCTTCTTCTTCATGTTGAGTATGAGAAGAAGAAGCAATACTAGCGTCATGCGGTTTTGAAGTACCTTGTTGAATATTATGAGACCATTGTTGAAAGGAGATGATTTGTTATGGAGGAGGCCGGTGAGGAAGACCCTTCAATCCTAAAGTTTTTGCGCCTAACTCACTAATAGTCAAAAAATCGGAGTTGGGCATTAGAACACCAACATTGAGAAGGATGCGCATAATATAAGCACCATAATGAATGGTCTTATATTTTCTTCAGATTGTGATGTCTTGAAATTCATCCAAAATAATTTTGCCCCAATTCACTTGTTGGTTGGAGTAGATTGATTAAAGAGCTTGGAAATTTTCTTTATAAGCCATTTCATAACTCCCCGTTCTTGGTTGTAGAAAACAAATAAATGCACGGTGAATGAGGCGAGCTTGTGGCCTTAAGAAGGTAGATTTTAAATTAGTCAAATTTGTAAGTTGATCGGACAAGAAATGATGTGAAATTTCATCTCTGATCCATATTAACTTCAGTATCATCAATGTCAATTCCTTGATAGGGATAATTTAGAATATTACCAAATCTTTGTAAAGGCGAGAAATTTTTATGTCGCAAACTATTGACCAAGCATAATCTTGTCAATTTTGTGGATTATGGTGATCTAAATTCAATTTTGTAAGAAAGAGTTTGATAAAAAGATGATTAATTTTGACATTGTTAGGAGCATACCCAATTAGACTATCAAAATGGAATTGCTCTGCCAACTCTATAATTCAGTAGGCCATAAAATCTAGGAATTTCATGAACGCTCCTTCGAAGATGTTGGAGTTCTTCATAGAATTATACCGGGAAATTGCAACATCATTCCACAGCCATTGTCGAATTTGATCTTCTGATGGTCCAGAGGTTGATTCTCTAGTGTGTTTGGATCCTAGTGCCATTAGAGAGTAAAAAGGAAAGATAAAAGTTTGAAAAGCTTGAAAATAGCGGCTAGGGTTGTAAAATGATTGAGAAAGAAGTGAAAAAGTCAATATATAGAAGGTAAAAAGGAAGGGAAAAAGTGGGAAAAATAGAGGCTGGTTTAAAAAAATGACTCAGATGTAATTTAGCCATCTAAATATATTCATTCAGACGTCTGAATTGCTCCGAGTTTCAACCCACAAAGAAATAGTTCGTTTTCGACCTAATTTAGACGTCTGAATTTATGATTCAGCCGTCTGAATCAGGGGTTAAAAATTTTCTTCCTATAATATTCAAACGTCTATTTTATATAAAATAGCCGGTTGAATTTGCACAGAAGCTCATATCAGCCTATTGATTATAGCAAACAATATATATAAATAAATATTCTGAATAATACAATTTTCGAACAATAAAAAAAAATAACATATGAACAATAGTATATAAAACAAAATTAAAAAGATTTGGATGAAGAGCTTGGAGCATGATATGCATCTTCTTCTTCTTATATTTTAATGTTCTCTTGAAATGGTCGAAGTGGAAACCATCTATTGCCGTGTTCCCAAGAATTTGGTGATATCGGTGGACGTTGCGGTGATGCTTCCCATGGATTGAGATGATTTGGAGAACGAACGGGAGATGATTGATGAACTGTGTTTTTGGAGGAAGAACCATATAATTTTAACGCGACGTGTTCCAAAAAGCTTAACCGCTTGGCATTAACTTTTTGTTCATAGTACAGCTCGCGCTGTAATTCTAGTGTTTCCTGTTGATAGTGATGAATATCATTTATTTTCTCTTTTGTAGATGGTGAATCAAATAAGAGAGACCGTCTCGTTCTTGTAATAGGTGGAGTATATCCAACATGAGCGGAAGGTGGAACAATCGGAACCGATTCATAAACTGGTGTTGGAGTTGGTAAATTTACCAATCCCGAGGAAGGAGAAGTATAAGAGAGATCAGATGATTCTGAATTGTGTTGAGACGACATTTCGAGAAAAGTATTTGAAAGTTTGATTTTTATATGAAAGCTAATGCAAAAAAAAAAAAGAATGGCAGATATATACGTAGGTAGAGTCATATATAAATAGAAGAAATTTTATGGTTTGGATTATAATAGCCATAGAAAAAGTGGATGAATGTAAGGTTAATAAAAAACTACAAACAAACTAAAGTTTTATCAAAAGACAAAGTAGAGTAGTGGTAGAATAATAGACAATGGAGTAAGAGATCTCAAGTTCAAGTATTGGAAGACTCTCCTTTTTTTTAAAAAAACTTATGAATCTTTTAACGATACAATTCCTAATTCTCTTCTTAATTTTATAAATACATTTTTATTTAAAGATCTTGTAAATATATCAGCCAATTGATTTTCAAAGGATACAAATTCCAGTCTGGCTAAATCCTTTTCAATATTATCACGAAGAAAATGATGACGAATGTCAATGTGTTTAGTTCGTGAGTGATTTACAGGATTTTTGGATAAGTTTATAGCACTAGTATTATCACAGAAAATTGTTGATTTAGATAAATTAACACCAAAATCTTGAAGTGTTTGTTGCATATAAATGACTTGAGTATAAGCTAAAGCAGCGGAAATATATTCTGCTTCACAAGTTGAAATTGAAACACAATTTTCTTTCTTGCTAAACCAAGACACTAAAGAATGTCCAATAAAGTGACAAGTCCCACTTGTACTTTTTCGATCTGTCCGACATCCTTCAAAAATCAGCATCACTATATGAAACTAACTCAAAAGGGAATTTTTTCGGATAGAAAAGTCCAAAATCTTTGGTTTTGCTTAGATAATGCAATATGCATTTCACTGCCCGCATATGTGATTCTTTAGGATTTGCTTGGAATCGAGCACACAAAAAAACACTCATCATTATGTCAGATCTACTAGCTGTTAGATAAAGTAATGATTCAATTATACTTCAAGATAATTTTTGCTCAATACTTTTCCTATCTTCGTCTCTATCGAGATGAACTGTTGTGCTCATTGGAGTTGGTTTAGCAAACGTGTTTTCCATATTAAATCGTTTAATTAGATTATTACAATATTTTTCGTGATTAATAAAAATTTCATTTTCTATTTGTTTAATCTGTAATCCAAGAAAATAAGATAATTCTCCCATATGTGACGTTTCAAATTCTATGGTCATTATCTTTGAAAATTCCTGAAATAACTTTTCATTTTGTAGATCCAAAAATAATATCATAACCATAAATTTGAATAATTAAAATATCCTTTTTAGTTCTTTTAATAAAAAGAGTTTGATCAACCTTTCTAATTTTAAAACCAGAATATATTAGATAGCTTTAAAGACGATCATACCTAGCACGAGGTGCTTGTATTAGTCCGTATAAAGCCTTTCTAAGTTTATAGACATGTTTGGAAATTTTTCATGAGTGAATAAAGGAGGTTGTTAAACAAAAACATTTTCTTTTATATAACCACTTAAGAAACACTTTTAACATCCATTTGATAAAGTTTGAAATTATGAAAACATGCAAAGGCCAGTAAGATACGTATTGCTTCAAGTCGTGCACTAGAGAAAATGTTTCTTCATAGTTAATTCCTTCTTCTTGATTATATCCTTGTGCGACTAATCTAGCTTTATTTCTAGTTATATTACCTAGTTCATCTGGTTTATTTTTAAATACCCATTTAGTACCAATGACTTTTTGATCACTTGGTCTAGGAACTAGTTCCCAAACTTCATTTCGTTCAAATTGGTTTAGCTCTTCATGCATAGCTATATTCCAATAGTCATCAGTAGATGCTTCTTTTGTATTTTTGGGTTTGATTATGGAGAGAAAAGCTACAAGGCCTATTTGATTAAATTGATTTCTAGTTCTAACATGTGAATCAATTTCTCCAATAACATTTTCTACTGGGTGGTCACGTAAAATCCTAGGAGGAGATCTTAATTCATTGTCATTATGATCAATGTTTTCATTTTGTTCGATGTAATTAGATAAGTCTTCATCATCTCAAAACCATTTTGAGTAACTATATTTGTGATTGTCTTAGGAGTATTGTCAAAATTTTCTAAATTTGAAACTTTCATCGAATGAAACATGAAGTGTTTCTTCGATTGTTTTTGTTCTTTTATTGAAAATTCGATAAGCTTTGCTTCGATCTGAGTTTCCTATGAAGATTCCTTCATCGGATTTTGGATCTAATTTTCCAAGATGATCTTTTGTATTTAAGATAAAACATTTTGAACCAAAAGTTTTAAAATAAGAAATGTTTGGTTTTCTATGATAAAAAAATTCGTATGGAGTGTGTTCTGTTAAAGGTCGAATGGAGACACGATTTAGACCATAGCAAGCAGTTGCCATAGCTTCTGCTCAAAAATGTTTCGGTAATGTGTTTCCATTTAACAAAGTTCTTGCACATTTTTGTAATGTTCTATTTTTCCTTTCTACAACACCATTTTGTTGTGGTGTCCTAGGAAAAGAAAAATTATGGTAAATTCCCTTTTTATTACAAAAATGTTCAAATGCTTCTTTTTTTTATTCACCTCCAGGATGACTTCAAATATTTTTAATTTTTAATTTTTTTGAGATTTTGAATTCTTTTTGCAAAATTCGTAAAATTTTCAAAAGTATCACTTTTATTTTTTAAGAAAATAGTCCAAGTGAATCCTGAAAAATCATCTACTATAACAAATACATATTTACTATGATTTATATATTGAATTTGAGTTGGACCAAAAAGATCTAAATGTAATAGTTCTAATGGTTGTATAGTAGAAATATTTTTCTTTGATTTAAAAGAAGATTTTGATAGTTTTCCTAACAGACAAGCATCCCAAATATGGTTTACTTTAAATTTCATTTTTGGTAAACCTTTTACCAAATCATTTTTAGATAATTTATTTATATTTTTGAAATTAATATGACAAAATCTTTTGTGCCATAACCATAGATCATTTTCTTTGGCTATTAAACACATATTTGTATTATAATTTATATTCATATTTAAAACATAAATATTTTTATCTCTAAGGCCTTTAAAAATAAGATTTTTGTTTTGATCAAAAATACTATACTTATTTTCAGAAAAAGAAATATTGAATCCTTTGTCACACAATTGGCTAATACTAAGTATGTAGTGTTTCAAATTTTTAACTAATAAAACAACTGTAATAAGAGGTAAATTAGATATACTGTTATTGCTCACATCACCTTTGCCGATGACATATCCTTTGGAATTATCTCCAAATATGACAGAACCTCCATTTGAGTAGTTAACATTTGTTAGCTTCTCTTTGTTTCCTGTCATGTGTTTTGAGAATCACTGTCTCGTATCCATTTCCTCCCTTTTTGGATGGTTCTTGCAAAATATAGAATTAACATTGGTACCCACCATTTATTTTGGGTCCTAAGAGTTAGATCTTAGGAAGCCAAACCCAAGAGGGTTCAGAATTCCTTTTGAACTCAAAATCTTTGTTTTTATGAACAGTTTTTATAAAAGACTTTATATACTTGTTTCTTATTGAAGAATAATTAGTTCTAGGAACCCAAATTTTAATTGAAGTAGTAAAATTGGAATTTTTAGACCTAAGTATTCCAACTTTATTTTTATATGAAGAATTCCTATTATTTGGAATAATTTTCGAAGTTTGTTTATATCCTAGTCCTCTTTTATTTGAAACGGTTTAAGAATTTTCTATAATTTTTGAAAGATTTTCTCTATCTTTATTAAAACTAGAAACATTTTAAGTGATGTCTTCTAATTTTGTTTTAAGTCTAGAGTTATCTAATTCTAAAATCTCCATATTTGATTTAAGATTATGATTTTCAATTAATAAAGCATCATTCTTTTCTTCCTGAGTTTCTACCTCTTGACTTAGTAGAGGAAGTTGAGATGACATATTAGAATAAGATTCTTGAATAACTTGGAGTTCTTCTTCCAAAATTTTCTTATCATCTCTTAACATTTTTACTTCAATTTTAGTTCTCTACAATTTTTCAAGAGCTTCTTGTACTTTCTAATTTTGCCTTTTAATTTGTCAAGTAATTCTTAGTTGATTTCTAAAAGATCATTGAAAGTTAAATCACTTACCTCATCTTTTATAGCCATGAAGCAAATGTTGGCTTGTTCTGAATCACTGTCCGAGTCGTTTTTTGATGATGAGGATGATTATATATCGTCCTATGTGACTGAGAAAGCTTTCATCTTGAATCTATCTTGCTTATGCTTATACTTGTCTTCCTTTTTCTCAAGATAGTCTTTTTTTATGTGACCTTTCTTGTGACATTCATAACATTCTAGAGCAGATGTTGATGGTTTGTTTGTTTTGATATTGTTGCTAGAGTTGTTCTTGTTATATCTAAATTTGTTGCTCTTTCTAAATTTCAAAATCTGTTTGAAAATTTTAGCAATGAATGCCATATCTTCTTTATCTGAATTTGATTCATCTTTTTCCGCCTAGAATGTAATATTTATCTTATCTTGAGCATGTAATCGTTTTTCCTGGAGATTAACTTCATAAGACATTAGATTACTAATTAACTCTTCTGGTTTTATGGTCGAAATGTCGTTAGCTTCTTCGATTGCTAAGACTTTTCATTCCTATTCATCCATTAATGAGTTGAGGATTTCTGAAACAATATCAAAATTTATGTAAGTTTATCCTAATGCTTTCAAAGAATGATATATATCATGAAATCCAAAGTACATTTCATTTATAGTCTCATCTTGTTTCATTTTAAAATTTTGGAACTGATTTTTGAGGATAGAAATTGTACTTTGTTTGACTTTGTTAGTGCCCTCATGTGTAACTTTAAGAATGTACCAAATTTCATGACCAGTTTTACACCTGCTTATTCTATTAAACTCATTTTTGTCTAATGTACAATACAACTAATCAAAACTTTAGCATTTGCAGTAGCATCTAATTTTTGTGTGATAGACCATGCTGAATATTCAGTAGAAGGAACAATATATTCGGATTGCATAATGTTCCTGGTTTCATAACTACTTGCTTGTATATAGATTCTCATTCCAATGGCCCAATAGTTATAGTTAATTCGATAAAAAGTGGTGGCCGTGCAGTAGATTGTTCTTCTAGGAAGGTAGACTTAACAATAGTGTTGGTGCTATCTTCCATATTATGACAATATCAGATAACTATGTTACGGTTATATGATGACCAATGCTCTGGTACCAATTGAAAATCGCTATGCTCCGATCCCAATTGAAAGTGTCTGTGCTATAGGATCGTGTAATATGGATAAACTACTTGTGCGGAAGAAGTAAGTAAATAGTAAAAGCAGTAAAGTAAATGCAACCAGAGATTTTTATACTGGTTCAAACTCCCATTCTACATCCAGTCCCAGACTCCATCTAGATTTATACTAGTAACCCTCACTTAACTCGAAGGAATAGGTTTACACCGCCCGAGCAACCGAACAGAACTTCTACCGCCTAAGCAACTGAATAGGACTTCTACCGCCTGAGCAACCAAACTGGACTTCTTTACAAATAACAAGAGTATCTAACTATAATGTGCTCTTTGAATAGCACTGATAAGTCAATTAAGTACAATCTTCTTATAATCTTCTCCTTTATGATATATAGTCTAATGTTCTTGAGAATTATGGAAGATTGAGTAATCAATGATTAGAGAATGTAAGCAATTTGAGTGCAATTTGAAAACTAGAGAATAGAAAAGAATTCAAGAATATTAAAATAGTTTTCGATTGATTGTTTGTTGAATTCTGTAATCCATTTATAGAGTTTAAAAGGTTGCAATCATAGATGAAAAACTATACTGAAAAGAACAGGTGCGACCGTTGATTTTGAAAATGTTTCTCTTCGATGAAGAGAAGCGTCTACTCATGAAAATAGCAGTTGGGAATATTCAACCATCTAAATCAAAACAATTCAGCCGTTTGAATTAGATTAAAATGCAAACAGCAAGTTTTTAGGCTATTTTTGGCCTTATTCAGACGTCTGAATATATTCATTCAGACGGTTGAATATTTTTGTTTCAGCATTCAAACGTCTGAATAAATGTATTCAGCCATCTGAATTATGCCAGTTGTGCATGTTAATGCATGTGTGTGTATACATATATACATCTATCAATTCAGGAGAGATTTTAACAAAATTCTAAATGAAATAAAAATTTTAGACACAATATAATCAGCTTCAAAACTTTGAATATGAATCTACGACAAATTTCCTGCAAAAATGATTAGTATACATAGAATATTTTATATAACTTGTCATAATCAAAACGATGTAAAATCGAGATTCCAACACGACATTGTTTCTTTTCTCCTCGATCAGGTCGAGTGACATGCATAAGATCTCCTCGTTTTCTTCCGGATTGTAATGCATTCTTCGGTGCAAGTGGACAACTATTTCGACGAGGAGCATGGCTTCGGTTCCATATGCCAATGTGAATGGTGTGTGCCCTGTTGCGTTCTTGTAAAAAATTTGGTAGGCCCATAGTGCAGTAGGCAGTTCGTCGACCCATGCCCCCTTGGACTTTTCTAGCTTCGTCTTGATCAATGTCTTCAACACCTTGTTTACTGCTTCGACTTTTCCATTTGCCTAGGGATATGCCATAGCCGAGAAGCTTTGGGCAATCCCATGTTCATTGCACCAACTGGAGAATTCTTCACAATCGAATTGGAGTCCGTTATCTGATTTGATCGTCTATGGCACCCCATACCTGCATAAGATATTATGTATTAGGAAGTTTATCACCTTGGTAGATGAAATTTTTCTCAAAGGCTCCGTTTCGGCCCATTTAGTGAGATGATCACTACCACAATAGCGTATTTTGCTCCTCCTCGACCCATTGGGAGTTCCTCGATCAGATCAATTCCCGAGATGGAAAAGGACTAAGGGACGATCATCTGGATTAAACCGGTAGGTGGCAGTCTCGGTATTTTGGCAAATCTTTGGCATTTTCACATTTCATAGTAAACTCGACTGCATCCTTGTTCAGTGTAGGCTAAAAATATCCATAGCGTAGGATCTTTCTGGCTAGAGTTTGCCCTCCGATGTGATTGTCGTGGTTCCTCTGATAAATACTATTAAGGATATCTTTTGCTTCATTCTCGGCGACTCATCTTAGAAGTGGGTTGGAAAACCGTGATGATACAGTATGCCGTTCTGGATGGTGTAATGCGATGCCCTACTTAGGATTTTCCTGACTTCGTTCTGATCTGTTGGTAAGGTTCCTTCTTGCAATTATCTAATGATGTGGTCATCCATGTCTCCTCCTTTTCTGCGATCGCTATGATTCGTAAACACTCGAAACTCGGTGTGGATTGCCTCATGACGGGGGTTTTACCTATAATTGGCTTGGTTCTTACGCTAGCCCTTTGGCGAGGGCGTCCACCTCTTGATTTTCCACATGCATGATGTGTTTTATTACATAGTAGTCTAGCTCATCAAGGAGGGTTTTGGCCCTTTTGAGGTAAGAAGCAAGCTTTTGTCCACGAGTATTGAATTCTCCAAGGATCTGGTTAACAATTAGTTGTGAATCGCTGTGTATACATATCGACTTAGCTCCTATTTCTTTAATGATTTCTAACGGCTATTATTGCCTCGTATTCAGCTTCGTTATTGGTTGCGGTGAACTCTAGCCTCAGTGCATAGCTTAATTTCCTTCCTTGGGGAGTGACTATTATGACACCTGCCCTCGAGCCAAGCTCGTTCGACGCTCCATCAAACGAACATATTCCATTTGACAGTTTCCTCAATCCTTGCCGTAGCCTCCTCATCTCGCATTGTGAACTCAGTTACGAAATCAGCTATGGCTTGTCCCTTAAATGCAGTGCCCAGGTGGTAAGTAATGTCATACTAGCTCAGCTCAATGCACCATTTTAACAGGTGCCCTGACGTGTCTGGTTTATGTAGGACTTGCCTTAAAGGTTGATCCGTTAGATTTCTAATGGAGTGTGACTGAAAGTAGTGTCGTAATTTCCTAGATGTTATGAGCAGACAGTAAGCCTATTTTTCGATCTTAGGGTATCTAACTTCTATGCCCGTGAATCTTTTGCTAATAAAGTACATCGGTCTTTGGATGCGATCATCTTCTCATACTTATGTGGCACTTAGCACATGGGAGGATACAGCTAGGTATAAGTAGAGGCTCTCCATCCATCGGAGTCGAGAGTACTAGGGGCTTATGTAGATGTTTTAGTAAACTCTGGAAGGCCGAGTAGCACTTGTCGGTCTATTCAAATTTCCCTTTGTCCTTTTTAAGGGCTTCGAAGAATGGGACGCACTTGTCCGTCGCTTTCGATGTAAACCTGCTCAGAGAGGCTACCTTCCCGTTCAGGCTTTGCATTTCCTCCCGTGTGGCTGAGATTTTGACGTCTTCCAAAGCTTATAACTTTTCAGGATTCACCTCTATCCCTCTGGAATGCACAATGAAACCTAAGAATTTACGCGAAGACACCACAAAAGAGCATTTTAGAGGGTTTAGCTTCATTTATTGTTTGTGTAATACTTGGAACATCTCATCTAGGTGGCCCAGATGATCTGTTGCTCTTCTTGATTTGATAAGCACGTCGTCGACATGGACTTCCATGGAATGACCAATTTGCTTCTCAAAAATCTTATTAACTAGTTGTTGATAGGTAGCGCCGGCATTCGTTTGAAGGGCATGACCTTGTAGCAATACAGGCCTAGATCCATGATGACGCTAGTACGTTCTTGATCCGACACATGCATGGGGATCTGGTTGTATCTAGAATATGCGTCCATGAATGACAGCAACTCATGTGCGAAGGTTCCATCTGTCAGTCGGTCGATTCGGGGAAAAGGAAAGCAGTCATTGGGGCAAGCATCATTGAGGTTGGAGAAGTCAATGTAGGTCAACCACTTCCAATTAGGCTTCTTCACTAAGACCGGGTTGGAGATCCATTTTGGGCAAATGGCTTCACGGATAAATCCATTGGCAAGCAAATTCTTCACCTCTTCGTTGAGAACAGTTGGTCATTCTTTCCCCATGCTTCTTTTCTTCTGTTTGATCGGGATCTTGGTTGGGTCAACAGTGAGGGAATGGCACGATATTTTTGGGGATATTCCCACCATGTCTCCATGGGTCCATGTGAACACATCTAAGTTCGTTTGCAGTAATCCTATGAACTGGACTTTGAGGTTGTGGTTCAACTGAGAACCTATCTTTAAAAGCCTTGTTTTGTCGCATTTGTCTACCATCACACGTTCCATAGCCTCCAAAGGCTCGGCGTTGACCTCCTCCTCATTATCTCTGGGGTCCAACTCATTGAATGGGTCACTAGTATGTTCGAGAGGAGGGGCCTTTTTTGTTTGCTATGCTTCTGCATTTTTGGCACAGAAGGCGACCCCTATGCCTTTCCCTTTTTCCTTCTTGTTTTGTCGAAGTTCAATTATGTAGGAATCGCGAGCTGCGTCTTAGTCGCGTTCTACTTCTCTTATTCCATTATCAGTTGGGAATTTCATCTTCAAACACCATGGTGCCAAGACTATCTAGAAATCTAACAATGCAGACCTTTCCATGAATGCGTTGTAGGTAAAGTGTGCGTCCATCAGCGTGAATCACTACTACAAAACATGTCATTTGCATCGGTTGTTTACCCCCCTTTTGCATCAGTTCAACAACCGATGCAACAGGCTTAACACTTTTGCATCAGTTCTGAAACCTATGCAAAATGGTCCTTTTTGCATCGGTTGTTACTAACAACTGATGCAAAAAATCATGGTTGGTAGCTTGAACACAACCCCCATGTTGCATCGGTTGTAATGAAAACCGATGCAACAAAGAACTTGTTGCATAGGTTGTTGTTGTTGAAAACCGATGCAAACTAATCCCTCTATTGCATCGGTTTTTTATAACAACCGATGCAAACTAATACCTCTATTGCATCAGCTATTTATACCTAATGCAAAAAAGCCATTCTAAGAAACCATTATTGCAGTATTCAAATAGACTATATATATTATTGATTATAACAAACAATTATTGCATGAAATATTACAATCATTCAAAATAAAAATTGATGGCAAATACATAATCAGATTTTATAATTCAACAAAAGAATGAAAAACATAAATAAATTCCATAGTACATAATCAAACAGTCAGTAGTAAAAAATAAATGCAGCGTGTTATATGTGGACACAAAAATACATATATATATAGAGAAGAGAATGTATCGTTGACAGTGGATAAATTAAACAGAAGATGGTCTTCAAATGCACAAACCTTCATCCTATTTTGTACTTGAGCTACCTGAAGTTGAGCTGTGCAATCTACATATGCATATGATCCTGCATAATACAAACTGTGGTTAGCCATTTCTTTCTTTGGAGACAGTTTCCTGCTTATGACTTTCTTTCACTGGTTGTTTGTGAGAATGGAGTCAACAGCTAAAGGATCCGGTTGTTACAAGATACTTTGTAATTGAGGAATATATATTTGGTTTCATGAGAAATATTCATTTAAATAATTTCAACTATATGACACCTTTAGTCAACAGCTAAAGGAGATAATACTGAGATTATATGTCCCATAAAAACTAAACAACATGCTAGCCTACTGACCAATATGACACATTTGCATGCATATACTAATCGTTTTATCTTGATAATGTATTTATATATGGTTTGTTAGTGAAAGAAGCCACAAGAAGAACACAACAATTTGTTACTATTCGTGTATGTATGAACACTATAATGAGGATGGTGTCCAAATTCGTTGCTTAAAATATTTAATAGAAAAGATTACATGTTCAAATACTACTTCGAATGTGTTGTTTATGTATAATTATTCCAATCCGGATTAGAAATTTTCCAAAAGAATTAACATGTTAATGGACGTGGTTTATATTAAAACTTCAAGCAGTGATGATGAAGACCAACCCCAACCGTGCCCATACACGCACAAAACCTCCCCACCCCACCCACACACCCCAATGATGACTGGATCCAAATTTGGATTAGTGTATAAGGTCAGGATTAAAGAATTCAAGAAAGTACACAGTTATCGTATGGAATCATCCATTGCACAGTTTATGAGGTAATTGCCAGACATTCCATCCCCACCCCAACCTCCACCCCCAAACACACACATCACTAACCAAATGCAATTGTTGGCTATACGTTAAAGTATAAGTTAATAGGAAAAGTTAATTCTATTCTGTTATAATTTGTAAAATTATTCGTTTACCCTATTCAACAATCAATTTGGTTTTGGAGAGATGGTGATAATTTTGCACTATAACACATATTCGTACCTGGAATCTGAATTTATATTCATTCTCCAATAGAAGTTCACATTCACCAACCACCCTCTTCTACATATCACAACCATATACCACTTACCACCTCTGCAACAATTTCATTCATCTATCCATAACACTACAATCAAACTCCAGACTGCTGCAGTCACCTCCTTGTCCTCCCCATGCCTCACTGCTATTGTACACTGCCTAGATCCTTCATACCACGGACATCCCCTTCCTCAAACACTTCTCTGCCAAACTATCTGCTACACACCTGACCACAAACTTCACCACATAACCATATTCATCTGAATACCCATACACTTTCCATCAACTCTCCTCACAGTTCACAACTACACAACCCTGACTATCATATTTTACCCCCACATCAGTGCCAAAATACTGCATGCACATCAGTGTCTCCACTTCATCAACCAACTGCTACACCATATCCAATTCCAGACCACAGTTCTGCCATCAGTGCTGCCATCGGTTCCGCCATCTATACACATTCCTATAATCTCCACTACATTGTTCACTGTATTTACACTTCCAAACATTAGCTTCCTTATACCGCATCACTGCTTCCTCCATCAACCAACAGTTACCTCCGCAACATCTTACATGAACACAAACACTACATCCCTCTGCCTCAACTGTGCAGCGTGCTTTGCCATTAAATTTTCCCTTCCAACCATCAACAGTGCAACACTACCTCCCCCGCCTCAATTAAACCACTTCCTCCCTGACCACCTCCGTATAAACAACTGAATTGCTGCACTGAAACCACCATCCACTACATCAACTACCATTCTCCCATGTCCTTCAATAACCTGTCTCTTCTTCAGACTTCATCACTGCCACACCTTCATCTCCACACTCAAGCAACTACTGCTCTCTAAACATCACCACTTGAACCTCTCCGAACATCTCCATCCACATTATAGACAACGGTCACCACCCTGCACGTCCTCTTCACAAATAATCGAGCACCACCTGAAACAAACCAAAACAACCCAGACATTACTCCACATCCAAACCACCTACACTGCTCTCTCTGCCAATCAGCTTCAAAGCACCCTAAGTCAACCACAAACCAAAATCAACCGCAGACCAATATCTTCCTTTAACTTCTTCCACCTCTGTCATTCCCACATCTGCAAATCCCTGTATAACATCTACAAATACCACATCAGCAAATACCCACGTACTAATTTGCCAAAACTGTTGCACCACTTTTTTCCTCTACCATACAAGCTATCCACCAAGCGTCACTACCACATCGCTGCACATGCAACAAGTTTCTGCATACCCAAATACAACTTACAGCTACAATATGTAAAATGTATAAGAGGAGGAGTAGATGATTACTGGTGTTCGAGTTTGGCAAGATGAAGGCAATGGTCTTAATGAAGGGGAAGTGAGGCAGCAACAAGATGATAGAGATTGTTGGAGGAACAATGCAATGGAACCAAATGTATGTAGTGGACAGTGAAATATGTACATAACTGAACAGAACAGTACGTGCACTGCGTATTTGTATATTTTTGGTAAATGTAGACAAAAGAAAATGTAGATGCAAATGTAAAAAATGTAAAAGTAACAAACTATTTTTAAAATGTAAAATGTAAAAATCATGTAATGCTGAAAGTATGATGGAAGAATAAATATTAAAACTATATAGATAAATAAATTTTTAATTTTGAAGCAAAATTCAGCATGGTCTTATGTTGTTCCCTTGTACCAAGTTAGAGGTTGGTTTTTATACATGGATCCCCACTCAACATTTGAACTTGTGCTTACAGAGTGAATACTCTTCGCCTCTCCATGCAAACCAATCTACATCATCATTAGAATTACTCTATGTAACCCATGAATACAGAATATAGTATCAAAGAATAAATACCTGATAAGTCCATTGTTGCCAGGAAAGGTCTTTCTTTCTTTGATTGAGGCCAGTCAGAGTTACTGGACCTAATATCCCTGTATTCCATCTCTCATAATGGCTTCCAACATTCTGATTATTTTTGTAACGCTTAAATTTTCCTAAACCGATAATTTTTGAATTAAAATCGAATTGTACTGAAAAAACATACCGATAAACCAACGGAAACGCTCAACAAAGATATTTTATTTCTTCCTGCCCATAACTTTGCACTTCCTGTATAAGTCAGTTTTGGATAATCCAAACTTCCATATGCAGAGCCTATGAAAATGGCCACAAAAAAAATTTAATTTCTATTTATAACGATGATTTGTCTATAAGCAAATAGAAAACGTAAACCACCTGAATATTTTCCATTGATATAGACGTGCACAGCATGGCTAGCAGACATCACAGTAAGGATAGGATACTGACCAGTCTTTAGAAATCGTTCATCACTCGCTATGTCAACACTACAAATAAAAGATTATACACGAGCCCCTAATATTTTGTTTTTGAACAATTTTTTATTATAAGATGTATAAGCATACTGGTTCAGAGACTCACTATGTAGTGTACCACAAATAGTCAGATCGATCCCATGTAGTATTCAACTGCTCCAACATTCCTACCATTGTGAATGTGTTAATCATTAAAAGACTCATAATCTTCAGTATAGGTTTCCCAAGAAAAACCCCCAAGCCATTGCATTTTCATGGTTGAGCTTTGAGCTCCTATCTGCATTCTATGCGCATATAATTAAAACATATAAAGCATGTTTAATGCAGAAAACAAGAGCATAAATGACAAGTGTTTGGTACCCTTGCAGTGTTGAAAACTGTAGTTCTGCAATCAGGGAGAATGCTTACAGACCAAGGCGGGAGATTATAATGGATACCATTAAAAGCTACAGTTGCATAAGAACGAGAATCGTAGTTGGAAAGAAATGCAGCACAAGATGATTTAGATCTGTACACATGAGCCTGCGTAAAAAAATATATCAAAGCAATCAATTTGAGCAAATTTTGTTATACACGTTCAAGTACTGCATTTTACAACAATTGTTTACCTCCTGACCATGTCCAAGAGAGGTTACTGTAGGATCGGCAGCAACAAGAGAAGACTAGCATTGTTTAATTGCTCTGTGAAGGTCTCGCAAATGGCCCCATTTTGGTTCCCTTAATAAACCTGTAAGAAGACATTTGAAAGAGTTAAAAGTGTACTAGTAAGTATTTATTCAAGGGACGTATACAGCATATAAATAGGTTGAAAATTTTCTCAATTTTAAAGAAGAGATTAAAATATGTACCATATTCATCAATTGGGGCATCATAATCATAGCTAGTTGTTATAAAAGGGCCACCTGTTGTTCGGCCAAAATTAGTTCCTACATGGTACTGCATGAATCAAACGACGGCTATCCAATTTCTGTGGACAAACTTTCAATTGAGCAATTTTTTAATTACCATATAGTAATTGATAAATGATTCGCCTTTTAGTATGAATCTTGCAGCTGCAAAAGCCATGTCCTCAGCTGGTCTGTTTGGGACCGCACCACCAAAACTTGTAAACCTGAAATGTATCATGCATGAAGTATAAAACTATATCCATACACCCAAAAGAAAAAGGACCAAGTGTTGAAATTTAATCACATTAATTGAGATAGAGAGCAGTGATTACCATCCAGTCCAAGCCTCCGTCCACATCTTAGGCTTGTAGTCCTTATTTGGCGAGAAATAATCACAGTAAAAGCCATTGCATGTATTAATCTGACATGAAAAACGCAACAAATATTATAAATAAACAATAGTAATCTCAAACAAGAAGAACTATGCTACGATTAAAAAATTCAAATTTATTTCAAAGCATGTCAAATAAATACACATAATCCATGTTGGTAAAAGATCTATAAAATAAGAGAAAGCGATGTTTTAACTAAACATCAAGTAACATGACAGAAAGCATACAAGGTATCTAAGTTCAATCAGAAAGGTTAGTCTTACAATTAAAAAGGAATAGGAAATTTTATCAAATCAACTAAGAAAAGAAAAGGTTCTCCGTACTGATATCTTTAATTATAATAGGGAATGGTACCGAACTGACACTGATTTTGATACAAATTAGCCATCAATTTGGTAAAAAGGGGTATCAAGTTTATCTAATTGCGATTAAAAAACTTCCCCTTCTCCACAAATTTTCAACGCAGTCTCCACGGCAAACTCAAAATTGATCGCTTTTAGGGTTTCGGTAGCCAAATCTAATCGCGAAATAATGTACGGTGACAATTTAGGGTTTTTTTGTTTCGAGGCAGGCAAAATATTTAAGGAAAAAATGGGAGCGGGGAAAAAAATTGAAAACGCGGGAAGTAAAAGGTGAGCAATGAAAAACCTAAAAATTGAAATTGCATCGCCTGGTTACGGAATGAATGCAATTTTTTTATTTAGGATGCAAATTAAGATAGTTGCATCGGTTATCTTTAAAACCGATGCGACTAAAACTATTTGCATCGACGTATTTGCATCAGTTTTTGGTGACAACTGATGCAAATATGATTTTTTTATTACCTATTGCTTTCCACGTACCAATTGCATCGGTTATTAAGATAGAACTGATGCAAATAGTTCTATTTGCATCAGTTTTTACTTCAACCGATTCAAATGAGGCGATGAAAATGGCCTATTTTGTAGTAGTGAATGTTTGCTTTCGGACGACTGATCAGGGGTGACTTCCTAGCTCAAATAAACAAGTCCAGTTGTCGAAGCAGCATCGTGGCTTCCCCAATGAACCCGTGTAAGGGATTATGGCACGGGAATACATCTTTCATTGATAACTTCATTTTTTTGAATGCATGTTTGAATAAAATATTCACCAAGCTTCCCTTATCGACTAAAATGCGAAACACCTCTACCGGGTTGATTCAAGCGGAGATAACCATGGGATTAGTGTGCAGATACTATTTTCCAACCAAATCTTCATCGTTTAAGGTTATGTCGACCTTTTCTCTCTGTTTAGCGATGCATCCTTTAGTTATGGAATGAACATATTCTTCCCTGTCTTTCAAGGATCTCCCATACCTCTCCATTTCGGCCCAACTTCTGTCGGCTATATGTGGGCCTCCAGATGTGGTGTGTACATTTATCTTCTCTTGGTTGGAGTGGCTTGTACTCACTCCCTCCTTGTTGTTTCCTTACGGGGGTTGCCCAGATCCTTCGTGGGCCAGCGTGGAAGAATTGCATCCTTTCTGCACGTATCGTTCTAGTTTCTTTTTCAGATGTATTTCTCAATGATATCCCGCAAATTCTGGCATTCTTCGGTGCAATGCCCATGAGACTCGTGGAAGCGATAATATTTTCCTGTTCTAATTGTGGCTTCTGACACTTTTTTGTATGGAGGGCGTTTGTATTTCGACTGGTGTTGAGTAGCCATGTAAATGTTCTCCATAGTGTCGTTTAGAGGAGTGTATGAATCGAATCTCGGTCTAGGTCTATATGATCGCTTATTGCTTTTTTTAGTTCCAGATTTGCCTTGATGGCAATTTTTTCCTTCGTTGTCTGGTTTATTCCCTTCCCCTTAAATTGGGGCATCCATGTTTCCTTGGACGCTAGAAGCTATTATGGGTTGCTCACAATGTTGGTGGGCCGCTACGTCCTCCAATCTCATGTACTTTCTAGAATTCATGAAAGAAATCCTAAAGAGTTAGAGGCTTTTCCTTCGTCAATCTTCATGCGAGCTTTGAATCTAGATAGACGCCTCCGCAAAGTGCCATCATTGTAAGCTTTTCATCGACGTTTTGTACTACTAATGCTGCAACGTTAAAATTGGTAAGATATTACTACAACGGTTCTCCTACCTATTGTTTTATGTTTGATAGGGAATAGGCATCCTTGGTCTGTTTCACGTGGATTCGAAATTGACTTATGAATTTTTCCTTCAGTATTTCCTAAAAGCAAATAGAGCCATGGGGAGGGCGACAAAACCATGTGGTTGCTATGTCTGATAGGAACCGTGGAAAACATTACATAGCTTACCCTCTGTTGCTCCATTCATGAGCATGTGCTAGGTGTAGCGCTGCAAGTGGATGATTGGATCGAATGTGCCTTTGTAGGGATCCATAGTGGGCATCTTCCATTCTTGAGAAGTGGTTGTCACTTCTATGTCCCTGGTGAGGGCTGGATACCCTTACCCCTATCCCTCTTTTGAGTTATTCATGCCTAAGATATTCCCTGAAGAAGCGTGTCATCCTCTCCTCGGACTTTGGAGCAGCCCTAGGAGAAGTGGAGGCTTGCCTTTGATATTGATAGTGTTTAGAACCTTGGTTGAGGCTGGATTGGCAATGGTTGGCACGAAGCATGACAGGGTCAGCCATAGTCGGTCCTTGCCTAGTGCCCCCTTGATTGGGCCCAGTTCTTGATGCTCTTTTAAGATCGGCTTCGGGCTGAGTCCAGGTTTAGCTTCGAGTTCTTGTATCTTCTTGATTGAATTCTTCCTTTGAAGGGGATATGTTCCTTCTACATGACTCTTCAGATTGAGACTCGCCTCGAGATTCAGTGTTATGAGAGGATTCCTCCGTGCCTCTCAAGCTTGTCATGAGTTGGTCCACTAAAGCTTTTTGCTCGGCAATGAAGCGGTCAGTCATCTCATTCACAACTCTGTCTAAGTATTCTCAGGTGATAGCTAACTCTGGAGGTTGAGAGTGGATAACTGGGTTTTCTTGATCTTCTTTGATGGGATTGAGTGTACTGGCAATGGCCTTACTCTTACCCTTATCATTGTTGTGCCTAGAGGGAGCCATGTTCTAATGTTGAGTTATGGTTTGGAAGGAGAGTGGACAAAAGAGTTCGGCTCTCCATGCAGCCCTCAATGAAAGCACCAAAAATGTTTGCAAAAAAATTGGACAAACACCTCTAAGTTCGAATTTAATTAAGTATTTAAGTTTGGTTGATGTGTAGTTTTAATGTTCCAAGTAGTTTTTGTAGTCACCGAACAGTTCTCAGATTCAAAATCGAAAAGCAGTTGAAGGAGCAAATCATACAAAGTTTTATAGTGGTTTGGTCAAAACATGCCTACGTCTACTGTCCGTATTACTATTCTTGCTATGATTTGATTACAAGTACAAGTTGGATTAGAAAGAGAAAAAAAATTAGAGTTGCTGGAGTGACCGAGTCTCAGCGGAGTTCTCCCTCCTTTCTCAGAAATTCGGTCCCAATTGTTGTTGAGGAGCTATGGTATTTATAGAGTGGAGTCGTGAAGTGTGGAGGTCAAAATTTTAGCTTTTAGAATCTAGTTCGGCATCTGGATTGGAGCTTGTTTGGCTTGGTCACTCTTATATGTCTAGTTCGGTGCTTCTGCCTTTGGAGCCTCCTATTTGTCGGACCAAACATCAGAGAATGCCAGACCAAATATCTAGTTTGGCATATCAGAGAATGCCGGACCAAATACCTAGTCCAAGATATCAGTTTGGTCTGGCATATCCGAGAATGCCGGACCAAACATATTGTCCGGCATGTCGGACCGAACATCTGGTTTGGCATTTTGGTGAATGCCGGACCAAACATTTAGTCTGGTAGTTCTGCTTTCCAAGTCATGGTCTGCTTTTTCTTCTTTTCCTTTCTTCCCTTGACTTGCTGGAATACCGAGCAAACAATGGCAGAAGTTAAAAACTTGAAAGAATGGACACAAATAGTTAAATATTAAGAAGAGCACAAGGCATTTCTCAATGTAATTATGAAAACAATTCAAAAACTTGAATTAACAACAGGGAAAAAGAGAAGTTTTTCCAGCAATGACTAGGAGGGTGCGCCCTCCTTACCGAAAGTATACCTTTAGAAATATACTTGAGAACTCCGATGGCTCTCGGAAACCTCCAAGTCGGACCCCGCAAATTGTTATAGAGTATCCTAGTATTTCACATTTGTATGTGCAAAACCGAATCTAATCTAGAGTGGATGTGAAAATACTCTATTAGGAGAAACCCCCATAGGTTGGACCCCACTCTCTCTTTAGATTTAGTCATTTTCAAAAAAGGATAACAAAGCCCAAATGAGCAACACATCGTCTTAGGTGACGAAATACAAAGATGATAGAAGAATCGAAATTGATAGTCGATAAATCAACTACCGAGAATAAAAAAGTGATTTGTGTATGACAATTAAATCTCATACACTTACCACCAGTTAAGTGAATCAAACTTTTAAAACATTTGATTCACATTTGGGCTTGATTTTCACATTATAAATATTTTAAAACATTCGAAAAATTCACTTTGAAATATTCTTTTAAAAGGACAACTTATAATACAAAGCGTATGGGTTAGAAAAAATGTCATTAAAACATTGCTTACTATAAAAGCAAAACAATTAACACTTAGTTTTTATTTAAACAATCCCTTTTAAAGGATTTTCCCATTTATATACTATCATTTATAATTCAATGCAACACTTATTATCCCAAAGGATAATATATCACTTTAAATACCTTTATCAATTTAAAGCAATGTTAATTTATCCCAAAGGATAATTTTTATATATATAAGTCCTTTATAATTTTAAAACCACATTAAGTTCTCAAAAGAAAATAAATTAAATGGTCAAATCATTTTATAAATTTTAAGACAACATTAATTATCCCAGAAGGTAACTAATCAATTTATACTCTCTTTTAATAAACCAATAAATTATCTGTAGGACACTTTCGTTAAATTAGTTCATTAACTTTGAAACACTAATTCTGTTAATAAAGTTTAAACACTTTATCAAATCAGTTAATTAACTTCAAAATAGTTCTATCAAATCAGTTTCTTAAATTTAAAATAGTTTTATTTACATAAGTTAATTGATTTCATCATTATTAATTAAAATGATTATTTAACTTTAAATACCATTAACTAGAATAATTAATATACTTCAAACATCACTAATTAAAATGATTAATTTTCTTTAAATATCAGTAAATTGAACGATTAATTAAAATCCAATATCATTTATTAAAATGGTTAATGAAATTCAAATATTATTACAAAAAATGAATAATAAAACTTAAATACCATTAAATAAATGACTAATTATTTTTAAACATCATTAATTAAAATGATTAATTACTTTTAAAACCATTAATTAAAATGATCAATTAATTTCAAATATCATTATTAAAATGATTAATTTAATTCAAATATCATTAATTAGAATGATTAATAAAATTCAAACATCATTAATCAAAATGATTAATTACTTAAACATTATTAATTAAATGATTAATTACTTTTAAGCATCATTAATTAAAATGATTAATTACTTTCAAATATCATTAATTAAAATGATAATTTAAGTACAAATATTATTAAATAGAATGAGTTATTAATTTTGTGAAAATAGAAGCTCAAGTCAACATACACAAAAGTTTAAGGGGATGAAATTCAATAAATGACGGTTTGGCGAAAATTGCTATAGCAACACTTAAACAATCCAAACAAAATGTCACAACTGTTTTCAACCAAACATCAATATAAGCAATGCAAGAATGTAAATAAATCAATAGGGTGAGAAACCCGTTAAGGTCACTCTACAAATGTTCCCTGCAAAACAATGGTTATGGACAGTGTATAGCCATATGGATTCCCTGCAAATTAGATAATATGTTTTCTGTTAACCAAAAAAATCCAATCCAAACAATCAAATCAAACAATAATATAAATTAATCATTCAAGCATTCAATAATAATCTATAGCAACAAAGATATTATATAGTTTAATTAAAGGTGACTTAACTCGCCAAATTTCCAATTATCGCCGAAGCGTTCCGGTTTAAACTAAAATCGAACGGGCGTTCGGTTTTAGCATAAAATTCCATTAACTCCAAACACCACTAATCCAATTCCAAAACGTAGATAATGCTTCCGCTAGTGCAACAAAATCGATCGCATTCAACCTTGTATTGACCAGTTATTGCATTTATAAGATTTGGAATTAAATAATAAAATTAATTCCTTAATGAAAATCATTAATCACTAATTACCTTTTCCATCCCCAAATTAGCCCTAACACGCTTCAAAATCATGTTCTCGAACAACTATAGTCACCTCTGTTCACTTGCACTTCATCGCGGCTACAAAATTTCTCCAGCCGCTGCACTGCCATGGGTGATTGCCCTGAATCCTACGCTCCTAAAGACCCTGGCCTTATCCCCTGAATCAGTGTCACCATCGAGAACGGGCTTGAAATTGCTATGCCGATCAACAGCAGATCCCCACCGCCCCCTCAACCATTCGTCGATCTACCAGCAGCGATGGACTCCCTAGGCCGCCCCTCACATCTTTCATGTTGACCCCTTCACATAGTTTGGCTCCTACGGTCGTGGACCATCTCGGCCATTGGATGAAGGGAAGTATAATAGCGGTCTAGAGTTTAGTTTAGGGTTGGGGAAAAAAATGAGGGGTATGGGTCCTTTTATAGGAAATTTATCTAGCACTATTCATGCCCAAAATTTTACGAACTCCAATATAGGCATGTTCGCTGACAATCCTAGCTAAATACCTCTATTCTGAACTCCATGGAACTATTTTCCAATCCTAATTCCAACATATACAAATGTTAGCTTTTCTAGTCGCTCGATTTTATGAGCCAAACTCGACCTTCAAACTCCAAATCAAACAATCGAAATATATCGATTCTTATACTCATTCTGGCTCGCTTGGACCATCCGGACCCAATGAAAATAATTCCGAGTCCTAAAAATTCAATCTGCAAAAATTAAGTTTTTAGCTCATCGACAAAATAAACCAATTGAATATTTAAACATCCAAAATTTAAATATTCGTAGCACCCTAAAAATACGAATTATTACACTCTCCCCTTTCAAAGAGATTGCATCCCCAAAATCCTAAAGGACTAAGCAACAACCCTATCACCAAGCATATTTGATGATATATAAATCATCTTCAACTTATGCCGAACTAGCAACTCCTCAATAACCTATCCTGGATACCATCCTACCTAGAAGCACACATGTCGGCCAACTTGGCACTCTTACCCGAATCGAGCTATAAACACTTGAAACGGATAATTAACAACAACTTCATCTATGATGACAACTTTCCATATCGAAACTAAAATTGCTAAGTCACTCAGGGCAATTCTTATGATCTCTGCCACCGATTCTTTTGACTGTCGGTGATATCTAAAATCCTTGCGCTAACTTTCCTTATAGAGAGTTCTTATCAACACTTAAATTCCTAACGCCTAAGTTTTTGGAAAATTTCGGCAGCACATCCTTTGTGCAGCTAGATCCAAAAAACAAAAACTTGCCACAATTGGCCCAAATCATCCAAAAGAAAAAAAAAAGTCAAAAGGTGGCATCCAATATCTACGGCATGATACCATCAACCAATCACTATCTACATACCTCTTTGGCATTTGATTTTCTTAGCAACCCAAAACTATCTCAAAACCAATGCAACTGCGCAAATAATCCAATAGTAACCTCTTGCTCCTCTATACTTACATAATCCAAAAGAGAATCAGGATAAAAAAAAAGGGCAATACACTACCTATTCTTATCATAAGCTCAAACAACATAAACAATGCAAGAACATCTGTAACAAGGCAATATGATGCAATAGATAATAACAAGGCAACCCTACATGCAAAAAAAAATTAGCAAAATATAAATCTATATGCAACTCTAATGAATAAAGCCACATGCATACAAAAGCGACAAATCAACCATATGAACAAATATAGAGAATACTCTGCACATCCAGTCTTTTCTAGAGATAAATTTAGAACTAAATGCCTGGATTTTTCTGTTAAATTTTTTTTTCAAAACTATTTTCCAGAAAAAAAGTATATATCAAGACTAGATCCAACATGACTAGGAGGGTGCGCCCCCCTTCCAAGCATGGTATAACTCTAAACAAAAATAATGGAGCCTCCATTGGTATTCTGGTACCTCCTAAAAACAATAGAGTCAATACACCTGGCGAGTCCCAAAATGGAAGAAACTCCTAATTGCACTTTGATTTTACTAATTCATCGCAATAAATAAAAATATTTGTAAAACACTTTGCAAATATTTATTGGAACAAATTCTAATTTTTTCGAAACAATAATATTTCTCAAATACTTCAAACTATACTATTATTATTTCTTCCACAATCATTTTAAAAACTCTTTTAAAACAACGTCAAAACCATCAGGATTTAATTCCTAATAAACAACAATTTAAAAACCACTGCTATAAATTCAAACTTTATAAACTATGGTATATATAAATCACATGATCAAACCAAATTCTGTATAGGAATAAGCAATCACTTAACATTATTAAAATGTTAAATGACAAACAATCAAATCTTAGCTTAGGTTCAAAACTTTCTTGATTGTCCAAAAATATAGATAATTCCCCAAGCGTATCACTTTGCTCATCAGCCTTTGGTTATTACTTAAAAGACATCTAAGTTACCTAGGATAAAATCGAAAGTAACTTTCTAGAAATATTGGTTTCTTAACTATACCATTTTTTTTAAATCACTTATAATTTATATTCAGTATTTTATGAAGTATTTCATAAATTTTTGCTTCTGTTTATAAATATTTTACAATGGCATTTCTTTATAAAACAACAAATAAAAGCTTACTCAATTTTATTTACTTGTATAATACCTTTCTAAATCCTAAGAGTATACACACAAAAAAGGCCAATTCTACTTTACTTTTTAAAATTTAGATGGAGACCTAATCAAAATATTGGTCTTTTAAAACTGAGTCAATCTATCGACCTCTTTACCTTAGAGTAAGCTAAGGAAAGATAGTTACATGTTGTCCCCATATTACCAAATAGGATATACAACTTAGAAATTTAAACAAAACTACGGTTTTAACAAGATAAATTAACCGAAACCTATCTATCTAATTTAACCCATTCAAAACTTTGAGTTAAATTATTTCTTTTTTATTCAAGAGTTAGATAATTTACATTCATCAAATTATTTATTAGTATACCTTTTTATTTTCAAATCAATTTCCTTTAAGGAAATTTAAGAATTAATTACCTGGTTTTTTTCCTAGAATCATTTTTGAAATCATGCTACAAATATTCAGATACATAAAATAAATTTAAATCTTTATCCACTAACACTTGCTTCGGGTTCATTTGGATTTGAACTCACTTTGATCGCACAATGATAAAGAGAATAATTTACTAAATATCCTATAACATTCGCCTAAGCAAACATCTGATCGCCACTTTGCAGATTATTCAGATTACCACAAAACTAATCAAGATGTTTTCCTCCGAATTATCCCAAAGAAAATGCATTGCGTTTAAAATTTCTCTTCTAATACATACATACATACATACATACATACTTCTAAGTAGTGCTGCTATATTTTTTTTCAAATACCTTTCATAAGTATTTCAAACGACTCCAGGGTTTAAATTCAAAAATCTTTTTTTAAACACATTTTATAAATCAAATTTATATAAAATTGAATTTATATAAAATTATTTCATATTATAATAATACTCCTTTATTGTAATAAAATTTTCTCAAATATTTATTCTCTAGATTTCTTATCCTACCATTTAGATTATATGAAACAACTTTTATCAAAAGTTTACTTCTAACCAAACATTGTAACCAAACAACTTATCGTGAAATTATGAAACTTATTTCACAAGCAGTTCTTTTAAAATCCAAAAAATAAATGTTTAAAATAAGCTAAGCATAAATAATCAGCAATCAACAAACGACAATCAAGGCTCCTAATATAGTCGAGCGTGACTAATCAAACTACAATGATAATAAATAAATATTATCACATTCAAACAAATAAACACACTCTATAACCATATAAATTTTGAAAATTATTCCTTTATATATAAAAAAATACAAACTAAGGTAGTATTTCATTTACTAATTTTTAAAAGTCAATATCATGTATGTTTTCCGTATTCAAGTGTTTAGAAATTCTGATCGACATCTTAGCGTCCCACATCTCGACCAGAATTCATAAACAACCAATAAATCAATTAACACAATACACTTTTATAGCGTTAACAAATATGCTCCCATATATGTAATACTCTCAACTCATTCTAGGGTGTCACTTACCCTATCTCTAAGGAGCCATACCCTATGAAAGCCAAGGTTCTCGGTTAACCTTCAGCTCTGATACCAAGTTGTAATGACCAACCTTTTCGACCATCAAAATTCAACACAAAATACATCTACGGTATTCAAATATCGAACATCCAATTGTTGGAAAGGCAGATTGTTAAAGTAAAATAGAAAGGAAAGAACAAAGAATAGGGAAATAAGAATCTCGTAGCGAAAACGATAAAATATATTATAACAAAGATAGTAAAAACTTTCTCTCCAAAATACATAGTACATAAGAGTTAAGAACAAGCCTTATCCGCTGGACAGTTATATAATCCTGACCTTATAATTGCTGATAGGTATACAATATAATACAAAGGAAAATAAAATACTACGATAGGTGAACATCCAGCTCTTCTCTAAGAACTCCATATTACCAAAGCCAACCTGGAAAAAAACTCGGTCTGACCCGAGCATTATAATAAAATAACACCCGGATCAGTCTGGAAAACCAATGTAAGAAAACTCAAGTAATATGATGAACCTATATAAATTCTGTGAGACCATGCCGCTAAAAATGGAATGGGTTTTTACCTTACAAGAACAACATCCACATAAGAAAGAGTGGAAATAAACAATAGGAAACAAATCCAAATATAAAGGATAGGTAATAGTAAGAATAAATCCCATACTTAAAGGATGGGCATAAATAACATCAAAATCCAGACATAAAAGAATCAAAATAATCCGAACAAATTCCAAATCGAAAAGAATAGAGAAATAAGGTAAAAGTCCAAAATATGAATGAATGGACACAAATAATTAAACATTGAGAAGAAGAAAAGGAAATTCTCAATGCAATTTAGGAAACAATTCAAAGATTTTAATTAACAACAAGGAAACAGTAGTTTTTCCAACAATGACTAGGAGGATGCGCCCCCTTACTTAAAGAATACCTCTTGGAATATACTTGAAAACTCTGATGGCTCTCGAATACCTCTAAGCCAGACCCCGCCAACTGTTATCGAGTATTTGAGTATTTCACATCTCAATGCGCAAACTGAATCTAATCTAGAGTGTATGTAAAAATACCCTAATGGGAGCAACCCTACATAGCTTGACCCCACTCACACTTTGAGTTTAGTCATTTTCAACAAAGGATAACAAATCTCTAATGAGCAACACATCGTCTTAGAGTGATGAAATACAAAGAAGATAGCAGAGTCGAAATTGAAGTCGATAAACCAAATAACGGAAATAATAAAGTGATTTGTCTATGAGAATTAATTGCGTAGACTTATAACCAATTTAATGAATCAAACTTTAAAACATTTGATTCACATTTGGTCTTGATTTTACATTTCAAATATCTAAAAATACTCTTTAAAATATTCTTTTAAAAGATCAAATTATAATACTAAGTACATTAAAACAAAGGTCAGAAACAAATGTCATTAAAACATTGCTTGCTATAAACCCAAAACAATTTACACTCAGTTTTTCTTAAACAATCCCTTTTAAAAGATTGTCTCATTTATAAACTATCGTTTATATATTCAAAACAACTCTTATTATCCCAAAGATAATAATCAATTTAAATACCTTTGTCAATTTAATACAATGTTAATTTATCCCAAAGGATAATTCATACACAACTCATTTATAATTTGAAAACCACATTAAGTTTCCCAAAAGAAAATAAATCAAATTTTAAATCTTTTTACTAATTTTAAAACAATATTAATTGTCCTGAAAGATAATTAATCACATTTCTAATCTCTTTCAATAAACCAATCAATTATCTTTAGAACACCTTTGTTAAATTAGTTCATTAACTTTGAAACACTAACTCCTTTAATAACTTTTAAAACCCATTTATCAAAACAATTAATTAACTTTAAAAGACTTACATTAAATCGGTTAATTAACTTTAAAATACTCTTATTTACATAAGTTAATTAACTTCAATATTATTAATTAAAATGATTTACAACTTCAAACGTCATTAATCAACATGATTAATTTACTTCAAGTATCAGAAATTTGAATGGTTAATTAAAGTCAAATATCATTAATTAAAAAGGTTAATTAAATTAAAATATCATTAATTAAAATGATAAATAAAATTCAAATATCATTAATTAAAATGATTAATTACTTTTAAACTTCATTAATTAAAATGATTAATTACTTTCAAATATAATTAGTTAAAATGATTAATTAATTTCAAATATCGTTAATTAAAAGGATTAATAAAATTCAAATATCATTAATTAAAATCGTTAATTATTTTTGAACAGGATTAATTAAATGATTAATTACTTTCAAAAATCATTAGTTAAAATGAGTAATTAAATTCATATATTATTAATTAAAATAATTATCTAACTTTTATGAAAATACAACACAAGTTAACATGCAGAAAAGTTTAGGGGGATGATATTCAATAAATGGTGGTATAGCAAAAATTGCTATAACGACACTTAAAGAATTCAAATCGAATGTCATAATTATTTTCAACCAAACAACAAAATAAGCAAGACAAGATGTAAATAAATTAATATTGGCGAGAAACCCTTAGGGTCTCTTTAGTAATGTTCCCTATAAAACAATGGTTACAGATAGTATATAGTCATATAGGTTGCTTGCAAATTAAATAATATGTCAACTGTTTTTCCAAAATGGGAATCTAATCCAAATAATCAATCAAAAAACAATATAAACTATCATTCAAGCATTTAACAATAATCTATAGCATCACATATATTATACAGCTCAATTATAGGTGAGCTAACTCATCGAAATTCCAGTTATCATTGAAGCGTTTCGGTTTGAACTAAAATCGAAAGGGCATTTGATTTCAGCACAAAATTCTATTAGCTCCGAACTTCGCCAATCCAGTTTCAAAATGTAGATAATGCTTCCACGAGTGCAAAGCAACTGACCGCTTTAGACCTTGTATGAAGAAGTTATTTCATTTATAAGATTTAGAATTAAATAATAAAATTAAGTCCTTAATTACAATCATTAATCACTAATTACCCCCGTTAGTCCCCAAATTAGCCCTAACCCGCTTCAAAACCCAATTCTCAAACAACTACAGCCGCCTCCGTCCAATTGCACTTCATCATCGCTATAGGGTTTCTCCGACCGCCGCACTGTCATGGGTGATTGCCCCAACCCTATGCTCCTATAGACTTTGACATCATCCCTTAAATCGTCGCCACCATCGGAAACGAGCTCAAAATTATATGCCGATCAAATCAAGATCTCCACCGCTTCCCTCAACTGTTTGTCGATCCACCACCAACGATAGACTCCCCAGGCCACCCCCACACATCTTTCATGTTGACCTCCTCACCTAGTTTGATTCCTAGCACCTTAGACCATCTCGATCGTTGGATGAAGGGAAATTTGACGACAGCTAGAGTTTAGTTTAGGGTTGGGAATTAAAATGAGGGGTATGGGTCCTTATATAGGAAACTTATCTAACACTATTTATGCCTAGAATTTTACAAACTCCAATCAAGGCATGCTCACTGGCGATCCGAGCTAAACCCTATTCCGAACTTAATGGAACAATTTTCGAGACCAAATTTCAACATATACGGAAGTTAGCTTTTCGAATCATTCAATTTTACAAGCCAAACTCGACCTTTAAACTCTAAATCAAACAGTTGAAATATATCGATGCTTGTACTCATATTGGCTCACTCGAACCACCAAGAACCAATGGGAATAATCTCAAGTCCCAAAAAGTTCATCTACGGAAATTGAATTTTCGGCTCGTCGGCAAAATAAACTACTTAAATATTTAAATATCTAAAATTTAAATATTCAGAGCATCCTAAAAATACGGATTGTTACAAATGTCACCAGTCGACGGTTGGTATGGTACCTTTTGAAGTGCTTTATGGGAGGCCATGGAAATTGCCAAACTATTGGTAGGAAACTACTAACAAAATCCTATTCAGAGAAGATTAAATTAGACTTCGGAAAGACATAGTTGATTAGGTAGCATGTGAAGGTTGTAAGATTTGAAAAGTTTGGAAAGTTGGCGCCAATATTTATTGGGCCTTTCCAAATTTTATGAAAATAGGAAAATTTATAGAGTTACGGGATAAATTGGCAAGTGTCCATGGCGTTTTTCACGTTTCGCATTTGAGGAAATGCCTTCATAGCATGGCTATTGTGTTAGAGGCTAATCAATTAGTGGATATTGAGATGGAGCCAATAGCATCTCATGCCATTGCACGCACTGTGGAGCACGGAACTAGTAAGCTCCACAAAGAAGGAATTAGGTTGGTTCGAGTACAATAGGGAGAAAATCCAGTGGAAAGCATGAAGAGTTCTCGTCCTAAAATTTTCTCTTGTAAACTTTCCTCTTCAAAATGGCTTTGCTTGCATTGTTGTTGCTAGATTAGATTGTAGGAGATGGTTGTTACACTTTTCGCTATCACTTTGCACTCATGTAGAAAATTTTGCATGTTTAGGGTGTTTGCATACATACTTATATGTCACGATCATACCTTCATGCTAGAATTGAGCTCACTTTGTATGTATGCAGTACATAATCACATTACACTTTTGGTTGAGTAGATGGTTGTATGGATAACTTGGTTACATAACATAGATGTTTATTATGCATTATGCCACTCGCCCCTTGGAAAGGTTTCGAAAACGAAATCCCTTTTAGAAGGGGAGAATGTAATACCCCCTAAAATAAGTAATAAATAAATAAATTGGGTAAATTAACTTAAATAAGATAATTAAAAACGAAAATTTTGCAAAACTAGGAATTTGACTATGTTAGTTATGTCACTCGTTCGTGGCGAGATTCCAATCAATTTCCATATATAATATGTTGAAGGAGCTCAAACAAAGAATTATGGGCATTTGAAGTTTTATGTTTAAAATAATTTAAACAGATTCAACTTCAAATAAATAATTAATTCCTAGATTTGAAATTCAAAGGTTAACAGTAGCTATACTTGGGGGTTAAGAAAACATTAAAATTAATGTTAATGTTTAATATTAATTAAGAAAGAAAACAAATTAACAACGACAATAGGTTTAATGCTCCTAAAATAGGAAGAGTAGTAGAATCCTTGACCATGACTAGTCGAATGCTAAAGTTCGACCAGTGGTAGTTGGAGGTCGACCGCTGCTTGTAACTGGTGGCTAGGGTTTAGTTTATTTTAATGCATCAGATTTTCTGATTATAAACCAACATAAATTTGGTGTGTTCCAACGACTACAAATAAGAGCTTAGCCACTTCTGTTCGCATAATATTTTGGGAACATTAGCGAAGCTCTATCAGTTCGTCTTTTTATACATTCAGAAAACTCTATTAGGGTTTCATGTAAGAAACCCTATATACGCATCTTTATTTATTATCTTTTTGTCAATCTCTTCTCTTCTAAACCTTCAATTTTTAGAATCTAAAGTACATACAAATCCCTTGTTGTGTGTGTGTATGAAAAAGAGAAGATCTGAAGGAGAATATTAAAGGCATGTCAATTCCAAGAGAAGGAAAAGCTAAGGAATTTTGTAAGTGGAAATCTTAGTTTTTCTATTTTAGCAATTAAATAATATAGTTTGGATTTGATATATGCCTTTGGAAGATTTGGATTACGAAAACATCATAATAAAAAACCCCAAAATATGCTAAAGCAAAATGTCACTTCTCTGGTTGGAATCTTAATTGTTTTGCATTAAAATAATGGGTTTTGTGGATTTTCATTATATGTGGTTTACCTTCTATTCCACTTCTTATCTTTTTTTCTTTTTATTTGATTAAGGAATTTGATTTAGAAAAGGTATGTTGGATACAAGTTCTTACTCGTAATTCACGCTGCATATATCTACAAATTAAATAATAAAAATTTCCTTCTCTACTTTTATGTAAAGAAGAGTTGAATAGAGCATAAAACCTATTAAATCATAAGTTTCTGTTATTATAGTTTTATTCTATTATTTTAATATAAAATAAGTTAGTATTGGATTCTAAGTACATGTCTATTATTTCATTTTGGAATATTGGATTTATGGTAAAAATGCAATTAATGCTTTTATGGAAATGAGACTTGTATAACAATGGAAATTTGACATTTGAACATTAGTTTAGGGCATTATTACTATAAATAAAGGTGTCGAACACCAAGGAAGAACATATATGCTAACCCAGAAAATGGATCTACGCTCTGGATTGAGCGTGGAAGCAAAGCCCTGTCCTTGTAGAGAAATAATATAGAAATAAATGTAAAAGAGTAGAAACAGAAAGAAGACAAGGAATTTTATAGTGGTTCGGCTATTAATGAAGCCTACATCTACTTTATAGTTTTAGTTGTTGACTAATTGTTGTTACAAAGTTAATCGAATCAACGCTCTGGATTGAGCATGGAAGCAAAGCCCTGTCCTTGTAGAGAAATAATATAGAAATAAATGTAAAAGAGTAGAAACAGAAAAAAGACAAGGAATTTTATAGTGGTTCGGCTATTAATGAAGCCTGCATCTACTTTATAGTTTTAGTTATTGACTAATTGATGTTACAAAGTTAATCGAATTACAAAGTTCTTGAATATCCTTAGGTGGACTAAGTCCCTAATGTTTGAGTTCAATGGAAAATTACAGTGAACCCTTTGGATGACCGCTGTGACGAAGGAGAGGAGTGAAGAAAGCTTTCTACAGAGTTTTAGCAACCAGTTCATAGGATCCCCTTTATGTTGCAGATAGGAGAGTATTTATAGAGGTAGGAGAACTACTGGGCCAAGCCTGTTTTTTAAATGCTTGCAAATGATCGTATGAAGGTGCACTGTAAATTTCCCCGCAAACTGAACAAACTTGATGGATCGCTTACAATCCATTGTCTATAGATCGCTAGTAATCCATAGCTTTGGCTCGTTGGCGATCTATTTGCTTGAGATGCTCCTCATCATCCATTTCCCTTGAAGGTTGTGGCAACTTGGTAATTAGTGAATGGATCGCTAACGATCCGTGCTCCTGGTGAATTTCTGAACCTTGTTCTTCTAGAATTTATGGCCAAGAGGTATGGATCACTAGCGATCCATGTACTTAGCGGATTTCTAAGATTTGCTATAACCCCCCGCACTTTCAGATAATTAAATAACCAAAATAATTATTACATGGTGAAAATGAGCATTTTGGAATTGTCAAAATTTAGTTACGGGAATTGCACCATTGGGTCCATGGTATTTTTTCGATCAATTCCATATATAACTTGTCAAAATCTGAGCTAGTATGGAGAAGTTACGAGAGAAACAAGAAAATCAGAATTATATAATTAAACGAAAAAATAAAAAATAAATAAAAAGGGGGGCACGGGTCGACCCATAGGTCGACCCCCAATGAACACAGGTCGACCTGCCTTTCTTCCTAGGCGATATTTCGTCTAGGTACGAGTCGAAGATCGTAAATTTGATTTTCAGTGAAATCTTGTGCGTTCGTAGCTGCATCCGATGGTTCCTAGTGAGTCTCTAACGTGGTTGCACTAGATTAAATCTTCAAATCCGACGGCCTAAGATCCCTAAGCCACGCTATAAATAGAACTCTAGGCCTAGCTATTCTTCTCCTACAGATTTTCTCCCAATTGGGTTCATTGGTTGAGATTGAACCCTAAATAGAATTTTTTTTGAGGAAGACATCTTTTTAATAAAAATATTTTACACCCAAGAAATGGATCTAGAAAGCCCCAGGACTAGAGTTAAGTACCACAGGTGAGTGTTTTGTAATTATTTTAGATTTGTAAGCAATTTAAAATAATAGGATTCTCAATGGTTGTTGTTTTTCTACAATTTTGAGACAATTTTTATGTAAGTTTATTTATAGTCGGTTTTTAAGTAAATTTCAGAAGTTCTTTTCAGTCTATTTTATTCAACTATTTTATTCAGTTATTTGCAGTTATTTACATCTGTTTTAAGTTGAAATTTAGCTCGTAAATTTTAGTTTCTTTTTATAAAGATTTAACCTTTTCTATGCAAATAAAATATTTAAAAGAGAATAATTCACAAATATGAATTAAAATAGAAAATCACTAAATTTACAGAAATCAGATGTAAAATAATAAAAACTGAAATAAAATAGAGATGGACCGAAATAGGCAAATTTAAGGTCTTTGCAAGCATGATTATAATAAGTGGTCATAACTAAAAAGAGAAAATAAAAGAGTAACATTTGTAAGAACAGTTATAACACGTAGGTTTTAATTAGAAAGAAAGAAATAACAGAAGGAGCTTATTTTAAAACTTAGATCTTGGATTAAGTTCATAAGAAAATATAGCAGCAGTGGCCCGTACGGCAGCATTCCCTTTCACGTTTAAGACTAATGGTCTCATATGTGGGTGAGGTTGGGCACGCTTATGCCGATTAGGATAAATAAGTGGCCAATAGATAGAGGCTCAAATTTGGGGATTTGGGCAAGGGGCGCAAAATTAGAAGATTTATTTGTTAGGACAAGTACTGGCAGCATTCTATTTCAGGTCGAGGACTGATGGTCTCACACGTATGTGACGCTGGGCACGCTTAAGCTGATTAGGGTAAATAAAGGGTCAAACAGGGGACGACAGTTAGTGTGTACCGACGATGACCGAGTGTGCGGCATTGATTAGGTTAAATAATTTGCTCCTGCGTATTAAGCGCTAAGAGGTGTCTTTTGTTGCAGGACCAAAAGGATTGGCTCATAGTGGCACAATAGAGATAGGAAAGGCCGATCAATGGGTAGGATTAAGATTTCAGCCTAATCAAGTTAGTAGTTGAGATAGGATTAGGATTTCATCCTAATCACAACAGTTCAAGACAAAGTGCAAATAATCAAAGCAAATAGTCAAATAGATCAGAAGTTGTATTTTATGTGAGTTTTATCTTTTTTGTATCTTCCTTTTATACTAGAACTATTGGTTAGTCTATTATCTTTATTTTGCTTAGAAATGCTTATAATTAATTTCACTCACCAGACTTATTGTTTGACCAACTCCTCTATCTTTATTTTTCCCCAATAGGACAACAAAGTTGAGGATATTTGATTCAGGTTGCTTGGAGATTCATTTTTGAAGTTTCCTCATTGTAGATGTATTCTACTTCTTTTCATCTATTTCATTTGGCTTATGATGGATTGGCAATTGTGAGAGAGATTATTATTGTTACTTTTACTCTGATTATGTGAGACTGAGATGTATTTTCATAAGACATGAGAGATTTTGAGTTTTTGAGACATGTTATATTTTTATGACTTATTTTGAGATGAAGAATAATTCTGAATCATAAGTTATTATTTAAATGTTTTCCACTACTTTTACTTATTTGTCTTATGAATCTTATTCTCTTTGATGCTTTAGATATACCTATAATGCACCACCTCCTTTAGTGTGCCCTTTTTGGGAATAATAAGAGGTTTGGGGTGTTTTATTTGCACTTTGGATCACGTCTATTATCTCGTGTGGATATTCCCCATGAAATTTTGTAACATGTTACCTTGTTTTAGTGTCGATCCATACATTTATTGCATTAAACTGTTGGTTGAACCAGACGAATTCTTGCCTCTCGATTTCTTTTGGATTCTGCTAGGTTAAAAACCCGAATAACATTGGCCCCCGAGAGCATGACTTCGTTGAAAACAAGGCGTTCTCTGGACGTAACTGCTTTTGAGTTTTAATTTTGTGAAATCTAGTTGATCGTGTTCGAGGTTACCATGGCTTTGACTATTCAACCGTCTGTTGATTTTTCTATGAGAATCATCGGAGTATACCTCAAGATTTTGTATTCAATTGACCAATTTCTAATAGTCGTTCGCTTTTTGATTTCGATTTTAATTTCAATTCCTAGTATTGTTAATGCTATCTTTGCTCCATAGTTTACACAAGTGTTTAGGTTGGTAAGTGGGCGCATGACATAGGTTTAGGGTCGACCTATATAGTTTTAGCTCGACCGTGGTGAAGCTAAGTTTTGTCTCGAACAATTGTACGATGTTCTGGAGCAAAGTCTTTCTCTTTGCCTTTAACAATTTCTTTTCAAGGACTTGGTTAAGTTCCTGTCGCCTTTTTGAATTATAATGCGATGATTCATTCCAAATCGGATATAGTGGATGATTCAATCATATTGCTCTTCCTGTTGTTGTACTCCAGTGATCCTGAAAAGAAAAGCTTCCTGCGTCGCTTCGTACAGTGATTCCATTACCGATCATTTACCCATAACGGGTAAGTGTGGAAAATATAATTTCAAAGGACGATATGGATTTTTTTTTCAAATGTAAGTAAGCTGTCTACACTAGATTGTTCATTTGTAGTATTCGGGATACTAGACTCTTCTCATGTAGATAGCACACTACATCTGCCCTGGTCAATGCTCAAAACCCGACTTGTCAACATACTTCGACTTCCCTTTGATTCCAGGCGTTGATCATATGAGGGTATTATTTAAAGTAAATCGCACCCGATAGGGTCGAATGCCAAATTTTATTATTGAAAATGACTTTCTGGTCATCTAATCTTTAGTCTGGCGAAGGGATTTCTGCTGCTCTATTAGCTGGGTCCTTCGCAACTTAGGCTTCGCTTAATATTCCTGTCATATTGGGATGATTGATTATGGTTAAATTACATGGCACAGCTGCTTCTGTAGAATTGTAGTTGAAGTTCGACCAGGCAGGGTTTTAGTTTTCGGAACTTAACGCATGACTTGCTCGATTGCGATTATCCTTCCTCTGTGTTTTTCGGAATTCAACCTGCACACCAGCCTCTGTCTCGGGGGACTATTGGTTTAATTGCATGATTCCTAGCGTTGCTTTATTTCATTATTGCACCTCTTGCATTCATGTGCAACATACTCGTTTATCGTAATTCTATACATGTAAGTAATACTTCTGTGGTCATTTCGACATATTCTATTCATAGCTTTGTTCAGAACTATGATGTAGCTTTGTCTAGCTAGTTCTATAGCTAATCCCTACTTATGCTCAATTGAGTTTGTTTCAAAAAAATGTTGGTGTATCTGCCCTAGTCCATAGGGCTGATTTCTTTGAATACTAAGTCTATATGTCCTTGGGAGACAAGGTCTCCTAGGCAATATGTTTGATTGCCCAGTTTGATTGGCATGGTAGCTCCTATCTCCAGGAACTAGGGACTTTGTTGCTTGATTCCAAGTACTTATTTTTTCAATGATGTCTGTTTCCTAACTGTTATTGAATTCCTCCAATGTTGACATCACCATCCAATGTCATTCTAGATATATGTGCTGGAAAGACGCATTGTCTTCATCTTTTGCTAGGATGAATTCTTTTAAGTCCAGTGTTGAGACCCCAATCATGTATCAGTTTATATCTTTAGAAACTCATGCATGAATGATTCAACTCTATGAATTTTTCCTTGATGTTGTGAATCTTCAAATAGCATGAGATGTCAGAAGGTAAGGCTGAAGATTCATCAAGCTCTTCCTTCTATTTCCAAAAGCCGATATATAAATAGTCTCATTCTAGGGGTTTCTTCTTAGCATCATCAAGCTTCGGGTAATGGCATATTCCTCGTGGTTATTCACGTTTGGATTATGCAACATTTCTTTCGATCAAGTATCTGTATGTCTATCCTTGCTCGAGGGACTAGCTATTTCGAACGCCTTTTTTTGGGTGATTGTGAGAAATGGAGAGGTTTGGGACAAATGATTTGATTGCCTCCGTTCTGGCCCTTAATTCTATTATATGATTGAGGAAGTTTGATGGTTTTAGTTTTGACCTTCCATGATTGTCCCTACACGTCCTTAGTTGTGCATGCTTTGCTTGATTACCGTCGTCATGGAAGTTCTACACATATGCCAATTCCTGTCTTCGAGAATTGATAACTTAGTTGCTTGGTTCCCAGCAACCTTTCCTTGAGGCTGCTTTTCTTTTGGCTATATCTAAATTCTTTCTGAGTTGAATTCATAAAATTCGGTTATGCACCAGCCTTCATCCCTAGAAATTAGTGCACGAGCAATTCACTTCTGGGATTTCCTTTCAATATTGCTTTATTCCTATGCCATAGCTAATCCTGTGATGAAAGATCGAACCATCTTGCTGACCTATGAAGGTTATGTCTTCGTGTTGTTGCCCATTTTCGGGAAATGGTAGTTTTTTGAAGACAAGGGTTGAAACTCAGTTGAGGACCAATTTCTATCTCTAAAAGCTCGTGTGTTGAAGGTTCACTACGTTGAGTGTTTCTCATCAACCCTGTAGATTAAAGTTTTCCTGGCATTGTCAGGGCAATACTGGTACCCAGCGAGTAGAAAGTTTCGAGGCAACATTGGTACTTATGAAATAGAAAGTTTTCCAGCATTGACGGGGCAACACCTGGTACGTCAGAAATAGAAAATTTTATCTTAGAAAATGAGAGAAGGCCTTGGCGTTGTCGGGCAACACCGATACTCAGGAGGTTGGGATCGACTTTCCCCTCAATTCGATGGTAGTTTTAGTCCAGTTGGGTACTAGTTTCGATCTTCAAAAACTAGCACTTCGATGATTGGACTGTAGAAGTATTTTCTTAGTGCTTCCTATCTTCGGGCAGTGCTAAAGTCTAATTGGTGAGAATTGATTCTTTCATTTGATCCTATAGAGTTGAGTAGATCCCTTTTAACCCAATGTGGTTGTTTTCTCAATGTTGCTTAACTTAAGGATATGCCATGTTCTTAAAGGATGAGATTCCCATGCGTTTTCGTTGCCTAGTTATGTTTATAACCATCAAGTATTACCCTTGGAAATGCAAGACTGTTGCTTAACCAATTCCAAAGTAGTTCTTATTCATGAAAAATCGGATTTCCTCCAACCGATTTTTGTTATGATCTGAGTTCTATCTATGGAACCCTTTATTTCTAGGTGTAAAATTCCAGGTACTTATAGAAAATTAGAAATTATGGAGCGAGTCATCATATTGCTTCCAATACGATCGCGCTCGTTCCTATCGTGCTCATGGACCGATAGAGTTCGGTAGTGTTTATTTTGAATCTGTGACACTTAACCTTGCTTGTTTCAAGCCATTTGCCTTATGTTGGGCTGATAGCATTATTGTAGATATTAGCCTTATTCGTTGGTTCTAATCTTCGTGAATCAATGGTTTAGCTGCTCAATTTCGAGCATTCTCTCCATGCCGTTGTCTGTCTTAAGATAACAACTGGTTTTCTACAAGTTGGGTTTTAAAACCTCAGTCGAGCACCTACTTCGGTTTCTGAAAACTTATGCATTGATGATCTTGTTCTGGAAATACTTCTACCATCGTCTATCTTTGGACGACGTTAAGTTCCTTCTTTTGTTCCAAGTTGGAGCAATTTTTAATGCTAACCAAGTGTTAATATGTTATGTGCCCCTCAGTCCACAGGGATGATTATTTCGAATAATTGATGTGAGACTTGAAGTTCTGGGCGGCTCCTTGGATGCCCCTAGTCAAAGGTACGCTGCGCTCCTATCTCTCAGAACTTGTCATTTGGATTTCTTAACTTAGACATTTTTTTATTAAATTTGGTCAAAGATCAGAATTCTTTATTGATTTCTTGGAGAAATTTGAGGCAGTACTGGAGTAATACCGATTTTTCAGGTAGTAGAAATTGATCCCTGTTAATCTTGCAATAGATAAGTTTCCCGGTGCTGTCGGGACAACACCGGTACTTTGAAATTTTTAACGGTTTGTTGATGATACCAAAGCAACCTCAAGTAGTGTTTGCACGGCTTCTCAGATGAAGGGCTTATGAAAATGCGCGGCTTACAAAATGCACTGCTTATGGGATCGATTCGACACATGGATCCGGAATGTTTTGGAACTTCTTAACGTTGTCAATCTTTGGGTAACTTGAGGAGTTCATGCTTCTAAAGCATGGTTCTATAGCTCAAGAAGTGATGCGTGGCTTATGGGAATGTGCACAATGGTTTGGGCTTTCCTGGTGTTGGAAGGGCAATACCAGTTCTTAGAAGCTAAGGATCAAGTTTTTTCATCTGGTGATTTGACTACACTGGAACACGATTTCGTCAATTCTAAGAGATAATTGGTTTTTGGATTGGGTAACAATGGCTTGGACGATCCTTTCGTATTTTAGGAAGATGTGCATGGCCAAACAGATAAGGTTGCCATGTGGAGAGATTTACAACCGCCCGCATGTATATGGTTATGAAGAAAGAGCTTATGGGAGTTCGAGGCAAGGCTCTCAGTTTTTGGTCCAAAATGTCCTTAAAGAATTGGTCTTCAACTGGCATACAGTCTAAAAGGAAATGGAACTGGTCACCAAGGGTGGTAAAGGAGGAGTTGGGAAGAAGTAAGCAAGTATTATGCTTCTATTTCGTTTGTTGCGCTAGCTATGTCACTAAGTCCGTAGTTGTGAGAATGCCATAATTTTTGATCAGTCACAACAAAACTATGGTATGATTGATCTCGACCTTCCTTGTGGTGATTCAATTGTGTGCGGTGCGCTCCATGCCACAGGGCTGTTGGTACACTTGTACTGTACCCAGGGTATCTCCAAAACTCGTTTGGTTGCCCCCAGTCCAGTGGGTGCGATTCTCTAGAGTTCTTAGTCTTGGCTTGATTTGAGTAAGCCTATGATTAACCACAAAGTCGATTCAGTTTTGGCTTAGTTCCTTTGAGCGACTTTGAAGCTCTGGAGTTTAGCACTGTATGTTTCATTGGTCGTTGGCAGTGATTCCGTTAATTATGCGAAGTTACTGATATGATTTTCAATTTGTGGCCCCGGAGCATGACTTCATTGACTACAGGGGGATCGAGATCAGATGATTGCTGAACTTCTAGTTCACTTTCGCACATATTAGTCATACATAAATTTCGCTGACCTACCGGTTATCCTTCACGACGCTTTAGTTAAAGAAAGACCTTCTCGTTCGCGAAGGGTCTTTTGGATCAGATGACCGCTGATCTACCGGTTTACCTTCACGATGCTTTAGTTGCCTTCACGTTCGTGGAGGTTTTTTTTGGATCAGATGACCGCCGATCTACCGTTTCACCGTCACGATGCTATAGTTCATGAAAGACCTTTATGCTCACGATGGGTTTTTAGATTTGATGATCGCTGATCTACCAGTTCGCCTTCACGACGCTTTAGTTCATGAAAGACTTTCACGTTTGTGAAGGGTTTTTTGGATCAGATGACCGCGGATCTACCTGTTTACTTTCATGATGCTTTAATTCGTGGAAGACCTTCATGTTTGTGAAGTGTTTTTTTAATCAGATGATCGCCGATCTACCGGTTCGCCTTCACGATGCTTTAGTTCATGAAAGACCTTTATGTTCGTGAAGAGTTTTTTGGATCAGATGACCACTGATCTACCAATTTGCCTTCAAGATGCTTTAGTTCGTGAAAGATCTTCATGTTTGCGAAGGGTTTTTTTGGGATCAGATGACCGCCGATCTACTGGTATACCTTCATGATGCTTTAGTTCATGAAGAAGTTTTTATGGTCGAATGTCCGGCGACCAAACGGCCTTGGAATGACAATTTATCGATTCCGAGAGGAATTTTGGTCGGATGTTCGATGACCAGTCGTCCTTGGAATGATAATTTATCGATTCCGAGAGGAATTTTGGTCAGACGTCCGACGACCAGACGGCCTTGGTGCGATAATTCATCGACTCTTAGAAGACTTTTGGGTTGTGTGTCTGATGGCTTGTGTTCTTAAAGCAATGATTCATCGACTTCAAGAAAATTTTTGGTCGAATGTCCTTCGACCAAATGGCCTTGGAGCGATAATTCATTAACACCGAGATGAGTTCTGGGTTGTGTGTCCGACGGCCCAACGGTATTAAAGTGCCTTCAAGAGAATTTTTGGCTTTAGCTCTTGGGACACAGTTTTATCAATTCTTGGAAACTGAGGGGTTGGATATGTATGTTCAAGAATCGTTTGGATAGGACTTCTCGATGCTACTAGAGCAACGTCGGCTCTCGAAAGGGGGATGACATGACTCATCAAGGGCATAGAAGCATTTCCTCTACTGTACTGTCTGCAATGCTCCTAGCGTCCCGGTACAACTCATTTTGAAATGGAAAGTAGAAAAGGATGGATGATGAGGCATCGTTTTAGATTGCTGCCATATTCCTTAGTAGCCAGCCAGCCAGAGTGTTATTTGATATTCATTCCTTGGTTTATTAGCCATGGCTTTTTCGAGTAACTTTAACTTTCTATTGCATATGCGTCCAATCGATTATATTCTTTCGAACGAGCAAGATGGTATATGTTTGGTGGATGTAATAATTCAAGGCATGAATTTGCTTTGTTGGTCCAGTTAATTCGGCGAGCACATCAACTCGTTAGGAGAATTAATCTTATTCCTTTATTAACTACCAAGTAAATCTCCTTCGTTCGCAAAAAAAAAAAAAAAAAAAAAAAATACTTTGCACAGCATTCCTTATTTAGGATTGCAGTCATCCCCAAATTCGCTTCACACAACAAGATTTGCTGTAACCACGTTGTGAAATTATTTTTCCAAGATCGTTGCTCGTGCTTCAAGTCGATTTTCTTCACCTTCAATTGCTCACGCTTCAACGCCTTAAGCCTACCGATTTTGCTATTTGAAGCTTGCGCCTGGATCCGAGATCGAACGTTGCCTTTGCCATTTGCTTAGTCGACCTTGTCCCCGAGATGAGTGTAAAGTGCCTAATTCGATGGTGTTTGTTTACATCATAGTCTAGTAGTTTGCTTTTGATCTTGGATTCGCGATGTGTTGCAGCTCGTGCATTTTGGGTCACGCTGTGGCTGGGAGTTGACGCTTTGCCTGACATGCGATCGAGAGCTGCTACGATCATTGACTGACGATTGCCTGCCATCAAATCGAGAGTAATGAGGAAGCTCCTCTAGTAATGATGTTTATACATTTTTGTACCCCAATAGTGATTGTTTGGATTTGTATTTGATGTTGATTAACACAGTTGATCCAATTATTGATGATTATTTCTCCTATTCTCCTTCGTCGGCTTCAGGATCCCACCCTTTTGTTTGGGATTTTAGGAGTTGTGATTGAAGGTTTCAATTCGGAGAGAAAATCATTGGTTGATCGGATGATCCAATTTTATTGGTATGGTCTTTGGAATCGTTGTATGTTGATGATCACTGCAGTTGATTGTGATAACCGAAAAAATTTGGTGATGAGCAAAGTGAATGAGAGTTTGTAACTTTGTTTGATCGGACCCCTTTTTTTATTATTTTTCTTTTGTATATGATGGAGATGAATTTGTTTTCTAATACAGCGAAAGGGGAAAATTTTTCTAAGGACAAATTATAATATATATTTGTCCAAAAGGACACGCGCATATAACTTTTACCGTAAGGACAAAGCTCAAAGTTCAGAAATAAATTCAAACAAAACGAAGAACTCTGTCCATCTTCTTCCTCCTTCCTTACACTCCAACAATCGGTAATTTTGCTCGAACCAAAGAATTCACGTTAATTTTCCTCGATATAAAAAAAGGGCACCGCAAACAAGAAATAAATCTACATCTCCAACAGAAACTCAGAAATCGAATGTAGATGAAGAACGACCACAACAATCGAAAGCTGAAGAAAACCTAACTAAGTCGACAGCGAATCAACAAAACCAAAATCGAAATGTCGACGAAGCAGATGCTCAAAAAGTAAATGCAGAGATAGAAGAGGAAAACCTACCTTTAGCACAAACGATAGCGGCGGCACGAAAGAGAAAAAGCAACAAATTAAGGCTTAAAAAACCTACAGCAACAGAAGAACAAAACCAAAATAGAGAAAAAAGGACAAAGAAAAGAGAGGAAAAAATGACAGCAAGAACAAGCAAACCAAAAATAAGTGAAAGTATACCAAAGAATGTAACTATTAATATAAAATCAAACACAACAAAATTAATATAGTTTTGTTATAGCAACATTGAAATACTAATAATTTCATTTTGTTAAATCTCAGCAAAAAGAAGATAAAGAAGCTGTGGATCAAGAACCAGACGAAGAACAACTCAATTCGGTAAAATATAAAACATCATAACTTTATACCATAATGTATATTTCAAAAATACTACCTGTAAATCATTTGGTAAAAGAAAAGGCTAATAGGTATAACAAACTGATACCCAATTACTAGTATAATAGTCATTATAATTAAGCATAAATTGTTTGATAAAACAATAGTCAGTGACATTTGTTTCAAATATGATACAAACAAACAAATGATACCTACTAACAAAAACTGATATCTAATTACCAAAAAATAATACCCGGTTATATAAAAATGATACCTACTTGATACCTGATTACTGAAAACTGATACCTAATTAGTACCAACTGATACCTAGTAACAAGTAATAATAGTGTTTATAATTAAGCGTAAATTGTTTGATTAAATAATAGTCAGTATCATTTAGTTGAAATATGAAACAGACAAAAACTGATACTTATTTACAAAAAACTGATACCTATTTACAAAACTTAATATCTATTTACAGAAAACTGATACCTAGTTACAAAATACTGATATCTAGTTATAAAAAAATGATACCTACTTGGAAAAATTGACACCTGATTAGAGAAAACTGATACCTACTTAATACCAACTGATGCTTAGGTACTGCAAAACTGATACTTAGTTACTTCAAAATTGAAATTGTTGTATATTAGATAGAAGATATTTCACTACAACTAATACCCGAATCTATTGTTGTTTTAAAACATAATTTATTTCACAGATAACTTACTGTCTTTATTTTTATCTAATAGGATGATGATGATTTTGTTGATGCTCATCCAAAATACATAAAAGAAAGATCGGAAACAAAACAGCAATCTGAAGACAAAAAGCATGAAACAGCTTACCGATGTGGACTGCATGCAATATTCAAAACGGTAAAACTGATAAAACAAAAAAATGCTCTATCAAAGAAGCAAATGGATATAATGAAGAGCACTCCTTTCTACAACTTCTTTAGAGTTTTCTTTGAAGAGAAAATTATGATGAAAGAATGCAAAAAGCATCAACACAATTTGGATTCTTTGTACAAATGCTACTCAGTTGTCGAAGATGCTTTCTTATTTTCCACAGAAAAGATGAAAGTTACAGCAACGGATATAAGTTTGATTTTTGGCCTACCACTAAAAGGAATTAACATTGAGCCGACTCAAAAAATGACAAACAAAACAATTCGAATGCAATGTAGAGAATTTGCAAACAGAAACTTCGGCAACAGCACTTATATAACAAGAAATGTTGTGGAAAAAAGAATAAAGCAAGAAGTTGCAAAAAAGAAAAAAGAGTATGAAGAAGACTTGCCAATGTTAATAGTAATTGAAATACTATTAACATTTTTCTTTCCAAACAACCAGCAAAAATTAAGATGGAGACTTCTTCCATACTTAATTAATGTAGAGACAATGCAATTAGTTTCTTGGCCACTGACGATAGAAAAGAATTTCAATAAATTTGTTAAGAAGTTCATTCATAATCCAAGAAATATGTCGGGATGCTCCATGCTTCCACTGGTAAGATTACTTATTAAAAAATTTATTAGTTATTTTTTTTAACAAACATATCTAATCAATTCTTTTAATGTTAACAGTATTGCATTTGTGAGAAACTGGATCTCATTCAACAAAGACAATATTATACTCCAGCCTTACCAAGATTTGCAAAATGGGATTTAAGGAAACTCAAAGACAAAGCAGTCAAAGCAGTTTTTGATAACGTGAAAGAGGGTGATGTAAGTAAAAATTCCATTTCATTTTATGTTAATCAATATGCTTTAACTATTATGCATAATAAAGTTTTATTGTCGATCATTTATCCTATAGCATAAAACTGATATTACAGTGATCAAAAAATGATATCATAGCAAAACATAGTAAATAGTATCAATAACAAAAAATAGAATGAAAAAAACTAATACAATATGTTTACTTGCTTGAAACAAATACTAATAGTATCATAAACTGAGACAAAAATGAAAAAACTGATAACAAATGATTACATGCTTGAAAATAAATGTGGATGTATTCCAAATTGATACTAGAATGCAAAAGCTGATACCTTATAATTTCACAATTTATATTGATGCTACAATCCAATACCTGATACCATAATTGTACATATTAGAAACTGATAGTTATAGTATAAGAAACTGATACTAATATGATTATAAACTGATACTTATACTATAAGAAATTGATACTAATATGATTGAACCTGATATTAATAGTATCAGAAAATAATCATAAATAAATATTTGTTTTATTGAATACAATTTTATTTTTTCATTACAGTAAAAATTCAATTATCATTGCAAATTGATATTATAGCTTAAAACTGAAACAAATTTTCCAATACCAATTTTCTAGGTGAAAGAAATCACAAATCTCAGCCCATATGAAGAAAGTCTACTTCAAACAGAGACTGTTCAACACAAATTTCCCAAAATTCAAAAACAAAAGCATGGAAAGAAAAGAAAGTTTGAAGAAACCACAGAAACTGCACATTCATTTGAGGAAGATGTAAGCATCAGGATATTCCTAATGCATATAAAAGATTTGGAAGAAGAAACAAAGAAAACAAAAAAAGAATTAGAAGTGGAAAAAAAGAAAAGAATTAAAGCAGAGCAAGAAGTTTTCAGGTTGAAAGAAGAGTTGAAAGAAATAAAGTTGAAACTGAAAGAGAATGAAGAGAAAACATCACAGGCTGAAAACAACAACAATAAAGTTGAAGATGTTTTGAATGACAGTGAAGAAAATGGTGAAAATAAAAAGGAAAGTTTCAACCTACAAAGCAACATTTTACAAAATGAACTAGATGAAGATACTATTGTACAAATGGAAATAGAAAAAAATGAAGAAAAAGCTGAAGAGAGTGTAAAAAAAATAGCAGATAAAACAGAACAAATGAACAAACAAATGCCAATCGAAATAGAAACTGAATTGGGTAAAAAAAACAAGCAGTGAAGAAAGACAGTGTGAACATGAAGAAGAAAAATAAACTCCAACTGAAGTACACCAAAAAGAAGAGTTGGAAAAAGAAAGTGAAGTGCAGGGAGACAGATCAAAAGATACTCAAACTCTTCAACAGGATACAGACGAAAAAAACAAAAGTATACCGTATGTCGCTTCGGTGCTTGACTTTACCCCTCCATCCTTCAAGCTTTACGACACACAAGACTTTGAAAGCGAAAAAACTGAAGAAAAAAAAGATGCAGAAGAACATGGGCAAACATCTGTTAGAAAAGGGAAACAAAAAGTCAGAAAATCAACTGACAAAAAAATCAAAGCAACACAAAAAGGGACAGCTTCCTATATTCAAAGATTAAAGGCAAGAACAAGAGTGAAAAAGCAACGTGATAGCTTTGAATATGGGATGAAACAAAAGAAAGTTGCAAATAAGCAAAAACAGAAACCTGGAAAAAAAGAAAATGTTGAAAACCAAAATGACCAAGACAATAGTCCAAAGCCACTTGCAGTAATAGAGCCAACACTTTACGAGATAGGGCTTGGTCATTGCAAATGTTTGATCTACCTCAACGTTGAGCAACAAAATGTGATCAAAACTTTCTTTTCATTAACAACATCATCACAAAAGTAAGTGTTCAAATATGTATATTAATTTTAAATATGAAATTAAGTTTATCTAACATATACAAATTGTTGTTATCAAAATAGTGTAGTGGCATGGGAAGACAATGACACAATCAGAGGAGGTTGTGTCATAACAAAGAATGCAATAAAACTTCTACTAGAAGGAGGCGAAACAGACGGGCAGGTACATAATAATTTTTTTCTTTACGTCAAAACTGATACCAAAATGCACAACATGCTTAAATTGACCTTATGCTTTATTATTTTTATACTTATCAACATACGCACCAACTACTAAGAGTAATGGAACTATTAACAATTTAATATAGCTCCACCAATAAAAAAAGTATACTATTCTGATTTTAATACAGATTATAGATTGGTACATTTCAAAATGTGGAATAGAAGACCACAGCTATGCTTTCACAACAACAATGACGGTAAATAAAACTTTAATATTCAAATACATAATAATTGCTTCATTTATTATATCATAACTTATTTTCATATTAAACAGAAAGCAATTGTCTGTGATATGAAGAGTGTGAAGAAAAGTCTCATTCTCCCTATGCTAGAATCTATTGTACACGACAAATTTACTGAAAGTATATATTTTCCGTTGCATTGTGGTAACCACTGGACATTAGTAACTTTAACATACCCAACAATTCAATGGTGCCACATTGATTCTAACCGCCCAAGAAGATCAAACGAAAGAAACAATTCAAGTTTAAAGGAGGCTATAAAATTGGTATGAGATTTATCTTTCTTTTAAAAAAATACTTATCACCGTGAATATGAGCTAAATTTTTAATATATTACCTGTTTTAGAGAAATGAAATAGAGGAAATGCTCCAAGAAATCTGGAAAAGCAATGACATAAAAGACATGGCAGTGAAACCAGATGAAATACATCAGATAAAGTGTGCACAGCAGGGAGCAGACACGTAAGGTTTTTTTCCATTATAATAAATGTTTTTGCATCATAATTTTCAATACATACTTCTAGACATCATTATATACCGTTTTTATTTAATTGAATTTGATTTGTAATAAAAATATTGAGAATTATTATCTCTCAATACAATAAACTTTAAATACAAATAAACATTTACTACAGGAAGAAAACTGATACCTACATAACAAGAAACTGATACCTACAGAAACAAAACTGACACCTACAAAAAATAAACTGATACCTACAGAAATAAATACACAGTGTACTAGTACAACTGCTAAATATTTTAATTCAAAACATACTGTATTGTTGTACAATTATCTCTAAAATTCAAATTTTTGTACTAATTATAAACCTATTAATAAAGCAGATGAAAATTAATACTAATATTACATCTTGGTTTAAACAGGCTTGACTGTGGGATTTTTGTAATGATATTCATCATTTCGCTTAACAGAAGCAGGATACCAATTAAAATTGAAAAGAAAGATATATTATCAACAAGAGCAAGAATTGCACATGCAATATTAATAGACGATGAACACTGCTGGAGTCTGTCAAAATACATGTCAAGCCTAGATGAACAAGGAAAAGAAAGGAAATGAGTTCACATTGCATTATTTCACAATTAAATTTGATTCCTGTGACGTAATGTTGTTATGTTCAAATGTATAGCTGTGAATTAATGATGTTCTGTTGTAATTTCACACTTATGAAGTAATGTTGTTCTGTAAGCAAAACACTACTGCTTTTACTTCTAAAAACAATTCTAATCTCCTGGAATGACATGTTGTGGTGATGTTCTTTTCTTTTCATGTTGTTTATATTATAACAAGATTAAATAATGTATGTTCTATCATCCAACTATGGATCCAACATAATATTATCAGTTTTATGATACAACTATCAGTTGTAAGATGATATTATCAAATTTCATGTAACATTACAATACAAAACAGTAACTGGGAATCACTTCTTATGACTGATAAAATCAGTTTTGTTAAAACTTAAACTCAACATACTGTATGCAACAAGAATTAGTTCAGGTATCAGGTTTTGCAAACACTATATATTATTATAATTATTAAGGACTACTGCTGTAAATTATAGCACATATTATAATACACAAAACTGATTCTAAAAACAAACAGAAACTGATATTAAAACTGTTTATATCCAATCATTGAAACATTATCTCCAACCAAATCAACTGATACCAAAACTGGAAAAGTGATACCAAAACTTAAAAAATGATACCAAAACTTAAAAAAACTGATACAGCTATAAACTGATAATATTTGGTACTGTAAAAATATGATACTATAAAAATGATACTGATACCAAAACTTCCACAAACAAACAACAGAAATCATACTGCAAAAACAAAAAACTGATACTATAATATATACTAAAATAGCTGAAATTATACTCAATTCCATAATATGCTATACTAAATACAAACTAATAACAAAAGGTTCAATTACTATCGACCACTGAAACAAGTCTCACATACACTTATTACTCTAAACAAATTAAAAATATAAAATCAAATCATATCCTCTTTGTAGCTTGACAATTCCGTTTATTATGACCAAATTGCTTGCACTCGCCACATCTGTTTTGCTTGTTATGAAAATATGAAAATCCTCCTTTGCGCTTCACTGATGGTCTACCAGCACCACGTTTCTCCTTTGGTGGCTTGATAACATCTTGTATGCTACCATCAACAATAGGCCTATCATAATTTGGAATAGGATTTATAGCATTGACATAAGAACATCGATAAGCATCAACAGTGAAATAATTCTCGACAAAATCATATACAGACAACTTTGACTTGTTCATGCACTTTATAGCATGAGCACAAGGAAATCCTGTAATTTTCCACTTGTTGCAACTACAAATGCGCTCCTTCAAATCAACAGAATGAGAGTTTGGAGATTTCACTTCAAAAGCAAAATCAGAAGATTTATATACATCACATCCAAACCCTTCTTCAATCAATTCATTTAAACGTAACTCCATAGAAGGACATAGACTTGTTCTCCACAAACGACATTCTTCTCTTCTTCTATCCATTTGTTCCATAATCTTAATACGAATACCATCTAAACACAAAGTAATAGGCAATGCTCGTTCATTTAAAATCCAACTGTTAAAACTTTCTGCAACATTGGAACTATATTCACCATAACGTTTCCCTGGAAAAAATAAATCCACCCACTTATCAAATGGCTTATCTTTAAAAAATTAACACCAGCAATACCACCAATTTGACAAAACTTAGAATATGCTCCTTCAAATTCATATAGATTTGAAGCTCTAGAACACATTTTGAATAAATCAACAATAGACACATTTGCATTTTTGGCTTTCACTGCAGAAAGAAGATTTTGTTCCATATGCAAGTAGCAATAACTGTGATAATCTGAAGGAAAAATATCACGAACACCTGCAAGCAAACCTTGGTGGCGATCGAACATAAAAACTAAAGTACGCTCTTCTTGAAGCATTTGTTTTAAATGTTTCAAAAACCATGTCCAGTTATCCACATTTTCAACAGAAACTACACTCATAGCTAAAGGGAAAAAACCTGCAAACGAAAAAATAATTAGTAAAAAATAAAATAAAAATAACTACAACCATAAATATAAAACAATTCATAAAACTGATACTAACAGTAACAAAACTGATACCTAAAACCTGGTATGACCATTATAAAAATATTGATAAGCACAACATTATGCACATTAATCTTCATTATAAAACAACAAAGAAACAAAAAATAACATATTTCGATACAAAACAAATTCCAATACTACATAACTATAAATGATACCATATATGAACTAAGTGAAACAGATACTAATTATATACAAAAAATGATACTAATCTCCTGTTTAGCAGTATGAACATATTATACGAAATACACACTTACAATTTAATTCAATGAAAATTCTGATACTAGAAACTTGCTACTTATAAACTACATTTCTTAAAACTGATACCAACAGAATACAAATTATGATAAAAAATGTACATTAATAATTATGGCAAGTATTATAATCTCAATACAAACAAATCAAGTTTGAAAACAAACACATACCTTGATCACCATTTTTTGCAGTAGCACCCATCAATACACCAGGACGTCCCTTCAAGTGAGTAGCATCTAAGAATATCATAGGACGACAAGACTTGAAACCAAGTAAACAAGCGCCAAAAGCAATAACCACCCTTTGAAATTCATTACTACAAGGATCAACATCCATATCAACATAACTATCTGGATTAGATTTCTTCACTGCTTCCAAATACCAACTCAAATCATTATAAGACAAAGCATCATTACCGTGCAACTCCATCAATGCAAGTTGTTTTCCATGATAAGCATAACCATAAGACAACTGAAAATTGTATTCTCTTTTAAAATCAAGTATAATATCCTTAGGCTTTTTACTTGGACAATCGCGGATCTCATCAATAATCATCGATTTAACAAAAGAACTAGATATATGTGGATTATTCACATGTCTAAGACCAGCCCCACAAGAATGATCAGGAACCAAATTTCTGATAAAGAACCTTTTCAATTCTCCAGAATCACAGGAAGCATGGACTTTGAAAAGACAACCATCCTTATATGATGAGCAAATTACAGTAACTCTTGTAGCACAATTCTTTAAAAATACTAATTCATACCCCGTTTGAATTTGATATGCCATCAAAAACTCTCTAAAATGTTCAGCGCCTCCGAAACAAAAACCAACAAAATTGAAAATGCTTAATGTCGACCCTCTCCTCAACATATCTTTTAAATAACTTTTACCATTAACAACAACATTGGAACAGACAGAGACAAGAGAAGATGAAGAAGCAGAAACATAGGATGAACTTGAAATACAAGCACCATCAACAACTTCCAATTCACAACCCTTAACCTAAACAGTAAAACCAAAGAAAGAACTTTTCTTGTGTAATTGAAAACGAAGTATGCTCTGAATATCAGAATCAGTGTCAACCATAATAACTTTGCCCTCAAGTACATAAGAAATCTGAATGCAAGAAGGAGTTAATTGAGACCAATATTGGCATATCTCATTCTTCAAATCGAACAAAGAGCAAGCGATACACAATCGAGTGCTAAAAGTATTATTATTCATCACAAACAAACAAAGAAGGCTGTTATCCCCACTGCCAAAAAATAAATAAACAATAAACAGTAGTAAAAATATATACGATTTAGAACAGTAATTATTCAATTTTACAAAATTGATACCTACCGTAGATAAAACTGATACCTAGAAACTGATTAAAAAAAATGATACTAAGAAAATATAAAAATGATACCTAGAAACTGAACCTAAAATACAGTAGTTTTCCACTCAATCACAAATTGATATACAACCCAACCAACGACACTTCTCCAATCATCCCAACATTAATGCAAGAAAATGCAAAATAAATCAAATGAAAAGTAACTACAAAACAACACTGCATAAAGAAACGAGTATAACAATAAAAAACCTGCTGGTACTTCCACGATCATGCATCGACGAATGAAAAAACAAAGAGAAGAACAACACTGCACATCATTCATAATAATAAACACAATTATAAATCACGAACAATTTTATTTATCTCGAATAGAAAAAAATCAAAAAAACAGATTGATATAAGCATACCTGAGAAAAACGAGATCACCGTACAGATATGAAAAGAACGAGATCAACAAAAGCACGGAAGAAGAAAAAAATAATTGTTGAAGTGGACGAAATTGAAATAAAGGAATAACGTTGATTGATATTACAATTAGGAGAAAGATAGTTGATCGCGACTCAAAATTTGGATCGAACGAAGAAGAAGAATAAGCGTGCGAGAATTGGGCCGCTAAACTAAAAACGCTAAGTGTCCTTTAAAGAAAAATATTTATGGGCCGTCCTTCATAAAAAATAAGCCCCAAAATGTGTCCTTGAATAAAATTTCCCGTACAACGATATTGATCCACACTAAAAGCTTTTCATCTCCCTTGTTTGATGATGTCCGTTTACTAAATCCTTTTCAATTTGTTTGTTTTGTTTCTGAACTGCGCACTCTAATAACGATCTCAAACTTTGCACCGCCTTCCTAAGTCGGTAGTTAAAGAATTTAATAAATATTTGGTAACCAATGAATCGATAATTTTGTCAAACTCTTTCCTAATCACAACCTCATGTTGAGAAGGACATCCTGGTGCAGGGTTTCCATTGTTAATTGCAGTTTGGTAAGTACCAGCATCTCCGCTAAGAGTTGTTCCTATGGACTTTCGGATATTGATCTTTTCCTAGAAGCCATCGGAATAGCGGATCCCTAGAGTTAGCTCCTAACAGCAGGTTGTTGGAGTTGTTGACTACAATTTACGGGGGGTTTGTTTCTTCTCCAACAATGGTAGCTTCTATGGATCTTCAGAAGGTAGTTCTCTTTCTTCCTGGTGTCATTGATTCTCAACAGCAGATCTTCTAAGCAAAGATTGAAGATCTAACTTCTGAACCAATCTGATGCAAAATAGATAGCTAGATACAAGCCTAAGTTTGTTTCTTAGTGAAAACATCAAAATGTTAAACCAAAAAATGGATCAACACCCTGAATTGAGTGTGAAAGCAGCAGCCCTGTCCTTGTAGAGCAATAATATAGAAATAAATGTAAAAGAGTAGAAACAGAAAGAAGACAAGGAGATTTTTATAGCGGTTCAACTATTAATGAAGCCTACGTCCACTTTATAGCTTTCATTATTGACCGATTGCTATTACAAAGTTAATCGGATTACAAAGTTCTTGAATATCCTTAGGTAGACTAAGTCCCCAATGTTTGAGTTCACTGGAGAATCACAGCGAACCCTTTGGATGACTGTTACGAGGAAGGAGATGAGTGAAGGGAGCTTTCTACTAAGTTTCAGCAATCAATCCAGAGGTTCCCCTTTATATTGCAGATAGGAGATTATAGAGATTGGAGAGCTACCGGGCCAAGCCTGTTTTTCAAATTCTTGCAAATGATCGTATGAAGGTGCACTGAAAATTTCACTGCAAAAGGAACCAACTTGATGGATCGCTTGCGATCCATTGTCTATGGATCACTAGCGATCCATAGCATTGGCTCGCTGGCGATCCATTTGCTTAAGATTATCCTCATCATCCTTTTCCCTTTAATATTGTGGCAACATGGTAATTAGGTATGGATCTTGAGCGATCCATAGTGCATGGATCGCTATCAATCCATGTAGACTTTGTTCTTTTCGAGTTTATGGCGATCTGGCGAAGAGGTATGGATCACTAGCGATCCATAGTACATGGATCACCAGCGATCCATGTACTTAGTGGATTTCGGAGCTATACCCTTTGGATCTTGTCTATTATCTCGTGTTGATGTTCCCCATGCAATTTCGTAATATATTGCCTTGTTTTGATGTCAATCCACATATTGGTTGCATTAGACTATTGGTAGAACCAGACGAATGCTTGCCTCTCAATTTCCTTTGGATTCTGTTGGATTAAAAACCTGGATAACAATGTCAAACTTCAAGATGTCAAGTGTAAGGAAGGAAAAGCAATCAAGCACTCGGTAAGGGGTATCGAACATCAAGCAACCTCAGGGAGATGTCGAACTTCTATTATTGAAGGTGTCGAATGTTTAAGAAGGGACGATGAGCTAAAGGTATCAAATTTCAACCAGTTGGCAAACACAGAAGTTATTGAACATGAACATAGCAAGAAGGTTATCGAACCTTAACAATCGAAAAGATATCATATTAAGGTATAGAATCTCTAAAGATGTTAAGCTACAAGTGCTTTTGAGCTTGAATGAAGGAAGAGGGGGTATCGAGCTTCAACAACTATAGAAGTTGCCGAGCATGTAAGGAGGAAGAGATATAGCGTTCCAAACAATTTCTAAAGATACCGACCATATAACAAGCCCAAAGTGGTTTTGAATATCAATAGGTACCAAGATACTATGGTACAAAGGATAGAAACCTGCAAACAATCAGAGAGAGTTTTTGAACCATTATACATCAAGTGCTAAGAGAGTGAAGAGTAAAGAGTGGTGGCGTATCATTAAGAGATATCGAATACATAGTTACGAAGAGGATATATATCAAGATTATATGAAATAAGCAATAGGTATTAAGACTTTTCAACCATGACTGTTGTAAAGCATTCACAAGCGTTAGGTTGTCTTGAGATTTACAAGCAGCAAAGGATGTCAACTTCAAAGGACATAACGAATATTGAATGTCTACAGTTATGAAGGATGCCACATATCATCAGTACGAAGAAGGATTCTGAATGTCTTCAATATGAAGAGGGATGTCGAATGTCATCAATACGAAGAACGATGTCAAATGTCATCAGTACAACAAAAAATGTTGAATATTAGCAATAGAAAAGGATATTGATTGTCAGCAATTCACACAACATATCTATGGACACGTGGCAGCAATGCCGCCTATGGCCACCCTTATAAATACGGACCCCATGGATAAAGAAGGGGGATTTTTCTCATCTCATTTTTTATATTTTCAATTTGTAAACCCTAAATCAAATTGGGTATTTTGTAGAGTCATTGTATATTTATTACTATTGTACACAAGGACTTGAATAAATGAACATTGCATAGCATACTTCAATCGAATAAAGCTATTTGACTAATTGTTAGATTTACGACATGCATATGACTACTAACACTTGACTTGGACTATGAATATGCATATTCTGTTCTATTGTAACTGGACTAGAAACTTTATTTGCATATTTCTCTTATGCTTTGCATTAGGCTGTTCAAGCCTTTGACTAAATTGGACTAATTTTCCCTTGTATATTAGGTTAATAAAGAAATTTGTTAACATTTCGGTGCTAGAAGGAGGCTCAAGCCTCTAACTCCTTGCATATTTCGATAAAGAACTATAATTAGCCTGAATATAAAGATAAAAGATTTTCGCCACCTGCATATTTCATTAAAAGATTTTCGGAATCTTGCGTAACCTATATTGAATAGCATAACGACCATCTCTGAATAGGGATCCTCCCCACCTCAAGCAACTAGGCCAGTTTATCAAATCACTCATAATCCTAGATTTTATAAGGAGCAAGTGGTAAGGTTGTTAGCTCTGGAAATTATGGAAGAAAAGAGAGAAGTGGTACCTTATAACCTTGATACATAGAGCGTAAATCCGTTCCATATAGGCTCTACACCGATCCACAGTTACCGTCTTACTCCGGGAAATGAGAGCCAAAAGAAGGATAGCTTGTTTATAAACATGAGGAGGGCAATACAATTCCAATCCAAGGAAACTATTTTTGAAAATAAATAATAACAGATTTCGACAAATTTTCCCAAAGGTGGAAAAGTATAACTGATCATCCTCTCACACCAATCAAAACTCGAGGATTTTAAAGAAGAAATTTATGCATGATGTTATGTGCTAATCAAATGCAACAAGAAAGTTAAATGGGAACGAAAAGCACGATGTCCTAAAAGTTCCCGAGATTCATTGATTTACTCTTTTACCACTTCCTATGAGAATATCTACTTCCTAACTAAGGAAATTCTGAACTATTGGCCTTCTAAGAAAAAGAAACCAAGGAATGAATGAAATATCGAAGGCCCATACTATCAATATCACCATACAAATAGCCATGATACCTATCAATGCCAAACCTTCAAAATGAATGATTGAAAACTTCTTAGGAATGGGAAAACTTGAAGTGTTTGTAAGAAATGTTTAAGCCAATCCATAATAAAGTGAGATTCTTAACGGAAAGGATTCACAAAATGAAAGAAAAGCCTTTGATCCCCTCATAAAGGACTGGTCAAAGCATCTCTTAGAAGGAGGTCAAAGTAAGCCTTTAGTCCCGCCTACATAGCCTGGCCAAAGCATTTCCTAAAGGGATGATGGAGTAAGTCTTTAGTCCTACTTAAGATGGCTTGGACAGAGCACCAAACTAGCCTTCCGTCCCGCTTACAAGGCATGTCTGAAGTGCCTCCTAAAGGGAGGAAATAGTAAGCCTTTGGTCCCACCTAATATGACTTGACCAAAGCATCGAACCAACCTTCAGTTCTAGCTATAAGGCCCGTCTAAAGCACCTCCTAGAGGGAGGATGGGTAATAATTTGGTTTAGCTTTGGATACCTAACAAAATGTACCGATAAAAACCTGAATCATTACCTAGGGATCTTAATAAGGGGTTCAATCAAAGTCTAAATCATTACATAGAGAAGGTAATAAAGAAATAGATCATATCCTAAACCATTACCTAAGATGATAATAAGGGGCTTAGTCAAAACCTAAATCATTACCGAATATAATAATAAATGGTACAAGAAATCAGTCAGATAAGTCAAACTCTATACTAAAGAATGGATCAAAGAAATCTTCAAAAGAAAGAATAATCAAATGCGAGCTATTTTGCTCCAAGGAAAAGGTAGAAGCGATCTTCAAGGGAAAGGTCAAGGATTACCTATTTCCTCGAATTATGAAATTCAACGTCAAATTAAAGCAACAAAGAAGTTCCAAGTTTCATTACCATAAGGAAAATTGTTGCTCGAATCAAAGGCCTCATTGAATTGGCTCTCAATCATTTTGTCCTAGGTTGAAATCCAAATTTTCTAATGAGAATCTTTGTTATTGAATGGATATATGCTCTTTTACAAAAGTGGAATTCTTCCATTAACATAAAGGTTTATGATTTACACACTAGATGTATATCTGGACTTTAATTCAGATGAGATTATGTTACTATTGCCAAGTAGAGTCTCTTCCTATAAAATTAAGGGTTATCTTTGTCTTAAACCAAAACTTCAAAGCGTAAATTTTAAAGAGTCATAAACGATGTAGCCAAAAGATGAGTTGTTAAAAGCTTCACTCCTTAAAGCGCTGAACTACGTTCTTTTAGAATAGAGTTCAGATTTTATAACAGTAAGAACTTCGTTATTGGACAAATTTCTAATTCCCTATTAATTAAAAGAAGGATTCTTCCTAACATCTAATCAAATAAATTATTAATCTTCCATCCTACTGACAAAGTTTATCTTAAGAAGACAAACCAATGCTCAACCAAAGGATGCATACCATATTGAATCAAATTAAAGTTCTAAAAAGCAAGTTGTATATCTCAGACCATTCAGCAAATTCAAAAACAAAACAAGGATAGAGAAAAGAAGAATATAAAGTGCATCCAAGGTAACAATCATTCATGTACAAGTTTAATTGTTGTTTTATGTTACAGTTAAAGGTACCAAGAAAAGGAAATTAAAGGGAAAAGTTGCCCAAAACCTTATAAGTGATTCTTTATTAAACTTCAATTTTTTGCACCTCCTCTTTTTAGGCGTCAACCGAAGAAGGTTCAATAATGTGACAATGTGCCACACCTAAAAATTTCATAAGCTTCTTTTCCTTTTTATGAATAGTGCTTGCGTTGTCAATTAAATTAATTTGAACCTTTAGTGCATGGTTGAGTGTTTTATTGGCTCCTTCTAAAGTTTTAACCTTGCTTTTTAGTTTCTTAACTTCCTGTTTAAGAGTGTACTTTTTACGCTCAAGTTTTTCAATCTGACTCTTGTAATCATTGAGACGTTGGAAAACCTGTCATCCCATTTTTTTTCAAAAGCCGAGTGCATCCATATCTCACTTTTTGAGACCATCTAGCGATTTCACCATCATCCATACCCAAGAGTGGGTTCAACAAGGCAGAAAACTATTCTTTGCCAATCGAAGCAGTAGGAGTAGGAAGGTTGGATTCACCTCCACTTGCAATGATTTCTAAAGATCGACAGGATACTTGGCTTTTTAACAAGTCCACTTCAAGATCCATTACCCTTTGATGTAATCGGGCAATTTCTACATCGGCCTTGATTCTTTGGACTGAAGGTCCAGATTGGCCAGCCACACTCATATCCCTCTCAGCGCTTGGATTTTTTGTCTTTCTCTTTAATTTTCTCTTTTAATCTAGAAGTCATTTCCATCATGCTGCCTAAAGTAGATCTCAGTTGATAATATTTATCGTGCCATTTTTGCGCTTCTGGGTCATCCAAAAACAACAAAGTTGAAGCATCTTAGAAGAGCGTTTCTTCTGATTAATCGACATCATCTTGGATTTAATATTGTCCAATCAAGAAAGGTGATTTGGACTGCAGAATGCAAACGTTAATTGTTTTTCCTAATGAAAATAAGTAAACAGGAAAAAGAAATTAATACATAAGAAAATGCATCTTTATTAGCAACTAGAAGGTTTACAAACACAAACAAATTCAAATTGCATCAACAATACAAGTTTTATATACTCTTAAAGATTAAAGACATCAGTTTGGGCCTTTTTGAGTGAATTCGAGGACATTGAAATAGTAGGGTAAAAAGGAACATTAAACCCTAGATGGATATTAACTGGTGGGAAATGATGGTAGTCCTATTTCTCGATTGAAGGACCGGCTTCACCACATAACAAGTTGGCATAATTAGTTCGAATCTCTTTAAATAGATTGTCTTATTCATTGCCCAAGAAATCGCAATGAAAGTGTTGCAGCTGTGTGTAAACTTCCAGCTGTGTGTAAACTTCTTGGGGAACCCTAAGGAACCAGGACTACCCGATGATTTCTTAAGCTGTACGGTTTTAAAAAATAAGCTAAGGTGCAAAGAAACGAAGACACTGGAATTCATAACATTGTATAAATTACATATTACAACAAAATAATTACTTGAGTTCGTATAATATTGACCATTTGTAAAATTCGACAGTGAACCTCTCTTTATTAAACTTAATTTTCTCAAGGGGGATAGTGTTAGAGGAAAGTGGAACGGTCGCAACATCAAGAAAATTCCAGCATTCCCCAGGATAGGGATTGGTCCCATGCTCGTTTAAATATCTATTATGGATACATCTAACTAAACCTCCACTCTTCTTCCTTAAAAAAGAAAAGTCAACAATAAGACTCCTAGAATAAATTTTGTAAAGAAACTCTACTAGAGCATCTCTATCTTTGATAAGCATCCAGAAGAGTGTAGTCAACTTTGCATTTTCTTTTAAAACTCTTTCTCTATGAAGACGAGATCATTTTATGTGTCAAGCAGCTCATTTTTCTTCAAAGTTATTTAATCACTTTGCATGAAGGAAAAGGCACTAGTACTTGTCAAATAAGTCGCAATACTCTTCGATTAGCCTTTTTATCTCCCTATTTAATCAAAGCACCCCTCTCTTGATTTATCATACAAAGTCTCAAAATAATATTCGGATCTTTTCTTTAACTATTATTAACTAAAAGCTAGCAAATAAATTTAGTTATTTAAAATAAATTTCATAACTATGTGATGGGAACTTGAGAAGTTAGAGCTTGAGCCTTTTCCTTCGTTTGTTGTTTGGGAGAAGGGGAATCTTTTGACGGGATGTCTTCCTACGAAGCACCCCAAGGGATTGGTAGTTTAGAAATGCCTTTATTATTGCCAAACGAGGCTAAGTCGTGGCCACCTAGTCTGTTACCCTCATCTCTTGGTTCTTTCGGACCTTTGCCGCCATCATCCCCACCTTGATCGTCGTCTTCATCGTCGTCCTCCCATTAATCAAAATCTTCATCTCCTCCAAGTAGGGGGTCTTCGAAAGATAATTATTCCTTAGGATTGATAACCACCTCTTCAGAAAATTCATTTGGGAGATATCCCTGAACTCTCCCTAATACAAGATCGAACTTCCTCTTAAAATTGTTATTTAGATTTGGAAGGGAAGGAAAGTCCAACTTATGGAATTTTTCGATGTTGTTAGTATATGCTACAAAAAGGCCATCTTCTTAGCACTTCTTTGTTTCTTTAGTAAGAGCCTGATTAAGGAAGAAAGAAAGTTTCTTCTTGGCATCCTCTATATTGTTGTTAGCTTATACCAAGGTGGCATCTTTAGTTTCCAGCTAGCTTTCCATAGACTTACCTTATCGGCCATTTCGTCCTTCTCTTCATTAGCTTGTTTAAGCTCTGCCCCTAAAGTCTTCAAACATTCTTCATGTAACAATTTGGGTTTCTTCTCCTCATCAAGGGAGGAGGCAAGTTTGCCCTTCTCAAGAGTAGCCTCATCCTTTTCCACTTCAACATCAATCATTTGACCCTTTAGAAGCCCGATTTTAGTCATTAGTGTATAAACTTGCTCCTTAAGCTCCACAACTTGACCAATGGATCCTTAGGAGGCCTGTTGAAGAATAAACATATGCTTGGCCACCTAAAACATACGGCATGTATAAGAAAGTAAGGATGTACCAAATTAGAGTCAAGATTAGCCAAAATACTAAAAGATGCATACCAACAAAAGCTACTGATAAAGGATTTAAAGATGATCCATTGAGATAGTTGATGGCTGCAGTGGTATAAGAGAAGCCACTGTTGGAGATTAGACAACCGAACGAGTAAGATCATTAAATTCCATAGAGATAGTTTGAACTTAGGCCTCCTAAAAAATAGAATCGATGGGAAAGGGAGTCAGACCTAACTCCTCGTACAAACGTTGGAAACCTGAAGTAAAAAGTAGGAAGCAAAATTTTTAGTAAAGGATTTAGGGTGGGAACATCCTCTATGTGTTGTGGTGCGTCCCAGTCCAGGGAACTTAAAACAATCGTGTTAGGATCGTGAGTGTCTAACTAGCATCCACATTAGTTTCCTCACCAACAATGATGGAAATCTGGACTTCCCCAAGCTTAACCTTTTTGCTCGGATGAGGGATTAAGCATAAATTAGAGCGCTGGAGCCCAACTTCCATTTTATAGCATCAATGACTTTTGTAATAGAACACCTAACAAGGGCAGCATTAGTTGACTTAGCCAAAGAAGAAACATGAGATTTAGCCTTCTTAGATTTAGAAGCTATGATAATAGAAGATGAGCCTAAGCCAAAGGAAAATTTATAAGACACCAATGTAAGAAACTTCGTTTAACTATAATATATGCCTAAACAGGAATCACATAGAATAAAGGAAGATATAGAAAAGGTTTTCCGATTGTAGACAACTAAAAATCTTTTTCCATGAGCATGCCCCTTTACAAAAAGAGGTTTTCCAAGCACTCTATGGTTGTTTAAGACTAAAGAGTATTTGTGAAGGTTAGTTTCAGTCAAAAGCTTGAGCACGTCCCCCATGCTTTTAGAAGCTTGAGTCAAAGCCTCACTAGCAGTGGTGATGAAGGAATTAGATGGTTTAGGAGCAGATCCTAAAAGAGAATTCTCATCATAGGAGAATGACAAAATATAACGTAAACGGTAAGAGGTAGTAAAACTTATTGGGAACTGAATTAGCGCTCCTGATCTTAAGAGTGTAGCACCTAATGTAAAATAACTTATTCTCCTAGTCCTTTGTCTTGTTGATAGAATAAGGGAGAAGGTGATATGCAAAACTATCTAATTGCTTGTCTACTCTTACAAGATTCACCAAAGAAAGAATAGTTTTAGTATTTAGCGAAGGAAGTTGGATTCCCTAGCGAGGACCTCAAGGAAACTTAAATAAGTGTAGGAGTTGGAAGTTAATTGTATCTAGAGATTCCCCAGTGCTCCGTGAACTATAAAAGGAAATATAGGAAAGGAAGGTAGCCTGAATGCTAGATATGAATAGGATAAAAGCGAAGAATACTTTGAGAGGATTATCTATTCTACAAGATGGACCAACTACTATGGCTTCCATATTTGTAATCCTAAATAGCTGAAGAATGGTATCTATTTCCTGCTAAGAAGTTATGAAGGATTGGTTAAGCTTAATCTCTCTTCACTGAAGCAGGAGAAGGTTTGAAGCCTTTGTCAAATTTCTTGCTATCCGTTTGTCTGTAGGATGATATTACACAAAATCAAGGAAGTATTACATCTTTTATAAATATTTGAAATACTCCTAAAATATAGATACAAAAGTAAACAACTAAATGCCTAACTAATGAGTACATGATTAATTGAAAACTATTCAGTCCATAATGGTAAAATGTCAATACTAAGACTAGATATAGAAATTGTAACAAGTCAATAATTCATTAAATAGTCCATTTATATATATCGAACCTATAATAAGACGTCGAGCCTGTAGATATTTAAGGTATTCATTACGAATTGGAAACTCATTAAAAATTGTTGGATTTATGACTGGATGTCGAATCATGACCAGTCATTAAGGTCCAATCAAGGTATCGTACTTATAGCACCTTAATGAGATTATTATGAAGTGTCGAATCAATAACCCAATGTCGAATTCATAATAAAATATCTACTTTATAAATAATAAATGGGTTTAGAATTATTTAGAAATTTTAACATCCCTAATATTAAAAAAAAGAATTATCCAGGAAATTTAATTAGATAATTAAATATAATAATATAAAGGTTAAGGTGGTCAAGAAATTGAGATTTGTAACACTATAAGGTAGTCGTGCGTTAATGAATAAACAAATGAAAATAAAGAAGTAATAAGGTAAGGGAAAAATAGGAATATGTCATATTCTTATATCCTAAACCCTTAAAAAATTCTCATTTACCACATTCACAAACCAAAACTTAATACCAAGCTTGGCCGGCCACCATTAGAAGATAACAAGGAGAAGATAAGCAAGATTTCAAGAAGGAAGCTTAATCAAATTAATTCTAGAGAAACTCTCAACCTCTTTAACACAAGCTAAAGGTGAATAATAGATTACATCTCATCTTTATAGTTTTCGATTTCTAGATAAGACCCATGTTATTTTGCAAATGATTTTGCCATGTTTTGATTGTTTAAAAGGATAAATATGCTTGTTGATGATTTGGATTAATTTATATAGATTTCATGAGAAGAATTGATTTGGAAAACTTATTAGATGACATCCAAATGACTTGTTTTTTTCAGATAAGGTCAGAAATATTATTTTAGAGATGAGTTTCAACTTTCATAATTTTATGAACTATTATGGATTTATTATGAATTTTCTAGTAAAGAAAATGGTTAAATTGGGTTAACTTAATTTCGGCTATTTTATGTCTTTGGATCGGAAATTTAAATATGTTAGAAAACATATTAAATGCGATTTATGATAATTTTTGAAGAACTTTCCTAAGTGTTTTGTTAAGTATATAAAATTATTTAAGTTATGGGACTTAAATGTTTTATATGTTTAAAATAGGAGAAAGGGTAATTTGCTAAATGTTTTAAATTATAAATACTGAATTCGGTAGAACTTTTAGAAAAGGTTTTTGGAAAAGAAATTGACAACCAATTATATGATGACAAATAAGCAAGTTAGTTAGAAAGATATTACTTTATAAAGAAAGAAAATAGTTTTTGTAAGGGTATAGTGTTTCACCACTATCGGCAGCTACCCTTCTACTTCATACTACCGCCTCCATCATAGTTGAAACCACTACACATGGTATTGATGCCTTGGTACGTAGTGGATTGGAGTTAGGTGAAATGTATAAGGTCAAAAAGTGCTTTCGAAGGGGTCGAGACTTTATTTTGCTTTCAAAAGAAAAGCCACTTGCTTTGCCTTCCAAAGATTGGTTTCAAAAGGGTTTTAGTATGGTCTTCAACAGAGGTTGCCGCCTTTTTTTTAAACAAATATTCGACAGGGTCGAAACACTTGTTGCCGAATTCTACCTTTCGACCCAGTTGAGGATGCTTTTCCACTAAACATTTGTTTCAAAAGGGCGCTTTTTCTTTTAAACAAGAAGCCGCTTCTCCATGCTTTCGAAAGGGTTGTTGTCGAAACTACCTACTTTCTTTTACTTAGGAAATTGCTTTCAGAAGATTTTCTTTCAACTTTGTTCTTTTAAGACCCTTTGTTCTATTGAAAGATAAACCCATAAGTTTCGAATAGAAATGTTTTAAATGGTTTCAAAACTATGTTCCACAAGCTTTTACTTGAACCTAATGCCTTCGAAAGGTTTATTTCGAGTAAAGAACTTAATACATTCGAAAGGTCTAAATGAAGATTTCAAATGGGAGGTCCTCCAATGGTTTCGAAAGGTACTTAAAAGTATTTTAAATGGAAGATTTCCAATGCTTTCGAAAGGAAAATTTAAAGAGTTTTGAAAAGAGGATGTCTAAGGTTTTATAAAGGTTTCGAAAGGATACCTTCAATGATTTCGAAAGGTTGTAATAAAGGTTTCGAAAGGTATGTTTTAGCCTTTGTGCCTAGTGTTTCATGGTATAGTAGTTAATATATTTTGAAAGGGATACTTTTAAGGATTTCGAAAGGGTTGTTTAAAGTTTTTAAATAAAAGTTTCGAACGGTTTACCTTGGCTTTATGGCCTAAGATCTTTTAATTTAAAAAGGGTTTTAACTTACTTCGAAGGGATAGATAACCCTCAATATATTTCTTCTACATTTTTTTGAGTAAAGTATATATAACATGGCAAAGAGGTTTGAGTAAAGCAAATAGTATATTTTCCTTGTTTAAGTATGACTTAAGGGTTAAATCAATTTGCAAGAAATGTTTTCAAGGAAAATTTTGATGGGGAAGTTGACCCTAAGTAAATGAATCAGATATTAGAATACCAAATAAGACTGGTATAGGGTCGTGCCCTATATTTTAGCTAGTAACCCCTATATAATATAAATCTAAAATTTCAATGTGTAGGGCTTTGTCGGATCTAAGACTAAAATGATGTTACGTATAAAAAGGAATGTACAGAGAAAGATAGGTTATTGGTGAGACTGCAAAACCATTAGGATAAGTTGACCATAGGAGAAGTAAGTTAGGGACAGACCATCCAGAAGTTTGTCTAACAGAATATAGATTATTTATTATGTCTAATAGGCTCGAGTCAGCCAAAGGTTAGTAGTAAGCCAAACAAAACTATATTATTCGGACAGGTAGTCCAATTATTACTAATTTTTATGCATATATGATATTGCGATGATTGCTTTAATCAGTTTGATTGTAGGTTTTGGTTTGCAATAGATATCTTTTGAAAAGAGATATTAGTGAAGGAAAACCCATTCCGCTAAGCGGCATGGTATCACTTAATATCAAATAACCGAGATGTATAGTATTATTCACACCAGGCTTTATGTCTAACTCGAAGATTATGGTTTTCTCCTTAAACTCTTAGGTGCTCAAAATATGATTAAGTAGATTGAGAGTTAATGCTTTATAGGTTTAGTAGGTTGGACGAGTAAAGCTTTTGAAGACGTGCATGAGGCAACGCAAGCTATATATAGAAGCTATTTAGTTTCATTTCCGCTGTTATGTATTGAGATTGATACATCTATTTAGTACTCTGATCATCCAAGGGGCCATCTTCATACGTCAGTGTTGGTATATTTTGTACTAACTATATTTGAAATACCTGGGAATCATTTTAGGATTATGTATCTGAATATAAAATATTGATTTGAAATTTAATCAGAAAAGTTGTTTTAAATTTGTGTTGATTTTATTTCATATTCATGTGCTTCCAATATTATGGATACCATTAGCATTACCATATTTTGTCACCGAAAGTTAATACTCTGGATAACTGCAGCACCTGTAGCACTTAGCTTTGCGCCTCAAGATAGGGGATGTTATGACTTGTATCAAAGCATAATTTTATGAAAAATTAAAAGAGTTTCAAACTTAAAATGACTTTTTGAAAACGTAATCCTAAGGAATTAGAGAAAAGTCCGAGGTATGGGATAACGCTATAGTAACATACTTGTATTTTCCATATATAAGTATATGCTTTATCTCTATTCTCCCATCTCTCTCTTAGGCCATTCTTTCGTATCATACCATGACTCCAATGCAGATTTTACGCATGTAAGATATGTATGCTAGAAGGGTTAACCTTGGTGGAGGAAGCATCACAACAAATGGAAATTCCAGACTAAACACCAGAAGAAATCTGGGTTGGGCACAAGCTACAAATGTGGGTGCTGGAGTGCCGCAAGTTGGTATGGGGACTATGTACCAGTTCTTCATTAACATGATGGAAGCAGGAGCTGCTACATGATTAGTTGGAGGAAATTAGGAAGCTCTAGTGGTCAACAATTATGCTATGTTGAGTAGGGATTATGCTAGACTGGGAGTAAAACCGTTTATCGGGGCTGAAGAGGCAATTGCAGTGGAGAACTGATTACTTCATTGTGAGAGAATATTTTTTGATTTGGGGCTCAATGAGAAGCAGAAGAGGAGGCTTGCTTCTAGGCAGTTACAAGGAGTTGCACTGTACTGGTTGAAAAGTGTTACAGTCGGAGTCAATGAGGAGACTATGACATGGGTTGAGTTCAAGAGGAGGTTTGAAGAAAGATCTATGTCAAAGATTGCTAGTCTACGCTGCTCAGGAAGTTTGATGAATTAGAGCTGGGAGATATGACAGTGCTTGAGTATGCAAACAAATTTGAAGAGCTATGAAGATATGGGTATGCTACGGTTGGTAATATAATTGAGTGGAATGAGAAGTTCATTCGAGGGTTGAAGCCTGAACTTGCCAAGGTCACATTATCGCACATTTGTGATCCGTGTGATGTAGTTGTTGAAATGACTCTGAGGTAGGAAAAGATGCTAAATTTTCTTGAACGTAACAAGATAGGTGGTGCGTGGGGAAGACAACCCCAAAATAGGAAGTTTTTATACAAGAAGGGAGCCCAGAAGAGTGGAGCTTCCAAGAAGGAAAAGGCGGAGGTTATTTGCTATACATGTGATAAGGAAGGGCATTTCAAAAATGAATGTTGCTCGGGAGATGGAAAGAAGGTGATCGTGAAGAAGAATATCAAACGCTTCAACTGCAATTAAATTGGACGCTAAGAACTAGTGCACTGAGCCGGCCAAAGATGGAAAAGGAAAAGTATTTGCATTGGAGCCAGCTACCTCAAGACCAACAACAGAAGAGAAAGGAAAAGCTGTGTAGGGAGGTACGCTTATGATTTGTGGTATGCCATTTAGAGTTCTATTTGATACCGGTGCGTCGCATTCTTTTATATCTCATTGTTTGGTCGATAAGCTTAACCTAGAACCCTTATACCTACTTACTTCATTAAGGTTTTCAAATCCGATAGGAGGTTAGGCGACTCTTGGGATGAGATATGACCACTTAAAGTTTGAATTGTTAGGTCATGTGTTTGCTTGCAGTTCGCATGTGTTTGATTTCGTAGGGTTTGGAATTATTTTGGGTATGGAATGGTTAAGTAAATATGATGCTAGGAAATTTTTCCATGATAGGAAAATATCACTTAGATACCCTGACTATAGCGATCGAATAGTATACTCTATAGAAAACCTAATTGTGATGCTTTATTGGATGTTGCAGAGGCAGAAGATGAGTTGAATTGAGTTTTGGTTGTTAGGAAATTTATATATGTAAGCCATTGAGTTTCAAATAGATTTAGTACCCGGAGCAGAACTATAGAGTAGACCGCCAAGTAGAATGACACCTACCGAGATGAAGGAGTTGAAGTGCAGTTGGTGGATTTAGAAGGAAAGAGTTTTATCAGACAAGGCAGTTCGCCTTGGGGAGCAACCGTAGTGTCTATAAAGAAGCGAGATGGATCAATAAGGTTATGTATCAATTTTCGAAAGTTGAATGAGAAGACGATAAAGAACCGATATCCATTACCTAGAATTGACAATTTATTTTACTAATTGAGTGGAGCAAAGTATTTCCCCAATTGGATTTGGCGATAGGATTCCATCAGCTTAGAGTGGTAGAGGATAGTACTTTCCTTTGACGTCATTTAGGACCAGATATGGATTGTATGAATGGTTAGTGATGTCGTTCGGACTGACTAAAGCGCTAGCATTCTTCGTAAATTTGATGAACCGAATTTTTCGGGAGCACTTAGATAGGTTCGTGTTGGTATTCATAGTTGACATTTTGATATACTCTAAGGATGAAAGAGAGCATGAAGCTCATCTTAGAGTGGTGCTTGAGAAGCTGAGACAACATCAACTGAAGGCGAAGTTTTTGAAGTATCATTTCTGGAAGTGAGAAGTTGAGCTTTTTGTTCATGTTGTCTCAGAAAAAGGGTTATCTGTAGATCTAGCTAACATCAAGGTGGTGAGTAATTGGAAAAGACCGAGACAGTGACTGAGATAAAGAATTTTATTTCATTAGTTGGTTACTATCGGAGATTCATTAAGTATTTCTCATGGATAGCGGCACCGATGACTAAGCTAACTTGAAAAGATGTGAAATTCGTCTGGACTGATTAGTGTGAGGATGCATTCGAGAAGCTGAAATGCTTATTGATGAATGCACATGTGTTAGTTGTTCCAGAGGGGAAGCAGGACTTAGTGGTGTATACGGTTCATGTGAAATAGGGTTAGAGCCGTGTTAATGCAAAGAGGTAAAGTGATTACCTATGCTTCTCGATAGCTCAGACCAGATGAGGTTACGTATCCAACTCACGATTTGGAATTGGCTGCAGTGATTTTTGCATTGAAGGTGTGGAAACATTACTTGTTGTGATAAAGATTAGAGTTGTATACGGATCATAAGTCACTGATGTATTTATTCTCTCAGAAGGAGTTGAATATGAGACAACAGAGGTGGTTAGAGTTTTTAGCCGCTTATGAATTTGGTATTGAGTACAGACCGAAAAAGAGCAATAAGGTTGCAGATGCACTTAGCAGAAAGCATTAGAATGCAGTGTTGGAAATGATAGCTGAGTGGAAAGCTTTAGAAGCGTTGACTACATGCAAAGTACATTAGAGATCTAATAGTAGTTCTAGTGCAGAAACTATTATGTTGTCATGTTTAGAAGTTTGACCGGTGATGATCGAAAGGATTGCTTCTAAGCAAGGAGAGGATCTAGTATTAGTAGAGCGGATCAGAAAGTTAATGGATGGTGCGGAGAGCGATGACTTGAAAGATTTCAGTCTTGACCAAAATGGATGGTTAAGAAAGAAAGGAAGACTATTTGTTTAGAATGTGGGAAACATTAGGAAGTAAGTTGTTGAAAAAGGCCATCATTCAAAGTTCACCATTCATTAGGGAGGAACTAAGATGTATTAGGATGTGAAGAGAAGTTCCTTCTGGGAAGGTATGAAGAGAGATGTAGGCTTATGGGTGAAACAGTGTTTGACCTGTCAGTAGGTAAAAGCCGAACATCAGAAAGCAAGTGGGGTTACTTCAGCCTTTAGATATTCCAGTTTGGAAATGAGATTCTATCTTGATGGATTTTACAGACATATTGCCAAGGTCAAATCGAGGGAATGAAAGTATTTGGGTTGTAGTGGACAGATTGACCAAGAGCGTGCATTTCATTCTAGTTAAGTCAACCAGTACGGCACCTATTTTGGCTAAGTTATTCATGAAAATATAGTTAGACTTCATGGAATTCCTAGTAGTATAGTAAGTGATAGAGATTCCTTATTCACTAGCGAGTTCTGGAAGAGTCTACAGGATAACTTAGGTGCCAAGCTCAAGATGAGTACCTCTTACCACCCGCAAACAGATGGAAAAATGGAAAGAGTTGACAAAATCTTAGAAGATTTGTTAAGAGCTTGTGTGCTAGACTTTGGGGGATCATGGGAAGACCATCTACACTTAGTCAAGTTTTCGTATAACAACAGTTATCAGACTGGCATAGGGATGGAACCATTTAAAGCTTTGTATGGAAGGCCATGCAAATTTCCCATATGTTAGTTAGAGACTAGGGATAGGTTAGTTCTTGGTCTAGATTTGATTAGGGAAGCTTCAAAAAAGATAGAGTTAATTCGAGCCAGAATGAAGAAAGCTCAGTCTAAGCAGAAGAGCTATGCTGATACGAGACGGAAAGACTTGGAGTTCTCAGTCGAGAATCATGTTTTCATCAAGGTATCACTAATGGAAGGTGTCATAGGATTTGAGAAATCGGGAAAGTTGGCACAGAGATTCGTTAGACCATCTCCTATTGTAGAAAGGATCGGGAAACTCGCATATAGAGTACATTTACCAAACAGTTTGGCAAGATTCCATGAGTTTTCCATGTTTCTCATCTAAGGAAGTGTATTCGAGATCTAGAAACTACAATTGCACCGACTGTGTTAGATGACTTAGTAGTGGAATCGGACATGACTATAGTTAGAAAGCTAGTTCGTATAATCATGAAATATGAGAAGAGGCTAAGTATCAAGACAGTCATATTAGTTAAAGTCCAGTGAAGTGACGAAAAGAGATATTATACTTGGAAGATTGAGAGCAGGATTAGATACGCTTATCCTGATTTGTTTCATGGTATCTTTTACCTTTATGATTGATTGTTATGAGCACCTTATCGTAATTTTGAGGATGAAATTCTTTAAGGCGGGGTTTCTGTAACACCTCTAATTTTAAACAGACATGTACAAGGTTGATTAGACCTATGTGGGAAATTTTTTATTTTTTTTGGTGCTTTGGGGATTGGAATTTCTTCTTAATTTATAGGCTTTCTCTTATAATCATTTGGTGAATTAATAAAGGTTTTTTTGGTGGATTCTATTTGTCATTTCTTTCTTCGCTTCTTATCTCTTCTAAAACCTAATTGCGTAAGGATCCTATAATAAATCATAACAGTCGGTATCCAAGCCTATTGCATAATATTTTTGAAGAGAGTTTGGTTATGGAGTAGGTCAGTGTTAAAAAACTTAAAGGAATAAATTAGGGATTATGGAAGGCAAAAATGGAGGATTTTTTGTAACTTAATGATCTTCACCAACCGTTTAAAAAAAAAGAGAAACCTAGTAGTATATTTGAAGCAAAGTGGGAAACTTTGGATTGGAAGGCTGCGGTGGCTATTTGGTGTTTTTTAGAAGAATATGGTATTTTATATCGTTGTTGATGAAACATCCGCTTTTGGAATTTAGATGCAATTAGAAGGAATCTATGCGAAGAACTTCGCAACAAACAAGGCTCTTCTAATGAGAAGATTGGTAAATCTAAAGCTTAAGGAATGTAGGTCAATTGGAGAGCATCTCAATAATTTTCAGGCCATTGTGAAACTAATAGATGGTCATCAATTACAAGATGGATGATTAAACATTACCTTGATGTTAATGAGTTCATTACCAAGGAGTTAGGAAACATTTACGATTGCATTGAACAACTCAATATCAAATGGAGTTGTTTCAATAGTAGAGACGATTGGTAGTTTATTTATTAAGGAGATGCAGAGGATGAATCTGATGGAAGGAAAGGATAAAGAGGAAAGAGAAAGTGGAATCTGATTGAAGAGATCAATCTTACTAGGAGGAGTAATGGTATGAATATAGGATGACAATCAAATAGATTGAACATCGAAAGGGTTTCATCTGCTATTACTATGAAAAACTCGGTCACCAACTGATATTTTGCAAAATTCTTAAAATGGATAAAGAAAGGATGAATGCATTAGAGAAAGACAAAGACAAACTTGATGAATGCAGCAATGACAATGTGAATTTTGGGACTAGTTGTTACACCGCCTTTTTGTCAAGGATGGGATATCAACAAATCGATAAAAAAGGACGGATATCAAGACTGAGGATCGATTGGACACGAGGTTATGGCAGATACCATCTAAATTGGACCAAGCTCCAATCAAGGTGGGACCAATTGGGAATGATGAACAAGGCTAGGAAAGGCTTCATTTAAAATTTTAGATCAAGCAGAGTTCTTATGCTTAAGATATCGATGGATCAATATTAATGGGAAATCAGTTTATACCGGTATGGTTCGTATCGATCAACATGGGCTCGGCTATTTACTTCGGATCGATGCTTTTGTATCGATCAACATGGTTATTGATATGGAAAATGCACTTGGCTTCGGATCGATCATAATACGTTTTGATCCAAGTTAGGGATTGATACAAAGAAGAGAGTGGGAGATGGACACGAAGGGAGACAGTTATTTGATATGGAGGCACGATTCGTATGAGTCGTGTTGTATCAATCGATACGAAGCGGTCAAGATGGAATGCAAAGTAAGGGATCAATACAAATAGCATGGACACTTGGGAACGATACGAAGAAGGGATGGATACGAAGGGCAGCGAGCGTTCAGGGATCGATACGAAATGATGGACACGAGGCAATGGAATTTGATGGATACGAAGAATTGATGGATACGAAGCTACCAGCCTACATTGAAAAATACTGTAACGATCCCAGTTTTGAATTAAATTTAAAATTAATAATTAATGTAAATTTTGGAATTAATTTCGATTTTAAAACATATATGTATGTGTATATATGAGTAAAATTGAGTTTGACTTTAGAATCTGAATTTGAAATATTGAATTTGTATTTGAATTTAGAATTTAAATAAAATGACTTAGAGAAAAATAATTTGGGTTTAAGAAAATATTATTTATGTAAATTAAAAATTTGGGTAGTACGTTTTAAAAATATTTTCTTTAAAATAATATGTGTTAATATAAACAAAACAATAATATATATATATGTAGACATACAAGATAATAAATATTTAAATTAGAAATAGAAATAGATATATGTAAGATAAATTAAAAATATAAAGTGAATACATTTGGGAAAATTATAACAACATATTAAAAATATAAATGTATTCATATGACAAAGCCATAAGACAAGAAAAGAAAAAAAATAAGATAAGTATATAGGCAAGAAACAAAAATATAAATATCTATGTACTTACCAAATAAAAATAAATATATGTGTAAACAAGAAAGGACTTATGCAATTAATACTAGCACAAAAGCAAGATACATCAGTCACCTAAACCAGATTATCAGCCGAAATAATATGAGCTTAGTCAACAAACAAGAAAAAAATCTCTGATTATATTTGTAAAAAAAAAACGATGTTCTCCCATTGTACAAACAAAATAATTATCAACTTGTAAACTTCTATTTATATACATGAACCTCTTCATTTCAGTTCATTCATCAAGGCTGTGTAAAAAAAAATCTGAGGTGAATACAATCAAAAAACAAACAAAAAAAATCTAACTGCAAACAAAATACGAATTCATATAAAAAACAGGGAAGCAAAGAGGAGCTACAGCTAGCAAATTCAAAACAGGTTTCAAATAAAGCATGCTCTGTTCTTCTGGAAAACAACAGTGAGTAAACAAAAATTTTAAAGTTTTATGTTTAAAATTAAAATCAGTAAAGATGATTTCTTTATTATATGGTATTTGTACATGTTTTATCTTTGGATAAAGTCTGCGTATATATATGTTACTCTGTATGTTGTCCTTCTCTATTATGAATTACAGGGATTGATTATCAATCAAATTCGAATTGGTTTTCAACCGATCATTTTAAAACATTAAGTTTCAATCAATCAAGATATAATTCTCAAACTAGATTTTTCAAAGCTTATGTAATATGTTTGTGAAATGTTTTTGCTGGAAAACTTTGTTTACAGGTAATCAAATATATTTTGATAAATTTGACTGTCATAAAAAGCTAATTCAAGTTCGTAGTTTGATTTATTACTGTAAAACATGATTTTTAAAACAAAAACGAAGATTTTTAATGAAGTATTTCAAAAGCAGTTTGGAAATTTGATGAGTTTGCATTTTTCTCAATTCCTAATAATCTAATCATTAATAAATACTGAAATTTGTGCTGAAGCATGCTTGAACATCTGGGATGCTGGGAAAACTGTTGAAATATTCTTCGAATGCAAGAATGGGTCGAACGAGATTGATTTAGGGTTTTACTTCAAGTTCTTACACTTGTTTGTAATGTGTCGAGTTCGTCTTCATCACGCGATCGAGTGGCACGAGATTTTGGGGGTTGATGGTTTAACGTGTTGTCGTCGTGTGGGCGAAAGTTTGGGTGCTGCAGGTGGATGAAGCGGGGGTGACGAGGCGTTTTGCCGAAGGTGTTTGTTGTAGTTTTTTTCGAGCGAATGCAAATTTTCGAAATTCGACTTTTCCAGGCATTTTGAATTTTGATTTAGAGCTTAGTGACAAATTGCGACTTGCTGATGATCTTGGGAGATCACCAAAGCCTAGCGTGCCGCCGTGCACGTGTACGGCAGGAGGTTGTCTCAGCAATGTTGATGTCTTGGGTCGCGTATCGTACTCGAGTCGTGCTCGAATTTTGAGGTGGGTCGCTTCGGGATTTTGGTCGCGTGCGTAGGTTTGGACCTGATGCTTTAATTCATAACCCAGTTAAAACTTAAACTAAAAAAAGAAGAAGAAGGTTTGCGTGGGAATGGGGTGTGTTCTCGGGGAAGCTGATGGGAGACTCGAAGTGCTGCACGAGTTTTAACAGGGAGGTCTCGGATTTGTGGTTTTTCAAACTGCTGTTTATAAATAAAAATAAGTGAAAATGTTTAACAAAACTATGTTAAACTTTAATACAAGTTTAATTATCTAGTTAATGCTTTACAATGTTTCTAACCCTTAATTACCATTTTAATTAAGTAATTAATTTAAATTAAGTATAAAGTTAACTAACCATTAAGTTTGTAGTTAATACTATAATTGATTTTCAAAATTTAAAAGAAGACTTTTAAATGTTTAATTAAGTTAAACAATTATTATCAATTAATTATTTTAGAAAGTAACTAAGAATAATTACATTTTAATTGTAATTAGATTCTGAATTAATCAATGCTTAAGTGATTAATAAATATATAATTAACTACTTTAAGATAATTAATTAATGATCAATAGTTAAGTAATTAAGTAATTTAATTATGAATTAATAATTAATTAATTAAATGATTAATGGTTAATCAATGGATAATCAAGATTTATTAATAATTAAAGTTATTAACTAATGACTAAGGGCAAGTAATTAAGCAATTAAGGTTTAATAATTGATTAAGGAATGATTAATTAAATTAAACGATTTCGAAAGAAATAAGTAATTAATTAATAATTAATGATCAACTAAATAGGGTTAAGTAATTAATTCTCAAGTAATTGATTTAAATTAAATTAATTACAATAAGACTCAAAGATGATTGCTTATGGATTGTCGTGTAGAATATCTGATTTGTGATATTTTTTTGATGATATTCTGTGATGTTTCTGTGATATGCTGTGATATATCTATGATGACTGTGTATGATTTATCTGTGATAAATGTTATTTGAATTCAAATGTTGAAAATAACTGTTTAATTTAATTAGACAACTTGGCCTTTAAAATGGCGTTTGGTCTTCGATGAGACTGGGCAAAAACTTGGACCGGATTTAAATCCAAATCTGAATTCCAGATTTTTATATAAAATAAGTTTTATAAATTTAAATGTTTAAATAATTTTAATTTTAAAGAATACTTTAAATATGTGGATTTAAAAGAAAACTTGATTTAAAGAACTTATTTAAACATTTAAATTTATAAAACTTATTTTATATAAAAATCTGAATTCCAGATTTTTATATAAAATAAGTTTTATAAATTTAAATGTTTAAATAAGTTTAATGTTAAAGCATACTTTAAATATGTGGATTTAAAAGAAAACTTGATTTAAACTCTTCTCAATTTCTTTTATAACAAAGTATTATTTTAACATGAGAATTTAAGAAGTTTAATAATTAGTTTTAAACTTTATTAAAGATAAATTGGTATTCATTTTAAAGCCTGAAATTTAAAATGAAATTTTAAAGGTAAATTTGAAATGAATGTTTTCAAACATATTTGCGAGTGATAAATGAAATCATTAATGGGAAGTGATTAGAGAATGGTTGATAAATGGAAGTGACTAATGGATAATTACTTAATAAAAGTAATTAAGAGATAATTACTTAATGTGTTTAATTAAGGAATAGTTAATCGATGCAAGTATTTAAGGATAATTATCTAACAAAAGTGATTACATTAATTAAAGTAAATTAATTTAATGATAAAGATTAATTGTAACTAATGATTAATTGTTATGAGATGATTACTTTATGGTAAGTAATTGAAGGTTTAATTTCTTAAAACAATTAATTAATCCTGTTTATAAATGTTTATTGAATGCTTGACCTTACTTATGAATGATTGTATTGTATGAGATGCCTTGAATTGATCGTCCTATCTGATCTGTGATATGTTGTTTTGTGGATTGAGCTGTGTATAATTTATTCATTGATTTGTGATACATTTGTTACTAATTTGTGATCTGTGAATGAACGATAAGCGTTATAATTTATACCGCTTATCAACTATATCTCTGTGTTTTGATCTGTGATGATAATGTTGTTGCACTATTGTGTTAAACCCCTGGACCACACCATACACACACGAATATGGATTTCACGAGGAAATCGATTAAGTCGCAGATTTTTGAAATGATTTCAAAATAGACAATTTGAATTCAAACGGTTTGGAAGTGGAATTGGGTTAAATGTGAAAAGCTTTTGAAAAGGAATTTCAAAGATAAAATTTATTTTTGAATAACTTGATAACGCTTTGAAATTTGAATTCAAATTTTGAAACTGAATTCTATGATTTGAAACTAGGGATTAAAGATGTCATACAACTTATATGGGTTAAACCATCTTAAATGTATTGGTTTGGGAATTTGAAATTAAATTCAAAGGCTTTAACTCGTGCAATTATAATTGGATTCTTCCGAAACGAAAACTGTTTGTTTTCAAATAATAAAAGCTTTCATATAAGAAATGAACGTCCAATTTGGGTTGAAAGGATTTCAAGTTTAAAATGAAAATGATTTCCAAGTTGTGGAAACGGTTTGAAAGCTATAAGTTAAATCTTTAATATGAAGATTTAACGAGTTAATCCAATCGAAATGGGAATTGTTTTGAAATCCGTAAATGAATCTTTGTGAAACTGTGTGAACTTTGTGAAATAAATCTTTTTTATTTAAGAAGATTTAAATGGTAATTTGTTTAACCATTTATAGAAGAGTTTTCGATTTTATCAGTTGTGACTTAACTAAAATCCCATATCCATATGTTTTAAATATCGCGCTCATTATTCGGTTTAGCCGGGAGAGGATCTTGTGTCACATAACCCATTCTGAATAGTGATAGATCGTTATGGATAGCATTTGAAGACCGTTGGTGAAGACCGGGTGTTTGTGTGAACGATAGGATAACCTATCGATTGACGCTGCACCGAGTTGCTCTGGTATAGAGTTTTCCCTAAGTGATGGGAAGTCCGATCGGGATTGTAAATACCCAGATTTGCAAAGGCTTCTTACGAAGTGCCTTCGGTTCTGTTCGAACCCAGTTCAAACTTGTATGGTTGTATGTCTGACACTGCACTTTGAGATATAGAGCAGATTTCTTTCAAATACATATCTGTTGGTGGCGGAGAATTTATTCTCTTAACTTAACACCCTTCTCTGAGACGTACGAGCTCAGAGGTTATGTAGTTGAAGGTTATCAGCGATATACTCCTAATTTGGTAGTGTGGCATGATGAGTGCTGCTATGTGTTGATGATCATTTGTTGATCCTTTGTGATCAGAGCATGGCCTCTGCATGAAGCGATGCTTTGTGGACGAGACTGCATCAGAACCTCACAACCCGGAAATGGACGAAACAGGAAAAATGCGGCAAGGTTATGAGGGTCGCGCCCTTTAGGGTGTGTCATTCTCTTCTGGTAAAGGGTGGTATCATGGTATGGACCCAGATATTTACCTATGTGGTGGGCTTCAATCTCATTTTCTGTGTGGTTGTTGCTTTGTGGTTTAGAGCCGCCTCGGATAAAGGTCGCAAAGGACCGGGGGGTGGCATGCTCGAGAAGTAGTTACCTAGTTATAGAGGTAATCCGGCCTTGTGTTGGCAGAGATCCGGTTAGGTTCTCGGGACGTCCCGCCAGAGGCATACCCATGGACAGTGGGAAGTTCCTTCGCCCGATCATTTGTTGGAAATCCATTCATCCAATACATGCCTTGTACGGTTTTAGTTGTAGAACCTACCATTTACTTATGGTGGTCACACCGTTTAGATGGTAGCTATAGTAGGCATAGTTCGGAATGTCTATGCTGGTAAGATTTATATTATAATTTCGAAATGTTTTCTGCACTATGCACTAATAATGATATCGAAAGGATTTTGCGTATTAAGCATGTTTGACTATCATAAGGATAAATCTCCTCCAATTCTGCGTTTGCATGGTGTTTGTGGTGTGAGGCCTTATGGTAGTTTCATTTTCTAAAAAGCATTGCGGTTTTCAAATTTAAATTCCTTTGTTGGTTGTTTAAAAGATAAAACTGTTTTTGTTTCTCACACTAGTCTCATGTCTGACTTGGAGTTTATTGTTCCTTTCCTAAACTCTAGATGCCCACTATTTTCCACACGGGCAGTCTAGAGTTGGGTTTTTCAGATAGTTAGGTTTAGTAGATTATCTGGAGTAAGTCCAGTCTTTGGATATGGACGAGACTTGCTTGTCTAGGTGGCACGTGATGTTGGTTCGAGCAAGCTTTGGATTAGAGCATTGGATTTGAGGATGCCTTCTTCTGAAGATATTCTTTCCGCTGCTAGTGTTATCTATTTTCTTTCTACTATGTCTTGTATCTCTGATAGTATTGATATTCATTGTATCAATGTTATATATATTGATATACTTTTCTTCCACTGTGTTGTACTAAATGGTGTTATAAGCTCCGGCGCACCAGATTCGACGTTTGGATCTGCGGCATTTGAATATGAGTGTCGTATTCGGTGTCGATTTTGGAAGGTCAACTCAGGATCGTTGCATTTGATATCAGAGCTAAGGGTTAAAAACTTTAGCTCAGGAGTATAACACGTTAAGTAACTCATTAGAGATAGGATAAAGTATATCCTAGAATGAGTATATCCCTAAGATATCCGTTCGTGTGCCTCAGTAAGTTTTCTTACTATCCACTGATAGTGAGTATGAGTGCAAGAAGAGAACGAGATAGGGGACAGGGGAATACGACTATAAATGGTCAATACCCTGTAACAGTGGAAACAATTTTCTCTATCAATCTCCTCTGATTCGATTCCAAATTTCTTGGATTGCTTCGTAGCAGCTGCAAGAAGGAGTTTCAGTGTGAAGGTGACCCTACGAATCGTTGTAGAAAATCCTTACTTCGTATCTTTATCGGTTTCTTATCAGTTTTTGATTTAAACTCTAATGAATTTGAAATTTGGAATTGAAAATATTAAATAAAATTGGAAATTTTAAATTGAATTAAATTGATTAATAGAATATGAAGCTAAATTTGGATTGTATCGATGAAATGATATCGTTTAAAAAAACCAAATTTGAAATTCTATTTCTTAGGTAGATCGAAGTCCGAAGAGGGACAGATTGGTATATATTTTGGAGTATTCCGACTTGAGTTTGGGATCCATATCTAGTGTTTGAAGAATTGTAGAAGATTGAATCCATCTATCAATCTCTTTTGTTCAACATCTCTTTTCAATTCTTCGATGGTTCCTGGTAGATCCAGGAAGAAGATTTGATATATTTGCATGGGATATGAACTCTGAATAGGTCAGAATTGTTTGTTTGGATGAATTGGTTGCTTTGATTGCTATGGTTGATAGGTATACTTAAGTTCTAAACTATAAGTTTTGAAATTGTAACCATATATCTGTCTATTTTTTTGGGTCCAGATATATTCTACGAACGGTTAGTTATCCTTCGAACTAACCAGTACCCTGTATATTCGTAGATTGATGACCCAAATATTCTTTGTAGTATTGAATGAGTTTGTTCTCATATTGTTGATATTCTGATGTGGTGAGCCAAATACAGAATAGATATCCAGTTTAACCTAGAAAACTGTTTCTCTATCTTTGTGTATCTATCTTTTTTTTTCGTGCCTGCAAATTTCGAGGATGAAATTTCTTTAAGGGGGAATCTGTAAATTTAAATTAATAATTAATGTAAATTTTGGAATTAATTTCAATTTTAAAACATATATGTATGTGTATATATGAGTAAAATTGAGTTTGACTTTAGAATCTGAATTTGAAATATTGAATTTGTATTTGAATTTAGAATTTAAATATGACTTAGAGAAAAATAATTTGGGTTCAAGAAAATATTATTTATGTAAATTAAAATTCTGGGTAGTTCATTTTAAAAACATTTTCTTTAAAAAAATACGTGTTAATATAAACAAAATAATATATATATATATATATATAGACATACAAGATAATAAATATTTAAATTAGAAATAGAAATAGATATATGTAAGATAAATTAAAAATATAAAGTGAATACATTTGGGAAAATTATAACAACATATTAAAAATAGAAATGTATTCATATGACAAAGCCATAAGACAAGAAAAGAAAAAAATAAGATAAGTATATAGACTTGAAAAACAAGAAACAAAAATATAAATATCTATGTACTTACCAAATAAAAATAAATATATGTGTAATCAAGAAAGGACTTATGCAATTAATGCTAGCACAAAAGCAAGATACATCAGCCACGTAAACCAGATTATCAGCCGAAATAATATGAGCTTAGTCAACAAACAAGAAAAAATCTCTGATTTTATTTGTACAAAACAAAACAATGTTCTCCCATTGTACAAACAAAATAATTATCAACCTGTAAACTTCTATTTATATACATCAACCTCTTCATTTCAGTTCATTCATCAAGGCTGGGTAAAAAAAAATCTGAAGTGAATAAAATCAAGAAACTTAAACAAAAAAATCTAACTGCAAACAAAATACAAATTCATATAAAAACCAGGGAAGCAAAGCGGAGCTTCAGCTAGCAAATTCAAAACAGGTTTCAAATAAAGCAAGCTCTGTTCTTCTGGAAAACAACAGTGAGTAAACAAAGTTTTAAAGTTTTATGTTTAAAATTAAAATCAGTAAAGATGATTTCTTTATTATATGGTATTTGTACATGTTTTATCTTTGGATAAAATCTGTGTATATATATGTTACTCTGTATGTTGTCCTTCTCTGTTATGAATTACAGGGATTGATTATCAATCAAGTTCGAATTGGTTTTCAACCGATCATTTTAAAACATTAAGTTTCAATCAATCAAGATATAATCCTCAAACTAGATTTTTCAAAGATTATGTAATATGTTTGTGAAATGTTTTTACTGGAAAACTTTGTTTACAGGTAATCAAATATATTTTGATAAATTCGACTGTCATAAAAAGCTAATTCAAGTTCGTAGTTGAATTATTACTGTAAAACATGATTTTTAAAATAAAAACAAAGATTTTTAATGAAGTATTTCAGGAGAAGTTTGAAAATTTGATGAGTTTGCATTTTTCTCAATTCCTGATAATTGAATCATTAATAAACACTGAAATTTGTACTGAAGCATGCTTGAACATCTGGGATGCTGGGAAAATTGTTGAAATATTTTTCGAATGCATGAATGGGTCGAACGAGATTGATTTAGGGTTTTACTTCAAGTTCTTACACTTGCCTGTAATGTGTTGAGTTCGTCTTCATCACGCGATCGAGTGGCACGAGATTTTGGGGGTTGATGGTTTAAGGTGTTATCATCGTGTGGGCGAAAGTTTGGGTGCTGCAGGTGGCTGGAGCGGGGGTGACGAGGCATTTTGCCGAAGGTGTTTGTTGCAGGTTTTTTTCGAGCGAATGCAAATTTTCGAAATTCAATTTTTCCAGGCATTTTGAATTTTGATTTAGAGATTAGTGACAAATTACGACTTACTGATGATCTTGGGAGGTCACAGAGCCTAGCGTGCCGCCGTGCACATGTACGGCAGGAGGTTGTGTCAGCAACGTTGATGTCTTGGGTCGAGTATCGTACTCGAGTCGTGCTCGAGTTTTAAGGTAGGTCGCTTCGGGGTTTTGATCGCATGCGTAGGTTTGGACTTGATGCTTTAATTCATAGCCCAGTTAAAACTTAAACTAAAAAAAAAGGTTTGCGTGGGAATGGGGTGTGTTCTCGGGGAAGCTAATGTGAGAGTCGAAGTGCTGCACGAGTTTTAACAGGGAGGTCTCGGATTTGTGGTTTTTCAAACTGCTGTTTATAAATAAAAATAAGTGAAAATGTTTAACAAAACTATGTTAAACTTTAATACAAGTTTAATTATGTAGTTAATTCTTTACAATGTTTCTGACTATTAATTACCATTTTAATTAAGTAATTAATTTAAAATAAGTATAAAGTTAACTAGCCATTAAGTTTGTAGTTAATACTATAATTGATTTTCAAAATTTAAAAGAAAACTTTTAAATGTTTAATTAAGTTAAACAATTATTATCAATTAATTATTTTAGAAAGTAATTAAGAATAATTACATTTTAATTGTAATTAGAGTCTGAATTATCAATGCTTAAGTGACTAATAAATTTATAATTAAATACTTTAAGTTAATTAATTAATGACCAATATTTAAGTAATTAAGTAATTTAATTATGAATTAATAATTAACTAATTAATTAAGTGATTAATGGTTAATCAATGGATAATTAAGATTTATTAATAATTAAAGTTATTAACTAATGATTAAGGGCAAGTAATTAAGCAATTAAGGTTTAATAATTGATTAAGGAATGATTAATTAAAGTAAACGATTTGGAAAGAAATAAGTAATTATTTAATAATTAATGATCCACTAAACAGGGTTAAGTAATTAATTCTCAAGTAATTGATTTAAATTAAATTAATTACGATAAGACTCAAAGATGATTACTTATGGATTGTTGTGTAGAATATCTGATTTGTGATATTTATTTGATGATATTCTGTGATGTTTCTGCGATATACTTTGATATATCTATGATGATGGTGTATGATTTATTTGTGATAAATGTTATTTGAATTCAAATGTTGAAAATAACTGTTTAAGTTAATTAGACAACTCGGCCTTTAAAATGGCATTTGGTTTTCGATGAGACCGGGCAAAAACTTAGACCCGGACTTAAATCCAAATCTGAATTCCAGATTTTTATATAAAATAAGTTTTATAAATTTAAATGTTTAAATAAGTTTAATGTCAAATCATACTTTAAATATGTGGATTTAAAAGAAAACTTGATTTCAACTCTTCTCAATTTCTTTTATAACAAAGTATTATTTTAACATGAGAATTTTAGAAGTTTAATGATTAGTTTTAAACTTTATTAAAGATAAATTGGTATTCATTTTAAAGCTTGAATTTAAAATAAAATTTTAAAGGTAAATTTGAAATGAATGTTTTCTAACATATTTGCGAGTGATAAATGAAATCATTAATGGGAGGTGATTAAAGAATGGTTGATAAATGGAAGTGACTAATGGATAATTACTTAATAAAAGAAATTAAGAGATAATTACTTAATGTGTTTAATTAAGGAATAGTTAATCGATGTAAGTATTTAAGGATAATTATCTAATAAAGTGATTACATTAATTAAAGTAAATTAATTTAATGATAAAGATTAATTGGTAATTAATGATTAATTGTTATGAGATGATTACTTTATGGTAAGTAATTGAAGGTTTAATTTCTTAAAATAATTAATTAATCCTGTTTATAAATGTTTATTGAATGCTTGACCTTACTTGTGAATGATTGTATTGTATGAGATGCCTTGAATTGATCGTCCTATCTGATCTGTGATATGTTGTTTTGTGGATTGAGCTGTGTATAATTTATTCATTGATTTGTGATACATTTGTTATTAACCTGTGATCTGTGAATGAACAATAAGCGTTATAATTTATACCGCTTATCAACTATATCTCTGTGTTTTGATCTGTGATGATAATGTTGTTGAACTATTGTGTTAAACCCCTATACCACACCATACACACACGAATATGGATTTCACGAGGAAATCGATTAAGTCACAGATTTTTGAAATGATTTCAAAATAGACAATTTGAATTCAAACGGTTTGGAAATGGAATCGGGTTAAATGTGAAAAGCTTTTGAAAAGGAATTTCAAAGATAAAATTTATTGTTAAATAACTTGATAACGCTTTGAAATCTGAATTCAAATTTTGAAACTGAATTCTATGATTTGAAACTAGGGATTAAAGATGTCATACAAGTTATATGGGTTAAACCATCTTAAATGTATTGATTTGGGAATTTGAATTTAAATTCAAAGGCTTTAACTCGTGCAATTATAATTGGATTCTTCCGAAACGAAAAGTGTTTGTTTTCAAATAATAAAAGCTTTCATATAAGAAATGAACGTCCAATTTGGGTTAAAAGGATTTCAAGTTTAAAATGAAAATGATTTCCAAGTTATGGAAACGGTTTGAAAGCTATAAGTTAAATCTTTAATATAAAGATTTAACGAGTTAATCCAATCGAAATGGGAATTGTTTTGAAATCCGTAAATGAATCTTTGTGAAACTGTGTGAACTTTGTGAAATAAATCCTTTTTATTTAAGAAGATTTAAATGGTAATTTGTTTAACCATTTAAAGAAGAGTTTTGGATTTTATCAGTTGTGACTTAGCTGAAATCCCATATCCATATGTTTTAAATATCGCGCTCATTATTCGGTTTAGCCGGGAGAGGACCTTGTGTCACATAACCCATTTCGAATAGTGATACGTCGTTATGGATAGCATTTGAAGACCGGGTGTTTGTTTGAATGATAGGATAACCTATCGATTGACTCTGCACGGAGTTGCTCTGGTATAGAGTTTTCCCTAAGTGATGGGAAGTCCAATCGGGATTGTAAATACCCGGATTTGCAAGGGCTTCTTACGAAGTGCCTTCGGTTCTGTTCGAACCCATGACAGACTTGTATGATTGTATGTTTGACACTACTCTTTGAGATATAAAGCAGATTTCTTTCAAATACATATCTATTGGTGGCGGAGAATTTATTCTGTTAGCTTAACACCCTTCTCTGAGACGTACGAGCTCAGAGGTTATGTAGTTGAAGGTTATCAGCGATATACTCCTAATTTGGTAGTGTGGCATGCTGAGTGCTACTATGTGTTGATGATCATTTGTTGATCATTTTTGATCAGAGCATGGCCTCTCTATGGATCGTAGCTTTATGGACGAGACTGCATCAGGACCTCACAACCAGGAAATGGTCGAAACAGGAAAAATGCGGCAAGGTTATGAGGGTCGCGCCCTTTAGGGTGTGTCATTCCCTTCTGGTAAAGGGTGGTATCATGGTATGGAGCCCAGATATTTACCTATGTGGTGGGCTTCAATCTCATTTTCTATGTAGTTGTTGGTTTGTGGTTTAGAGGCGCCTCGGATAAAGGTCCCAAAGGACCGGGGGGTGGCATGCTCGAGAAGTAGCTACCTAGTTACAGAGGTAACCCGGCCTTGTATTGGCAGAGATCCGGTTAGATTCTCGGGACGTACTGCCAGAGGCTAACTCATGGACAATGGGAAGTTCCTTAGCCCGACCATTTGTCGGAAATCCATTCATCCAATACGTGCCTTGTACGGTTTTAGTTGTAGAACCTGCCATTTACTTATGGTGATCACCACTGTTTAGATGGTAGCTATAGTAGGCATAGTTCGGAATGTCTATGCTGGCTAAGATTTATATTATACTTTCGAAATGTTTTCTGCACTATGCACTAATAATAATATCGAAAGGATGTTGCGTATTAAGCATGTTTAACTATCATAAGGAGAAATCTCCTCCAATACTGCATTTGCATGGTGTATGCGGTGGGAGGCCTTATGGTAGTTTCATTTTCTAAAAAGCATTGCGGTTTTCAATTTAAATTCCTTTGTTGCTTGTTTAAAAAATAAAACTGTTTTTGTTGCTCACACCAGTCCCATGACTGACCTGGAGTTTATTATTCCTTTCCTAAACTCTGGGTGCCCACTATTTTCCACATGGGCAGTCTAGAGTTGGGTTTTTCAGATAGTCAGGTTTAATAGATTATCTGGAGTTAGTCCAGTCTTTGGATATGGACGAGACTTGCTTGTCTAGGTGGCACATGATGTTGGTTCGAGCTAGCTTTTGATTGGAGCGTTGGATTTGGGGATGCATTCTTCTAAAGATATTCTTTCCTCTGTTGGTGTTATCTATTTTCTTTCCGCTGTGTCTTGTATCTCTGATAGTATTGATATTCATTGTAACAATGTTATATATATTGATATTCTTTTCTTCCGCTGTGTTGTACTAAATGGTGTTATAAGCTCCGGCGCACCAGATTCGACGTTTGGATCTGCGGCATTTGAATATGAGTGTCGTATTTGGTGCCATTTTTGAAGGTCGACTCAGGATCGTTACAAATACAAACTTGGAGCGATCATAACTCTCATCCTACAAGTCCAAATGCTATGAAATTTTCACAAGAGCTTTCTTATTCACTCAAGAACGTCCATGATCGATCTTAGCTTCATTGGATTATTTTTGGATCGATACGAATTATACTTGGATCGATCGGGATCAATCCCCAACGACCCAGATCGATCTGGTGGGCCTACCTACGCATGAGAAGAGGTATTCCAGGTTTGGGGCGGATATTTTCAGATCCGCACCTATAAATTGCAGCTCAACGGCAACTAAAAAGGGATCTCTTCTGCTTTTGTAGGCAAAACTCTACCATTTTATTTACTGATTTCAAAGGCTTGTAGCTGTAATCTCAATATAAAAGGAATAAAAGGGTCAATTTCAAGTGGACGTAGGCCGGAGATAGCTGAACCACTATAAATCTTGTGTCATTTCCCGTTTTCTTTCATTTTAATTTGGTTATTTTCTTCATTTTTATTCTCTACTTTATCTAGATCTAAGATCTATGCTTGGATATCGAGGATTTGTGTGCAAACACTAGTGCTTTCACTACTTCTAGGGTTTGTGACCAATTTTGGGGGTAACACTAGTAATGACTTTCTTTGTGTTGATGGAGGAAAAGAAGATGAGTGGGTGCTTGACTTAGGTGCATGTTTTCGTACATGTCACCAAAAGGAAGCATTCATTGATTATAAGAAGCAAGAGAGAAAGATGGAGTCTGCTAGTGGTGGAGATGTTAAGCTGAAAAGTATAGGTTCAGTTAGGCTAAAAATGTATGATTAAAGGGTGGTAAAACTCACAGGAGTTAGCCATGTCTCAAAAATTAAGAAGAATTTTATTTCGATGAGATAGTTGGAATGATAAGGCTATAACGTTTCGACTTGAGGTGGAGTTACAAGTGTTTGAAAGGGTAATAGGGAGGTGTTATAGGGAAATAGGGAAGCAAAAATATGCATTACTTGGAATAACAGTGGAGAATGTAAGGATTTCTAAAAGTAGTGTTGGAAAGATAAATATATCTGAATTAAGGTGTAGTCTACAACAGAAAGCTACAAAGACTGCATTGAGGCCTTTGTGGTATGACAAACAGTTTCGAGTTATTGATGATATGCATGTTTTGGTAGAGGACATGCATATTAAGGTAATTTGGAGGTTGGTAAAGTTTTTTTTTTGCTCGGAGCATTTGATTCCATAGTTATATTGGAGATTGTTTGGAGTATGAGGATGTAGGTGGAGTTGGTAGGTATGGAATAATGTATCAAGGTGGAGATTGTTGGACTATGGTGATACTATATTCCATATTTAAGTTGATTTTGGAAATATTTGAGTTAAGGTGGAATTATGACTCAAATACATTGTTTTTTTATAGACTTTGTAGATTTTGAAGAGTGATTAATTGCCTCTTTTATTGCATTAAAGAAGGCAAGGAATTATCTAGATGGAAATGATTTATTTGGTAGATGGAAATATATCAGTCAATTCCTTAATTAGCTGATAAGAGAAGTCATTTAACAAAGTTATCATAAATAAACCTGTATAGGGTTCATCAAATGTGTGTGGGAAGAAGTTTATTTTTTCCAGGGTTTTTAATGATTGGGATCTGTTCTCAATTTTTAAGCTTTCTCTTGTAGTAATTTGTTGAATTAATAAAGATTTTGTTTGGTGGAATCTATTTGTCATTATTTTTTCTTCACTTCTTATCTCTTCTAAAATGTAATTGTGTAGGGATCCTATGAAAAATCCTAGCACACAATTACTGCTAGTGGTAGATCATTAGGAGAGCTTGATGATAACAAGTACATGATATCCATAGTACACATTCCATCATTAGCCAACCCACCTTTCACCACAAGATTTGATTGTAACATCACTCGAACACCCATAGAAAGATAAATGATTTTTTCCAAACCTTTTACATCATCAAAAGAAGCATTAGATGTTTCGTAATTATTGAACGAAGGAATGCATGCAATGCCTTATATAAATATGCTTGCTTATCTCTTGCTTGGTGGAATATGTATGATACTTTTAAAAATTTATCAAAACTTCCATATGCATGTCCCCATGTTGTCATAATAAGTTTTCACCTTTCAAGTATAATGAACTATCGCATACAGGAGGTAGTTGTCACATATCACCATCTAAAACATCAACAAATAGGTCACTTGTTGAGAAAATATCATGGCAACGTAAACCAACATTGGCAATCATTGTCCTATAGACATACTATATTCATTAATTATAATTGATTTGGTATCTTTGAAACCATCTTGCACAAGACAACATTGCTCTCTTGAAGTATGTTTGTATTTGACTTTCTTTCTATAGAGATCAATATTTCATGACGGATTGTGCTACCACCAATTTTAAATGCGGTAACTCTAGTTATAGCCAAATGTGAACTAGTTTACTACTTCCAAAATATGTAACAATGGTATTCACGATGGCATTAATTAGAGTTTATTTTCATGTACCAGCTCCACCACATATGTTCATTCGAATTGACTTCCCTTCCAAAAAGCTTACATATATTATATTATGTGCAATTCATTATTCATTAGACAAACTATCAAAAGGAATAACAATTAATTTTTTAGTCCCGTTTGCAGATTCATCCGTACAATGTAAAATATTAAATCAAAAATTCTGCTTTATATCTATATTAGGATATCATTTCTACGCTTCATTCCATTTGTGTGAAGTATCAAAATCTCTGAAATTCATATCATTGATTTCTCCTGAAACAAATAAAGGACCCATCAATTTTGCCATCATCCATTCTTCTTATTGATTTTCTTATATATCGTTGTTTATATCATCATCAACTTCAACTTCATTTTTAATGGCATTTGGGAATGATTCAGCTTGAGTCAAACCTAAACTAATATATTTTTCAGATAAAGTATTAAAATCTCTGTTTGCTTCATGCAGACTTCAATAACAATGATGCAGTAGTATCGATATTCAAAAAAGAATTAAATATATGCAATGTAAATTGTTCAGTGAATAAGAACTTGAAAAGTCATAGTAGTTAAAGAATACATGTTGCTCGTTAAAAAGTTTCCTTTTTCACCAATTAGAGGAATATTACTACATAGATATGATATTATTCGTACAACTGCATTAGTTTGAAACTTATGCCAACCTTGATTATAGTAGTGTAGTGTTTTTTCATATCAAGTAGTGAAATATTTTCATGTTCCCTTGGTTGATCTATATACCTTGCGTTGAAATTTGGATTTGATTCTACCATATCTCATCCGATATAGTATTTCGATGAAGTATTGCTATTGGTAACATGCTTTTCTGAGTTACGGTAAGTTGCACCATGGTTCTAAATGAACATATTATAGGGTAAGACATCAAAGGATGACATACCTCTTATGCATAAATGTCTTGCAACAACCCATAATTTTTACGACTGAATATTTAAATGATTAATTTAAATATTAGTCATTTATTGATGAAATTACCGTTATACTCAATTTTTCAAAGACAGATGAATTGGAACCTTTTACACCCATATTTCCCGACCTTCATTGAAGGCAAGATGATGTGAACACCAAGATCAAAACCGGATGCCCTTACAACAAAACTAGGTCTACAAAGGGAAAGGCAAAGAGTAAAGCAAAGTCAAGAGAATATACTGCACTTGAAAATTTCAGGATAACAAAAAAGATTCAAACTGCGCTGATCCCCTAAATTTAGTGTTACATCATGATATTGAGCCCAAAAAACCTGACAAGCTCGCAAGGTGAAGAGGACGATCTACAACTATAATGCATGGAACTGAAGCATCACCAAGATATGACAACTAGGAAGAGATGCTACATTGCAATGCCAAAAGCTGTATGCAAATGGGAATGTGCCACATTCATAATCCAGTGTGCAAAGATAATGGGTCTGCGTTAACAATTTTACATCCAAAGGCTAATGAAGTGGGACGGTGACATCGGAATAGGCTAATAAAGAAGAGCACCGACATCAAGACAACTTTAGCATAGGAGCGCAAAGAAAGGGACAAAAGAAGGAAATTACGCTACAACCAAAGAACGAGTTCTGCTCAACATTAGCTAACTACATCAAGAACTCTGCATACTTTCGACAACCCCGAACCTATATGAGGAAAATTACAAAGAATAGCTATCGATGCTTGGCCAAGATCAGGTCACATCAAATTGCACTCGGTCAGCGTTGTTGTCTACTAGCCAAAACCTAACTATTAATCCTAAAATCAAATGCACCACTAACAATTCCAAGTTCAATCTGTGCTGAGCTTACCGAGGAATCTTCAAGCGTTGCCACGAGGAATACAAAGCATTTCATATGCTACACACGGGGATACCTATTTAGTGCACCATCACAGCTTCTCATTTGTTAGGAAACAACAAAGTCCCAAGTGGCCCTTATCGAGCACCTTACGCATATCAACATCAAGTGCAACTCGAATTATATTTGTACATGCATTAAGCTAACACCACAAGCGTCCCTCGACTGCAAATCACGCATCTCAATGCCAAAGATAGCTCGGGACAAATTCACCTAAACATTAAGCAAGTGTCGTAGTACCATGTAGACATTGCACTTCAAACAGTATGAATCTGCTCAAATATTTCAACGGCACCCCAAAACAAGAGAGTAACTCTCAACATCTTCCTAGGACAGTGCATAAGCCCTATGCCCCTTCAGATTGGAAGTGCATGACCTAATTGAATTCAAGTTTCTTGCTTCAATTTTAGATATTCCTACTTTAATTTTAGATTCTCCGCCAAAGCTCAAAAATCAACCACTCAAATCATGGTTTCCCACCAAAGACATTTCAGCAATCCATGCATGCCAAAAGAACAAGGTAGATGCATGGCACATGGCATAATCTAAAGGTAAAAATCAAGACAGCAAATGAGGGGTTATGGCAATCTATATGCATCTCTACACTATAAATAAGGGAGACAATGTAATAAGAAGGGGATCATTTTGGAATAAGAATGATATCTTTTTATTCCTTTCGTTAAAAACTTATACTAAGAAAAGATATATAAACAAAGATTGGACCATTGACATAATTCGAAGGAATCTAAAACATGTAAAATTCATGTATCGTTTATTTTCATGCATTGTCACTTACTATCTTGCCATTGGATTTTTCTATTTCAACCCTCAATCAAATATGGGTTTGGTTGACATTTTAACAAATAGTTAAAGTACAAGTACCTGATTGTGTAAGCCCTCGACAATATAAATGCCACTTAAAGACAAACTTAATATTGCTTAAGTTTGTTGATTAAAATTCATGGAAGTATGTAATAATTGCTGTCGTAACTAGTTGAGGTGTTGTAAAATGGCAAATTTCACTAATAAAACTCGAGACACCAGCCATTAAGATCACAATTCCATCACAAGGAATATAAGTACAAACTGGCTTCGTTTAGAATCTGTTATTCTATATTTTAACCAAGCAGGCTCTCATTGGAACTAGAACATCAAGATGAAGATGAAATTATCCAAGAACTTTGGAAACATCATAAAATAGCTAGAAAAAGGAGATATCAAAAAAGAGCAGAAAAATCGATTAAAATTTTCAACTCGGTGCTTCGGGTCGGACACAGGTTGTACCTGAGCATAACCTAGGAAAAATGAAATAAGACTGGAGTTGAGAAATAATAAGAAAAGGTCATATGACTTAGACTCCGACTTGAGTCAAACCTAAGTTAGACCTAAGTCAGACCCTAGTCAATCCTCGGTACCAAGTGGTAAGTCACAACTCAGTAGCGAGTGGTAAGTCACAACTCAGTAGCGAGTGGTGATTTTCCTTGAGTCAAACATACAAAACTCCTAAGTAGGACTCAAAGCACACCAACCTTTGAACGAAACCAAGCATGACCCAAAGCAAACACACAAACTACCCAGGTTGGATACCAGGTCAAGTCAGCCTCGACCTGAAGCTCATTATATTCACTAACATGGTTTTCACCAACATGATTCACTCTAATATAATTAGAACTAACAAGAAAGATGACACAAAGTAACTCAAGAAATTTCGTAGGCATTAAAGCAAGGAAAACCGCTTGGTACTGAGCACAACCACTCGGTCCGACCGCTTTTTTGCACGTGTGTCCTCCAAAACCCATGTACATGGAGCGTTGGCCTGAGTGATTGTCATGGATTGCTTTTCTAAAGGAATAGAAAAACAACTATGAGGATTTTTTTAAAGATAAGTAGATGTGTACAAGCAGTATCAGAAACTTTCAAAGAGCAACTCAATCTTGAAGGAAAATTCTTCGAAACACAATGGATTGGAGGTACAAGAGCAATAGAAATAAGAAGAGGCGGTTTCACCTTAGGAAAACCAGTTGGTACCAATCAAAACTACTAAATATCGAGTGGTTTTTATTGGTAATTGGGCCCGATTACTCATTCTAGCATACTTGGATCTGGAAGTGGACTTAATCTTTCATGGGTCCTCAATTTTGTTAGACGATTTCCTTATAAATTCAGACCCTAGAGCTACTGAGAATGGACTTTTTAGCACTTCATCTTCTTTATATCGTATCTCTCATCTCCATAGTCACTAAGGCAGACATTGTTGGTTGTTCTTAGCTTTTAGAACTTGTCAGTCCCTTATACTAGTGTCATTCTATCAAAAATCAACAAAAAACAATGGGCATATGGTAAAGATTGTCGAACCACTATAAAGTTATGATGTTCACTTTACTTTTCTATTAATTTTTTCTATATATCAATATTTCTACAGGTTTTGGGTATTGATCCAGTTTTGGCTTCAATAGAATAGATTATTTTTAAGAGTGAATAATGATTTATTGAGAAAGAAATAAATTTAGGCTAAGCCTATAAGTTGCCTATAAGTTAAATCACTCTTCATTATTTATTATCTCACTTTTTATTCACGTTACTTTTCCTTCTTCCTCTCCTAATTCTTCTCTAATTATCTCTTAATCCACTTTCTTTGATTCATTAAACCGAGCTTAAATAAAATTCTTAAATTTAGGAAAATATCACCATAATTCTTCTCATCCAATCCCTTACAAAAACCAACATGGAATTATCTTAAAGTGGTGTTTGAGATCCATCCACAATTTGAAGAGCGCAAAACAATGGATCTTGTTGATCTGAGTTTGGTTCGGAGAAGCAGAGACAAGTAAGATGATTCTCTTATCTTATTACTTTCTATACTTCATTAATTTATTTATAAGTGATTTTAATGTGTTATAGAGTATTTTAGAGATTGCTATGTTATGATTTGGGCTTATATTCATGCTATAAACATGATTATATCATCTCATTATTAATTAGACACCATAGCTACCATTTCAGGGGAAGTTAGTAAGCGCTAAAAATGGATATTGGGTTGATTGGATGATTGTGTGTAATGTTATGGTTTGGTTTATGATATATTAAGTGATATAATGATGTGCATGTCATAATAAAAAATTAATTAAACTATTTGAATTGATTATAGAAAAGTCAATAAGCTAATTATGTGAATTAGGAGCTCTCCGCTTATTGCTAAGTGAATAGAGTGCTAATGAACCTTAATTAGTATTTAGTTTTTACAAATATTATTCAAGAGGAGGAATGATTTTATAAAATAATGGTATATTTTATAAAATGAAGCTAGTAGGCTAATTAAGTTATGAACTCTACATTTACTATTAAAGCGATTATAGACTTAACAAAGCTTATTAGTACATATAAATATTATTTAAGTGAGGAAATAAATTTATAAGTGAAAGGTGCATTTTATAAAATAGAATGAGATTTTATAAAATAATATAAGTGATGTATATATGGAATGAGATTTTTAAAAATAGTAATAAAGATGTATTTTATAAAATAGAATGAGATTTTATAAAATAATAATAAAGATGCGTTTGATGAAATGGGATGAGGTTTTGTAATATAGTATGAAGAAATTATATTATAATATGGTTGTAAGATTTTATAAAATAATTACAAGATGTATACTTAATTTTAAGGAAGAAATTAAGTATTATGAAGGCTTGAAATAATTTATAAGTTAATTTTGCATTTTATAAAATAATAGTGATTTAAAAAAATAGTAGAATACTATATTAAACTTTTATAGAAAAGATTTGATAAACAAAAGTAAGATTTGATTGTTAAATAATTAAATTATTAATTTAAATATACGTATACATGTATTTGAACTTAGATAATAATAAATATAATTCTTGTATTGCAATTAGAATTGTTGAATGGTTTTTTTAGCAAAGCTAGCATGGTTGAGTGGGCTACTACCAGATTTTATTGCAACGAAACAATAAACAAATCGATTCAAAACATTCTTTGAATCAAAGTTAGAAAAGAAACAAGAGAGAAGAAGGAAAAGACCAAAAAAAAGGCAAAGGAGATTAAAAAACAAAACCAAAATAAAATTGAAGAGAAATCAAGCCCAAGCAGTGATAAAACTGGCTAGCAACTTAGATAACGATCTCTTCAATTACGTAAGAGTTCTGGCTTTAATCTCGAACCATAAGAAATCCTTTGTTTTCCTGTTGTTTTCAAATATTATTGCATTTCTTTCTTTCCATATTATGTCAATATATATTAAACAACCATTGTAAACAATCTCAGTCCATCAGATTTTCCTTTAGCAGCCTGATAAACATAATACCACTGAATATCAGAAGAAAGACAAGCAATACTGGTTCCTGCTTTCAACATTAACTTCGACCATAAGTGTAGCAGTGAAGGGCATTCAAAGAAAATGTGGCCAGTGGATTAAAATTGCAAATAGTAGGAAACAAAATCTCTGGAGCAAGACAAACCATAACCATGTAATTCATCAGTAGTTAACAGAGCTTTATTAAGGACCTTCCACAGCATCAAATTCTCTACAGTGTAGGTGTCAGTTCTCTAAATGATGAAAGACCATTTAGCAGCACGTAAAGTGATATTCTTACAGAGCAGTTGATAAACAATGGCAATAAATGGTTTTGATTGTTGATAATGATTGTTTATTTGTGTGATCTATTCTATATGTGTATGGGAATATCAGTATGTGTATATAAGCACGTTATAAGCAATCTCACGTAGCCATAGTGACTATCGGGTGCGTCAAGTTGCGCGAGATAATACTAGGTCAAGTGACTAGTCCGATGAAGGATGAAACATGATTTATGTAGTAGACGCTTGTTTATGTGTATGTATGTGCATATGCATGCACAAGTGGGTGCATCAACATACGTGCAAGCATCGTGTGAGTTGAGAAGCTCTGTTGAGTTTATTTTGGCGTGTTAGAGGAAGTCGAGTTGTTGGGAATTGTCCATGGTACATGTAAATGGGTGGTTTTCTTATCGAAATCAGTTTTCAGGTACTTAAGAATCACTTCCAAAATATCAATCAATGGGCTCTGGAAAAGGTCTGATGTGGTGAAGGCAGGCTAGAGGAGTTAGGTGACTCATTAGGCGAAGCAAAGGGGAAATCAATTTCGAACCAATGGTCGGTGGAGCATTGAAGCTCGCTACCCAGGATTCATTGCCTAGGAGCAAGCTCCCACTGGTCTACTGGTGTGACCAACCGGTGCACCAGTAGGGACTTGTCCTTGGTAATAAAGCCAGGGTAGGGAGTAGTTTTTAAGGAGTTCTTTCCCCATTTCGGGACCAATTTGGCATGACGCTTTGGCTTGACATCGGGAAGACTTTGGGCTACTCAGGAAACTGGAATGCAAGGCAAAGCTTTGGACTCGAATGCAATGAATAGCGATACGTATGTGATCAATAATGATCGAATATGATATCGGTCCAGTGATTGGCTACACGATCATATATGGTGGGCATGTACGACTAAGGGGAGTTTGTCCGTACCTTGGACTTTGACTTAGGGTAGAGATGTTTGGATGAATGGAGATAGTCTTATATTAGTGACATAACGAGTACTAGTCTGATATTAGTGACCATACATTATATTTACCTTATATCGGTGGCTGAATATATAATTGGTCTTTCAGTAGTGACAATACATATAGATAGACGAAGATGTGATATCAGTCTCCATTTGTGATAGGCATATTTGATTATGTAACATTATATATATAGGCATCAGGTGTTCCTTTGTAGTCCTGATGACGTATTATAAGGGATACGCCTGTCGTTCTCTTTTGTAGAGATGTAATGTGTATATATTAAGAAATCCATGATGATTGTGAGGGAGGTGGTGATGATCTTTACTATGGGATCGTATATCAATTATACTCAACATTGTGCCTGGTGAGATCCACAAAGTTCTCAGGTATATAGAGTAGATCATATATCACTTATGCTCAATATTGGGTATGGTGAGATCTACATGAGTTTGATCACTCTAGATGCGATTCAAGGTCTATGGTATAATACAACACTGAATCAATTTATTTTTAGGACTAGGTTTCAGGTATATAAAGTAGGTCATATTTCACTTATTCTTGATGTGGGACATGGAGAGATCTACATGAGTTCGATCAATCAAAATACGGCTTAGGTCTATGGCATAATATGGTACTAACTCGATTTATTCTGAACTCGCAATAGGAACCATTGGATTGTAATTGATGTCTATAGTAAAATTTGATATCGATTCTGTTTGTTTTAGATCCTAGATAGGGACTATTGGATTGTGGACTCCACCCATCAGCAATGATGAGTATCATTTTATATTCTGTGCTTATCGATTATCATTATATTAGGTGTGTTATATTAGTTAATTAATATTGTTATTGTGTATTCTAGGATATGCATATATTATCATGTTTATATTACTCCTGTATTTGTATATTGGTTTACCATTATCATCGTATGTTGTTACGGTTGAGTCACATTATAGTAGTTGTGATGACTCATTGATTACATAGAAGAGCGGGTTATGGTATGATTCCTTACTTTTATGATGGGTTTACTTTACTTATTTATGGATTGTTCATACTACCCTTAAGCCATGTTTGTGGAGATGACCGGAGGTGCCTTAGTAGTTTCCTGTTTTATATATGTATATAGTTTTGATATGTTGTTTTTTAAGATAGTTCAACTTACACCAGGCTTTATGTCGTACCCATGTTTTGACTTTGTCGATTTATGTCAAGACAACTCTCGGCTACTCGATTGAGTAGTTTGAGAGTCGAGTGCATTTAGGGATGTGCTATCAAAATGGTGTAGCTAGAGCTTTGAAGGGGAAGAGTTACTTTGGATATATATACTTGATATTGTAATCGTAGATGAAAGATATGTTATTTGAAATGAGGCTTGTTTTATCAGATATTATATTCTCACTTTTTGTTTTAATATTTATTTATCAATTACTTCTTCCAATGTAGTCTCTTATATAATATTCATCTTATTCCATCCATGTTTATTCAGTATATTATATGTTATCATTTTGTTATGAGATTATATCTGTTATCCCTCCTTTTGGCAAGACCGTGACACCAAGAAATTAACTGGAAACCGAAGATAGTTCATCCCGATGATCAGTTATACATATATCTACTAAGGATACCAGTAAAGTTTGAAGTTTGGATCGAGCTACAATCGATAGGTTACGACAAGCAGAGCTACGGAAGCCAATGTTCCAAATTTCAAGTCAATCGAAGTTCGTATGTTCAAGATATCGATTGATCAAGTCTCACGTGAAACACCCATGTTTCGTATCCATCAAGCATCCATCGGTTTATATCCATCACGCCTACTCTATTTCATATCCACCTTGCCTGATTCTGTTTCGTATCCATAGTGCTTACTCCATTTCATATCCATCACATTTACTCCGCTTCATATCCATCAACTAATGCCAACTTGTATCGATTCCAACTACACAGTTCGTATCGATCGACCAACGATCAATACGAATGAGCCATCGAACATCGATGTGACGTAACATCTTCTATCGATATGAAGCAAGCCAAACACCACCGATATGAAGCTGCTACATGTAATCGATACGAAACATCTCCTAAGTCATCGATACGAAGTGGCCTCAAGCAACGACACAGAATGAAGTTGAGGGCATCGATACGAAAGGAATACACCAGGTTGATACGAACAAAGCTTGTAAAAGTGGAAAAATCGACCACTCGGCATGAAAAGTGGATCGATCCTAGAATATAGCGCCAGTTCATCTGGGAAACGCACGCAAGCCATCGATACGAAGATATCGATATGTATCGTATCGATACAAGCTCAGCAGCACACTACAAATCCAAACTTGCATTGATTATATCTCAAAATCAACAAGCCCATATGCCACCAAATTTTCACAAGAGCTTGCGTACCACCTTAAAAGTGCTCATGATCGATCTTAGCCCTAAAGGAGCAGTTTTGGATCGATACGAATTACGTACATATCGATCATGGATCGATTCCAAATGATCAGGGATCAATCACGTGGGCCCGCCCACACGAGAGAAGAAGTCTCCTTGGATCTAAGCGAGATATTTGAAGCTTACATCTATAAATAGCAGTCCTAGGCCTTCAGAAAATGAACATTTTGACTCTGGAACACGGGTACTCCGCTGAAATCATCATTGTACCTCAAGTGTTCTGTTGTAAACAATTGTAATCAGCGAGAGTTATCAATAAACGGCAAACTTTCTATAGTGGATGTAGGCTACAACGTCGAACCACTCAAAATCTTTGTGTTTTCTTATTTCTATTTGTTTGTTCTTGGTGCGTTTGTTAGATCTACCTCATTTTCCATTTATATTCTTCACTATAATCTCTTCAAACACCCCCGAAGAGTGTTGTTTCCGATTTTGGTATAAACACTTTGGTGCTTTCACTGAGAAAACCAAGCTTTTATCCTGCTCTTTAGATTTGCTACTGTTGTTGGATTGCAAGAATATAAGGAGAAGATCCAGATCTCACATTTAGTAGTTCTTCCATCCTATTCAGATTGCATCAAATCTAGGAGAGAGCTATGTCATTCACCATGGTTACTACAAGTATTGCCTCGATCACTATAGATCTGGAAGGAAGAGATAAACAGAACTTTGAGCAGCTACCCGCCATTGGCCAGAACTCAGCTGGACCTTTAGACCCACAAGGCCCTATCACCAGGGAGGAGTTTCAATTGTTGATGCAAGAACTGACCCAAAGCCGTCAGCACCTTAACTAGCAGATCCATGCTAACATGGAGTTAACCAACCGAGTGTATCAGGAAAGATGAAGGAGATCCAAGAGGGATCAAGCTTCCTACTCATCAACTACGAGCTCAGCCTCCTCTAATTACCATCATAGGTCCATACGTCCATGACTGGATAGAAGCTACACACAAGCTCTCAGGCATCAGCGTACTCTGAACCTTGGACGAGCAGGACTTCGTTCACCTACTAGTCACCAGGAAGGACCCTTCTCCTGAGGAGGGACAATTCCTTATCACATTACTAATGGCCATGCTGCTTCCACCGCCGTTGACTTGGAAGCTGACATTTAAGACCGAAAAGATCTGAACCTTCATCAATGCGATTGTACTCCAGAACCCTATGTGCCCGAAGACCTGAAGCCAAGGAGGCGAAGTGTGGACTGTTGAACGCTCCCGGGCCATCCTCGCATTATGGAACCCGACCACACCTTAGCCCAGCATGCTCAGAATGTCTAGATGCCAGACATCCTAACCATTATTCACCAAATGATTTGTGAAAGTCAGGGCCTCTCCAATGACGACCGAGAAATCTCCCAGAGTCATACAGCCTTCACTAATGACATCCTTTATGCTGAACTGCCTCGCCGATTCAGAACGCCGACTTTACCTGTTTACAAAAGAAGTTCAGACCCTAACCAACACATTTTGAAGTATGAATGGCTTATGAATACCGCATGAGCTGATGATGCGGTCAAATGCCGAAGTTTTTCTATCTCCCTCGGGGGTATTGCAACCATGTGGTTTACTCGCCTACCACCTCGATCTATTTCATGCTTTGATCAGTTAGCAATGAAATTCATCGAACAGTTTCATATGCACATCACAAGACCTAAGGATGTTAACACCTTATCCAGTGTCGCTCAATCTCTTGGAGAGACGCTTAGACATTTTTTGGAAAGATTTCATTGCGCTTGTGCGGAAATTAGTAATCCTAATGATAATTCCATATTGATGGCGTTAACCAAAGGAATCGATTCTTATTCTGAATTTGGCAACTGGTTGGCTAGGAAACCCCCCGCGTCGCTGGACCATTTCTACTCTAAAACGGTGCAGTTCTTTAAGAGAGAAGATACTAAAAGATCCAGGAAAAAGGATGACGCGGGGACAAGTGTGGAAGGCATTCAAAGTTACGTCGCTGTGAAGCAAACTAGTGGGAGTTCCGGTAAAGTGCAATTAAATATACAGAATAAGCAGAATCAGCAGAAAGGCGATGGAAGTCAGGGTAAGAAGCGGGATCAAAACTGCAGGCCATGACACAAAGCTCCCATGTTTGACACCTATACTCTTTTGAATACATCCCTGGAGAATGTGTACTTACAGACCTGTAATACTGGCCAATATAAGAAGCCTGCTCCAAAGCAGTCGTCCAAAAAGCCTATTTTGGAAAAAAGTTAGATTCCATGATTACTACCAATGAATGTCGCCATTTATAGGACATTATTGAGAAGCTAATCCATGAGAGGAAGTTGGAACAATTCGTCCGGGCGCCACAGGCTCGAAGTGTGGGCCTATCGAATAAGAATCAAATACAGAATCAGGCTAGACCAGAGGAATCCATGTGTACTTGTGGGATGTTGGTTATTAACACAGTAAGTGGTGATCCTCACCCAGCGGATCAGAGCTGGAGGGAAATGGGGTCGTATGCTAGTTCTATTAGGCATGCAGACTTTGAGTGTTGCAGTAATCTTGATAATGGGGTTTCGGCTAAACAACAAAAAACCATGACAGACGACATCATTTTTCGAGATAGAGATGCCGATAGAGTCGAAGCCCTCCATATTTGAACCAATAGTTATATCAGCTCAGATAGGTCTTGCTTGGATGAAGAGGATGTTAGTGGAAAATGGAAGCTCCATGAATATTCTTTTTAAGCAGGTGTATGATCAAATAAAAATGGAAGAAAAGGACTTAAAGCCGTGTCAGTCTCATATACATGGCTTCAATGGAAGTGCAACTATACCCACTAGGATGGTGGAATTACCATTGGAGTTGGGAATTGGGGAGTGCCGGAGAGTCTGGATATTATAGTTCATTGCGTTGGATATCAATTTACCGTATAACGCTTTCTTGGGCCAACCGACTCTAGCTGAATTTAGGGCAGCTATTGCCCCTTGGTGTTTAACTTTGAAATTCCCCACCGACAATGGGGTTGGAGTTGTTCAAGGAGATCAAGTAGCTGGGCACGTCTGTTATGTTGCTGAGCTGCGGGAGGCACAGCGAAGAGATAAGGGCAAGGACGTAGAGGAATCTCTTTGCGTCCATTTCACCGACAATTGACAGCTAACTCCTGGACCTAGGCTCGGGAGCCACAACCAGTTCCTAAAGGATCTAGATCCATGAGATGATGATAGTGAAGAGGAAGTCAAGGACTAATCAGGCTTCCCTAGCAGAGCTGACGATCAATGTTCCGATCGATGATGACGATGACTCCAAAATGATAAAGATCAGATCTCAACTAAGCCAACAGATGAAAAAGGAATTGGTTGAATTTCCCTAGGCAAACCTCGACATGTTTGCATGGACACATTCAGGCGTGTGTGGGATCTCGCTGAACATCATGATCCATGCATTGAACATTAACCTACGGCATGTCTCGGCCAAGCAGAAGAGGCACGGTATAGATCCAGAGAGATCTTCCGCCCTTATGGAAGAGGTGGATAAACTCAAGACGAATGGGTTTATCCGAGATGCATTATATCCATAATGGGTATCCAACCTAGTGCTTGTTAGAAAACAAAATGGGAAATGGAGAAATTGAATGGACTACTCAGATCTAAATAAAGCATGCCTTAAAGATAGTTTTCCGCTTCCTAGAATTGATCAGCTTGTAGATTCAACGGTTGGACACAAGCTTTGTCTTTTATGGATGCGTATTCCGGCTACAGTCAGATACCGATGCTCCTACCGATCAGCAGCATACAAGCTTTGTCGCCGATCTCGGACTCTATTGTTACGAAGTGATTCCGTTTGGGCTTAAGAACGCTGGGGCGACCTATCAAAGATTTGTCAACCGAATGTTTGCCAGCCAGATCAAATAAACTATGGAGGTGTACGTGGACGATATGCTTGTAAAGTCACCACTCTCCATCAATTACGTCAAAGACCTTGAAAATATGTTTATAACCTCCAAGAGTGCCAAATAAAGCTCAACCCTCTAAAGTGTCACTTCGGAGTCACATTCGAATGTTCCTTGGATTCATTGTCAATACTCGAGGAATTTAAGCCAATCCCGAGAAGATCTGGGCGATTTGAAATCTCAAAACTCCTAGAACTATAAAGCAAGTGCAAAGCCTTAACGGGAAGGTAACAGCACTAAGCAAGTTTATCTCCAAATCCACCGACAAATGTGTTCCCTTCTTCGATCTGATCAGGAAAGGAAAGGGGAATTTTGAATGGACTGAGGAGTGTGATGGCACATTCCGAGCACTGGTTCAACACCTATCTACGCCACCTATTCCGTCAAAGCCAATTGATGATGAGAGACTATACATCTATCTTGCAGTGTAAGAGAATGCAATCAATGCTGCATTATTTCAGGAGGAGGATCCGATACAACGATCGGCCTATTACATTAGCAAACGATTGATAGGAAAAGTTAGAAAAGTCGGCCTACTGTGTCGTCATTGCCTCGAGAAAGCTCTATCCCTACTTTCAAGCTCAGCCTATCACAGTCTACACCGACCAGCCATTACGACAGGTCCTGACGTGGCCTGAGACGTCCGGTAGGTTGCTAAAGTGGAACATCTAGTTGAGTTAGTTTGATATTGCTTACACGCTAAGGCGGGCAATTCAAGGACAAGTTCTGGCGGATTTCATTGCTAAGTACACTATACCGAAGGACTTGCCCAAAACGAGCGAATCATCCAAATACCTATGGAAGCTATACATAGATGGTGCATCGAACGACCGTTGCTCAAGCGTTGGAGTTGTACTTGAAACCTCAAAAGGTCGATCCATATGTTATGCTTTGAAGTTTGATTTCTGTGCAACCAATAACGAGGCCGAATATGAAGCTTTACTTGCCAGACTCAGGCTTGCCAGAGACCTGAGAATTATTGCTATGGAGATCTACTACGACTTGCAATTGGTCGCATGTCATGTTCGGGGAGAAAACAAATCTAGAGACCAGAGATTGGCTGCTTATCTTGATCGAGTCGGGAACTATTGAATCAGTTTCATTATTATGTCAGTTATTGCGTACCCCGAGAGCATAACTAGAAGGCCGATTCTTTGGCAAAACTGGCCAGTACCAATGAAGCACAAAAAATGGGACTCGTCCCTGTTGAGATACTCACCTCTCCGAGTATCGATCAAATGGAGATAGACTAGGTTCATGAAGCCACGCCCCAGAAGGAGTCATGGATGAATTCTTTCAGAAATTACCTCGAGCATGGAGTTTTGCCCGCAGAACTGAGAAAAGACAAGTTCTTCGGAAAGCTTCACGATTCATTATCCATAATAGAGTCATGTAAAGAAGTGGATACTTTATTCCTTTACGCTGGTGTATCGGCCACAATGAAATCAAATAAGTATTACACGTTGTGCGCGAGGGAGAACGTGGCAATCACATTGTGTGGCATGCCTCTGCTAAGAAATTACTTCGATATGGGTATTATTGGCCGATTGTGAATCGAGACGCATTAGACTATGCCAGGAGATGTGACAGATGTCAGAAACATGCTCAGATTCCGAGAGCCCCACCTACCGAAATCACTTAAATGGTCAGTCCATGGTCGTTCGTTGTATGAGGCATCAATATATTTAGATCTTTACCTATGGCTAAAAGTGCTACGAAGTACGCCATCATTGCAGTTGACTACTTTACCAAATGGGCGAAAGTTGAGCCACTTGCTACTATCACAACGAAGAAAGTAATCAACTTTGTTATCCGCAAAATCATCTATCGTTTTGGCCTCCCACATACCATTATCATTGACAACGGAGCCCAATTCGATAGTGTTGAGTACAAGAACTTTTGTCTATGTTTCCATATTCGAAAGAAGTTCTCGGCGGTTGCTTGCCCTAAAGCGAATGGACAGGTCAAAGCTATTAATAAGGTTATCAAATCCAAGAAAAGACTGGAGAAGGCTCGGAGAAAATGGGACGATGAGCTTCCCGTGGCCCTATGGGCATACCGAATTACCCACAAATCTGCAACCGACCACACTCCATTTTCACTTTCGTATGGCTCGGAAGCCGTCATTCCGATCAAATTGGAAGTACCTTCTCATCGTGTGATTATTATGATCCGAAGACAAATGCTATATTACTTGCTGAATCTCTGGACTTATTAGATGAGAAGCATGAAGAGGCTGATTTGAGGGTAGCCGGATACCGAAGTCGAGTCGTCCAATTGTACAATTTTAAGGTCCGACCCCGAACCTTTGAACTTTCTGATCTCATGTTCAAGAGAATTTATCCGATCCCTTCGCATATGAAGCCAACATAGGAAGGACGACACATTCAAATTGTTGATTGTTGATAGTCTCACATTGCCAAGAGCTTGGAACAGCGAAAGTCTCCGTCGCTATTACATATAACAGGCTTTCTTTATTCATTTAGTCTGCTTTCCATTGGCAATTTGTTTATGCATTTCAAAATTTGAATTTGTAATAAGGCAACTGACTTTGCCATACTTTCTTATTTCAGCAAGAAAATGTGATCGCTTCGAGCCAAAGTAGTGATTTTTGAAATGCGTCATGCGACCATCACAATACACGGAGAGCTAAGTTCCATCCCATGATGGGACTTATTCAAGTAGGGAGTGAATGTGATACGAACGATCACTGGCTAAGTGGAACCCAAGCTCGGGGCAAGTTATCACAATGGAGCCAAAAAGGATTGATACATGACAATCCTCTAACTCACTCCAGTTCCCAAAGTGCGGCCCAGAGTATAAACTTACTATCAAAAACAAGGGTACGAGGAGGGTTGATCCGTCCACCCATGACTTCTCTCATGTGCAATCTAAACTCGACGAGGATGGATCTGTCCGTCTAACGACCTCGCCTTTCATACTCACAAGCTCAAGGAGGATGGATTCATCCATCTACGACTTCGCTTATTTACATAGGGTGGATGTGACTTGACCATCCATGATCCTTATCAGTTTATCATTCCCAGAGTGCGAACGAGATATCAAAACTCAAAATAGATGTGATCGACCATCTGTTAACTAACTCCAGATTCCCGAAGTGCGAACTAGAGTATAAAAGTTAATTGGGTGTGACTGACCACCCACAACTAACTCTAATTCCCCAGATTACAGACCGAAGTATAAGCACAAACGGGTGTGACTGGCCGCCCACAAATCAACCTAAGTTCCTAGAGTGTGGATGCAATTCCGATTATTAAAACAGGTGTGGCTGACCGCTTGAAAAACAAATTATTCCTCGTAGCGTGGACGTAACTTTAAACATTAAGCAGATGCGACCGACCACTAACCTATGAGTTCAATCCCTAGAATGTAGATGTGATTGTCAATACATGAGCGAGTGTGATCCTACCACTCGAACTCATCTCACAACAACTTAGTTCTGACTAAGTAAAATTGAAAGTGTCGAAAGTGAAAAGCAATCATCGTCCGACCACTTTCACTTGTCCTCAAGACTGGGGGCATAACTCGAGCACCAGCTATCGATTAAGATAGTACAACATTAAGACTCGACTTAATGTTTGGTTATGACTCAGAGCCATGACTCTAAGACTTAACAGCCGAACATGAGTCCTATCCAAAGCTTAAAGCTTCACAAGTGTATTGAATAAAAATTCAAGTGCGGAAACACTTAAGCAAATAAACTCGGTGTTATGCCAAAAAATAAATAAGATTTTATTTCATCTATTCTTTGCAGACAAAGTACAAAAAATAGCTTATTCCAAAAATTCCTACAAGCAGGGGCGAACCCGCATTTATACACGGCCTACTGAAAGAGAAAAAAAGGAATTCCTACTTATATACCAAATAGGGACACAAAGAGGCATGCTTACTCCCTATGTTTCTTCTTCTTTTTCCCCTTCGGCATCGATCCACTGGAGCTGCCATTGTGGTGCCGTTTCAAACTCTTACCACTACTCGGCTTTTTCCCAACTGGGGAAGAATTTTAATCTCCTCCTCGAACTCACAGAAATTGTAACGCTTTCGAAATGTGTGGTCGGGGGGAAGGGGGAACTTTCTATATGAGGAGACATGGGGGTGCCCCAGTGATGATGATTGTACTTCTCGGTGAGACCATACGCAAAGTGGCCGGGCCAGGACCTACCACTCCACTTCTAATAACGCTATCCGGCACATCACTTGCCATCTCGGACCAGATCTCTGCCATTATCGCCTCATTATGAGTTGATTGAGTGTCTGGTGGGATGATGGCAGTTGGGGTCGAAGAGATGGCTATGAACACGCCTTCGCCCATGACAAAAGGCAAATCTATAAGTGGATTGCTCTGATGACCAAGGAGTTCTTCCATTATTTGTTCATTGAAGATAAAATCGTTTCACATTAACTTCCTTGGTCGATGCAGTAGTTGTAGTAGTCGTCGCCTCCATCACGATAACCTCCTGCTCTTTATGCTGCTTTTGGGTTGTCGGGGGCACGACCGATGCAGATCCTACAAATGAATGGAGATAAGAGAAAATATTAGTTACTTCTTATAATAACACTCCAGACTTTGAATAAATTCGAGAAGTGTTCAGAATACTTTCCTTGGATTGCCTCACGGGTGGAGCCAGACTTACTTAGAAATATGCTCGCGAGCTAGAGACAATTGCAGTTGATCGGGATCGTAAGCAGGCACAGGTGGAGGATTTACTACAGGGTAGATTCAGACAGGGTTGGCATAGGGATTTCATAATTTGCGACATGATGCTCAACACCCGAACCCTCTTCGATCTTCGGATGCTGAGTGACGAGTTTCTCTTTTTAAAAAGTAACAGCGGCCTCATGGAGAACCCTCCTCTCATCTTCGATCAACACCCAGTTCTCCAGTTCGAACTCATCGATAGATGTAGTGTGGTGTTCAGCCTTCTCATCATCCGCCAAGCAACGCAAGGCATTATGCAAATGGGTAGTATAATCCTCGAGCTAGCTCAGACCAAGGCATTTCAGGACATTAGCTTTATAAATGATCAGAAGGTCTTCCACATTGCCTTTAACCTGGCCTTCGCTGCTTCGATAGCAGCCTTAATTCTAGCCTCAGCTGCCTGAACTTTTAGAACTGCCGCATCTCACTCTCCCTTAAGTTCGACAGTCTGATCGCATGCCTCCTGAGCAGCCTTATTAGCATCGTCCCTTTCTTTGGCCACCTGTGTGTATTTAGCTTTAAGCTCCATAAGCTCTTTGAGTGCATTGTCTCTTTCGGCTATGACGATGGCATTTCTGTGGCACATATCGTCGACTAGTTTCAAGTGCTCTTGCCTCATTTCCTCCATTTTATTGTTGGCCTCATTGACTTTTTTCAAGGCCTCTGTCTCTGAGTTCCTCATGGTGATGTTTTAACCCATGAGCACTTGAACTATGCGGTCATTTTGAGTGAGGTCTTTTTTTTAGCTTTTCAGCTGCCTTTGCCTAATCGAATGCCATAGTCAAGGCTTTCTCTGCAGTTTCCTTCCATTCTCGGTATTGGCTATAGGCATGGTAAACATAATCATGCACAGTTTTCTCTACCCCTTTTGGGATCAACTGCAAATTTGGAGGGAAGTAAAAGCCATCAAAGCAAATGTTAGGGAATTTCTTCTGTAGCTGAGCAATCCGGCCAGCTCCTTCCCCTGTAAGCTTTGCAGCCATTGATGTGATAATAATAGGAGCATCCCCAGTTCTGTGGCGTTGCTCGCAAGGCCTTGAAGTTTGTGGAAGCACTTGATGGTGCCGGGCTCTAAAAATGTGTGTTCCAGAACCGAAGGGTGGCAAGGGAACTCTCGGTGGAGGAGAGCACGATCGGAAGCGGTGCCTATCTCGCCACTCTCTCTTTATCTGTCTCTCTTCCTGTCTTTCTCCCTATCATAACGATGCCTGTCATGACTAGAGTAATGACGATCACAATCGGACTCGTGCCTACGAGACTCTCGGTATGAACTAGAAGATTGGCGTGTGGAACGAAGGCTACTGACCATGGATCCTTTATTCAACTCTGTATCTATAAAGTTAAAGAAGAAACAGAGTTAGTTACCTCCGAAGATTGAACAGCTCATGAATATTGGATGTATGGTTTTTTTTTGAAGAATGGTAAATTTTATTGATGCCTCACAAAGACCAATACAAAGACTCACAAAGTCTCGTACAGGTTAAATTAAAAGAATACGACAAAAAGAACACGAAAACCAAACTGGAATATTAAACATATATTCCACAGCAAAACACAAAAGTATTGCCTCCTACTATAAAGCACTGAAGCTAAAAGTCATGGAGGATCCACTTTCCAATCTCGAAGGATTCTGTTCTCCAGTTCTGACGCACAGGTAAAGATCTTGCTTTTAATTCTTTTCACTAGGATCCTGACATCTTCATCAATTGCGATCTGAATTTGGTGATGATTCTTTGCAGTATTCTGGAAAACTCTTCGATTCCTCTCTTTCCAGAGATGGAAAACTGTTGTAGTGAGGCAAATAAGCTGCAGTTGGGTCAGCAAATCTTATTTCTTGCGGGAACTCAGGTACAGTAATTCATCTTCTAGGGTAGAAATTGCATGCATGTCTTGATTTTTACTCTTAACATGACTTAACACACGAGTAGAGTATTCACATTCAAAAAATAGATGATTGTGTGATTCTAGGTGGGAGTTACATAATTTAGAATTTAGATTGACCTCCATACCCCATCTAGCTAGTCTGTCAGATGTAGGAAGTCTTAAATTAATGGCTTTGAAAGTCGTGAATGCCATCTTAGGGTTGTTTGATCTGGACCAGATAGGGGCTGCCCAAAATTTGTTAATATGTTTAGTACGTAGAGCTTCCCAAGCACTATTGGTAGTAAAGATACCATCTTTAGTGTAGTTCCAAGTCCAAGTATCATTAGGTTCAGAGGAGTATATAGGAACAAACTTGACATCCTCAGCAATAACATGAAGCCCTTTCTGGTCAGGAATCCAATCACCATGTTGGATAATGGAAGCAACTAGATCATCATATTCTCCAATACATGAAATCATACCCCAGCCATATTTGTCAGCAAGTGAGTGTCCATTAATCCATGGGTCCCTCCAAAGATAAGTATCCCTACCATTAGCAATTCTCCTTGAGATACATGTTTTCAAAACATCCTCGCTCCTTAAAATAGATTTCCAAACCCCAGAGGAGTTAATATCCTCATGCATAGTCCAGAAACTCCCCTTTAGATATCTACTTCTCATCCACCTAGCCCAGAGAGTGTTAGAAGTTAGAATTTTCCATCCATGTTTAATTTGATAAGTCCTTCTAAGGTCTTTCAGGTTGACGAGCCCAACACCACCTTCAGATTTAGGTCTGGAAAGAATATCATAACTAACTTTATGTAATCCCCCCCTCCAAATGAAGTTAGCACATGCTGAATTAATCTTCTCAATTGAACTGTCAGGAATGTGAAATGTTTGAAGCCAAAATCTAACTTTAGCGGTAATAACTGTATGCACCAATTCAATTCTACCAGCAAAAGAGAGTAATTTAGAACTCCAACCATTAAGTTTATCTCTAATCTTTCCAACAAGTTCACCACATTCACGGTCAGTTATGACATTAGTTGAGAGAGGAACCCCAAGATACTTGACAGGAAGTAGACCTTCCTTAATTTGCAAAATGTCCAAAATGGCTGTTTTAGAGGTGCAATATTTGCTAAAATAGCATTTGGACTTAGTAGTATTTAGCTCAAGACCCACAAACAGATGCAATTGATTAAAAATATGAAGTAGACCCTGAGCAGCAGTTGAGGAAGCTCTAACAGCAATAATCAAATCATCAGCATATAATAAATGATTGACATTAGGATTATGTTTAAATAGAGGCTGAAACAAAGAATTATAACAAGCTAGTTCCATTTGAAGTGAGAAAAATTCCATGGCAACTGCAAATAAGTAGGGGGAGAGGGGATCACCTTGTCTCAAGCCCCTATTACTAGTAATGTAACCTTTAGGAGTACCATTAATGATAATGGAAAATGTGGGGGTGGAGATGCATTCCTCAATGAGATTAATCATGGAAGTAGGAAAATCCATACAGTGTAATACATGAATGATAAACTGTTTGTTGATTTTATCGTAAGCCTTATGTAAATCAATCTTTAGACACATCTTGTCAGCTCCAGGTTTATTGAACTTTCTAATCAGTTCATGAGCTAGTAAAGAATTCTCAGATATGTGTCTTCCTTTAATGAAAGCAGATTGACATTCAGAAATAAGATCAGGAAGAACCTTTGTAAGTCTATTACATATCACCTTACTGAGAATCTTATATAACACATTACAACATGCAATGGGTCTAAATTCTTCAATCGTAGAAGGACTTTCCACCTTTGGAATAAGAGTGATAAATGTGTGGTTTAATTCATGAAGAATTTTACTAGTGTTGAAAGATTCCTGAATAGCTTCTAACAGTTGATTTTTCAGCTGTTGCCAATGGAGTTGATAGAACTTAGAGTTCCACCCATCAGGCCCTGGGGAAGAATCAGTGTGAATAGAGAAAACAGCGGCTCTTACTTCCTCCTCAGTGACAGCCTCTTGCAGCATCTGCCTGCCCACATCAGTTATAAGTATCGTAAAGTGTGTGTACGCATGTGTAAACCCCCCAACCAACTGGACGTAGCGGTTATACTCAGAGGAGCTAGCTCTCCTAAATCTAAGGCACTTTGAAGCCCATCTAATTTGGTATCTTGATGAAGAGACACATCATCTGGACTAGGAATATCTGCAAGTCCTCCGAAAGGACTCTTCATTAGTGAAGAGTGGGCCTTTGAAATTACAACAGCTTTTGCTGGTAGAGACATTACAACAGATTTTCTTCTCGGAGCTTTGTGGGTAGCGACCTTGCCTTTCCTTATCCTCTCTGAGTGTCATTGACTTTGTGATGGCCTGGGTGCATGCTCATCTCCAGCGGGCATATTTTCATCGTCACCTTGCTCGGTAATCACAACTCCAAGGACTCTCCTTTTGACTTGTCTCGCTGGAGCCATTCTGAAGAATCCTTTAAGACCAATGCTTTGATCTCTATCGATTAGCCCAACGTCCCTCAGATTTTCATCAGTGAGGACCTCATTGATCTCTCTGCGCTCGGCATGCACCTTTTGAAGAGATCTAACAATCTCCTTAAACTGAGCTCCTTTGGGCTGCGGAATCGAACTGTGAAAGAATAGAAATTTTAAACTCAGAAATCTAGTACTATTATCCAGTTAATCGACATAGAATTTAAAGCACTTACGTCTGGCTAACCACGGTCTAGCAAAACCTGGTGGGCATCGAACGTAGAACCATTCAGTCATGAAATAACTCGGCTTGGTCCAGGCTCCGATCACGACTTGACAGTTCCTGACCGCCTCTAAGAAAGTGAAGGATGGATTATCTCCTCAGCTCTTTATATTGAACAAGTATCTAACTTTCCTTGGAGTTCGGAGATGGAGGAGGTGCTCCATGAAAATGACGACTAAACTATTCGGCAAGGAAAACCCGTTCGGGTGCAGTTATGACGAGGCAATCCTCAAATAGGATAACACTCCCAGATGTATTGATTAAATGGAGGGAGTGTCCTAGCTACACATGAAAATCTATTGCAAGCCATATACCCTTCCGAGGGAGTATAGGCTTTATCTTCTGCTTCTGGCAATAGAACGTCATCCCTTGACAATCCACGCCTTATACAAATTTTGCCCAGCATGTCTTCAAAGATATTGGATGAACCGAATCTTGTGGATGCGCGACAAAGACTGCTCCTGGTAGCTTAATCGGAGCAGGACTAATAACTTCGACTGCGATAGCCGGCATCTCGATTATAGGAAGAGGTGGACTCTGAGCTTCCTCCGGCTGCGAATTTTCGAGTCCCATAACTAATCAACTTAGCAAAAATCATTGTTAGATGACAATAAACCTGTGTTTCCTCCAGTGTGAAATGCATGAATGTGTTGTGCAGTGCATTGCTACATGTTACTTTAGAGATTCTATAAGATTTAAAAAAGATTGCTTGAACAACAAGGCTTAGAAATTCAACCGAAATGACCGTCATCGCTGACCGTCACAACCATGCCATCCAGACTTCGGAGATCGGCTCGAGTTAAAGTTTGTCAAATTTTATCAAGTTACAGTTCCATCGACGAGCTTCAAAGGACAGTCAAATATGCAGTGAAATAGTTAAGTCCAATTATGCAATGCGGAAGCTCGTCGGAGTTAAATACTCAAGTGTGGAAAATGTATCATATCCATCAAAGTTTAGATGTGGATTGATCCCCAGGGAACAGATTCATATTGACCAAGGGATACCTCGCTTCATGTCAATCACCCAAGTGATAGCTCGTATAGACCCAATTGTCCATTTCATATCGATGCTCACCGGTGCCTTCATATCGATCGACCAACTCAAGTTTTCGTATCGATCACTTCTGATCAATACGGACTCCTTTCATAGATCGAGGCAAAACCACCCCCGCAATGATATGAAACTCCCTTGCCTTCAGATCGATATGAAACTTTTTTTACGACCCATGATCGATACGTACGAATCCACCATATCCATCTACTCTCCATTTTCTCCGAATGGCTCAAATTCCTTTTCAACCTTCCATGACCTTGCTCCAACCAATTATGGACTCCTATTCACCAGAATCGGCCATGGATACATGTGGAAAGACATGAGAGTTCAAATCTCATCATTTTACATTGATTTAGTTCAATGGTTTACATAATTTTAGCAATTACATGGATTGAATAACTCAAAGGCAAAAGGCGGTTTTAATTTTCTTTAACTTGGAGCGATATGAAAGCAAGATTGAAGGAAGAATGAACGAGTGAAAGAATTTTCTAAGTACAAAAAGCCTTTAGATATGGTTCGACCTAAAGAAAGTGTTGATTTGTATCCCAGTTAAAATGACTGGTCAAGAATGGTCTGCGATTAACCGATACGAAGAGCTCTCTTTATATCCTTCTACATCATCGATACGAAGCTTCCATCGTACCCATCCACAGCTGATCTGGGATGAAGCATTTAACATCCATCAGGCTATCGATGTGAAACACAAAGCAAAACTTATTTGAACCGTTCGACCATCAAAGATTCATCGATAAGAAATGGCAACTTCGTATCCATTGCTTTGAGGCCAATAGAAATTCGGATCCATCGATATGAAATATTTTATAAGGCCAACTAATTCGTATCGATCACCGTCGATACGAAGATCATTTTTCAACTTCTTAAATCGATCTAGGAGAGGATAGATAAGAAGGGATACATTGAAATGACAATTAAGCATTGTTACAACTCTGATTTCACATCGATCCAGGAGAGGATCGATACAGAACTCGATTGAAAAAGAAAAGAAAAAAAGAACTTGACAAGACTCGTGAACGTGCAAACGTTAACGGGAGTTAGGTTAGCATACATTCATACATGGTGAAATGACATTCAGTTTATACAATTGACAGGAATTGAATGCTCACCTGGTGACAATTACAATGATGAACAACAGATTGCTAATGCTTGAAACTCAGTTACAATGATGCATTGTACAATCACTAATAGCCAACAATTCAATATTTATATTACCGAGAATCAATCAAAGGTTACATCTTTTCACGAAAAGACAACTATTCAACAAATCAGATAGAACTTTTCAGACTGAAGATTGCAGTTTTCAAGGCACATCATATCCACACAAGACGTACTTTTGGGGGCAAATATTATCTCATCTTTTGGCAAGACTGTGACACCAAGAAGTTAACTGGAAACCAAAGACTGTTCGTCCCGACGATCGGTTATACACAGGTATACTAAGGATACCGGTAAATTTTACCCAAGTCTGGATCGAGCTACAATCGATATGATACCATAAGTAGAGCTATGGAAGCCAACGTTACAAAATTTTAAGTCAATCAAAGTTCATTTGCTTAAGATATTGATCGATCAAGTCTCACGTGAAACACCTCTATATTGTATCCATCAAGCATCCATCGGCTTGTATCCATCATGCCCATTCTATTTCATATCCACCTTACCTGATTCTACTTTGTATCCATCGCGCTTACTCCATTTCGTATCCATCACATTTATTCTGCTTCTATCCATAAACTAAAGCCAACCCTTATCGATTCCAACTGCACGGTTCGTATCGATCGACCAATGACTGATACAAATGAGCCATCGAACGATCGATACGAAGTAACATCTTTTATCGATACGAGACAGGACAAACACCACCGATACGAAGTAGCTACTTGTAATTGATACGAAACATCACCTAAGTCATCGATACGAAGCGGCCTCAAGCATCGATACGATATGAAGTTGAGGGCATCAACACGAAATACACCAGCTTGATACGAACAAAGCATGTAAAAGTGGAAGACTCAACCACTCGGAATGAAAAGTGGATCAATCCAAGAATATAGTGCCAGGTCATCTGGGCAACTCATGTAAGCCATCGATACGAAGACATCGATACGAATCGTATCGATACAAGCTCAATAGCACACTAAAAATCCAAACTTGCATCGACCATATCTCAAAATCTACAAGTCGAAATGCCACCAAATTTTCAAAGGAGCTTGCATATCATCTCAAGAGGGCTCATGATCGATCTCGGCCCAAAAGGAGTAGTTTTGGATCGATACGAATTGCGTGCGTAAGATCGTGGATCGATTCCAAATGATCAGGGATCGATCACGTAGGCACACCCATGCGAGAGAATAAGTCTCATAGGATCTGGGCGAGATATTTGCACCTTACACCTATAAATAGCAGTCCTAGGCCTTCAAAAAATGGACTTTTAACTCTAGAACGCCGGTACTCCGCCGAAATCATCATTATACCTCAAGTGTTCTTTGTAAACAATTGTAATTGGTGAGAGTTAACAATAAACGACAAAATTTCTATAGTGGACATAGGCTACATTGTCGAACCACTCTAAATCTCTATGTTTTCATAGTTCTGTTTGTTTGTTCTTGGTGTGTTTGTTAGATCTACCTCATTTTCCATTTATATTCTTCACTTTAATCTCTTCAAACATACCCGAAGATTGTTATGCCAAATTTTGGTACAAACAATATCATTATGCCTTGGTATAATGTTTTCTTTTATTTTAATTTACCTCAACAAGCTGTCATTTGTAGTATTCAGGAGTCAAATGTTGTCATTCGACGTTGATTTTCGGGTTCACAAAGGGTGGTTTGTACATGTCTCACTCAGTTACACTCTTAAGTAGAAGTTTCTTGATTATGGATGTATATGTTTGACATCACCGACAAATGTTTCCAATTATTTCTCTGAATATATTTGTGAAGGTCTTTGATACATGTTCTGATTTTGCTACATGGTTTCCATTATAATTTACAATAACATGCACATAAAGCTATGCGACCACTCAATATTAGCACCCCGAAGTGCTTTCCTATTATGTGAGCAAACCAAAGGATTGTTGCATTGCAAGATAAATCATTTTTTTAATATTTGGTGGTTCATCTACAATTTTAGACCGTGAAATCACATCAAATGGATATCTAACCGACAAGTCTTTTTTTTGTTTTTATATGTTGTTGCAAGTAATAACTTGCGCGTTTAGCATGATTCATAACCCAAGTTACCATGTTTTCATAATCATCATCGACATCTAGATTTGCATCCAATGAGATAACTCGTGCACAAGGATGTTCTTATTAATGTGAACATTTAATAATATAAGGGTTCAAAGGGAAAATGAAACTATCAAAATATTCAATAATTGTAGCATTTTCATATAAATTTTCACTATCATAAGATAAATGCGGTGCATCTTGCAAATATAGAAAACAATGAACATGTCCACTTCTAATGTAACGAACTGCAAATTTAACACCATAAAATATTAATTTAATTACAAATGAATTTTTAATAAGATAATGAATTAGGCATCGAATTTATAACTGTTGCGAGGTTCTTTCCAAGATGATCAGTTTGATATATAGTTTGATGCATATGGAGTTATGCTTTGCGAAATAGAGGCGTTATACTATTAAATGCCGTATGTAGTTGTTTCAGCCAAACGGTTAAACAACCCATAGCCTACCCTAATCACTATATAAGTGAGGCTACGAAACCTTAGCCATCACCTAAAATCTTCATTTTTCTATCTAATTCCCAAAATTCCTTAATCACCGCTAAAGGCGAATGATAATCTCTAATCCAAAATTATGTTAAAAATTAAAGTACCCAAATACCATTAAATAATATACAATTTCGAAGCTCTCAATGATATGAATCGACAAGAGGTGTTGATTTGCCATAAAATTGCAAGAGTTGACTAAAAATTACGGTCAAAGGCTGATCCGATGAAACCCTAGGTGTCAATTTGGTTTTTCCAGATATAGACAACAATTGCGAAACCGAAGACACAGATGTGTAGATCTCGATAAATAGAGTTCATCGGTGGTCTCGGTTACATCTACCATGGTCGAAATAGGTCAAAATTTGAATTGGAATTCGCATTAGGCGACGGTAGGGGGCTTGGCTGTAGGATGGCGCATGTGGTCTACTAGGTGGCGCTAATAGTGAGGAGCACGATGTCATCGTTGGTTTCAGGGTCAAGCTTTTGAGGCAGCGATAGTTGCTCAGTCAAAGGCGTACAAGTATGGGTTTTAGGGAGGCGGGAAGATATGGGTACTGTAACAATAGGGTGAAGGTTATTTATTTACATTTTTTCCGTTTAGCTGCTTTATTTTAATATAAATTCGATATCCTAAATCACTATAACTTCTACATACGAACTCTGATTTACACATAGTTTCTTCCATTAGACTCGTAACGAAATTTCGAACGATTTTCTATTGATTTTGCCAAGCTCGAAGGTAGTTAGCAAAAGCGATTGGGTATGAATTGTTTAATTTAATTAGTTGAATATAAAATTATAAAATATAAAACTATTGATGAATTTTTTTTATGAAACTTATGTTCTATAGATGACTATTTAATTATTAATATATTTTGAATATATTGTGTCTTAGTTGGATAATTATTGTTGATTGTCATATTTTAGATGTTTAACTAAAATAAATTCTTTGATTTGGGCTGGAAATAGTTAATTAGAGTAAACTGGATAATAACGAGAAAATAAATAAATAAATTATGGATAAGGTTATTTATGGATTTTGGATGGTATATGTAAATAACAGAGATTTAACAGACTTTACTGAAATTAATGTATGAAATTAAATAAGGTTACTATTTATGAATTTTTGGAAAAATTCATAAATAATTACTGAAATTATATTTTAAACTAATATTTGAAAAGTATATTATTTATAAAATAGAATTAGACTTTAAATATGGTTTCTAGGAAAATTACTATTTTGAGATAAATAGAAATAAAAAGGAGTTTTGATGATTTAAAATGAAATGTTGTATTTTCAAATAAACAGTAACAATCTAGTTTTGGACAGTATTAAAGGAGTTTTAATGTATATTATTATTAGATTTAAAATAATAATAATATTACTTTAAAAAGTGATTATATGAAAATTACTATTTTGGTTTAAATTATGATGCATTTGGGTATTTAAAGAAATCGAAGTACAATAAAAAATTTAAAGAGTATAATATCATTTAAAAATATTATCATTATTTTTATAGGATGAATAAATATAGGTGGTTTTATAATGAACGATAATAAGGCAATTTTACAATTAAGATAATTATAAATGAAAAATTATTTTGATGATTGCTGAATGTGTTATTTATTGTTGATGTAATTATCATATATGTTTGATGTTTTTTGATGGTATCGTGTTTTGATGAATGTGCAACATTTTACCATTATTGCTACTAGTTAAGGGTAGTTCATTATGGTCATTTGATTATGGATGTTGTGTCACTAATGTTCATTGGACTAGTACACATTTGATTATTTGTATTTACATTAATAATGACGTATGTAAGTACATTTAGGTATTGTGATTTTCTCAATTAATGGGTTTGGGTTCAATATTATTGATGATTGATGGCTATGTACCGTTATTATTGTGGTCGCCCCATATGATAATTTATTGAAATAAATGAGTAGGAATATTATTTTCTGCCTTTTCTATTTGCATTGGTTGCATTGGTTACAATGGCTGCATTGTTTGTGATGGCTGCAATGGTTGCAATGTTTGTGATGGTTGTAATGGTTGCGTGAATGTTATTGTTGCACTGTACTAACAAGGATTTGGATGCAAGAGAAGAGCATTAAATAGAACTACGTAGGCTTAATCCCTAAAGGGGATACGTAGGTAGTCTTTTCATGTGCAATAGTTATTGATCCAATGGTCTTAGTGTGTATAGGGTTAAGCGCAGTCCAAACTCAGTTGAATCCTTTTCTTCTTTTATTATATAAATACAGACACACATAAATGTGAAGTTTTAGGTAGGAGAAAAAAGGGAATAAAAAGGTGGATGAGGGTTGTAACAAATCGCACCTTAATGGGCCTAAATTTTTGCTAAATCGAAATCACAAGTCCACCGGGTAAGAATCATTGGTGTTGGTATCCTGTAAATAACAAAGTATATCTGAGAGCTATCGATAAGAACTCGCAGCAGTATAATAAAGTATAACAAAACACACACATAAACATATACACTAACCAAGGCTAATACCTTCAGTATCTAGTTCCCTTGTCAGTACAGAGCATGCACGAGGATATATATCTTTCCACCGTTCTCACAGTGTAGTAGTACCTATCCCTCTAAATCTATCTTGTGGAGTGTAATAAGAAGGGGTCAGAATAACGTTTTGATGACTGGTAAATTGCTTAGTTTGAACATAACACCAGTTTATACTAATATTTTTCTATTACATGCCATGTCTACTATTCAAATCTTAATCATTTTTGACTTCATATACACGTCATACGCCCAACCTTCTCGAGATATAAAATATCTATATACGTATATATATACATGTATATATAAATTTCACATTACACTATGGACAAGGATATATTCCTCGCTAGTACCCATAACTTGGCACTACCTCGGGGATCCGCTAACTGTGTCTAGGCCGGATTGCCTGCGTATACCGAGGAATCTCCTGTTAGTGCCTAATAACGGCATTACAACTCTCTAGCCGTATTCTAATTTGTCTCGGAGACTTATTTAAGGGTTGTTTAACTTGACTCCTAATGATAAACAAACTAACAAGAAACTTTGAGCAATTGCATATCCCATATAGAACCTACACTGGTAAGAGGTATAGTCTGTCTCTTGATGTAACCTAAGTTCTTCTGATCGATACAGGACCGATGGTGCTCCTGACCTGATGTATATAGTCATGCTCCTCAAATATATGGTACCAAACTAGTTGATATAGCATCAGGTTACACCCATCGTCCAATTTAGATTGCCAAATTGACCTGAGAATACGAGCGGTCGATTGTCCTATTAACCTGGTAATACTAGCGGTCGACCGGTAGTGGTCGACCATAGAGGAATAACGGGAAAATTGCCAAATTGAACCACAGCCTAAGATCCAAGTTAAATAATAAAAATTATATAATTTAGTTAAAAATTATATAAATTATGAATTGTTTGTTTGAGCCTATTTTGTGATAAGAACACATGCTTGAAAGAGTAGGGATGTCAGTTCCCTACCAGAGTTTGCTAGGGTGATGTATTTTGCAAATATGGATGTTAATCAGAGCGATGTATTTCACAAAAATGGAGTTTGTTATGGAGACGTATTTCACATAGGCTCATGGATGCTTTGTACGGGTAGCATACAACACTGGCAGAGACACTACCTGAGTAAGCATGGTGCTAACAGAAGATCCATGTAGGCACAATTTCTGATGCATTGCGGTACAGATGGACATTGGTGCTGCACGGTAAGAGATTATAGAGTAAATTGGGCTCGATACTAACCAGGGTTCCTCGGAGGACACCGATGCAGTATGATAAGAGGTATTTCACCAATACGACCGAGAGGTGAACATGGGTGCATATGAAGATTCACCACACGAGTTTGCATTATGATGTTCTCCCTTTCTAGGCATAGTGTTGATGGTAGGTATGACAGAAGATTAGTTCCCACATCGGTCGATCGTTAGTGTGAGGTTCGATTAATAGCTCGACCCATTATGATAAATAAGAATCCTTACGTATTACACCTTAGGAATTCACGGACACTTGTTATACACCCTTTATCACTTAGAGTATATTTAAAGTTAGTTGCATGTAAGCATCACATTTAAACTTGTGCTCATTCACCAGAATTTTGTCTGACCCACCCCCTTTCTTTTCATTTTTCCCTACTACAGGATGGCGGGTTAGCAGCGTTTGGACATAGTACAGGGAAGAGAGGAACTCAATGATGGCATTATCACATTATTCATTGTTCCTATTGTTGTCACCTACTGTATTAAATGTATGTAAATATTATATTTCAAACAGTGTATATGTAAATCAAGTATTTTGAGATTGTCTTTCTTAAATTTCATTTTTTTGTACTTATATTTTGATTCCTTTCACTATGAGATCTGAAAGTGTAGAAAGTCTTAGAAATCCATAACCATAATTATGCTTTGTAATGTTTCAAAAACCCAACAGCTCGTATTTCTCGGCATGACATGTCCGAAAGTCACATTTAGTAAGAAATTATATAAATGATGAATTGTTTGTTTGAGCCTATTTTGGGCTAAGTACACATGCTTGAGAGGGTAGGGAAGTCAGTTCCCTATCAGAGTTGGCTAGGGCGATGTATTTTTGCAAACATGGATGTTGATTAAGGCGATGTATTCTGCAAAAATGAAGTTTATTAGGGCGATGTATTTTACATAGGCTCAGGAGTGTTTCGTACGTGTAGGCTCAAAGCATTAGCAGAGACACTACATGAATGAGCTTGGTGCTAACGGGAGTACCATGTAGGTATGATTTCTAGAGCATCATGGTACATGTGGATGTCGGCACAACATAATAAGGGGCTATAGAGTAAATTAGGCCCGGTACCAACGGGAGTTCCTAGAGGGACACCAACGTAGTACAATAGGAGGCATATTGCCACTACGATTGAGAGGTGAACATAGGTGCGTATGATGAGTCATCACGTGAGTTTGCATTACGGTATTCTCCTTCTCAAGGCATAATGTTGATAGTAGGTATCATGCGATAGTAGTTCTCACATTGGCCGATAGTTAGTGTGAGGTCCGATTAGTAGTTCGACCATTGTGTTAGATAAGAATCCTTATGTATTGGACCTTAAGAATTCACAGACACTTGTTATACTCCCTTCATGACTTAGAGTAGATTTAAAGTTAGCTATACGTGAGCATCATATATTAAACTTGTACACATTCACCAGACTTTTGGCCTGACCCAATCTCTTTCTTTTCACTTTTCCTCCACCATAGGATGACAGGCTAGAAGTGTTTGGACAAGTATAGGAAAGAGTAGAGCTCCACGATGAAGTTCTCATATTATTAATTGTTCCTCTTGCAGTTTATTGTATTAAATGGCCGTAAGATTATATTGCACTTTGGAGATGGTGTATATGTAAAACAAGTATTTTGAAGACTATTTTTCTAAGATGTCTACTTTCCTGTACTTGTATTTTAATTTCTCCCGTTGTGAGATCCCAAAGTGTGTAATGTCTTAGAATACCCTTATAATTATGCTTCATAATGTTTTAAAATCCCAACGGCTTGTATTTCTCGACATGATGTGTCTGGAAGTCACATTAGGCTTTGGATCGATTTGTCAAAAAGTGTTGGTTGTTACAATTATCGTTCGCTTCCTTAATACATTTTTAATTATTTCTAATCTGAAATCTTCAAACATTAATTGATTTTTTATTTGAATTCCGACTGTAAAAGTTTATATATGAAAGTTGATCAGAAAATTACCATGAACACAGCGGTGCAAGCTTTGTATTCAAATTCTAAAATTTGTAAAAAAAATCTATTTTTGCATTAATAATTATTTTTTTAATATTTTTAATTAACTACAATTTAATTTATGAGGTTTTACGTTCTTTCCCCTTAAAAGAATATCCTCTTCGAAATTCCTCAAGGACTGAATCATGTAACATAGCGTGCATCCACTCTAAAGTATCGAACCAATTAGTGTACAACTAATTTTGCAGCCAATAGTATACAAGTATATGGTGAATCACAACACATATCATGCTGAATAATACTACCACAACGCATATGATATGTATGCTGAATAATATAAATTGGTGCCTCTTATAAGAATGCTTTAGGTAAAATAACTTTGAAAATATGGTGCAAACAACCTTCATATATTGTCAGTTCTATATCTAGGCAAGTTTTCAAAATCAAAATCATTGTTTTCACACAACAATTTTCCACACTCCTATGAATAGGAGTAACCAATTTTGCATCCAATCCCTACCATCCAATAGCTAGCACACAATTTCTAACATCCTGATTTTTTGGCAACAAAAGTGATACTCTATTCAAGCAGGGTACTCTTTTTTGACGTCTTGAGGGATCGAACCCATGACCTTTAGAACATCCCTTTAAAAGAACCACACCTAACCACTTGAGCTAGAGATTCATGAATAACATCCTGAATTTTGAAGATCCAGTTTTCCTAAATCTATATTCTTATGCTAGAAAAGGGATTTAGATGGTGAATTCTATATCCTCATCCTTCGTTTATGCACCCTTTCCATTGTACCTTGGAAACTTCTCTTTTACCCCTAAATATTTCCCAACTTTTTCAATTATTGTTCGTATAAGAAAATTTGTTTGTAAAACTTTTAAATGGAAATATTTTATAAACAAATTTGGTTTTACTATCAACAAGGTATGGAAAAAGAAATTAAAAAGCTAGAATAGCCTTTTCCCCAATCATTATCTATGTTTTGCATGCTGTCATACTTACTAACTAATAAAATTCATATTTGCTAACTCATTGATTCTCCCTATGCTAAGCATGTGACATTTCTAAAATCGGGAAATTTTCTTGTTTTCCATTCATAGATTTTTGAATAACATTTTCCATTAGTATTTGTTTCTAACTTTTCAAAATAAATCAAGCCACATCCTAACGTAATCGGGATTCAGTCAATGTGTCAACGCCTATGATTGACCTAAGCCTATTACACAGTAAATTTTCAAATATCGAAAATGTTTTCTTCTATTTTATAACAACAATTAGCACATAAGAACAATTATAAATTTCGACTTTTAAAACATAAAGATAGTGACCCATGGTTCCACAATAACCCTTCCCTATCCTTCGCTTGCAAAAATTTATTCGCCAAATTTTTTAATGCTTTTCCGACTTAACATTATTTACTTTTAGAAGCCAATTCAATAAATTTCCTAACTTATTTTATAAACATCTGGTCTATTGTTGCATTAGTTATGTTTCTTCATGAGATTTCCTTATTTATATTGTTTTCCAATCTATATAGCGGTCAATTCAAAAAATCAACACAAAAAAAAGGCATTTCTCATGAAATATCGTATGCATTTTTATACAAACAAAGACAACTAATAGTTAAAACCCAATATCTAAAAGAAATGACTACTGAAGATGCCCTACAACATTAGTATGAATGGTGCTATGGCCATATTACTTCTTACCCAAATAAATCGAACATTTTTGGTATGCCCTTCTACACTGACCTACATGTTTCCACTTACCCTCCTCCCCAATTACGTTACTATCTTTTTTTAATCCAAATCTTTTTATAGTATTCCCAAATTTCGATATTTATTCTCTTTATCTTTAATTTTTCATGCAGGTATACTTTAAACTTGCAAAAGTGTATTTCGATACCATTCTCCATTTCTTTGTGGGTTATTCTTATGGCTTTCACACATATCTAATAAAACATTCCTAGGTTCAAACGAATATCCCTATATTCTACGAGGATTCCCTATTGCTACTGTACGAGAATTCATGGCTATTTTATTTATAACCTTAACATTTACATTGTCTAACGTAGGCAGTTATCCCTATCTATTTCATAGCAAAGTTGTTTTGGTTTTAACTACTCTATATAAAAATTATTAAACTTCACAGCCATGAAGTACTTAATCCAAAAAATTTATCTTCGGAATATAGACTTAAAACTTTTAAAATTATATTTTAAGGTTTATGAAGCAAGTTTATTTATTAATTTCCAAAAGTCATTGTTAGCAATTTAATTTAAAAGGGTCCTTTCCTTTAAAGCCTTTTTATAGCAAAGATTTTACTTCTTAAAAAGTATGGTTTTTAACTCAAACTATTTACTAAGTTTTGCATTTACAATTCCATTGTTAAACCACACCATTGCAATGTTTCTAAAACATCATTTATACTTTTAACATTAAAAATTGGACTAGAAAAGGGCAGCTTTCATCGTATTATTTTCCTTACCACGCATGTTATTTCCACTTTCAACCTTATCGGAGTCTCTAATAGTATATGACGGGACTTTTAAATGATACATGCAATCAATGTGCATAATTATAGAAAATATTCATTCTCTTATGTTCTGCCTGTAATTTCCCATGTTGTTTCTTATTATCTTACTAACATAATTTCAATATCAATCCCTAATATTGTTTATATTTCCTATTGTTACTACTATCTTGATTTCTTCTACCAAAACTTCTTTTATTTAAACGACTTCTTCATATATAGCACTCTTTGATTGTTTTCCTTATTGCAGTGTGTTTGCCTAATACTTTAGCCATCGGGCTTTTCTTCCTTATCATGATACAATTTACCTTTTTTTATAAATCTATTTCAGCTATTTTTCTCTATAGTTTCTTTATATAATATTCTTCCTATCTTCGCTATCGAGCATTTTTACCCTCTTATTCTCTTTACTCCATTTAAAATTGGTACCACTTCCTATTGTCCACTTTTTAAAAGAATTTTAAAACTTCAAATTGTTAAAATCAAAAAAATTGCCGAGTTATACATGCGCTTTATTTTATATTTATTTCAAAGAAAATGACTCTCTATTAAAATCCTTTTAATTGAAATTTTTGGTCTAAATAGTTTTAGTTTTAATTAGAAGTCCTATTTAAATAAAATATAAAAAGAAACTTTATTTTATGGAAAATTTTAATAATTACTTACTTTCTAAAAATAGGTTTTTTCAATTTTCAAATAAATCCTTTGAAATCATTTAAAACATTTCTAAGAAAATTTTCAACCTTTTTATTAAATTCTTTCAGAATTTAGAGTGCGTATTATTTGTCCATTCTTTTGGACTTTTCTTTTTTTTCCATTTACTTTCTGGCTTATCCTCATTTGGAATATATTAAAAATCTTGTTATCATCTTAGAGTGATTACTACATGCCTTCCTTTGGGAACTTGCTCAATTCTTACTTCAGATATCTACAACATAAAGATTTTTTACTTCCCATTTATCTTGATTTAATGTACATCATCAATTGGCAATCTAAAGGGGATCCATAATCATAGGGCACTTTAGACCCAACAAATGAGTCAAGTACCATCCAGCTTCAGGAACTTTTTTATATGTCGCATTCTTGCTATTCTTAATTCAACGCCTTTCAATACCAGCTATCTCCCATGGGGTGATCGGGATAGACATATAATTTTAACTCTATATATTGTTCCAACTCATAGTTTCCTTATCCATTTTTTCAGAATATGGTCACAACTACTTCTAAATTCGAAATTTGTAGAGTTTGGCATATAATACACATATGCACACACATATACATATATATAGGTAAAAATACAAATACTTTCACTCAGCTTATTCTAATTCCTATAATCGACCAATCTAGGCTCTGATACCAAACGTAAAAATATGTACCATAATGGGTCTGAACTTTTGTCAAATGAAAACGTGGTTCTACTATGGTATGGATAGTTGGTGTTGGTATCATTTAAATAACAATGGTACATCAAAGGGAAATCGATAAGAATTCATAACTAATTAATTAACCATAAACACACATTCACACACACTGACCAAGGCTAATAACTCTAGTATTTAGTGCCCTTGTCAGTGCAGATCATGCATGAGGAAATTTGTCCCTCCATCGTTCGCACCTTATATTAGTACATGTCCCTCTAAATATATCATATAGGTTGTAATGAGGAGGGTGTCAGAAAACAATGTTCTGGTGACTGATAAATTAAATATTTTACCTATGATACTAGTTTTTGTTGATTATGTTCCATTACTTGTTATGTCTATTATTCATATCTTAACCATTGTTTAATTCATATACATGTACTGTATGCTCAACCTACTCGAAGTATAAAATAGCTATATATGTATATATACATACTATACATATAAATACATAAACACACACACAGACAGATATACATATAAGTATCACAGTCCCACATGGGCAAGGATACATTCCACACTAGTATCCATAACTTTGCACCACGTCAGGCATCCATGAACAGTGTCTAGGTCGAATTTCCCACATTATTGAGGACTCTCCGGTTAACGCCTAATTATGTCATTACAACTGTTAGTTTTATTCTAATTTGTCTCGAAGACTTATCTAGGGGTTATCTAGCCCGCTTCCTAATGACAAACAAACTAACAAACAACTTTAAGGCAATTGCATATCCTGATGTGCACGTAAATGTGCATATTTTTACCAACATATTTATTCTATTTAAATTAAATAAATGATCATATTGGGTATTTTAACTTGTTTTAACCAAAATCCATATTAATTGCAAATTGTCACATGTCCATCTTCATATAAGGGTAAAACGGCCATTTGTGCGCATATATTTCTTTAAGAAAAATTTGCGTGGGAATTTGATCTCAAATAGGAGTGGTTTCATGAAGACACATGTGTTCACAAAATGATACAAAGGAATGAAGATGGAAATAATTCAAAGTGAAGAACATGGAGGACCCCACCTACCTTAATGAACAAATTAAAGGCTAATGCACATGCTTATGTGATTAATGGCTTCATGTAAACTTAAATGATGATTAGAAGCTAATGGTTACTTGGTCTCTGCACTTTCTCAATAGTAGTTTGGGCATTCTCCAAATTATGGATTAGGGTTTCATGCTTATATAAATAACCCATTATGTTCATGTAACCCTCCTCTCCCTTAGTCTCTCTTTAGTTTAATTTAGGCTCAAAATAAATAAACAACTCTCCTTCTCTTTTCATGCCTACTTAGCCATTTTTACTTCATGTATTTTTCCTTTTTTTATGCAATGTTAAGTAGTGTTTCCTTTTAATTACATGTTCATTTCCTTTCATGCTAATAGTGTAGATTTTATTTTATGCAATTAGATTAGTTTTTCATTTCACTTTGATCTCTTTTCCTTTTCTTTTTCTTTCATGTTGCAAGCTACATTTGTTAATCAAATAACAAGTATTAGAGGCTAAACCCCTTCAATTTAGGGGTAATGAAGCTCTCTAATTATGTAGCTTCAACTATTTGTTAATTCATGTTCTCTTTTTATGCTTAATTATGATCAATGAAATGTTTTATTTGTTGTTCTTTCTTTGAATTTGATAGCCTATATTGTTGACACCAAATAGGTTATGCTTAAACAATCATTAACACAAGTGCCTCTTCATCAAAATATGATTATGGCATAAGAAAGTGATTTGAAACTAAAATTTGATAGTCTATATTTCTAATCAATAGTTAATAGGTCATACTTAAAATAGATATCATTTTCATTTTTTTTGTCAAGTTTCATGAAAGTTGGTAAGTGCTTTAAGGGATGTGTTATAGTTTGATAACTTATGTTGGCTAATCAATAGCACAAATATGTCATACTTATGATAAGCACATCAATTAAAGCACTAATAACCATAAAAGAGAGATCGTGATTTCATATATGTTGAACTATGTAATCTAGAGAGTGGATTTATTCTCTAAATTTTCATTTAATTTTTATATTTGCATCTCTTTTCTTTTAATTAGTTAGCTAATTTTCTAATTCTCTAGCTTAACTTTCACTCGACTTTGGTATAATTTGATTGAATAGAATTTTTAAAATCATTAATTCCTCACGGATCGATCCGTATTCCCCACATATTACAAGTGTACGTCGTGCACTTGCGGTTAATTTTATTTCAAAATTCTTTCGGCTATTTTCTAACTCGATAGACACTTAGCCGTCCGAACAAGTTTTTGACGCCGTTGCCGGGGAGTTGTCTTTGATTTTGATTTTCTATTCTTCGAATTATTTTCTTTTGATTTTTATTGTGTGTTTGTTTGCATTTAAAAAAATTTATTTGTGTGTGTTTGTATGTGATTTTTGATTGCATTTGATTGTGTGTTGTTGCCTTTCATCTTGCATTTGCATTTCATATTTAAAAAAAAACAAAAGAATTTACACTCGAGATCATTTCAAAAAAAAATTCATTTCATTTTTATTTACATTTACAAATTTTCCATTTACATTTTGAATTTTCAATTCATTTTCACAACTGCCTTATTACAAACTATTCACTGTTGTGCTATTACTCTGTAACAACCCTGTATCTTGTAATTATTTTATTGTATATTTTAATTATTTTTAATGTAAGGTTTTGATTTAAAAACTTATTTTACTTATTTGAAATGATTAAATTTATTATTTAAATATAATCTTGATTTTTATATGAGTTATAATTCCAAAATTGTGTAAGTTGAATATTTGCCTGAAATGCTGATTTTGGTCAAAATAGTCAAACTGTGACTTTCAACTTAAAATTTTAAAAGTTTAAAATTTTAATTTTTTCTTTTATTATGGAAGTACATAAAATTCTAAGAACGCCACTTTTCGTTTCGTTGAATTTGGATGTAAATTGTGAAAGTTATACCCTTTACAATATTGTGCGTATATAGGGTTATTTAACAATGACTATTTTAAATTGTATAAATTACTTCTTCTTTGTTATATTTTATTTTAATATGTGATAATATGTTATATTATCTATATTTTTACTTTTAAGTATTTTTAAAATGATAATATAATTTTTCTAAAGTTTATTTGAATTTATTTCAATTTATAAAGCCTAGTTGGTATTTACTGCATTTTTCTTTATTTAACTTTCTATTTAATAAAAATTAAATTATTATTTTACCTTGAAAATGTTTTAAAACCATTTTTAATTCAAATTTTGTGTTTTAATATTTTTTTTATGAAGTAATAAATTTTCCAAAGCCATTGGAGATCTTCTTGTAATTTTTATGTCAGAGTTGCTATTTTTAAGCAATTTCTTATTTCCTTTTTCTATTTTACTTAAAATAAATTTTTTATTTTATTTTATTCTTACTTAGTTTCGGTTTTAAATAACATTTCTGAGTTTATTTTGTTTTTATAAAATTAAAAAGAAAAGGAAATGCAAAAGGTTTAGAAAGTTAAGAGATCTTAAAAGCCTGAAACGTAAAGGCGTTTTATCCGTTTCTTTTTGCAATTAATACATCAATTTATTGATTTTTTTTATACATTAACTTTTATTGCTGTGTTTTACTTTATTTTATTCATTTTACATGTATTTAAATTTAAGAAATTTTTTCTAAAGTTTATTGAATTTATTTCTAATTCCTAAGTCTAGTTTTCATTTTTCTGTGCCATTTTTCTTATTTTAATCATATCTAATTAATAATTAATTATTAATATTTTGTTTATCTGTTATATTTTCGAATTCTAACTGAAATTTATAAGTGTTTTCAGTTATTTAAGATATATATGAATATATATAGGAAGTTTAAAAAGTTTGAAAGCAAAGAAACGTAAAACCGTTTTAACGTTTCTTCTTCCGTTTCTTTTCCAATTAATAGATTTAATTTCCTTTGACCGTTCCTTTCTTTATTGTAGCTGTGCATTTCTTACCTCATTTTCACGTGAAAACATTCCTCTCCACTTCATTTTTCACGGCTAGAAAAGTTTGGCAATGGCTCTTCTTTTCCTCTTCTTTTTGCTCTTCTTTTTCCATTGTTTTCTTATATTTTGCCTAGTTTTCTATGCTTTCTGGATTGGCCTCTACCACCCACCATCACCACCATACTCTCCACCATCCCCTACCACTCTTTCTTGGCATCATCTCCAACCATCATTTCAAATCCATCCATGGCCACACCTCCCTTAGTGACAAAACTCCACAAAATTTGCAAATAATGTCCAAAACAATGCACTAGCCACCACTATTACTTCACCACCTTCATCTCCACTTGTTGCCTCGCCTATATGATGTTAAACCTGACCTATATGATGTCATACTTGAGCCAAAGCATCATTATAGCCAAGCATAAGTGTCCCTTAGGCCAAGCATTGAAGTGGTTGAAGCAAGGTCCAATCTATCTTGTTCATTTTGCTTTGTACTTCAAAATTGTTTCAATGTTATTTTATGTTGAATGTTTATATATTGTCTTGTTTATTTTGTTTTGGGTTGTTGATACAAAATCATATCTTGGCTATCTTTCAACTCAAATCAAAATTCGTGCAATTGTGCTTATCGTGCCTTTGGAGTCGTGCTTGTATGTTGTTTTGGTCTCTAGCCTTGAACAAGTGAGTCTTTCTCACCCTGACATTTATACTTATGAAAGTGAATTCATGACAAGTGTTTAGTAATATAAAATGTTTATGCAAATTAATGATGATCATATGATATGTTATGCCATGTTATTACCATGTTATTACCATGTTTAAACTGTTAATTTTCACCTGACATCTGATATATGACTGTATATTGTGATATTGACCTTGTTTATATTATTCCTGTATATGATTACACTGCAAGTTCCCTGTTAGAAAAAAAATGTTATGGGCTGAAATGATAGGCCTGATTTATTTTATTTAATTTATTTTAACTTGGGATTGCGGGTTTGAAATGATAAAACTCGAATTTTCTTTGTAAATTACGGGGTGAAATGATATATTACCCATATCACTTTACCTAGCATAGAAAATTTTATACAGGCCCGTAGTTAAAATATGCTTTTCTAAAAATTTAAAATATTTTAGAAATTTAATTATTATAATATTTTGATTTGAAATTTAATAAAAATAAAATTTTTGTAAAATATTATTGATTTTCTGAATAATTGTAAGTGAAATGAATTAATGAAAAAGTTAGAAATTTTGAACATAAGTTATTTTGGAAATTTTGATTTAATTTTAATTGGAAATTTAATTGAGTATGAAATTATGATAAATTTATGATAATTTGAATTTAAAATGATTTTTATCATATTTATGATTTTTAATAAAGTTGAAATGTGAAATGAATAAATATTTTAAGTTGAAACTTTGAAATTTAACTAGAATTGGAAATTTATGAAATTGACGTAAAGTGAACTTTTAGTTAAGCAAATAAAAATAAAACAAAGTTATATTTGAGAATTCGAACTTAAGTGTTAAGTTGAAATTTAATGTAATGGATTTTAAAATTCAACATTGCATTTTAATAAGTGAATTATTATTAAATCTTGATTTTTGAATGGAAATTTAACTTTATAAAATCATGAACTTGAGGAAAATTAAATGATGTTATAAATGTGAAAATGTATGATTTTATAAGTTAAAAATGTTTTTAATAAAAATATAATCGGTTGAGAAATTTTATTGAATATTTGAAGTTAATTGACTGCATCTTTTGAAATGTTATTAATTACAATGTAAATGATATTACAGCATTTGTAAACGCTGTAGTTGATGATAATGAACTAAAAAGCTAAATTGAATTAAAAGCTATTATAGCAATCTTTGTAAGTGCTATAATTTTTGAATTTAACTAAGTTATTCGAAATTTAAGTAAACCTAGTATAACATTTTAAAATGCTGTCTTTTGTTAAATTGAACTGTTTTGAATGTAACTTTCCATAGAGTTTTCTAAATGATGCGAAAAGTGAATTTTCACTGTTTCGATAAACTTAAGTGAATAAATGAACTTTGGAAGTTGAAATTTTTGAAAAATTTAATAATTTAATTATTAAGCATAATAACTTCATTGAAATGAAAAAAAAAAGAATTTTTGGGATATAAACTGTTTTAAAATATGAATTGAAATAGTATTTTAGATTGAATAAAATGAATAATGATTTGAAATGAATGAAGTTTTGAAAAGATACGATATTTTTATATATTAAAATGATTTGAAAATGAAATTTTGAAAGGATATGATATTTTGATATATTAAAATGATTTGAAATGGAGTTTTGAAAAATATGATTTTTTTGATATTAAATGATTTGAAAAACGGAGTTTGAAAGATAGGACATTTTGATATTAACATGATTTAAAAAGAAGTTCTGAAAGGTATGATATTTTGGAACTGAAAGGTAGTGTTGAAAGGGTATGAAAATTTAATATATTGAAATGGTTAGAAATGACTTGATATTTATTTTGATAAATATTTGAACTGAAAGATATTTTACGATGATATATTGAAATGGTTTTGGAAATGATTTAATCTTTATTTTGATAAAGATTTGGATTGAAAAGGATATTTTATTTTGAAGTATAAAATATTGTTTTAAAGTTATAACACGGGTTATAATAACGATTGGTTGTTAAAGAGACCGGGATCGGATATTGTCTTATAGCCGGCCAATACCGAAAACCACTTTAACAATTGTGTACGCGGTGGAGATTCCAGAATGAAGTAGGATGGTGGCGACGTTCTCGAGGTATATATTACGTGGACCCAACTCCCGTGAGTTGGCATATATGACTAAAACAGGAGCTATACCGGGCTACACAAAGGGTCGCACCCTTTCATCGAGCATGCTCCATCGGAAAACCATTCTATTACTGTTGTGATTCGATTCGGTGGCGCCACTTTGATTCGGGGGTATTGTTCGAGGTGGGCGGAAGCTGCTGGCTTGCCGTCACCACCGGTCCGGGAGTGCAAATGGTGTATCCACCCTGGCATTGCCTCGCGTGCCGTGTCATACCCTTATATCGAGCCCACTACGATTTTGGTTTTAAAGATCCGACCGCGTTAAGGTTCACCATCCCCTTAACGCTATTTTCTATATGATTATACTTTACTGATTAGACACTACCGTATATAGCGTATATAACTACATAGTAAATAGTTTAACGGATCCTTAGAGGATGGACGGTCCCAACCATCCTTTAAGTTACTGATGCATTTTGTTACTGTTCACTTGAGTTGATTTACAGTTTATAAGTATTTATGTCCTGACTCGAGTGTTTTGTGCTTTGCTTTACGCTCGAGTCAGATTGATTGAGTTAGCATTCAAGATTCACCTTCGGCGTTGGAGCTTTTCTTGAAGATCCAGCCATCTATTTTGTTTCAGTATCCAGTGGTTCAGTGATGTATCTGATTTGTACCTGATGTATCCTGTTACTCTTCTGTTGTATCTCATTTAACTCTGATGTATCTCATATTTTATATAGTAGCTTCATGAACTACTATCTCCTCTTTTACTTCCGCTGCATTATCATTACTCTGTGTCTGTGATCTGTGATTTTATTTACTGTATATTCTGAGATTTGCCAAATTTTTAATTACAACGCGGTATTTTGAGCAATTCAATTCTGGCATGAGTGTCTACCTATACACTAATAATGGATGCGAATGGTTGAAAATATCGGGTCGTTACAGTTGGTATCAGAGTTTTGGTAGCTCTAGGCAAAACTCAGCATATGGAGCGAATGTATTTACAGAATCACTTTCATTCGAGTTTGAATCTCTCTCTTTTGACTAATTCCTTTGTATTTTGGAACGTTCCCTACAGTTCCAAAATCCATTCGTATCCCTCACTATTCATCTTCTTTTGACTCTGGAGTATTCCATAACTCCGCTTCGAATGATCTTTCTAGTGAGTCGGCGGTCACGCCGATTTCAAAAATGAATTGAAAAGGGGGAAGACTCCTTTGCAGTTAGCATCGATTCACCAGAGATTCTTATCTATCCTTGGTTTAGATGCTAATATCTTTTGTTATTTCAAACTCTAACTCTTGAGATCGAATGTAGATTTACCCTAGAAAAATCAACATTGATCTTATTCTTTAAGTCACGGTTGACCCGGTTAAGGTTGTCCGTAATTTATATAAGCTTATCCATCTTCCTCTTTTGTTATTTAATTATGTCATCCTTGTTTCCAAATTATTTTTAAATCATAATCTCCTTTGATTTGTGTTAATCAAAAATTTGAATCTCTACCCTTCTTTGAAAATCTATTCATGTATAGTGTATTTGTAAACTAGTATTTAAAATTAAATGTTTTATATATTGTGTTGTTTGAGTTGTTGATGTTGAGTTGGGTTTCTGATCGATACGTCTGATCAGCGCTATCGATAAGATTTCCAAAACACTTTGACAGAACAAACGGACACAATATATTTAAAAAAAAAAAAATTGGTTAATGAAATAAATTTTGATATATAAGTAAATTTATGGAACTTAATGAAATGATTTAAATTGATAATTTGAAATGATAATACTTGATTTATCATTTATTGTTCTACAAATTGATCTGTAAATATTTGTTTATAAATTTATTTGGGAACTGAAATGAATTTAAAACAAGAATTTGAGGATTTAAAATTCCGATTATTTCGAACTTTGGTTTAAAGTTTTAAAAGGTTATATTATTTAAAGTATTTTGAATAGAATTTGTTTTCAAAGAATTTTAAAGGTTTAAAATTAGTGCTCTTCTCTTTTTCGCTGGAAAATAACTTTGGTGATGATCGCGACATCATTGACGTTCATTTTCGAGTTTCGAAGTTTGGAGACTGTTCTGTAGTCTTGCTACAGCTTTGTTTTGGAAAATTAAATTGATTTGAATTTCTAAAATATGACTTGATTTATAATATATATATATAGATATATGATTGAAATTTGATTTGACATATTATATATGTATATATATTTTTCTTATCTCTAAATGGTTTGAAGAAACCGGAAATTTAATTCTTAAATTCTATTTTTAAAGAATAATTTCAATTATAAAAAGAAAATAATTTTTTTTTGAATAAATGATTTAAGCTTGAAATGATTGAATTGGAAATTTTATTTGTATAATACAATTGCATTCAAATATAACTTACCAAAATTTCAGAAGTTAACAATGTAATTGGATAATATACAATATAAAAAGATTTTATAAATAAAATTTGAGTAGTTATAATAAATGTTATACACTTAAATTTTAATTAAAAATGATTAACAGAGGCAAATATAATAAAGGGTAATTGAATGACTTACAATAAAATGATGTTAAAAGAACTAAGAATAAAAGAAAGTAGTTATAAAAAAAAAGTGTATGTATGTTTAACATGAGTGATAAATATATTGAGAGGAATAAATTTAATTTTGATTAGGAATAAAGAAGAATAAAATTTATTAAGTACAATGTGCATGTAATAAATGATTATTTTTCAAACCCATGATTCTAAAAATTGTTAATTTAAGATGATTGGATAATAAGATAATGAAATTTGGGATAGTTAAGATTTATTTAACTTGTGTAAAGATTTATTCTCTATTTAAGTTGAAATTTCCATGCTTTCAAATTTATTTCCTTATTTTGTTTTTCAAACTATCTTTTGGTTGTCCTTATCATCCTTATCTTGCTATAGACTGGTATAGACATCTTTCTATAATCTTTGATAGACCTTTGGTAATCATTTTGAATCCACCTTTTTCGTGCTTGTGTTTTTGATTCTGGAGGATCTTGGAAAGATCACCTCCACCTTATTAAACTTACCTATAACAACCGTTATCAGGTATAACTTCAATCTTCTTCATCTTATCTTAATCCTATTTCACTCTATCTTTTCTGTGCCCTTCCATACCTCATTCCTTTTCGGGGACGAAAAGTTTTGAGTGGGGGAGAGTGTAACAACCCTGTATCTTGTAATTATTTTATTGTATATTTTAATTATTTTTAATGTAATATTTTGATTTAAAAACTTATTTTACTTATTTGAAATGATTAAATTTATTATTTAAATATAATCTTGATTTTTATATGAGTTATAATTTCAAAATTGTGTAAGTTGAATATTTGTCTGAAATACTGATTTTGGTCAAAATAGTCAAACTGTGACTTTCAACTTAAAATTTTAAAAGTTTAAAATTTTAATTTTTCTTTTATTATGGAAGTACATAAAATTCTAAGAACACCACTTTTCGTTTCGTTGAATTTGGATGTAAATTGTGAAAGTTATACCCTTTACAATATTGTGCGTATATAGGGTTATTTAACAATGACTATTTTAAATTGTATAAATTACTTCTTCTTTGTTATATTTTATTTTAATATGTGATAATATGTTATATTATGTATATTTTGACTTTTAAGTATTTTTAAAATGATAATATAATTTTTCTAAAGTTTATTTGAATTTATTTCAATTTATAAAGCCTAGTTGGTATTTACTGCATTTTTCTTTATTTAACTTTCTATTTAATAAAAATTAAATTATTATTTTACCTTGAAAATGTTTTAAAACCATTTTAATTCAAATTTTTGGTTTTAATATTTTTTTATGAAGTAATAAATTTTCCAAAGCCATTGGAGATCTTCTTGTAATTTTTATGTCAGGGTTGCTATTTTTAAGCAATTTCTTATTTCCTTTTTCTATTTTACTTAAAATAAATTATTTATTTTATTTTATTCTTACTTAGTTTCGGTTTTAAATAACATTTATGAGTTTATTTTGTTTTTATAAAATTAAAAAGAAAAGGAAATGCAAAAGGTTTAGAAAGTTAAGAGATCTTAAAAGCCTGAAACGTAAAGGCGTTTTATCCGTTTCTTTTTGCAATTAATACATCAATTTATTGATTTTTTTTATACATTAACTTTTATTGCTGTGTTTTACTTTATTTTATTCATTTTACATGTATTTAAATTTAAGAAATTTTTTCCAAAGTGTATTGAAGTTATTTCTAATTCCTAAGTCTAGTTTTCATTTTTCTGTGCCATTTTTCTTATTTTAATCTTATCTAATTAATAATTAATTATTAATATTTTGTTTATCTGTTATATTTTCGAATTCTAACTGAAATTTATAAGTGTTTTCAGTTATTTAAGATATATATGAATATATATATAGGAAGTTTAAAAGGTTTGAAAGCAAAGAAACGTAAAACCGTTTTAACGTTTCTTCTTCCGTTTCTTTTCCAATTAATAGATTTAATTTCCTTTGACCGTTCCTTTTTTTATTGTAGCTGTGCATTTCTTACCTCATTTTCACGTGAAAACATTCCTCTCCACTTCATTTTTCACGGCTAGAAAAGTTTGGTAATGGCTCCTCTTTTTCTCTTCCTTTTGCTCTTCTTTTTCCATTGTTTTCTTATATTTTGCCTAGTTTTCTATGCTTTCTGGATTGGCCTCTACCACCCACCATCACCACCATACTCTCCACCATCCCCTACCACTCTTCCTTGGCATCATCTCCAACCATCATTTCAAATCCATCCATGGCCACACCTCCCTTAGTGACAAAACTCCACAAAATTTGCAAATAATGTCCAAAACAATGCACTAGCCACCACTATTACTTCACCACCTTCATCTCCACTTGTTACCTCGCCTATATGATGTTAACCTGACCTATATGATGTCATACTTGAGCCAAAGCATCATTATAGCCAAGCATAAGTGTCCCTTAGGCCGAGCATTGAAGTGGTTGAAGCAAGGTCCAATCTATCTTGTTCATTTTGCTTTGTATTTCAAAATTGTTTCAATGTTATTTTATGTTGAATGTTTATATATTGTCTTGTTTATTTTGTTTTGGGTTGTTGATACAAAATCATATCTTGGCTATCTTTCAACTCAAATCAAAAGTCGTGCAATTGTGCTTGTCGTGCCTTTGGAGTCGTGCTTGTATGTTGTTTTGGTCTCTAGCCTTGAACAAGTGAGTCTTTCTCACCCTGACATTTATACTTCTGAAAGTGAATTGATGACAAGTGTTTAGTAATATAAATGTTTATGCAAATTAATGATGATCATATGATATGATATGCCATGTTATTACCATGTTTAAACTGTTAATTTTCACCTGACATCTGATATATGACTGTATATTGTGATATTGACCTTGTTTATATTATTCCCATATATGATTACACTGCAAGTTCCCTGTTAGAAAAAAATGTTATGGGCTGAAATGATAGGCCTGATTTATTTTATTTAATTTATTTTAACTTGGGATTGTGGGTTTGAAATGATAAAACCCGAATTTTCTTTGTAAATTACGGGGTGAAATGATATATTACCCGTATCACTTTACCTAGCATAGAAAATTTTATACAGGCCCGTAGTTAAAATATGCTTTTCTAAAAATTTAAAATATTTTAGAAATTTAATTATTATAATATTTTGATTTGAAATTTAATAAAAATAAAATTTTTGTAAAATATTATTGATTTTCTGAATAATTGTAAGTGAAATGAATTAATGAAAAAGTTAGAAATTTTGAACATAAGTTATTTTGGAAATTTTGATTTAATTTTAATTGGAAATTTAATTGAGTATGGAATTATGATAAATTTATGATAATTTGAATTTAAATGAATTTAAAATGATTTTTATCATATTTATGATTTTTAATAAAGTTGAAATGTGAAATGAATAAATATTTTAAGTTGAAACTTTGAAATATAACTAGAATTGGAAATTTATGAAATTGACGTAAAGTGAACTTTTAGTTAAGCAAATAAAAATAAAACAAAGTTATATTTGAGAATTCGAACTTAAGTGTTAAGTTGAAATTTAATGTAATGGATTTTAAAATTCAACATTGCATTTTAATAAGTGAATTATTATTAAATCTTGATTTTTGAATGGAAATTTAACTTTATAAAATCATGAACTTGAGGAAAATTAAATGATGTTATAAATGTGAAAATGTATAATTTTATAAGTTAAAAATGTTTTTAATAAAAATATAATCGGTTGAGAAATTTTATTGAATATTTGAAGTTAATTGACTGCATTTTTTGAAATGCTATTAATTACAATGTAAATGATATTACAGCATTTGTAAACGTTGTAGTTGATGATAATGAACTAAAAAGCTAAATTGAATTGAAAGCTATTATAGCAATCTTTGTAAGTGATATAATTTTTGAATTTAACTAAGTTATTCGAAATTTAAGTAAACCTAGTATAACATTTTAAAATGCTGTCTTTTGTTAAATTGAACTGTTTTGAATGTAACTTTCCGTAGAGTTTTCTAAATGATGCGAAAAGTGAATTTTCACTGTTTTGATAAACTTAAGTGAATAAATGAATTTTGGAAGTTGAAATTTTTGGAAAATTTAATAATTTAATTATTAAGCATAATAACTTCATTGAAATGAAAAAAAAAAGAATTTTTGGGATATAAACTGTTTTAAAATATGAATTGAAATAGTATTTTAGATTGAATAAAATGAATAATGATTTGAAATGAATGAAGTTTTGAAAAGATACGATATTTTTATATATTAAAATGATTTGAAAATGAAGTTTTGAAAGGATATGATATTTTGATATATTAAAATGATTTGAAATGGAGTTTTGAAAAATATGATATTTTTGATATTAAATGATTTGAAAAACGGAGTTTGAAAGATAGGACATTTTGATATTAACATGATTTAAAAAGAAGTTCTGAAAGATATGATATTTTGGAACTGAAAGGTAGTGTTGAAAGGGTATGAAAATTTAATATATTGAAATGGTTAGAAATGACTTGATATTTATTTTGATAAATATTTGAACTGAAAGATATTTTACGATGATATATTGAAATGGTTTTGGAAATGATTTAATCTTTATTTTGATAAAGATTTGGGTTGAAAAGGATATTTTATTTTGAAGTATAAAATATTGTTTTAAAGTTATAACTATGGGTTATAATAACGATTGGTTGTTAAAGAGACCGGGATCGGATATTGTCTTATAGCCGGCCAATACCGAAAACCACTTTAACAATTGTGTACGCGGTGGAGATTCCAGAATGAAGTAGAATGGTGTCGACGTTCTCGAGGTATATATTACGTGGACCCAACTCCCGTGAGTTGGCATATATGACTAAAACAGGAGCTATACCGGGCTACACAAAGGGTCGCACCCTTTCATCGAACATGCTCCATCGGAAAACCATTCTATTACTGTTGTGATTCGATTCGGTGGCGCCACTTTGATTCGGAGGTATTGTTCGAGGTGGGCGGAAGCTGCTGGCTTGCCGTCACCACCGGTCCGGGAGTGCAAATGGTGTATCCACCCTGGCATTGCCTCGCGTGCCGTGTCATACCCTTATATCGAGCCCACTACGATTTTGGTTTTAAAGATCCGACCGCGTTAAGGTTCACCATCCCCTTAACGCTATTTTCTATATGATTATACTTTACTGATTAGACACTACCGTATATAGCGTATATAAATACATAGTAAATAGTTTAACGGATCCTTAGAGGATGGACGGTCCCAACCATCCTTTAAGTTACTGATGCATTTTGTTACTGTTCACTTGAGTTGATTTACAGTTTATAAGTATTTATGTCCTGACTCGAGTGTTTTGTGTTCTGATTTACGCTCGAGTCAGATTGATTGAGTTAGCATTCAAGATTCACCTTCGGCGTTGGAGCTTTACTTGAAGATCCAGCCATCTATTTTGTTTCAGTATCCAGTGGTTCAGTGATGTATCTGATTTGTACCTGATGTATCCTGTTACTCTTCCGTTGTATCTCATTTAACTCTGATGTATCTCATATTTTATATAGTAGCTTCATGAACTACTATCTCCTCTTTTACTTCCGCTGCATTATCATTACTCTGTGTCTGTGATCTGTGATTTTATTTACTGTATATTCTGAGATTTGCCAAATTTTTAATTACAACGCGGTATTTTGAGCAATTCAATTCCGGCATGAGTGTCTACCTATACACTAATAATGGATGCGAATGGTTAAAAATATCGGGTCGTTACATGCTCTCTGCCAACACTGTCAACTTCCCATACCATCCACCACACTTCTGTGCCTTCACCCATACAAGCTCCCCGGACCATCAAACTACTTACTGTAACCGTGCATTCGACCAATCAGGCAATTACCATCAACATTGCTGCATCACAATACAAAAAACACTTCCAAACTCACCGCCAACATCTCCTGTCTGCACCATCCCTTACCTGAACAACATCACTGCTGTCACCAGACTCCACCCCACACACTTCAAATCAAACATCCATCACAGCAACTGCCAAACCATTACATTCCCTCATCATTACATCTTACCGCCTTCAACCACGCATACTGCTACCTCAACCACATCAGTACCCTGACAATCACCACTGTGCTAACAGAACTGCTGCCACCATACTTCATTCACCTGTGCACTGTTACTGCCTTTACTTCCACTAACTTCATCCCTAATCCAATTACAAACCACAGCCACTGCCAAAGTTCATCACCATAAAAGTTCACAACCATCTACATTCTAGCTGCTGCCACACCTTCATCACCATTCAAGCATTTCAAAACCACTTCTCTACATTCGTTCATCTAACTACCGCTGTTACCACAGCATCAGCCTGTGTACCCTTTCACTGTCTCAACTCCACAACCAAAACTTTTGCCACTACTCCCATTGTTGCCAACCTCCCATTGCTGTCAACACTGTCTCGCTTCCTTCCTTCCCCCACTGCCTTACACTTGCATCACCACCACTGCCCACTGTTCAACATTACAAACAACCCCAACCTGCCATATACCTCATATTGTTCGGTCCACACATCTATCACACTGTTCTGCTCTGACCAAAAAATAAAAAAGAAAGCAGACTGCCAAAACCCAATCGTTCGCCATCGAACTCCACCTCTACAGTGACTTCGATGCTAACCACTGCCTTGCCGCAGCATAACTTCGCTGCTATACTCCAGTGCACATCCACTCTACATCAAAATTTTCCATACATCAACCACTAATCCTTCTTCAAAACATCACGGCTCTGGTGCATCTGCCAATTCATCCACCAATACAACAGTTCTACGAACAACTCTCTGCTCGATCCCTGCCTATGAACCATTGCAAACACCTGCCTCAGACAATACATATCAAGTATCTGCCGCACTGCAACGAGATCATCCCCGACCATCATCCTTCAGCCACCAAGCCTGCTTCAACACCCATCAAACTCCAACATTCTTTCCCAAGCCTGACAACTTGCCTTCTGCCACGATCTTCTCAGCAACCAGTACATATTACCATCTCCTACATGTTTCTAAACTCCCTCACCAAAACATTCCAACAATCCTCACAATACCTCGAATAACTTCATCATCAAGCCACTGACGAATCCTTCGAAATCAAAAAAAAAAAAAAAAAAAAAAAAAAAAACACTTTAAAAAAAAGAAACTTATTTTCAAGCATCATCAAGCCATTACAGTTCGACCAACCATCGGCGATCAATCGAACAGCCTCGAATCAAGCAATCCTCCACTTGCAATCAACAAACAATCGCCTCAAATCCACCACCCAAATTCCCAGTTACGATAATCCAAAACCACCTCCGACGAACTCTTTCTATCTATCGATTGAATTCGAATTGAGCATATCTAAAGGAATTGAGAATTCAGGAGATTGCGAATTGAAAATTTTGATTAATCTTGTAAATCAGAGCAGTTATAGTTTTGATTTTGTAATTTAACAGCGAAACTCGATTTTGAAGGAGTTATTGTTTGTGGGCTGGGCATGTACTTTTACTCTTTAAATGTGTTATTGTTTTGAAGTTGTTATTGACTTTGATTAATTTTTGTGGGCTGAGCCTATACTTGCAGGTCGAAGATCACGTTGGATTATTTTTCTTTTATAAGTTCGAAGAGAGTGATTATTTTAATTTTATTTTTTAAATTTTACTTTGTTTCTGTAAAATTCTTCTTACAAAAAAAAAAAATACAAGTTTTTACAATTGTTTTAGTTTCATTTGTTTTGTTTTTCACTAGTTTTAGTTTCTTCTTTTGCATCTAAAAAAAACCATCGTATATATGTTTCATTATTATTTCAGGATGTCAAAGCAGATAAAGAAAGTGGCAGAAGTGCTTGCTAAAATAAATTGCTTAATTTGCTGAACTTCCCAAAAAAATAACTGTTTGCTTATTTATAATTTTCTTTTTATTTGTCTTACATCGTATATATCTATTGCTCTTGTTTGTTTTGCATTGTTGTTTAATTGCATTTAAAAAAAAAACATTAGTAGTTGCATTGTGAATACACGTTTAATTTTTGCTTTATATTTCATCTAAGATTTTGATTAATAATAACAGTTAGACATCAATAACACTTGATTGTGTATTGACAAGTTGTCTTCTTTGAACAATTTAATTTCTTGGTGTCTAGGCTACGTAGAGCAATAACCATTTATAAATATAACGGCAATTCGTAAATATTATAGTGATTGTTCCTCTAAATGTACTTAAACCTTCGACTGCATTGCTACGGTGATTCGTGGTGCACCAATAAATCATGTCTGTTACCTGGCTGAGAACTATCTTGTTTATCTAAGACAATGTGTGATTATACAATTTTGGGTTAACTTGGGATAAATAATTTGTAATTAGACCCTTATATTCATTTAGTTGCATTAGTTTATGAATATTTAAAAATCAAAAAAAAATTCAAAATCCAAAACTAAAAAAAACTGTAGATATTCCTTTTCCCCTGAAGTTTATAAATCCTTTTTCCTTTGAAATTTCAGAAATCCAAAAAAAAACTAAAAACCAAAATTCAAAAAAATTATAGAGCATTTTCAAAAACAAAGAAAAAATTTGGAAAAAAAAGAAACAAAAATCAATTTCCCTTTTGAAAAATAAATTTTATTTGTAAATATTTTTCCTTTATATAAAAAAACCAAACACATTCTTGAAAATGTCTGAATTTCCATATTCACTTGAATTTTACAATTGTTGTGAAAATCAACAAAATTCATATGATTTCACTTCAAATTCATACGTGTAGAAGCATTGGGAACCCCAATATCTGTTGAGTCACAAGCTTTATGAAAGTTTTGATTTCTGACAAATAAGGCGATTGATTTTTGACAAACAAGGCGATCGACAAAAACAAGGTCAATAGAGCTATATATGGTACTCTAGATTATAGGTTGATTATTTGTTGTTGTAATAGTAATAAATTTGTTAAAATCTATCCTCAAATAATCATGCATATCAAGGGAATCAATATATATACGAATAATTTATAAGTTGCATGCAGTTGCACAATTCAATGTGCAATTTAACAGGCACCGGTCGACCGGTCAATATAGGTGCGGTCGACCGTTCCTGTGTAAATTGCACAGTGAACGTGCACACATGCACATAACGTATATATATTTTGAATTCCTGTCTACCGGTCACTTTTTAGCCTGTCGACCGTTTTTAAACAGAAAGCAACTTTTCCAAAAGACACTTCTCTTCTCCAAAGGTTGCATCTCCTATCTTTCATCAATGATCATAACTCTTAATGGCAACTGTTCACAAAGAGTTACAACTATTTTTCTCTATATATACTCATCTAAATCATTGATTCAAACAACAAGTTTTTATAACGATTTCATATATTCTTTTAATTTAATCTCTGATCTCAATTCTATATTATAAAAGCTCTAAATTATTTATTGAATCTTTGAAACTATTTCATATCCTTTGATTCAATAATATACTTTCCTTAATCTTTTCAAAACATCATATCGCATACTTTGAGGATAAGATTATAGGAAGGGTGTACTGCTAGTGACAAATCCGTGTTTTCAAGAACACAAGTTGTCAACAACAATTGTATTTGTTCTTTTGTTGAAGTCCTCTGTGTTGTAAGAGGCAAGTGTTGAAGTCCTCAGTATATTAGAGGCGTGAAATCCCGTTCGGTTGTTCGGGTGTTGTAAACCTGTTCCTCCGGGTGAAGCGAGGTAGTTAATAGTGAAAATCCAGATAGAAGTCTGGGACTGGACGTAGGACGGTGCTCCGAACCAGTATAAAAATCTCTGGTGTGATTTTTCTATTTTCTATTTACAATGCTATTATCATCTATTTCCGCATTTGTATTGTAATCCATATTAAACGATCCGTGTATACTATATTAGCACATATAATTGTATACACACCGCACTTTCATTTGGTATCAGAGCCAGGTCATCATATAACCGTAACACAGTTATTTGATATATTCTTGTAATATGGCAAATAACGCAAGTACTAGCACTCAAAACACCACTTACACAGAAGGGCAATCGACACAAAGACCTCCATTTTTCAATGGTCTTAACTATAGTTATTGGGCAACACGTATGTCATTCTTTATGCAATCAAGTAGCTATGATGCTTGGAATGCTACTCAAAGAGAAATAGTGAATCCAACAACTGATTATTCAGAATGGACTGTGGCTGAGAAAACGGCAGCAGCCGTAAATGCAAGAGCAATAAATATGTTGTTCTGTGCATTAGACCAAAATGAATATAACCGTGTTAATATTTGCACTACTGCATATCAAATTTGGCAAACGCTAAAAATCACTCATGAAGGTACTAACAAGGTTAAACAAGCCAAAATAGCCATGCTGAAAAGTCAATTTCAAAATTTCAAAATGAAACCAAATGAAACAATCAATGACATGTATTCACGGTTTCAAACTATTCACCATGCACTTATTGGGTTAGGACAAAAGTATTCTGATTTTGATGTTGTTTCAACAGTCCTACATTCTCTAACTAATGAATGGGAAGGAAAAGTATTAGCAATTGAAGAAGCTAATGATCTTTCCGTCATGAAGCCAGATGAATTGATAGGAAATTTAATGTCCTATGAAGCAAATTTGCAGGCTAGAAAAGAACAGAAAGAAGAAAAGAAAAATGTAGCATTTCATGTTGAGAAAGATGAAAATGAATCAGATTCTGAAGATGAAGATTTGGCGTTCATTGCTAAAGGTTTCAAAAAATTCCTAAAATATCGAAAAGCCAGTCGCTACAATAAAAGGAAACCTGGATCAAATAAACCATCTTCATCTACTATAGAATGTTTCAACTGCCATAAAAAGGGACACATGCAGAAGGATTGTCCAGAACAAAAGAAAAAGTCAGAAAATGACAAATTCAAATATAAGAAGGACAAATCAAAGAAACGAGCCTTCTCAGTAACATGGGATGATTCAGAGTCATCTTCATCAGAAAGTGAAAGTGATTCGGAGAATGAACAAGCTAATGTTTGCTTTATGGCAACAGAAGATGAGGTACAAATTCCTACATTTGATGAATTACTTGATATTAATGCTGAATTGATAGTCAAATATAAAGACTTAAAACGTCAATTAAAAGTAGTCAAAGCAGATTTAAGTAGAGCAGAGTTTGAACGAGATATGTTAAAAGATGAGAAGAAAATATTAGAAGAAGAACTTGAAAATATTCAAGAATCATCATCTAATGTTGACTCTCAAATATCTCTTTTGAGTCAAGAAATAGAAGCTCAAAAAGAGAAAAATAATGCTCTCACTACTGAAAATCATGAACTTAAAGCAAAAGTCAAAATTCTAGACCTAGAAAAAGCTAGTTTACAAACAAAGTTTGATGACATTACTCAAAATGTTTCTAACTTTAACAAAGGTCGAGAAAATTTGACTAAAATCATTGAAAGTTCACAATCTATTTCAGATAAACAAGGTTTGGGATATAACAAACATGAAACTAAGAAACATCTTAGAAATAAAAGGAAGAAGAAAGTACAAAAAACTGAAGCTAAGAAAAATCTTAGTTTATTATATTTCAAACCAAAACCAGTTGTGAAATTTCAAAAGAGAAATGTCAAGACTATCAAAATATGGGTTCCTAAAACAAATAATAATTTGATTAGGAACAAATACATTCAGCAATTCATGAATAATGTACATTTTAATAACAATTATATATATAAAGGGGATACCGGACCCAAATGGGTTTGGACTCCTAAGACCTAACTCTTAGGACCCTATAAAAAGTGGGTACCATGAACTTAATTCTATTTTTTGCAGGTCCCACTGAAGAAAAGAGGAAAGTGGATATTGGACAGTGGTTGCTCAAAGCATATGACGGGAGACAAGAGCTTATTAACAAATATTAAATACTCAGATGGTGGCTCAGTCACTTTTAGAGACAATTCAAAAGGTTATATCATCGGCAAAGGCGATGTGAGCAATTGCGGTACATCTAACTTACCTCTTATTACTAATGTCATGCTAGTTAGAAATTTAAAACACAATTTACTTAGTATTAGTCAGTTATGTGACAAGGGTTTTATAATTTCCTTTTCAAATAATAAGTGTAGTATTTTAGATAAAGACCATAATTTGGTTTTTGAAGGTTATAGAGACAGAAATATATATATTCTAAATATGAATATTAATCATAATTCAGATATGTGTCTTGTGGCTAATGACAATGATCCATGGCTATGGCACAAACGTTTCTGTCATATAAACTTCAGAACTATTGACAAGCTAGCCAAAAACAATCTAGTTAGAGGACTACCCAAAATGAGTTTTAAAGTTAACAACATTTGTGATGCATGTCAATTAGGAAAATTGACCAAATCATCTTTTAAATCCAAGAAAGTCATATCAACATTACAACCACTTGAGTTACTGCACATGGATTTATTTGGACCTACTAGAGTTCAATCAATAAATCACAGTCAATATGTGCTTGTAATTGTTGATGATTTCTCTCGTTATACATGGACAATTTTCTTAAAAAATAAAAGTGATACTTTCGATCATTTCAAATCTTTCGTCAAAAGAATTCAAAAATCAAAAGGGATTAAAGTTAAAAATATAAGAAGTGATCATGGCGGAGAGTTCGAAAATAATGAATTTGAACATTTTTGTACAAAGAAAGGTATATATCATAATTTTTCGTTTCCCAGAACTCCACAACAGAACGGAGTAGTAGAACGAAAGAACCGAACTTTACAAGAATGTGCAAGAACATTATTGAATGGAACCACCTTACCAAAACATTTCTGGGCAGAAGCTGTCGCAACTGCCTGTTATGTTTTAAATCGTGTGTCCATAAGACCTCTTACCAAGAATACTCCTTATGAATTGTTTAACAAAAGAAAGCCCAAAATCTCATACTTCAAAGTTTTTGGTTCCAAGTGCTTTATTTTAAATACGAAAGACCAGCTTGGAAAATTCGATCCAAAAGCCGATGAAGGAATATTTGTCGGTTATTCGGAACGAAGTAAGGCCTATCGGATATTTAATAAACGAACCAAAACTATTGAAGAATCACTTCATGTCTCTTTTGATGAAATTTATCAGCATCCTCACACAATATCAGATGATGACGAATCAATAGTCATTGATAATCCAATCATCTCAAATACTGATTCTGACTCAGAAGTAATTATTGAGAATACTCCTCAAATATGTGAATTACAATCACCACCAAGAATATTAAGAGACCATCCGGCCCAAAATATAATAGGTGAAATAACATCACATGTCAGAACAAGGAGTCAACTCAATCAAATGGGTCATGTCGCTTTTCTCTCAAATATCGAACCCAAGAATCCAAAAGAAGCTGCTACAGATGATTACTGGATCATTGCTATGCAGGAAGAACTAAATCAGTTTGAGCGCAATGACGTTTGGGAACTTGTTCCGAGACCAACTGATCAGTCAGTAATTGGTACTAAATGGGTCTATAAAAATAAGGCTGACGAACAAGGAAATATCACCAAAAATAAAGCAAGATTAGTAGCACAAGGATACAATCAGGAAGAAGGTATCGATTATGAAGAAACTTTTGCACCAGTTGCTCGACTAGAAGCTATTAGAATACTATTATCTTTTGCTTGTCATCATAATTTCAAACTTTATCAGATGGATGTCAAAAGTGCTTTTCTCAATGGATTTATCAAAGAGAATGTCTATGTCGAACAACCTCCTTTGTTCGTACATGAAAAATATCCTGACCATGTGTTCAAACTTAAGAAAGCTCTGTATGGTTTAAAACAAGCACCTCGTGCTTGGTATGAACGATTACGTAGCTATCTTATTAATTCAGGATTTGAAATAGGCAAAGTCGATCAAACTTTGTTTATTAAACATTCTCGAAAAGATATTCTGGTTATCCAAATATATGTAGACGATATCATCTTTGGTTCAACAAACGATAAACTCTGCAAGGAATTTGCAAGTATTATGACCAAAGAATTCGAAATGTCTCATATGGGAGAACTATCTTATTTTCTTGGACTTCAAATCAAACAACTTTCAAACGGTATTTTTATCAATCAAGAAAAATACTGTGAAAATCTTATCAAACGCTTCGGATTACAAAATACATCTGGTAAACCAACTCCTATGAGTACAACTACACATCTTGAAAAAGATGAAAGTGGTAAGAATGTTGACCAGAAATTATATCGAAGCATGATTGGTTCTCTTCTTTATCTTACAGCTAGTCGTCCAGATATATTAATGAGTGTTTGTTTATGTGCTCGTTTTCAAGCCGATCCAAAGGAATCACATTTACGAGCAGTGAAACGTATAATTCGTTATCTTAATAATACCAAAGATTTTGGTCTTTTCTATCCAAAAGAATGTCCATTTGAATTAGTATCATATAGTGATGCTGATTTCGGTGGCTCACGAACACATAGAAAAAGTACAAGTGGTACATGCCATTTTATTGGAAAATCACTTGTCTCTTGGTTTAGTAAGAAACAGAATTGTGTTTCACTATCAACATGTGAAGCTGAATATATATCTGCGGCTCTCGCTTGTACTCAAGTACTATATATGCAACAAACACTTCAAGATTTTGATATTCATTTATCAAATTCTATTATATACTGTGATAACACAAGTGCTATAAATCTTTCTAAAAATCCAGTGAATCACTCTCGAACTAAACACATTGATATCCATCATCATTTTCTTCGAGATAATATTGAAAAAAGAAATATATGTCTTGAATATGTCCATACTGAAAATCAATTAGCAGACATTTTTACTAAGCCGCTGCTCGAATCTAATTTTATTAGATTACGAAGAGAGCTTGGTTTAATTTCAAGAAAAAATCTTGACTAAGCAAATTACTAATGTACACCTTCTCTTTTGGTTATTCTCTTTAATTATAATTTTTTTGTTTAAACTAAACTAATGTCTTTTCTCCTACTAACCGTATCTTTTACTTAACCTATTTTTTATATTAAATATTAGCCATTGCTTTATTTAATGGTCAAATTCCATTTACTCATTTTATAAATTCAGTTTTAAAAACAAAGCTATTTTTAGATTTACAATAAAATTTCTGCTTATATTTTCGTGGTTAAAAGTTATCATTAACTCACATCCATAAGAGTATATATAAGAAACTTATATATATAAGCTTGCAAATTTTTTTTTTATTTTGTTCATCTTTACTTCTTATCTAACTATAATACTATATTCAACTTACACTATGGCTCATATTTGTGACAAATGTGCGCAAGAATCTCACATTTCTATTACAAGCTCTGAGTCGGACGAATATTACTCTCCTACTACTCCAAAACAAAAATCAAGCTGTCATCATCAATGCTCTTATATGTCTGATAAAACTCCAAATTCAAAACGAGTTAAAAGGACACTATTCTATTCTCCTCGAACCAAAGCTCAAATCGATGAGATACACCACTACCAAAAACATCAGATAGACCTTCAAAGACAACTCCATTACGGGCAAAGTCAACTTTATCACGAGCAACAACGGACATCGGCACGATTGTCTGTTTTAGAAAAGTTGGCAACATTTTTCTGCGGTTCCAACAAACATGACGTGCATGAACCAATGCCGTCTAGGCCATCAACATCTAAAAGTCCTAACTCATGGGATCGGAACTATGAAAAGAATGAAGGAGCTCAGAAACAATGGAGTCCATGGTCGAATCGTATTGAAGGAAACAACGATAATTCTAATGACGAACTTTCTCATTAGATTTATATATAGTTGTTATATATTTATCTATCTCTTGTATAATGATGGTTATATTTTGTATTATGTATAAAATATAATATATATATATATATATAGGTTGATATATAATAAAAAACTTGAAAAAGAATCCAATATGCACAACAGACCAGGACCGGTCGACCGCCCATAATATTGCCGGTCGACCGTTTGCTCTCTGGTTGAAAACGGTCGACCGGCCAAAATTTGTAGGTCGACCGGTTACGCATTTTTCAGTTTTTATATATAACCCTATACGTTACTTTACCCTCTACCCTCATTCACTCTCTACTCAAACTATTCTCTTACCCCAAATCACAAACCCTAGTTCCCATTCTTCAATTCCCAAATCACAAATCCTCCAACAATGGCTCCTCCTCAAAAGAAATCAAAGAAAGGAGCAACCTCTGAAACTTCATCTCTTACCATCTCCGTCAAAAAATGGCTTCAAACTCCAATTGTTGTAACACGATGGAACCAAATGACAAATTACAAGTTTCATCCAGGATCTTTCATCAAATTTGATGATTTCACGGCTTACGGAGTTCGGAGGTTAGCCGATAATGCCAACATTACTCCATTGATAGATTTTTCGGTAAATAGTGTGGAGATAAATCATTTAATGATTAAATTATTTTACGCCAACATGAATCTTGATGAATATCAACCTGATAATCCAAACGGCGTCATCTGGTCTATGGTCTGTGGAAAACAAATTTTTCTTACTCATGCAAGAATTGCCTCTATACTTGGTATACCGAATCGAGGCGAAGAATTTTCATCTACCTTCTGCGAAGTTTTCACTCGAAATAGTACAAGTCATCAGTTTATAGAAGACAATAGTGATGGCACTAAGTCTATTGGACTTCGACCGACAGCAAGGTTACTTCATCGGGTCTTGATGCATTCTCTTTTTCCTAGACTTGGAAATTATGATGCAGTGTACAAAGAAAACTTCAAGGCACTCTATGCTATCTATGGTGAAATCCAAATCAATTGGGTTCACATGCTTTTTGATGAAATTCTCAAGTTAAATAATTCAACCCGGCCTCATTTCTTCTATAATGAATATATCATGAGACTTTTGTTAGCTTGTGGGGTCAATCCTCCTGATTCTGCAACTTCAACACCAAAATGCATTGATTCCATAACCATCAAAAGAATGAAGCTTCCTCCACCTTATCTTGAGATTATGCCTTTTGAAGAATGGAAACAACGAGGACCGAGAAAACAAAGAGCAACTTCCTCTCGACCTCGTCCCGATGAGGTGAAACTTTTAAGATCAAAGTCATCAACAAAAGAATCTCTTGAAACCATTGCGCATAATCAATTTCTGCTTGAATCTCGTCTCAAGCGTATGGACTCTAAAATTGATAAGCGCTTCAATAAGGTCAAGTCGTTCTTCGGTATGCTATGGGACGCTATATCATGTTCCTCATCCACCTCTGTTCAAGCACAAGATCCAGGAAAACGTCCTGCTGCTCCAGTTTTCACATGGACATCATCTGACGAGGGCGAATCGTCTAGAGGGAACAATGATGAGGAGGAAGAAGAAGAAGAAGATGATGATGACGACGACGATGATGAAGAGGAGATTCGATCTGCTTCATCCTAGATTCTATTATGTTTTAGCTCTTTAAAAACATTCTTCGACACTTGTACTAAATAGTGTCGTTATTTATGCTTTTCAATTAACATTATGTTCTGTAGTAAACTCTGTTATGTCTTTGATGTGTTAATGATTTATTTTTCTATGCTTATCATATTCATTCTACGCATATCATATTCTAGTAATCTGTTACTCCTTTTTGTCGATGACAAAGGGGGAGAAAGGGCTAACAATTGCTTGCAGGAAAGAAATCACATACTCAGGGGGAGATTCAGATTTGCAGATATATATATTGTCATCAATCAAAAAGGGGGAGAATGTTGAGTCACAAGCTTTATGAAAGTTTTGATTTCTGACAAATAAGGCGATTGATTTTTGACAAACAAGGCGATCGACAAAAACAAGGTCAATAGAGCTATATATGGTACTCTAGATTATAGGTTGATTATTTGTTGTTGTAATAGTAATAAATTTGTTAAAATCTATCCTCAAATATTCATGCATATCAAGGGAATCAATATATATACGAATAATTTATAAGTTGCATGCAGTTGCACAATTCAATGTGCAATTTAACAGGCACCGGTCGACCGGTCAATATAGGTGCGGTCGACCGTTCCTGTGTAAATTGCACAGTGAACGTGCACACATGCACATAACGTATATATATTTTGAATTCCTGTCTACCGGTCACTTTTTAGCCTGTCGACCGTTTTTAAACAGAAAGCAACTTTTCCAAAAGACACTTCTCTTCTCCAAAGGTTGCATCTCCTATCTTTCATCAATGATCATAACTCTTAATGGCAACTGTTCACAAAGAGTTACAACTATTTTTCTCTATATATACTCATCTAAATCATTGATTCAAACAACAAGTTTTTATAACGATTTCATATATTCTTTTAATCTAATCTCTGATCTCAATTCTATATTATAAAAGCTCTAAATTATTTATTGAATCTTTGAAACTATTTCATATCCTTTGATTCAATAATATACTTTCCTTAATCTTTTCAAAACATCATATCGCATACTTTGAGGATAAGATTATAGGAAGGGTGTACTGCTAGTGACAAATCCGTGTTTTCAAGAACATAAGTTGTCAACAACAATTGTATTTGTTCTTTTGTTGAAGTCCTCTGTGTTGTAAGAGGCAAGTGTTGAAGTCCTCAGTATATTAGAGGCGTGAAATCCCGTTCGGTTGTTCGGGTGTTGTAAACCTGTTCCTCCGGGTGAAGCGAGGTAGTTAATAGTGAAAATCCAGATAGAAGTCTGGGACTGGACGTAGGACGGTGCTCCGAACCAGTATAAAAATCTCTGGTGTGATTTTTCTATTTTCTATTTACAATGCTATTATCATCTATTTTCGCATTTGTATTGTAATCCATATTAAACGATCCGTGTATACTATATTAGCACATATAATTGTATACACACCGCACTTTCATTTGAGATTTTTATACTGGTTCGGAGCACCGTCCTACGTCCAGTCCCAGACTTCTATCTGGATTTTCACTATTAACTACCTCGCTTCACCCGGAGGAACAGGTTTACAACACCCGAACAACCGAACGGGATTTCACGCCTCTAATATACTGAGGACTTCAACACTTGCCTCTTACAACACAGAGGACTTCAACAAAAGAACAAATACAATTGTTGTTGACAACTTGTGTTCTTGAAAATACGGATTTGTCACTAGCAGTACACCCTTCCTATAATCTTATCCTCAAAGTATGCGATATGATGTTTTGAAAAGATTAAGGAAAGTATATTATTGAATCAAAGGATATGAAATAGTTTCAAAGATTCAATAAATAATTTAGAGCTTTTATAATATAGAATTGAGATCAGAGATTAGATTAAAAGAATATATGAAATCGTTATAAAAACTTGTTGTTTGAATCAATGATTTAGATGAGTATATATAGAGAAAAATAGTTGTAACTCTTTGTGAACAGTTGCCATTAAGAGTTATGATCATTGATGAAAGATAGGAGATGCAACCTTTGGAGAAGAGAAGTGTCTTTTGGAAAAGTTGCTTTCTGTTTAAAAACGGTCGACAGGCTAAAAAGTGACCGGTAGACAGGAATTCAAAATATATATACGTTATGTGCATGTGTGCACGTTCACTGTGCAATTTACACAGGAACGGTCGACCGCACCTATATTGACCGGTCGACCGGTGCCTGTTAAATTGCACATTGAATTGTGCAACTGCATGCAACTTATAAATTATTTGTATATATATTGATTCCCTTGATATGCATGATTATTTGAGGATAGATTTTAACAAATTTATTACTATTACAACAACAAATAATCAACCTATAATCTAGAGTACCATATATAGCTCTATTGACCTTGTTTTTGTCGATCGCCTTGTTTGTCAAAAATCAATCGCCTTATTTGTCAGAAATCAAAACTTTCATAAAGCTTGTGAGTCAACATTTGTCGACCGTTTTTAAACAGAAAGCAACTTTTCCAAAAGACACTTCTCTTCTCCAAAGGTTGCATCTCCTATCTTTCATCAATATCTTTCTTCGGAGCAGTTTCTTTTCCGGTATGCACCACCTCGCCCCGGCATAGCGCTTCGCTTCCGGTTCTTCGGAAGAATTCACTGACTTCTCCCTTCTTCATTGATCTGGGGGAAAAGGAACCGTCTACCAGTTGGGAAGCTAGACATCAAGGTTGTGGCTTGATGGATATTATAACGACAACTATTCTTTAAACGATTTGAATTTTGGACAACAAACTTTTCAAAATGATGACCAACCCTCAAATCTCGAAAATAGCATTTCATCTCTACTTGAAATCTCTACCCAACAAAATCAAATGATAAATGGTTTGTATAATTCTTATTTGTCTGATAACTCAAGTCAAAATTTTCAAAATAATCGAAATTTGAATTCACTTCAAAATTCAAATGACTTCGAGTATAACCCATGCCACTTCAATTTCGAACTCCAAAATGAATTTCAAAATCAAAACAAAAATGTGGTCCACTTTTCAAATGAATTTGGCAATAGAAATAATCTCAACCACGATACGATTGAAAACTTTTGTCCTCAACAACATTAAAGTGAAAATTTTCAAGTTAATAATTATAAACTTGATTTTGTTGAGCAAATGAACGAAATGTACGATGATCACACAGATTCATTGTTCGAAACATGTATAGAACAACGTGAGAAAAAAACCAAGTCCCAACGTGTAACGAGTCAAACGATAATCCATCTTTTACCCAAATCGACGATTTTCAAATAACAACTTTTGAAATTGAAAATAACAATCTTAACAAAGTTGTTGAAAATTTGTAATTAAGTCGGATTTCAATTCTTTTAAGAGCATAGAACAAAATTTAAAATTTGATCTTCCCTTTCTCAATTTCGAAAATTTGAATACAACAATTTTGGATTTTGAACTTGAGATACACAATGAAGTTGTTGATAATGCAACAAAGGAAGACGATTTTAGTGAACATAAATTCTTTGGAATTTCCGAAAATGAGTTAAATTCTGAAGAGGAAGTTTTACATCACCATTTTGATTTTGAAATCAGTAATTTTGAAGAATTTTTCAATGACAAACTTGAATTTCAATCTGGTGAAAATAAACTTGAATTTCAATCAATTATTTTATCTACCCCAAAGATCATTGAAAATAAAACCACTCGTACGATTTTTAAAAAAAACGACATTCGTTTTTCCAAATCCACATTCGATTCCTAAATCTTTTAAGGTTTGGTTTCTCAAGCTTAAGCTGTGTCTCGCATACTTGACGAGACAAATGAATCGGTCTTGGAAGACTGTTTCATTTACTTTGTAACGATATACTTTCTTATGTCGTGTAAATACATTTCGTTTTCATGTAAATAATGATAAATGTTCCTTTCACTTGGGTTGACTGTGGGGACACGGTTAAAATCAAGTGTGTGGGGAGACTCATTTTCTTTTTTTTCTTTCTTTTTTCTTTTTCATAGTTTACTTTACATTTTCTTTTCAAACCCCAAAATAAAAATAAAAATAAAACCAAAAAAACATAAAAATTTTAAGCATTTTGATTTATTTTTAAAGAAACACTATAGGATAAATATATGGTTTTGGTTTATTAACTTGAACTTATTGAAAATTTATTTGTCTTAATAAAAATAAAAATAAAGTTTGGTTACAAATAACGATAGTTTAACCAATATATAGGAAGGTTCAAACGTGATAATTATGAAATATATCCTAAATGAAAATTTTTATTTTAAAAAGTGGTTGATTTAAAGTAAATGATATAACAATTTTTTATCTTCTAAATTAAGTGGTGCTAAGATTATTTTGCAAAACTCTCTCTTTCAAAAAAAAATTGAAAAAAAAGAAAAAGAAAAAGAAAAAACATTTGTATATATGTAAATATTTTTTATTAACACCTGCAGTCGATAGGTGTACACACTTATGTGTGCACATGCCATGCTCTGTACCTTTCTCACGTAAGTCCGAAAGGCATTGCACGATGGGTATATCTGGCCTCAGTTTATCTGAGCTAGGTGTATATATAAAAATTCTTTTTAATAACGCCTACAGTTAATAGGTTTTCACACTTGTATGATCACTCGCTATACTCTATATTCCACTCACATAAGTCCGCAAGGCAGTGCATAGGTAATATATCTGGCCTCAATTTACCTGAGTTAGGCATATGTAAATATTGTAAATATCAATAAAAATTTCAAAAAATAAGAGAGTATACGCAAATAAAATTGAAGCACTATTTTAAATTATTTGATTTGACTTGTTATTGAAAAGAAATGAATATACCACCTTGATAAACTCTGATAATCAACTAAGGATCCATTTTATAATTACACTTTGTTGTCAACTGAATCAATAAGTTACACTATAGTCTATTTGTTATGATAACTTAATTTTTGTTGGAAATTTTGACGAGTAAATGACTTAAATTTTCAAGATAAAGACCAAAACCTATATTTAACTTGTTTGTGACGATTTAAAAGTGAATCCTTCATTGTAAATATTTTCAAAAACTCGCATTCATCTCTTGTAAATAAATCTTGCACTTTATAAATATTTTCATCATGCGTTTGGATTTTGTGGGTAGTATCTGCTGAAAACCCTCACGAGACAACACTCATCCTACCGGGCACACGTAGAGGTTTAACGGCTTATTGCATACGCTCAATGCAATCCTGCTCCCTACGAAAACATATTTATCTTAGTTTTTTTATTCGAGGACAAATAAAAAGATAAACGTGGGGGTATTTGATTTGCACGTAAATGTGCATATTTTTACAACCATATTTATTCTATTTAAATTAAATAAATGATCATATTGGGTATTTTAATTTGTTTTAACCAAAATCCATATCAATTTCAAATTGTCACATATCCGTCTTCATATAGGGGTAAAATGGTCACTTGTGTGCATATATTTCTTTGAGAAAAATTAATTGGAAATCTATATATATTTGCGCAGGAATTTGATCTCAAATAGGAGTGGTTTCATGAAATCACATGCATGCACAAAATTAATACAAAGGAATGAAGATGGAAATAATTCAAAGTGAAGAACATGGAGGACCCCACCTACCCACCTACTTTAATGAACAAATTAAAGGCTAATGCACATGCTTATGGAGTTAATGGCTTCATGTACATTTAAATGATGATTAGTAGAAGCTAAAGATTACTTGGCCTCCACACTTTCTCAAGGGTACTTTGGGCATTCCTCAAATTATGGATTAGGGTTTCATGCTTGTATAAATAATCCATTATGTTCATGTAACCTTCCTCTCCATTAGTCTCTCTTTAGTTTAGTTTAGGCTCAAAATAAAAAGAAAGCTCTCTTTCTCTTTTCATGACTACTTAGCCATATTTGCTTCATGTATTTTTTCTTTTTTTATGCAATGTTAATTAATGTTTCCTTTTAATTACATGTTCATTTCCTTTCATGCTAATAGTGTAGATTTTATTTTATGCAATTAGATTATTTTTTCATTTCACTTTGCTCTCTTTTCCTTTTCTTTTTCTTTCATGTTGCAAACTACATTTGTTAATCAAATGACAAATATGAGAGGCTAAACTCCTCCAATTTAGGGGTAATGAAGCTCTCTAATTATGTAGCTTCAACTATTTGTTAATTCATGCTCTCTTTTTATGCTTAATGATGATATATGAAGTGTTTTATTTGTTGTTCTTGCTTTGAATTTGATAGCCTATATTGTTGAAACCAAATAGGATATGCTTAGACAATCATTAACACGAATGCCTCTTCATCAAAATATGATTATGTTATAAGAAAGTGACTTGAAATTAAAATTTGATGGTCTTTATTTCTAATCAATAGTTAATAAGCCATACTAAAAATATATTTCGTTTTCGTTTTCTTTATCAAGTTTCATGAAAGTTAGTAAATGCTTTAAGGGATGTGTTATAGTTTGATGGCTTATGTTGGCTAATCAATAGCACAAATATGACATACTTATGATAGACACATCAATTAAAGCACTAACGACCATAAAAGAGAGATCATGATTTCATATACGTTGAACTATGTGATCTAGAGAGTGGATTTATTCTCTAAATTGTTATTTAACTCTTATATTTGCATCTCTTTTCTTTTAGTTAGTTTGCTAATTTTCTAATTTTCTAGCTTAACTTTCACTCGACTTTGATATAATTTGATTGAATAGAATTTTTAAAATCGTCAATTCCCTACGAATCAACACATATTCATCACGTACTACAAGTGTACGCCGTATGCTTGCGGTTTTTTATTTTAAAATTCCTTCGGCTTGTGACAGCCCGCAAATCCGTACCCCTTGAATCAACACTATTCTACCTCTATTAACTCAAGTGGCACAGAATTACGAACCATTAGGGTTAAAGAAAAGAGATAGAAGAAGAAGAAACTAAACAATATCAGAATCTCACAGTCGCAACGGAATAAAATATAATAATGAATATAGAACTTTACACAAAATGAAAACTATCACTGTTTTACATATATCACATCATCACAAATCAGAGTATCTCATACATCAAATTACCAATCAGACATACCATACAATCACAGCAGCGGAATATACATATATATATATATATATAGATAATACGTCTCGGGCTCCAGCTCCTCTCCTGCTCCAAAGCATCCTGTCCTGTACAAATAATACTCGGTCTGACCCGAGCATTATAATGAAATAACACCCGAGTCAGTCTGGAATACCAGCTGATAATAATGCATCCAAATTTATTATTAAAGTTTCAAAATCCTTTGAAAACAAAAGCATCTCGTAAGACCACGCCACAAATAAACATGTCGGGTTTTTACCTTACGATAGCTAAAACACTTTTTATAGAAATCCTCTGATATTATAATAGGGTCTATTTACAAATACTTATAAAATAGCCGAAATTGTTACATTCATTAAATTCCAGCTACTAGCCACCGAAGTGGGTAATACAAACAAAACTCGTACAAGTCTCGTAGGGAAAATGGATTTCCAACAATGACTAGGCACTGGGGTACCACCTGTCACAGTACGGGGCCTAGATCACCGTACCGAGGACTACTCCCTTCATCCCCTGCAACACAAGGCCGGAACCATTCCTTATTGAACAGTCCCGAACAAGATAAACCCCGTGGTTGGCGCGACCAACCACCCACTAAGCCGAAATATATATAAGGGACATCTAGACAGGGGAAATATCTTGTCCTGCTTGGGCATGACCCACCTAACCTTGCTGCATATCCCCTGATTTTCAGTCATTCCCATTTGATGAGGCTTGAGGCTAAACGTCACCTTTAGAACGTTTCACTTAGAATGCCCATCGTCCACCTGACGATGTTTCGCAAGCATTCGTCTATACAAGTCCGTCCCGGGTTCGAACGGAACCGAAGGCACTACTCCTACTACATCCATTTTGGAAATATCCTCAGGATTAGTAGCGACTAGCCCTTGCACTTTCACTGCTCCATCTTCGACACCGAACACGTTTTTCGCACGAAACGTACAAATCAGATCGAAGTGGTTTTCGAGAAATAAATCTCGATCCCGGTCTCTTCGAAACGATCAACGCATTGTCCAATATTGATAGTCGGTGATTTAACTATCAATTTATATTTATAAACATCCATAAGCATCCATCACACAATAAATAATATTCCATATTATTTATTTACCTCAAATATCTTTAAAAGATATGTTACCCAATTTTCAAATCTCATTTGAAACCATTTCCCAAAATTTCTCCTTTACAAGGTAAATCATTTACCATATATTCCCATTGGAAATATCCAAGTCCAAAACAGTTTAGATTTAAAAACAATTTAAAACATTTTAGTTTAAAATATATACTTTAAAATAGGTAAATTTACTACTAATTATTTACTCAAAATATAATTTCAAAATATTTAAAACAAAACTATTATGCAAAATATACTTGGTTTGAAATAAGGTTTTAGTTATACTATAATTAAAAAGTAGAGTTTTTAAAGAAATTTATAAATTTCAACAACTTTATTCAAGAAACTAGCTTTAAGCGAAAGTCCATTTGTAAAGATAATTATTAAGGTATTTATAAAATTTACTATTGCTAATATACATATAATTACTTTAAAATAGTAATTTCCAAACCACTCTTTTTAAAACAAGCTTAACTTTTAGAACTTTCTTCTTATAAAAACAGTTTAAACTCGAACTTGGGTTCTCCCATGAAATCTCATTTCCACTTAAACGTCACAGAAATCCTTCTCTCGATTCCTGTCCAATTATTTCACTATAGTTTTATATTTTGAATAACATAAATTTATTTTCCCAAATTTTCAACTAATAACATTTATCTTTGATTACCATTCCAGATTCCCCAAATTTTCAATTTCCATTCTAAATAGATTTCAAATTTTAACCCTTTAAAATTCTTTATTAACCATATCTTTTGTTTCTCTAAAATTCAATTTATCCATTTATAATTATTTATGGATTTATAATTTACTCAACATTATTCCGATTAAATTTTAGTTCAGTTTTCCATCCAAAAGATTCTAATTTTATTTATTCTTTTAAATTTCCTATTTATTAATTTTCTTAGCTTCTTGAAAACCCAATTAAATTCCTTTATAATTAAAACCCCAAATTCCTTTATAATTAACATTTGGGTTTACAGTTTATTCTACAATGTCACCATACAATTTAATTCCAAATTTACCAATCACGGAATATAACAGGCATCATCATCACTATAAAAATATTACTACATTGTGAGGAATCCAGTTGGATCCCTCCAACCTGTTTTCCCTGCATCCACAAATATTAGCACAACCACATATATCAATTCAAATTTGATAATAATTAACATAAACAGCTAAACATCCAACAATAATCAATATTAACTGTCTAACTTTACTAGTATCCAGATGTGAGTGAGAATAACTCACCTTGAGTTTCGGCGAGCGTTCGAAATTCAAATTAAACCGAACGGTGTCCGTTTTAACCCAAATTTCTATTTGCCCGGAATAAATCTGAATATGCACCATCACGTAGTATTCGTCTCTGCGATTCCAACGCAACCAATTTCGTCCGAATCAAAGTAAATCAAGACCGTTCATACGAAATCGAGGCCCCTCCTTCTCCTTCCTCTCGCGCATGATACCCAGGTCGGCACCGAAACCCAACAACGCAACAAAAAACCCTAACCACGGCCTCACAACGATCGCCGAGACTTCGATCCAATGCCTCCATCGTGAAGCCCTCCATCGCCTCGACCCCCACCCCAAACCTCAAGAAGCTCGGTCGCTTCCAGCTCCTTGGAATCGAGCACGAACAAAAGTATGTCGCGACTTTCAAAACGTGATTTCTCTCAAACCACACAGCAAAAGACGATCATACCCGTTGATAAGGAAGAGCTCGAGAAGCATTACGACTTTCCAGTTGGTGCTATTTGACGAAAATCGATGGATAGAGATAAAAATGAGAAAGAACAAGGTGAAACGTTGGCCATTGATAACTTAAGAACGGCGGCCTCGCGATGCTTAGGGTTTGAACGATAAATATAATATATATATTGTTTAATATTATTTAATTAATAAACTTCTCAATACAACCACACATGCAAACGAACTCCGATTCTCACGTTCCGACAGGCGATTCTAAGGTTTTTCCGCGTTCCGGACAAAATGGAACAAGTTTCGTAAGCCAATTCGATTGTTAGCACCAAAATTGGGCAACACCCTTCGGAAGTCTTCGAAGAGATAATAAGTGAAGAACTTAAATTGGAAATGAAAATTATCTAACAAAAACTCCAAGTTATAGAAAAGTAAATTGCATAGAAGACAAGAATTTAGAGTGGTTCGGCGATGCGCCTACGTCCACTATGAAGTTTGATCACTTTATTGCTTAATACTTGAAGGTTACAAGTGTTTTGAGGCAAATTACAGCAGACAACAGACTTAAATTCGAAATCAGCAGCCAAGATGGCGGTATGGAATGATTCTGGCAGCGTTTAGGCGTACTCTTTCTCTCCAAATTCTCCGACCCCTCTTCTGAATGACCAGGGGCTCTATTTATAGGTGTGGAAGGCCAAAATCCCGCCTAAATCATGGAGAGGCTGCTTGGCGCGTGACGGGGGGCCCACAGGCTCGCGTTCTTGAAGTGCGTGCCCAGTTTGGGATCGATTCGAAGTGAACTTCGAATCGATCAAAAAATTGTCCAATTACGATGAAACTTGGCGTGGACGTTCTTCATCATGTAGACAAACTTCTATAAAAATTTCATGGGATTTGGATCAGTAGATTTGGAGTTATGATCGGTTCGAAATTGGGTGTTCGTCATGCTGGTCGCTTCGACTCCACTGATTCATTCGAATCCATAGGTTCGAATCCATATGGTTCGACTCCATATGGTTCGAATCCATGCTTTCGTATGCGATGTGGATGGATTCGAAACCGATGGCTGATGGAGTCGAAGCTGATGGATTCGAAGCTTCTGATGGATTCGAAGCTCCTGATGGATTCGGAGTTTCTGATGGAGTCCAAGGTGCTGATGGAGTCGAAGCTTCTGATGGATTCGAAGGCGATGGAGTCGGAGCTTCTGATGGGTTCGAAGTAGTGATGGTCTCGAAGTTAAAGGATGGATTCGAAACTGATGGGTTCGAAACAGATGGTTTGGAACATGACGGGTTCGAACAGGATGGGTTCGAACATGGTGGTTTCGAACATGATGGGTTCGAACACGATGGGTTCGAACCAAGCAATGTGCACCGTCTCATCTTGAATCCATCATAACTTGAGCATACGACCTTGGACCGTCTTGAAATTTGAAATGCTGGCTTCTATGGTCTTTCTTGCCATGCCCTATCAATTGCGGCCCGATCCGGGCTCGGACAAAATTCATCGATATCCATAGCGAAGAGAAGTGCAACCAATCTCTGAGACGAATTGCCCTTTGTTTTTGGCCAATCTTTTGGTATCACGGCTTTGCCAAAAAGCGGGATAACATCGATCGTATGCGCGAGTTACGGAATTAAACGATCAAATTTAAAATCAAACCGATTAAAACGATACCGATGCGTTTCGAGCTGCCGGGGTCAAACGACAACTCCGATCGCTACGAAAATTGAAATCCGATAATAACTAATCATTACGGATCCAATGGAACTGGTTTCGTCGAATTCCGAGACTGTGCCCCGGAAGGCTATTTTAACTCGTCTATTAAATCCAACGATTTTCGAAATTATCGAAATCACTCAAAATTTTCACTTTTAAAATTTTATTAACTTAACAATAATTCATACATCATTTATGATCACATCAAATATCATTCTGACTCAATCCGGACTTAAATCGAATTAATTGCAATATTTAATAATATTAAATTCATTTTAAATTAATATAAAATTCCAAATATTAATTTATCGACTATAAAATTCTTCTAAAATTTCCACCACTCTATTTACACTCAAATAACTCAAGATAAACTTTTAAAACCATTTTTATCACTATTTACATCCTGAATTACCTTTTATCTCAATTTCGAACATTAAATTATTATTATTCAAATTCCAATTAAATCCTCGTATTTGAAATTTGACCAATTTTATTATCTTAACCAAAGTCATTTATTTAAAAATTCAAATTATAATCTATATTAAACATTTAAAATGAATTAAATGTTCAAATCTGGCGACCCAAAATTCTGGGTCGTTACATTCCTCCCCCCTTATAAAAATTTCGTCCCCGAAATTTGTATAAGGTAGAACATACTTTCAAACCCATTTACTTACCCTATTTGCTTAGTTAAAAGCTTATATACACTTCACAAAATCCTTTTTGCTCAATTCCCAAACCTATTTGCTTTACTTATCTCTAAAGCTTTAATTTTAACTTATAACTTCATAAGTTACTTAATTTTTCCAAAACCCCAAAAAAAATTCTAACTCCCAAAATTTACGGAAAATTTTGGCAGAGTCTCCCCTGTACGGAGGAGCTTCTGCGACATCGCAGGATACACAAATATATATACATCGGCCCACACGGCCGGAAACCAAAATATAACACAATATATATATCATTTCCCAATTATATTTTCGTAGGCGTACCTTTTTAGCAAATTTTTAATAGCAAGCAGCTAATATAATGCATATACTCACTCCAACTCTCTCAAACGCCTCCCGCACCTGTGCTATACTCAACAAACATATCAGTTTTCACAGATATGAGCATTATAACAACATTTCAAATGAAAATGCAAGCCAACATATCCATTTTACACCCTAACCAAGCAACTTCATACATTTAACAATGTTAACCATTTACCAACAAATCAAAGATTTAAATCACCTTTCAAATTACCTATTCAAGTCCAACTTTGTTTTATTTCACTTGAATGGTTTAAATTCAAGTTTCACTACATACAATCCATATTTATCTCTACCAATTCATTTCTATTTAAATATGATTATCATATGCTTCACTTACCTCTTCTTATTATAACTTACCTTTCCAGTTTGATTTACAACCAAATTTTATTTCCAATTGAAGCACCCCCATTTCGTTTAGGCCTCATTTTCATTCATATGCAAACATTGCTTGTTAAATGATAATTCACTCCAATTGATTTAAAATCAATTCCACTTGCTTCTTGAAACCTATTCACTTGCATTCATTTACCAACTCTTTGAATTGGATTCTAATCCATATCAATTTTATTCAAGAATCAATTCCATTGCATAATATCTCAATTCTTTCTCGCATACCAAATCTTAGTTTTATTTTAATTTGACTTTACTTAATCAAATTCCAATTTATCCAGAACCAATTCATTTATTGTTTAAACAACTCAATTCTAAATACATTCAAATATTCAAGTCATTCAAGCAAAACAATTGCCACTTAAACTTATAACCATTTAAAAATTAATTTCAGCTTAGATTCAAATTAATTTTACTCCATTACAAGGTTCACAAAACAAACATTTCCTTTTTCCAATGCAATTGTTAAATCATATTTTCTTACATCTTATTTCATTTCAATTTATTAAATCAATTTCTTATTCACACTTCAAGATCATCATTTAAATTCAAATTAATAACATCTCATTCTATTTTATTTACAGTCCAAACATTCTTGCTTTATTACAATCATTGAATTATATCTCAAATCTTATATTTCCAATTCATTGTCCAATAGATTTATATGAATATCATTCTATTCTGGAACTCATACATTTTTAATTTATCACAGAAATTAATTAATACTATTTCACTTGCAATTCAAATTTTTATTTTCTAACAAATTTCATTCAAGAGTACTTAATAAAACTATTCACAATCATTTTGTTTTACCTTCAAGATACTTAAGTTCTTTCACAATACCTTTATTATCTTCTTATATCAGTTTTTATTTCCATTTGATTCTCATTCAATCAATTCCAATCTATTTATAAATTTTAATGCTCTTTGTTTACTAATTCAATCCATTTACAAATTTATTTTATTAACAAAAAGTCCATTCAAAATTATTTCTTTCCGTTGATTTTTTTTTTTTTTTTTTTTTTTTTTTACAATTCAACTATCCCAGCATAAGCCAAGTTCATTTCCATCCACACCATAAAAATTTGTTACCACAAATTTAAATCCCATGCCACAATTGGATTTTTATTTACTTTCCAAATTTTTGATCAATTACCAAAATTCTATCCATTTCAATACAATTCCCATATAATGGTAATTCAACTTAGCCACTAACCTAATCCATATTAGGTTTTTAATACACTTTCCCAATTCATTCTGAATTCAGTTTTACTATTATCATTTTCCAATTATTTCATTTAGCAATTTAGATTTCTAACTTTCCTTTTTACTCCTTTAAATAGAATCTAAATTTCTTTCAATATTATTAATTACTCAACTGAAATTCAATTTCAATCTCATTACCAAAACAAATTTTATTCTTCCCATACATAAGTTCAAGACTTATTGCCACTTAAGAACATCCACATTAATGTTCCCATTTTGCCTCATTAGGCTTTGCATTTCATTTATGGTCAAAATTTAAATTTGCCACACCCTTCAACCTTTTTCATTAATGAATTACAATTTCATTTTCATTTAAGAGTTTAAGTTGCTCATTTATGTCCTCTTCCATTTGTTAATCACAAGTCCAAATTATAATTTATAACTTAAGAATATGATTTTCTTTATGCAATTATAAGCAATTTACAATTCACCTTTATATCCAATTCAAATTAATTCTAATTCATTTAGATTTAATTAAATTCCAATTTCTCAATTTTAATTCCCCATTTCATCTAGATTTACTTCAATCTATTTTATTCACTTTCAATTACTCAAGTTAAATTTAATTTCAAGATTAAAATTTTCATTTCTTTCTTAATAACATCAGCTTCACCAAAATAAGTTCATTAATTGATGCATTTTAACTTACTCTTTATTTAAATAGAATTTTCCAGAATTCAATTACCCTGTTTTATTTCAAAATCATTTTGAAATAAAAATCAAATATATACCTATTTGGTATATCAATCAAATCTTAGATTTCCAAACAACCTGTTTATACCAAAACAAATTTCCACCTTGAAATTTCCCAAAATAACTAGCATACCCAACAAATCCAAACAATGCCATAATCAAGTACTAGGGAAGCAATCCATCACTTTAGAAACTCGAAAATGAATTCTAATGATGTGGCCAGCATCATCAGGATTATTTTCCAGCGACTTAAGTGAGTTCAACGCTTCTTTACCTTCCCAAATTCATTTCAAATCAGTTGCCATTCAAAACATATTACTCAAATCCATACTCCATTATTGCCTTCTAAACATTTTGGAAAACATTCCAAACATTCTCCAGATTTTAAATTTCCAACCTTTATTTCAATCCATTATAAACACTTTTCAAAATTTCCAGGGTCAAAATTCTGGTTGAACTCAAATTTTAATTTCACTTCTTCTTATTTACAACTAATTTAATTAATTCCATTTGGTTATAAACCATTTTAATATTTTACATTCTTATTAGCTTATCATTTCAAATTTTGATCAAATTCAAGATTCTCACTTGATTATGGTAGTAACAACCAACAAACACCCAATATAATAAGCTAGAAAAATCATTTCTTTTATATCAAAATATAATTTTGGGTAAAATTATTTCATTTACCCACTTTTAAAACAATACTATGTCGGTTTACCTTGTTTAAGAGTTTAGAAACCCCTATCGATACAGTTGTACTTCCCGTACCGACCAGAATTCATAAACACTCAACCGATAAGTCAACACAGTATATATATATAAAAAAAAACAATTTTATATCCACTAACAAGTACGCTCTCATATCTATTAATACGCTCAACTCATTATAGAGTATTATTGACTCTTTTAATGAGTAACTTCCCCACCAAAGCCTAGGTTGTCGCCAACCTAAGCTCTGATACCAAGTGTGACAGCCCGCAAATCCGTACCCCTTGAATCAACACTATTCTACCTCTATTAACTCAAGTGGCACAGAATTACGAACCATTAGGGTTAAAGAAAAGAGATAGAAGAAGAAGAAACTAAACAATATCAGAATCTCACAGTCGCAACGGAATAAAATATAATAATGAATATAGAACTTTACACAAAATGAAAACTATCACTGTTTTACATATATCACATCATCACAAATCAGAGTATCTCATACATCAAATTACCAATCAGACATACCATACAATCACAGCAGCGGAATATACATATATATATATATATAGATAATACGTCTCGGGCTCCAGCTCCACTCCTGCTCCAAAGCATCCTGTCCTGTACAAATAATACTCGGTCTGACCCGAGCATTATAATGAAATAACACCCGAGTCAGTCTGGAATACCAGCTGATAATAATGCATCCAAATTTATTATTAAAGTTTCAAAATCCTTTGAAAACAAAAGCATCTCGTAAGACCACGCCACAAATAAACATGTCGGGTTTTGACCTTACGATAGCTAAAACACTTTTTATAGAAATCCTCTGATATTATAATAGGGTCTATTTACAAATACTTATAAAATAGCCGAAATTGTTACATTCATTAAATTCCAGCTACTAGCCACCGAAGTGGGTAATACAAACAAAACTCGTACAAGTCTCGTAGGGAAAATGGATTTCCAACAATGACTAGGCACTGGGGTACCACCTGTCACAGTACGGGGCCTAGATCACCGTACCGAGGACTACTCCCTTCATCCCCTGCAACACAAGGCCGGAACCATTCCTTACTGAACAGTCCCGAACAAGATAAACCCCGTGGTTGGCGCGACCAACCACCCACTAAGCCGAAATATATAAGGGACATCTAGACAGGGGAAATATCTTGTCCTACTTGGGCATGACCCACCTAACCTTGCTGCATATCCCCTGATTTTCAGTCATTCCCATTTGATGAGGCTTGAGGCTAAACGTTACCTTTAGAACGTTTCACTTAGAATGCCCATCGTCCACCTGACGATGTTTCGCAAGCATTCGTCTATACAAGTCCGTCCCGGGTTCGAACGGAACCGAAGGCACTACTCCTACTACATCCATTTTGGAAATATCCTCAGGATTAGTAGCGACTAGCCCTTGCACTTTCACTGCTCCATCTTCGACGCCGAACACGTTTTTCGCACGAAACGTACAAATCGGATCGAAGTGGTTTTCGAGAAATAAATCTCGATCCCGGTCTCTTCGAAACGATCAACGCATTGTCCAATATTGATAGTCGGTGATTTAACTATCAATTTATATTTATAAACATCCATAAGCATCCATCACACAATAAATAATATTCCATATTATTTATTTACCTCAAATATCTTTAAAAGATATGTTACCCAATTTTCAAATCTCATTTGAAACCATTTCCCAAAATTTCTCCTTTACAAGGTAAATCATTTACCATATATTCCCATTGGAAATATCCAAGTCCAAAACAGTTTAGATTTAAAAACAATTTAAAACATTTTAGTTTAAAATATATACTTTAAAATAGGTAAATTTACTACTAATTATTTACTCAAAATATAATTTCAAAATATTTAAAACAAAACTATTATGCAAAATATACTTGGTTTGAAATAAGGTTTTAGTTATACTATAATTAAAAAGTAGAGTTTTTAAAGAAATTTATAAATTTCAACAACTTTATTCAAGAAACTAGCTTTAAGCGAAAGTCCATTTGTAAAGATAATTATTAAGGTATTTATAAAATTTACTATTGCTAATATACATATAATTACTTTAAAATAGTAATTTCCAAACCACTCTTTTTAAAACAAGCTTAACTTTTAGAACTTTCTTCTTATAAAAACAGTTTAAACTCGAACTTGGGTTCTCCCAGGAAATCTCATTTCCACTTAAACGTCACAGAAATCCTTCTCTCGATTCCTGTCCAATTATTTCACTATAGTTTTATATTTTGAATAACATAAATTTATTTTCCCAAATTTTCAACTAATAACATTTATCTTTGATTACCATTCCAGATTCCCCAAATTTTCAATTTCCATTCTAAATAGATTTCAAATTTTAACCCTTTAAAATTCTTTATTAACCATATCTTTTGTTTCTCTAAAATTCAATTTATCCATTTATAATTATTTATGGATTTATAATTTACTCAACATTATTCCGATTAAATTTTAGTTCAGTTTTCCATCCAAAAGATTCTAATTTTATTTATTCTTTTAAATTTCCTATTTATTAATTTTCTTAGCTTCTTGAAAACCCAATTAAATTCCTTTATAATTAAAACCCCAAATTCCTTTATAATTAACATTTGGGTTTACAGTTTATTCTACAATGTCACCATACAATTTAATTCCAAATTTACCAATCACGGAATATAACAGGCATCATCATCACTATAAAAATATTACTACATTGTGAGGAATCCAGTTGGATCCCTCCAACCTGTTTTCCCTGCATCCACAAATATTAGCACAACCACATATATCAATTCAAATTTGATAATAATTAACATAAACAGCTAAACATCCAACAATAATCAATATTAACTGTCTAACTTTACTAGTATCCAGATGTGAGTGAGAATAACTCACCTTGAGTTTCGGCGAGCGTTCGAAATTCAAATTAAACCGAACGGTGTCCGTTTTAACCCAAATTTCTACTTGCTCGGAATAAATCTGAATCTGCACCATCACGTAGTGTTCGTCTCTGCGATTCCAACGCAACCAATTTCGTCCGAATCAAAGTAAATCAAGACCGTTCATACGAAATCGAGGCCCCTCCTTCTCCTTCCTCTCGCGCATGATACCCAGGTCGGCACCGAAACCCAACAACGCAACAAAAAACCCTAACCACGGCCTCACAACGATCGCCGAGACTTCGATCCAATGCCTCCATCGTGAAGCCCTCCATCGCCTCGACCCCCACCCCAAACCTCAAGAAGCTCGGTCGCTTCCAGCTCCTTGGAATCGAGCACGAACGAAAGTATGTCGCGACTTTCAAAACGTGATTTCTCTCAAACCACACAGCAAAAGACGATCATACCCGTTGATAAGGAAGAGCTCGAGAAGCATTACGACTTTCCAGTTGGTGCTATTTGACGAAAATCGATGGATAGAGATAAAAATGAGAAAGAACAAGGTGAAACGTCGGCCATTGATAACTTAAGAACGGCGGCCTCGCGATGCTTAGGGTTTGAACGATAAATATAATATATATATTGTTTAATATTATTTAATTAATAAACTTCTCAATACAACCACACATGCAAACGAACTCCGATTCTCACGTTCCGACAGGCGATTCTAAGGTTTTTCCGCGTTCCGGACAAAATGGAACAAGTTTCGTAAGCCAATTCGATCGTATGCGCGAGTTACGGAATTAAACGATCAAATTTAAAATCAAACCGATTAAAACGATACCGATGCGTTTCGAGCTGCCGGGGTCAAACGACAACTCCGATCGCTACGAAAATTGAAATCCGATAATAACTAATCATTACGGATCCAATGGAACTGGTTTCGTCGAATTCCGAGACTGTGCCCCGGAAGGCTATTTTAACTCGTCTATTAAATCCAACGATTTTCGAAATTATCGAAATCACTCAAAATTTTCACTTTTAAAATTTTATTAACTTAACAATAATTCATACAACATTTATGATCACATCAAATATCATTCTGACTCAATCCGGACTTAAATCGAATTAATTGCAATATTTAATAATATTAAATTCATTTTAAATTAATATAAAATTCCAAATATTAATTTATCGACTATAAAATTCTTCTAAAATTTCCACCACGCTATTTACACTCAAATAACTCAAGATAAACTTTTAAAACCATTTTTATCACTATTTACATCCTGAATTACCTTTTATCTCAATTTCGAACATTAAATTATTATTATTCAAATTCCAATTAAATCCTCGTATTTGAAATTTGACCAATTTTATTATCTTAACCAAAGTCATTTATTTAAAAATTCAAATTATAATCTATATTAAACATTTAAAATGAATTAAATGTTCAAATCTGGCGACCCAAAATTCTGGGTCGTTACACGGCTACTTTCTAACTCGATAGACATTTAACCATCCGAACATGTCCCAAGTAAAACCTACACTAGTAGGAGGCATTGCCTATCTCTAGGAATAACCCAAGTCCATATGATTGCTATAGGAACAATGGTGCTCTTGACATAATATATATAGCCCTACTATTTAAATATATAGCACCCAACTTACTATCACAACGCCAAGGTTACACCCACCATCCAATTTAGATTGCCTAGTGCAATCAAGAAAATGCCTGTCTGATTACTTAGTATCCCATATTGGAATAAAAGCAAACCCTACTTGGCATTTAAGATTTCAAATCTGAGATGAACCCTCTTTGGCATAGTCCCTACACCTATATGTGAATGTATATCCCCATAGGTCCTAAGTCAGAGATGTACCACATCATTATAATGTATACACAACTACTAGTAGCCCTCTCCGAGGGTAGGCTTTAGTTGTGTAACATTACTGATCTCACATCCCAGCCCATACTAATGAATGTGTTATTTATAATTAATTTTGATATATAGGCTAGATCCAATAATGCAAATCCATCATAAACACTTTCTTGAGGCCATATAATTTTAACTGGTAAATTATTATGACTCCTAAGTTCAATTATTGGTGTTTACTTACATACCATAAACTTAGTTTTATTTCAATTTCGTGATTAATACAATTAGGTTTCATTTAATATTTCTTTTCAATTAATTCAATTAAGTATCATTTATTACTTATTTTTAAATTAATACAATTAAGTATTATTTATTACTTCTTTTTAATTAATACGATTAATTATCATTTATTGATCCTTTCTAAATTAAACAATTCAGTATCATTTATCACTTCTTTTCAATTAATACGGATATGTATCATTTACCGCCTCTTTTAAATTAATGCCCTTTTTAACTTGATTATCATAACCTTAATCTTTTAATTTATAATCGTATTCATATTTAGTTCTTATTATCTATTTCTTATATTTAATCACACATATTTAATGGATGATGGAATTATTATTATTTCTATTTATAGCGCTTCTAGTTCTACATTTATGGATTTCTACATTTTAATGCGGTGGAACTATGTCTTTCCAAAAAAGGAAATGTTATCACTTTAATTTGTGATAAATTATCTAAAAAGAGGAATTATGCTATGTTTGAATTACAAGGAATTTCCTTTTCTATATTTATAAAAAAGATAGTACAAAATATGGTAAACATCCTATTTTGCACATTTCTTTCTTATCCTTGTTATTTCAAACGAGACACCTTCATATATAATTATAAAGTTACATAATTTATAGAAATTTACATAGAAATATTCTTCGTTCCGATGAATTAAAACATAAACATAAACCCTAATAAACTTCGAAACAATCTTCAATTCATGTTTAATAACTTCTAACATTCAAATAATAAAACCTAGAATTAACACAAAATCTTATTACTAAATTATCTCATAACTCCTAGGGACTACTTTCAATCTTACATTCCAAATTTAGTTGTATACAACATTTAATCAAAATTACCAATATACTGAATATGTAGGAAAGAATCTCATGTTCATTTTATAGATTTAAGCCTAGAATTCCATAATTTATATTCAAGCATAACAGAAATAGATTTAGTACGATATAAACCCAATATTACATAAAAAAATAATAATTTTACACTCATCTCTTAGCTTCCAAATCACAAGATCTAAATCTATTATCCTTGTTTGACTCCCTTTCCTTCTACCAAAAAATATATCAAAAGCACATATATATTTACTATAATTATAGATCGGAGAAGAGATTTGAATTAAATGTAGTTTTAAATTTAGATTAAAAATTTACCTCTTCTTCATAGAATTGATTCATCCTTTTTCTACTTCTCTTTTATTTTTTGCTATTCTCCTCTTATATATACTATATAGTTTATAATTTCTACAATTCCTAGAATTAGTGGAGAAGAAAAAATGGTAGAGCTTTGCACCTTGATTCAGAAAATATGAGGAGAAAAGTGAGTGGCAAGGCCTATATTTATAGGCTCTCGAATCAATTCTACCTGTTAGATTAAATTATATTAAATCTGGTTCGTTCGACGTAGGTTCATTACCAGCCGCCAAACTTCCACCGGTTGATCGTTATACTCTCATTGGTCAACCAATTGAAATTAGGGCATCGACTATTCGATCCTCTATTTTGTTGCCTGGTTTTGCTTATTTATTTTCTGATTTTATTTAATTCAACGTTAATGATTTCTTTAACATTATGACTCCTATTTAACATTTCCTTTAACGTTAAGTAATAATCATTTACTTTCCCAATACATTTTTAATTGTTTTCGATCTAAAATCTTTAAATGTTAATAACATTTCTATTTGAATTACAACCGTAAAACTTTATATATGAAAGTTGATCAAAAAATAACCACAAAAGCAACGATTCTAGTTTCGTTACCAAATTCTTACATTTATAAACATTCTACTTTCTAAGAATTAATAATTATTTATTTATCTTTTTGATTAACTACTGTTTAATTTAAGGGTGGTATAAAGGCTACAACGTGAATGGTTAATTTGGTACTTTTATACCTTGATCATATCATTTATGAGTTAATAATAACCGATGTACTAAAATATAAATTGGTATGATAATATTGTAAAGTAGTTGTATTATTGAGATAATGTTCATTTCTGTTGATGTTTGATTCCATTGTAAGGTTCTCCCTTTTTTATTCATTGTTTTAAAAAAAAAATCTACATATGGTCCACTTATTTTAATATCCAAAATTATGTGTAAGCATATTTTGACATCATTTATAATTGATTGTGGATTTTACAAATAGCAGGCCAGCAAACTTGGTATCAAAGCTTAGATTTAGCGATTCCCTAACCCTTTTATAGGTTTAAACCTCTTAGGGTGTTTTAACTCATACATTAGGTTGGGTTAGAATATAAATGAGAGAGTGTTTGATTGACAATTATGAGCTTTGTGTGTAGGGGGTTGTCTGTTTAACCACTGTTACATCACCCTAAAATAATATTTAGTTATAATGACCTCTATGTGAAAGATAAATAAAGTTAAGGTGGGACGGGATGAATACTTATAAGAGGGGTTAAGTGCTGGTTATAATCTGAGTGATAAACACCCAATATTAAATTAATTGAAACCTAACACTTTCAGTTTTAAGTGAATAATTATTATTTGGAAAATTTATAAAGTATACATTACTTATTTAAAATATAATATATAAAAAAGGAAAAAAGTATTTACTTTTGACATAAAGTGGTTTGTTAAAATTTTGTTAAAAAATAAAGTACTTAATTTAGTGAAATAAAATATTTAACAAAGATATTTTTGTAAGAAAGAGTATATATTACAAAAAAAATTATTTGGAATTATTTTAGGAAAAAAGTGTTTTAGTTAAATATTGGAAGTTAATTTCAGCCTTAAAGGAACATTTTAATATAGGAAATTCGTTTGTTCATAAAAACATTTTTTAAAAAGTATTTTTATAATGGTGTAATAGTTTGGGAAAACTTTGTAAATAAAGGAAAATTTCATATACATAAAGAGAAATTTTTGTTGGAGAGTATTCTGCTTGAAATTATTTTACGATAAAAGAATTTTTTAATGAGAAGATTTTAGCTAAAGTTGTTTTAGTTTAGGAACATATTTTGAGATAGAAAATAGTATGTGTTGAAAAGTATTGTATGGACTCTTTTTTAATTTAGAATACATAGTTAAATTATTCTATTGTGGTACATTTTATAAAAGAAATTTTTAGTTAACAGATATTTTAAAATATATACTGAAGGGTTAGGAAAATATCTATTTAAAAAGATACTTAGAGGGAGAAAATTATTTTAATAATTGTAGAAAGATTTTAAAATGTTTTTTTATTAAAGATAGCTTGTTGGGGAGTATCCAGAAAGAACAATTATTTTAAAGAAAAGAGTAATTTATTGAAATGTTCTTTACAGTTAATATTATATAATTTGGTGAAGATTTATTTTGAAGATACTTTACAAGAAGTTAACAAAAATAATATAGTCAAAATATTTTTAATTCGAAAGTTCTTTTATCGGTTGAAATAATTAAATATATAATTGATCAGAGTATTTTATTTGAGAAGTACACCTTTGAATAAAGAATGGATGAAAAAATAATTTGAAAGAAATTTTATTTCTACCAAAGTAGCATATTTGGTTTTAGAAAACTTTTGTTCAAAAATTGATTTTAGTTGTATTGATTTTCACTTAAAAGGGTACTTTGTAGTAAATGATACTTTGATAAGAAGAATATTTTTGAGTAAGGAATGTTGGTTGAAAGATATCTAACTTGAAAACTATTTATTTTAGAATATATTTAGAGACATATTATTAAGAAATGATGTATTAATCCAGTTCTGCAACACCTTGAGAACAAGGTAAGATGATCTGATTTGAAAAGTAAATAGTTGAAAACTAAAATATTTAATCTAATAACAAACTTTTGAGGTGTTGGTTAAAAAGGTATTTTATTAAAAAGACAGTTTACTAGGGAATTTTGACAGAGAACTATGAAACCAGACTTTGTAACATGGAGTGGGAGACGATGAGCTAAGATGAGTTTTTAGTTTGTCCAACACCCATAATGATGATACCTTTATGGCTATTATTTGTGATGTTCCCTAACGCGCTATAGGGATGTCTAGTTATTCCCTTTCATGGAGAGAGTTAGGATATGAAAAAGGGACCGCCCATTTCGATGTTTGGGACAATCACGTTGTTGGTTGCATTCATTTGCTTTGGAAAAAGTGTTTATATTACATTGTTTGTTTTTTAGTTAAGAAAGTTGACTTACATATCTACCTATGTTTACTTGTTAATGTGTTATGCTCATTTGAATTAATTTCTTATGATTGTATCATGTTGTTGATTTCTTGTTTCACTAAGATTGGTTTCAGTTATCAGTTTGTTTACTTGTTTATTTGCTGTTCCTTATTAATTCATGTTGGACTTCTTTGGATTAGTCTCCTTTGCTTGTTTTGGTTGTTGTGATTGCTTATTTTCTTTTCGCATGTTTGTTTTGATTGGTTTTTGTGATGACCCAGAATTTTTGGTATTTGAATTTGAAAATATTTAAGTGATTTTAAATGTTTAGAAGATAGTTTAACTTGAATTTTAAAATTTACTATGAATTTGGCAATTTAATTATTGAATTTAATTTATTGAAGTTGGATAAAAATTTGAATCTTCAGTTTTAAGGTGATTAAAAAAATATTTCAAAGGCTTAGAAAATCCATATTGATAATACTGAAGATAATGGAAGCTTCAGAATTAGATTTGAAAATGTTTTGTTCAGTTTTTAAAATATATCGTTTAGATCGACCTTTAAAAATAGCTTTCCGGGGCACAGTCTCACAATTCAACGAAATCAGTTCCACTGGATCCATCATAGTTAGTTATTATCAGATTTCAATTTTCGTAGCAATCAAAGTTGTCGTTTGACCCTGGCAGCTCAAAACGATAAGAAACTATTTTAATCGATTTAATTTAAAATTGATCATTTATTTCCGTAACTCGCGCATATGATCGACTTAGCCTACCAAACACATTCTAATGCATTCGGAATAGGGGTATAACATTAGAAACGCTTGGTGGCACGCATCGATAGGAGTTTGCAATTTTAAGCCACGTAATTGAGACGTTTTGAATTTGAATTTAATTTTAATATATATATATATATATATATATTTATTTATTTCCCTACAACCCAACATCCAGCTGCCTTTCTTTCAAATCAAAACTTTTGCCTTCAAATCATTGCAGTCTTTCTCTACACGCCAACATCATCGTGTCTCCTTCTTCTTTTATATTAACAGCAGAGCATTTTGAAACAAAAACTTAGAAAAATATAACGGACGAGCCCAGGAAAATCTCGTTCGACATTCAATTCCCGAGTCATCTACCCTTAGTTCCTAAAATTCGAACTCAGAAAAAAAATATAGCAATGGCCAGAACGAAATCCAACTTCCACTTTTCTTCTTGCTTCTTAAAAAAGAGAGTCGCGAATCGATCGATCGTAATCCTGAGTCGCGCGCGAAGAGGTAAGGGACGACGCTTCTAGGTCGAGGGGTGACTTGACTTCGACAACGCAGTGTCATTGGGGGTTTCGCGCTGCTTGCAAGCTCGACATATCTGCCAAAGCGCGGAGGTACGATGGTATTAGGGACCGCGATCTGGGTGTGGCAAAGCCGATGGCACAGGGCTGAGGAGGTTGCGATGGCATTCGAAGTTGGGCTACAAATCTAGGGTTTTGGTCGAGTGCGAGGCGGAAAAAAGGGAAGAAGGTAGTGCTGCCTTTGTTAATTAATATTTATAAGTTAATCATATTATAGATTGTTTGCTTATCGTTCTAAATTAAACCATTTATCTCAGTAAATGATAAGTCGCTAGTCCATGTTAACTTTATTTTAAGATAATGAACTATGGAGACTAGCATGATTAATATACCAGTTAATTAGGTTACTAAGAATTTTTTTATCGTAGAGAAATCAGGTTAAATTAAATTTATTAGTTTAAAATAAATCATTGGTTAATCTAATTTATCGAATGGAAATTTAATTTTTCGACTGGTTCGGATATTAATAAAATCGTATAATTGCTTATACAAGGTCAAAACCGTAAAATCAAGTCGGTATGAGAATGGATCACAAAATAAAAGCAAGGTGAGATCTTCTCATTCAAATTATAATAGTTGAAAATTTCAGTTATTGATTGATTGTTGAATTGTAATAGTTAGATTTAAATTGTTGATTGTGTGCTTGGATGATAATTTATTATCAGTTGTATTGAAATAGACCATATACGTCGCATAATAGCGAATGATATTATATTTAAACCCACATACCCTGATATTCCACCACGAAGTAGGATTGGTATTATATATGTATTTGGAGTTGTTGATTTCCCGCATTATATAGCGGATGAGACCCTATGCCCCGCATAATAGCGGATGATATTTCATAAATCCCATATACCGCGGTATTCCACCTCGAAGTGGAATTGGTATTTAATTGTTGTGCTAACGTCTGTGGATGCAGGGAAAATAGGTTGGAGGGATCCAACTGGATTCCTCAAATATTTGAATTTGTTTCAATATTGTGTGTTGATCTATTTAAAATCTGTGTGTGATATATTGTGATTGAAGTCGTTGAAGGCTAAAATTTAGCTGAATATATTTTTGGTATTGTAAGATACCAGAAATAAATAAAATTGGATATTTAAATTTAAGTAGAAAATCTATAGTGAAATCCTATTGAATGAATTCCAAAAAAAAAGGGAAAATATTTAATAAAGGAATTCTTAGTAATATTGTTTAAAGTTGAAGGATTTATTTTAAAATTCAATTTTTAAAAAGTTTTGAAAGAGATAAAGGAATTTATTTTTAAAGGCAACAAATTTGAAATCAAATTGGAAATTGATTTGGTGTTTGTATACGATTTTTGAAATCGATTTAAAAATCATATATCAGTGGATATTTGGGAATTTAAATTCACAATAGGAATTTTTATAAAAGAAAGGGAAATTTGTTTTAAAGATAAATATTGTTTTATTTTTAGGAAAGGAATTTACGGATTTGGAACGTAAATTTGAAGTAAATCCAGAAGGATTTATAAATTGATTTGAATGATCCATTTTAGAATGGAAGGTGTACTTTCCCTGGAAAGCCAAATATGTTTTTAATATAGTCTATAAATATGAAATTGAAGTTGTGAAGATGGTTTTAAGGAAAGATTATTTTGGAGAAATTATTTACTTGGGTTATTTTGAAAATCTTTAAAGTAAGGATATATTTTAATTTATTATAGAAGTGATTATTTAAAGTTTTAATTGATATTTGTTTTAGAAAATGGATATTAAAATAGTTATATCCTATCTATTAATTTATTTTAAAATTAGTTTGGACTTGAATTTTATATGAGATTTTAATATAATACTTCACAACTAATGTTTTAGATAGTGTTTTAAAATAGTTTTTATTCTGAATGTTCAAAGTATATAAGTTTGGATAAGTAATTTAAATTATTTTAAAGCATTTGAACTCGGCAGATTTTCAGTGGAAATAAATAAATATTTGGAAATGTATTCCGCGTAAGGAAAAGTAATTTGAAATTTGTTTTCAAATGGTTGAAGTGAAATATATCTGGCGGAGATATTTTGAAAATAAATAATTGGGGAAAATTATTTAAATCTGGTAATTGTTGTAAATGTTGATTGATAGTTAAATAACCGACTATCAATATTTTCCTTTAAACCACATTTGAATTTCGATGCGACCAGGGGTCGGATTCCAAATGAATATTCGAAAACCACATCGAACCTTTGTGATTATGATGGATCTCTTGTTTAAAAGATCTAAGTGGAAATTGTTGTGATTTGTTGAAATATGAATGTAACACTTGTTTTTAAAATAAGCGCTCGTTATTCGGATTAGCCGGAAAAGGACTTTATATCATAAAACCTATTCCGAATAATGATACGACGAATTGGGATTGCATTTGAAGATGGTATTGAAGGCCGGGTATTTTTGAAAGCGAAAGGATTACCTGTCGAATGTCTCTGCACCAGGTTGCTCCGGTATAGAGATTTTATGACACTTTGTGATGGGGATTCCGGACGTGATTAGTGAATATCTGGATTTGCAAGGGCTTCTTTGAAGTGCCTTCAGTTCTGTTCGATCCCGGAACGGACTTTTATGGATGTGTGTCTGATATTACACTTTGAGATAAAGCTAATTTCTATCAAATACATTTCTGTTGGTGGCGGAGAATTTATTCTCTTAGCTTAACACCCTTCACTGAGATGTACGAGCTAAGAGGTTATGTAGTTGATGGTTATTAGTGATATACTCCCAATTTGATAGTGTGGCATATGAAGTGCTGCTGATCATTTGTTGATCAAAGCATGACTTTGTAAAAAGTGTAGCTTTGTGGATGAGACCTTGTCGGGCCTTACAACCCGGAAATGGTCGAAACAAGAAGGATACGACAAGGTTATTTGGGGGTAACTCCCCTTGAAGGTATGTCATTTTCTTCTGGAAAAGGGTAGTATCATGGTATGGAGCTTAGATATTTTACCTATGTGTTGCAAATTTATTACTTCGTGGTTGTTGGTGTTGAGGATCCTCGGTTAAAGGTCGCAAACGACCAGGGGATGGCATACTCGTGTAGTAGTTACCTAGTTACAAAGGTAATCCGGCCTTGTGTTGGCAGAGATCCGGTTAAGTTTTCGGGGCGTCCCTCAAGAGGCATACCCATATGGCAATAGGAAGTTTCTTAGCCTGACCATTTGTTGGAAATCCAAAGAAACAATACGAGCCCTTTACGATTGCAATTGTATAACCTGCCTCTTCAGGAGGTAGCTATAACAGGCATAATATAATGGTACCTATGCTGGATAAGGTTAATATTATACTTTCGAAATGTTTTCCACACTATGCACTAATGATAATATTAAAAAGGATTTTTGCGTATCGAGCATGTTTGACTATCATAAGGAGAAATCTCCCCTAAGTCTACGATTGCATTGTGTGTGTGCAGGGAGGCCTTATGGTAGTTTCATTTTCAAAAAAGCATAGCGGATTTCTTTTCCTTTCTTTGTGGAAATAACTGTTTTTTTTATCTCACACTAGTCCCACGACTGACCTGGAGTTTATTGTTCCCTTTCTAAACTCTGCGTGCGCATAATTTTTTTACACGGGCAACCTAGAGTCAGGTTATCATTATTCTGGAGCAAAGTCAGAAAAGAGATGCTGTGGAGATCAGGAGCAAGCTGGATGGCGAGGCGTATCACTTATATATGTAATATTTCTTTTCCACTATTTGTTGTTGTAAACTCTGATAATGTATGTGATGTATAAACCGATATAGTGCATTTATTTTAAAGATATTCATTTATCTATTATATGTTGTTCCGCTGCGAAATGTGAGATTCTGTTTATTGTTCTGTTTCTTCTTCTATATCCTTTTCCTTAAACCCTAATTGTTCGGTTTTTCCGGCATTCGATTTTTTGGCATTCAATACAGTGGACGTATCGATATCGACTTTCGAGAGTCGAAAAAATGGGACTATTACATTTAGTATCAGATAGAGTCATTGTTAAACCCTAATGGCTCTGTTGGGTGTTACTCATTAGAGATAGAGTCAGTGGTACTCTAGAATGAGTTTGAGATTATTAATAGATATGAGCGCGTATTTGTTATTGAATATAAAACAAATTGTTTTATGTTGTGATGATTGGTTTGTTGAGTGGTATATGGATTTTGGTCGACATAGTCTGTACAACTCTATCGATAGGGATCTCTAAACACTCGTACAGAATAACTCGACACGATATTGTTTTAAAATAGGGTGAAAGAAATAATTTTACCCAAAACTATTTTCGTAGATAAAGGAAATAATCTTTGTAAATTATTATAGTATATGGTTGCTTGATTGTTAGGAAGTGATAATATTATTTTCATTTGAGTAGAAAATTGAAATCGTAACTCCAAATTTAAGAAATAAATTCACATACAAATGGAATTTGAGAATATAAATTGTAAATGTGATTTATAATTTGAAACGGAATTCCAGATAAGTATTTGGAAATGTTTTGAAAAGAATTTGAAAATTTTGGAGATTTGGAAAGTTTAAATTTCTTTTGATTTTGAAGACGATTTTGAAAGGTTTTGGAAAAGTGTTTTGAAGGGATGAAAGCTCTAAACTCTTTTCGGTCCCTGCAAAATAACTTCGGTGATGACTGCAGCATCATTGATGTTCATTTTCGGGTTTTCAAAAGAGGAATTGCTGCCAAATTGTTTTAAATGGAAGTTGTTTGAAAAATTTGGGTTTGGTTTTGAAATTCAAAGGATAATTTGAATTGTTTTCAATAATGATTTTGGAAAAGGTGGAAAGACTCTGGAATTTTATTAAAAATAGTTATGGAATAATAAGTTTGAAAACTTAGGAAATTTAGATTTAAACTAAAATTGACTTGAGTTAATGTTTTTACAAATATATAAATGGTAAATAAATGAAAAATATTATTCAATTGAATTATAATTAATACATAAATAGTTCTAAATAAAAACATGTGCGAATATGCTTTAAATAAACGTAAAATTGTTATATAACATAACTGAATTTAGTAGAATATTAGGGTATTTTTATTTCTGAAAATATATTAAAAATTAAATCAAATAAATTATTTCATAATTTTTATAATGTATAAATGCAATTTTTCAATTCATTTTATTAAAGAAGATATAGCGGAAATAACAGAATATAGCGGGAATAACGGGATATAGCGGAAATAGCGGGGCTTAAAACAGAAAGGCTATATTTTGGGGCTACATGAAAAAATCGTAGCGGTAGAAACCCGCTATAAGATATAGCGGGTTTATGGCGGGGCATTAACTACATAGCTTCTTTAAACATTGTTTCCTTCCACAAGTTTTAAGGAAGTTGCTTCCGACAGTATTGAAGGAGCTGCTTCCAAAAGAAACATAAGAGATGCTTCCAAAAGCATCAAAAAAGGGTTTCGCATCCATTGGTTTAACTCCTTTCGCAATCATTAATTGTGATGGTGCCGCATCCATTGATCAGAGCTTCTGCAAGTGTTAATGTGGTTCCATCCGTAAGCATTGTAATAGCTTCCGACAAGGTCGATGTGGCTTTTGTAAGCATCCAACAATCAAGCTTGCCTCTAATATTTAGGTCAATCGACAACGTAAATCTAAAGTGATGTTGATAGAAAACACCTTCAACATCCATGTAGGAATTAACGACCGTACAAGCATCAGCATTAACAAAAACATTAGGTATAACCCCTCCGAAGTAGTCGAAACCATCATCATATCTCTTTAATAATGCACAATATCAAATTTTTGAAGAATATGGACTAAAATCCCATTAAAAACCACTAAATAAGGTCATATCCAATGATTATTGAATCCACACCACTTCCATGCTATAAGGTGTTGAAAACCATGCAAAGAAAGAAAAAACTGGAATCATCAACAAAGCAAATTCAGGAGGAATTATTTCAATTTCCTTCATAAGGCTTCCAAAGCCTTCACATTCCTTTATAATCTCTAAGGTGCTATTAGTCCCATATCGTGGGATGTAGCGAGTATGTCGACATCTTTATCTCTATTAATATGAGTGTACCTCTTCTTGAAAGGGGGACTTGAATTTTCTTTCTCTCTCTCTCATATAGCTCCTCTTATAATGGAATCAAAATATGAATAAAGATTATGACTTGAGCATATTAAATTTCACTTACTTTATTATTTTATATTTATGAATTTTAATTCAAAAGATTTTGTAACTTTGTGAAACTTCTACAAATAAGCTATGTTACATAATCATTTGGGATGTTAACGATTTTTATCGTTAACAATGTTTGATGGCCGTGTATTGTAATTAGTGTGGTTGCCTCATATGATGATTTGTTGAGATAGATGAGTAGAATTACTATTTTCTTCTTTTTTTATTTGTATTGGTTGTGATGGTTGTAATGGTTCCATTGGTTGCGTTGGTCGCGATGGTTGCAATGGTTTCTTTGGTTGTATTGTTTGTGATTGTTGCAATGGTTTTATGGATCATGTGTGGTTGCAACGTACTAACAAATATTTAGATGTATGAAAAGAGTAGAAAATTAAACTATGCGGGCTTTATCTTCCAAAGGGGTATGAGCAGTCTTTTCTTATACAATAACTATTGAGCATATGGTAGTAGTGTATAGAGTTAAGTGCAATCCAAAAATAAGTTAAAACATTTTCTGTTTTTTATATATGTATGTATGTATGTATGTATATGTATGTGCGCACACACACACATGGAGGTGTGAAGTTTCAGTTAGGCGCAAAAGAGTGAATTAAAAAGTGGATGAAGGCTATATCCTTTTATTTTGAAATGATACTTTATATACAATATGTCATTGGGACAACATATCACATGTCAATAAACGTTCAAATCACACTATGCAAGTTTCGAACTTGTGATCTCACGCGTCAAAACCGAATCACTTAACCACTTGGACAATGGTGCTTAGGATGAAGGCTATATTATGGATAGCTAATTTGACAGTTTTATGCCATCGTTATATCATTTATGAGTTAATAACAATTGATGTACTGAAATGTAAACTAATATGATATCATTGTAAAGTAATTATATTATTGAGATAATGTTCATTTCTATTGATGTTTGATTCCATCGTGACGTTTCCCTTTTTATTTATTGTCTTTGAATTTTTAATTTTTATCCACCCACGGTCCAATCTTTTAATATCCCAAATTATCCATAAGCGTATCTTGACATCATTTAAAATTCATTTTAAAATTTTAAAATAGTGGGACGTTACATCCATGAATTTGTCATTTAAATCGATACTAATAGTCTTTGACTGAAAATTCAACCGTTAAGAAATCTGTCATAAATACGAACCTTTCTTGGAAAACCATGCAACAACAAATGAAATTTCATTTAGCAACCGCGCCTTTCTTGTCCTTCATTCATTGACTTTCAAAATTTTCAATTCATTTGTCGAATCGAGTATTTTATAAAGTTTTGGCCATTGCATATCTACCGAACTGAACGTAAAAAATATCGTTGGTGCCCTTAATTGCCATAGATGTAATCTCTTTTAATCTTTCAAGCTAATAAGAATGATTTCGACGAATTCCTTTAGCAAAATGAGAAATTTGTTGAGACAACTTTCTATCGTCCAATTTTAGCATTTCATGAATATTTTGAATTGATAGATTTCCATCCTCGGGATTCTTCTATATGTAGATATTACCAATATCTAGTGCATGCTGCCTACCAATCATATTATAAGAAAAATAACGAAAACAAGAATTTTTTGCAAATCTTTGATCATGATATTTCATTAAAAATTGAAAATATTTGAGGGGTCCAATATTCCATAGTTGTGCTTGTCTAAAATCAGCATCTCCTATTCGAAATAACATTGGAAATGCTATTGAAATATAATAGGGAGTATTAAACTCATCAATAGCACATGATGAGATCGGCATCTGAACAAGTGTTTCATTTTTGTTCATGACTTTCTAAAAGGGATATAATGCATATGCTACTTGATTTGGTTGCATTGAAATTGTGACCAAACTTGATGACTCAAATTCACCGATGTTAATTATTTTACTTTCAACCTCTAGTGATGAATCATTACATAAATTATCTTGAGTGTGAGAAAGGTTAGAGGGTACATCATTAGGTCAGGCCCTGAACCTAGGCCGGTGGCCTAGGACCCTCAACTTTTAGGGTCGTGAAAATTAAAAATTTGATGTGTGTATTATCATGTAACATTTCAAAATTTGTTTAGCTTATTGCTCAACAATGTGTCGTTGTATATAAACAACCAGAGATCAAGCCGAACTCCTGCCCTATTATTTGTTTTGCCTTTTGTTGTATTTTGGCGCCCCTTAAACTTCATTTTACTGTACTTTAATATTGTCTTGGGCCTCCAAGTCCTTAGTGTCGAGCATGCACGCCATCCTCTGGTAACTCATGAAGGGCAATTTCATTAATATGTACATCCGCATAAAAAGGTTATAGGTTTTAAACCAAAATAGTGCTTGTCTTCTCTGCTCACATCTTACTAGAAAATCTTTACTTTCATGCATGTGTTCCGATTCTATTTACAACTAATACTACCAACAAATTGCCTAGCTCGAAATGAAGCGAACATGCTAGCGCAATGTCTAGAGGAAAACTATTAGTGAAAACTAGTCCTACACTAGAAATTGAAAACAAAAATTTTGAAAATTTAAATCGAGTTTATACCTAACGATCAGTCCTAACGTTGACTTATATTAGTTTTTTGTACAGCATTAGTCTGGATGCGTCAAAATTGCACTCAAAGGTCCACTATCCAATTAATACTTGGGATCGACATGATGTCAAATTGGGCCTATTGAAATTTTAGAAAATGAGCATTTATTCAGTATGAAAAAAGAAAAATAAAAAAAATAAAATAATGGTTAATGTTAATACATCGGAGAAAAACATAATTCCTTAAAATGATGTAAAGTACATAACATGCAATGTAAAGAAGTAAAGTACAATTTAAATAAACTCATTCAAAGATCATTTTCATCTTACGTCAAGTCAAAAGCTTCAGCTCTGTGTATTGTTATGCTTCATGTGCTGATAAATATACGCTTATAACTCTATCAAATCCATGAATCTCATGGGCTGCTTCTTTGTCGTCGCTCGAGAGTGTCCACTTTGGTGTTTTCTTTCTTCCTTCCTAGCCAAATTTTTTCTCTCCTAATAATCAGCGTTTTGGATTTCAACTTGGACCGTAAAGCCCTTGGAATATCGTGGTCAAAACAGTAATCATGTGGCTGCTTTTGCATTTGAGACCTGTCTGATTAGTATTTGGTATACTACGTACATAGTTTTCATAACCCGACTCTGTCGCGATTGAACCGCGAATAATCCTGAGTCCTCGGGGTCAAAAGCCGGAACTCAATCAAAGCTCCTTCATACAAGAAGCTTGATTCGACCTTTGAATTGAGGTTTAACCCTTCATTTGAACGTGGTTGAACCCTCTCATATGTGCAACTTCTTCGTTTCAACATATGTTTTCAAATCTCCGTCCGTTTTATGTTCGTAATTAATGCAGCTAGCGAAATAAATTTTGTTTAATTTTTCATATTTGAATTGATGTGTGGATTATGAATTAATATCGTATATATTTATTGAAGATGTTGATTTATTGTGTAATTATGGTTGATACGTTGCATCTAAATGTATTAAATTTTTAAAGAAAAATATGTGCGGTTCTTGACGGTTCGACCGGTCGAACCATCAAAACCTCGAACCTTGAGTCCTCACGGTTTAATTCACGGTCCGGTTATAAAAACATTGATTACGTCTATTAGAGATAGAGCAGTGTCAAGCTCATGCACCAATTCAATACAACTGTGCTACAAACATATTCATATTCAAAAGCATCTCTTTATCACAAACACAAACATAAAGAATCACTAAGCCTGCTTTATCAATTATTAAGCAGATTAAGTAAACCCATGCTTCTGCTTTATCGGGTTAACTACTAATATAAGCGAGTTCAATATGCCCATTGAAAAGCAAGGCAAAGTACAAATATCATTGTTATAAATAATCCTAATCAAAAGGTCTGATAATAAGGATTATACATCATATAAAACACTTAATACGCTTGTTTCTTCCACTATACGTAAACAGATGGACAAGCCAAGGAAGTCAAATTGGAAGAAGCTTTGAAGTTGCTATAACAAGGACACAGCCAAAGTAAAAGAAATCACACCTTCTTCCTTTGTTTCCATAGCCTTTCCTATTTCAAATCCTTCGTCTACTTGAGTCTTTCTTTCTATATATAGTTCTTCATTTTTATCTAGTGGTACCGAGCAAACTAAACAATGGACTATCCTTCCATAGGCAATCCAATATTTCTTCCAAAGCCAATTGACTATCTAGCCCTTTTCATCTTGAAGGTAAGCTTCATAATTTCTTTATACCTCTCTAAGCTTGGCATTTGTTCTCCTCCTGCAATGCATGTCGATTCCTTCCAAGATCTAACGTTCAGTGTTTCTTCTTCTGATGCTACCATCGATCCTAAAAGTTATATTAAAAACAAGCTTTCAGTAGTGGAATTCATGAAGTTATATAATAAGGAATCAGGGGAGACGAGATGTATAATATGTATGAACTGGATGGAAGCAAGAGATGAAGTAAGAGTGCTTGGGAACTGCTGCCATGCATTTCATAAAGCATGCGTGGATAAATGGATTGATAACGATCATGTTACATGTCCTTTGTGCCGTTCTCAGTTGTTGCGCTCTGATAAAAGAAGAGGAACATGGTTCTAAATGCATATTGAATGTTCTGTTTAATTTCTGACTTAGTAATATATACTACAGTCTGAACGAGTTCGAAGTTCAACCTGATGCTATAGTCAGAATTCTGTAGCTTTGTGGTTAACAGAAGGGACGAAGCTACATCGAATGCCATTTATATATATCATCATGTTTGATACGTAAAAACAGCAAGAAAGATTGTTCAATATTTAAATATAAAAAAAAAAATCTTGTTTCTAATGTTGGAAATAGATCCCTTAGTTTTATTGTTGATAGATTGCAAAAGAATAAAACAGAAAAAGAAAAAAAGAAAAGGAAACAAAAATCATCGCAGCAATGAACCCAATGACTTATGAGTGAAGAAAAAGTGCTATAATTGTCAATAGAAGATACTAAATATGTCGGATTACATTTTCTTGATTATAGTACAACTATATAACAGTAGGGAACCGACCGTTTGATTTGAGAATTAAGAAAAAAAATCATTTAATATAATTTTTCGTTAATTTTAATTAAACATGAAATGATAATATGTTGAGAAAAAATTAAAATTGATCAAGAGATTTACTGAGATACTCTTGGAGAGAACAAAATAAATAGAATTTAAAGATTTAAGAAAATATCTTGTATGTTTTTTTTTTAACTTCACCGATTTGGTTTTGCATGACAAACCATTCTAGCGGTCGGTTTGACTATTTTTCAAAAATAAATTATTAACAGTAGAACATGTTAGATAATATAGAACTTATATCCATTTTGTTAATATCAGTTTTAGTTGTATTAATATAGAAAAAGGAAAAATCAAGATGGAAAGATAAAGAAAAACCAAATATTACACTTAATATGATGTTGAAATGTTAGTTTGTCATACGAGTTATGATGTTGAAATGTTAATTTGTCATACGATTAGTCATAAATACAAATAACAAAGAAATTGAATTACTAATTATGCCCAAGAGTTGCAAGCTAAACCATTTGAGTAGCTGATATTATTTGACCAGAAACTGGTCTACATTTGCTAACTGAACTGAACTAATTAGCCTGAGCTGAGCAGATGCTGGTTGAGTGGTTGAAGCATGAAACTTTATTTATTCTGTAGCAGCATGGTTGAGGACTGTTGCAACTCTGAATGAACAACTGATATGAATTTCCAATAGCATGCAGTTGCTATTCCAATTTCGTAGATGATGTTTCATGGTCTGGCTGTGAGACTGTCGATTCTCTATTGAAGCCATGACTGCCTGCAACTCTGATTAAAGCCGATGGCTTGTGCCTGCTGATTCATGTATCCTGAAGCTGACAACAACGGTCAACAGCTTCTTAGAACTTCGCCAGCAAGTTTTTGATATACAGAACCAAGGCATAAAAACAAGCGTTAGCAACTACGCAAACATGTCTGGTGGATATGTGCATAGATAACTGTGTCCAAAGCTGGATTGAGTTTTAAGTTGGATTGTTGATGCCTTATCTTCTATTGTAGCTTCATAGGTTGTAATTTCAGGGTGTGCGCGTATAATTTGTATTACGTGTCTGAGTTACTTTGAAGAGACAGTTACATATATGGATATCGTGTGACATGTAAATTTTACTGCATGTCATTACAAAATGATATCTTTGCACATATTTTGAGATTTGTACTGCATGGCCTGAAGTACGAAGGAATTGACCGAATTGACATTGGGTTAAACGACCTGACTTCAACTAGTGTCAAAATGTGGCACACAGATCTAAGAAATTAAGTAAAGAACTTTATAGTGGTTGGACCAAGTATTAGGTACATTCATGAAATTTATATTGCTTATATTGTTGTTTTGCAAATACGGTTCATATGGATCGGTAAAGATCCACTAGTGATTGCAAGAGAATCATGTAAGAATTGCAAGGAAGTCAAAAAATTCCTCAAAAATGATCCCCTAGCCATATTTTTTTTTTGCAAGGTCAGCCGGTTTTATAATGAATCGTCCACTTTTTATTACGAACGTAATAAAAATATGAAGTACAGGAGTAAGGTAGAGATAACTTAACTACTAAAAAGAATAAAAAAAACAGCACAGAAGTGTGACAGACATGTCACAACTACTATAGTTTACTAACAAGACTATGACTCCTCCAAAGAGGTAGTACCACCAACAACAACATCCACCAGAGATGAATCCAAAGAGACATTCCCAAGAAGACCAATACAGGGGCGAAATAGGAGAGCAAGAGAAGGATCATAGATCTCAGCATCAGAAGAGTATATAAAAGATCGATCCCAAGATGTATCGGCAAGCATGACAGAATTTAACTCAGCATACTTATCATCCAAATCAAGAACCAAGGAATCACCAGACGGTCTATAATAAAGGCGTCGAAGGTCCTTAAGATCATCGGAAACATATCTAAAGAGGGAATCGTCCACGGGGTTGAATCGCAAATCAGAACATCGATCAACCCAACATCTCTCAGACTCAACCCAAACTACAGGCAACTGAGTCGATACAAGATCCGGAACTGCAATGGAATCCGCAGAATCAACACCAGGAACAATGGATGCTGAAGGGGATGCAGGCCGAGCAGAGGAGGTCGGCGGACCAGGGACATATAAACTTCAGGAGGAGGAGTAGCCAGAGAGACCTCGTGAATCCATTTCCTGAGAGGAGGCCGAGGCAGAGGGATCTTAGGCGCAGCAGCAACAGAATGGGTGCAGGCGGAAGCTAAGTGGCCAAAGGAGTGACAGGAGGTACAAATGTTCGGGACCCAACCGTAGCGAATACGGACATCAACTACATAACCAACAGCTAACTGAACAGGAATAGAGGAAGGGAGAGGCTTAAAGGGGGTAATCTCAATCAGAGCCTTAGCATACACCAGCTTGTCACGAGCAACCGTATTAGTGTCAAAACATTTCATTTTACCAACGTTGCAAGCAAGCCAATTCAACCCAAGCAGAGGTTGTAGAGCAGAAGAAATTTGAGAAAAATAAACCTAGACGGGGATAGATAGTACTTTTTCTCGTGCACTAGTAACCGTAGGGGAGCAATGGATCGTTGAGAAATGCTCCACAATGTCCTCCACCACAATATGCATGTTCCTGTAGCAGTTGGCCTTAAAGAAACATGGTCATGTCAACAATGTTAATGGATCAGTACCGATCCATAAGATATTCTTATGGATCAGCTTCGATGCTTTGAGTGATGATGACTTGTTGTTATCTTCGTGTTTTCAACCTCGATTGCATTGGTAGAAGCTTGTTTTCGGGTCAATATGATGGATCGATTGAGGAATGAAATTGCTGATTTTACTTGCTCAGGAAGATCGGTAGTGAACTGCAACGGTCGATCCATACATCAACATTTGCAAATAGAAGGAAATTGAGGCATTTTTGGCGGAGTTCTATGGATAGGTACCAATCCATCACTTAGATGGATTTAGCCTTAGGGATATTTAGGATGGCCTTGATTCCATTTTGTGGTCTTTGTTATACTTGGTTTCTGGACTCTACGTCTATCTCTCCGGGCCTCTTACCTCGATAGTTTTCAAGTTCGATTCGTCAAGACCATCCAAATATCGCCTAGTCAAAAAGCCGGATAACACTTGCTCTCCAAAATATATCTTAATTCAAACATGTTCTTCTTTGAATCAACACAAGTTGGGATTGCCATATTAGATTTCAATCCGTGCTTTGAATAGTTATTTTCCTTCCTTTAGATCATTTCAATGAAGTGTTGTGTCTCTAGCTATTCTTTGTGGTGCTTTACTAGCATCTAACACTATAAACTAGAATGTTCTCTTATGATTATTCATTCCGAGATTAGTAATTCTGAACTGGTTCCTTTTCTGGAATTTTCAAGTTTGAATCTGCTTTCCTTCGATTCTAGTTATTGGATGTTACTATGTACATACATGCGTGCTTCGATTTTCCATCATATTTACGCTTGCATGTTCTTATGGATTTCTACGAACATACATACATACACATGCATGCACATTTGAATCATCAGAACACTACAAAAGAAGCACTTTTTAGCGACGGCTAATAGCCGTTGACGGCCGTTGGTAGCCATTGCTAGCCGTCGGTAATAATCGTTACAATATATCTCGTTGCAACTAAAGAAAGAGACGGCCTTAGCGATGGCTCCGTTTTTCTTTTTGCAACGGCTTGAAACTGATAAGTGTCCACGTGGAAGCAACTGTTGGGGTTGTTGGTTTTCCGGGTTGTAGATGCAAACCGTTGCAATATTGTCGTTGCCAGTCGTCGCTATATTTGACCATACGGCCTTTGCTAGCCGTTGCAAAATTGGAATATATTTGCTGCCACATTGCAGCACCTTCAGCCCTCATTCCCAATCAATCCAAATAATATAATTCCATCAATCCACACATATAATACCATTCCATCATACCATATAATCAATATCAACACAACCAAATCATCAAATATTGCACATTCCAAAGTATATTCACAAAATCATATAAGAAAATCAACATAACCAAATATGAAAATCCACCAAATCAAACCACATAACTAAATTAGACGACCAGTACATATCAAGTGCCAAGTATCAATCACAACAACCAAAATGCTAAATCCACCAAAACACTAAGTATCAATCACAACATCTAAAGTACCAAATGTCAAACCCATCATAATATGTACATACACACACACACACACACACACACACACACACACACACACATATATATATAAAGTGTACTCATCAAAATAAACCAACTAAGCATCATCATCATCATCATCTGCACCTCCTTCCCCGGGCATTGACCCATGCTCCTGATAGAAGGCAGCAATACGCTCATCTATCTGCGCCGCCAACTGACTCTTCTTCTAATCATTGAGCTTATCTAATTGTGTTTGCATCCGAGCAATCTCTTCCACATCTATGGATCTCCTATATGCCCTTTGAAAATTAAGAGCCTGTGAAATAATTCAAGCAAACAAAAAGTTCATGGCATACAATAATAATAAGAAAACTCAAGTTCTTGGTAATAAACTCAAGTGAATAAGAAGTTCATGGCATACAGGTTTCTACTATGTAAACGTTGAGTACATACCATATTTCCGAAACTGTAACGCTTGTTTCGACTTGCCGGTTCAATGATTGAATCTCATATCCGATTAGACTCATCAACTGTAAGCGACTCTCGTCCACTCGCTTGTATCGCTCGTGCATGCTTTGCATTATATCTCTCCTACAATTACGAACAGATATTTGACACAATAGCTATACAATTTACTTATTTACTGTGAAATAAACGAATATGAAATATTTTAATTACAGAAATAAACATATTTACCATTACAGAAGCAGCCTTGTCGTCCGACCAATCATATGAAACATTCCCATCCTCATCTGCATGCTCCATTGCATGTGTGACTCTGAAAACCTCAGCCGATGTAGGCTCTCTTTCATTATTTTCCCACAGAATATATACAAGAATAGATTATATTGATAATTTGCATGAGTATATACAAGAATAGATTATATACAAGAATATAATATATGGTAAGAAACACTAGTAAATATATACATCAATAACATGAATATTGGTTAATTTATTTACTAGTTCCCTCCTATGTTGTTGGAAGGATTTCGAGCCATCACGACGTAAAGCGGGGTTTTTGTTCCTATTAGCCTTCTTTCTTGCCGATAATTTCTATTAATTTACACACACCATTAAGTAAATAATTCAACACATTTAAATGTAAAAATATAGTGATAATATAACTTACTTTGAATGCTTTAGATTCCCAATATTGTTGGAATTTAGCCCAAATATTATCCCCCATCCAACTTGGCTTTTTCCCTGAACTCTTAGCCCTTGACAGAGTGTCTCTATAATTTTTCCACATCTTTTTATTCCATTGACTTATAAAAACATCCATATCATGCAGATCCACACGTACAGCTGCCTGCATATTGAATTATCATACGTGTTATGTAAAAGAGATTATATAATTAAAAAACAATCAGAAGAACAGAATACGTAAAACTGATATCATAAGGCATGATGACATATTGTTTTTGGTTTCATATAAGGCATAATTATATATTACAAAGTTGTGCTTACCATAAGATCGGCCCATATTGCGTTTTTTATTTGTGTTGATGTTATCCCACTGAGGCCAACACCAGGACATCCTACTCTTGTATGCTTCCTTCGATACTTGTAAAATGAACTCGGACGGCTCCACCTCGAACCCTCTGTAGAAATGTTGATGTAAATATTCAATATATTTCATAAAATATAATTCAATTAAGTTTGATACATACCCAGCACTTTTCGAAACTATCTCCGCAACCCGATGGAGATCTGGCTCAGAGCTACTCAGACCTGCTCCAAGTGAAGGTGACTGAGATATGCTACATTGATTACGTCGTCTATCAGACATATCTGGCACAAACATAAATATAATATCATACACTGATTAGAAAAGAGTACTGATAACATAAGCATCGCATAATCATCAATCAATATCACATAATCATTAATCATCGCATAATCATCACATAATTATTAATCAAGTGATAATCATCACATAAGCATACTCTGCACATAATCATCAAAAAAGCGTACATGAAAAGAATAATGTGTAACTCAGAATGATACAGATCATATATAGTCATCATTATTATTACAAAGCTCAGAATATTACAGAACATAGTCATTATTGTTAATACATAGCTCAGAATTATACAACAAGCGATGCCATCTATAATCAATCTTCGTTATATTCTGATTCAGACTCTGTCTCGTACTCTATATCATTTTCTTCGATACTTACAAATGCATCTATTAAAACATTCGATTCATCAGTCAACGACCCTACATCAATGTCATCGGTTATCACTATTTCAGTATTTGGCTTGAGATCCGCTTGATACGCTGCTTCATCTGGAATATTATTTCCATCAAATGTATATCTTGCCTTCGTTTTAAAAACAGCCTACCAGTCTTCTTTATCTTTTTTTAAGGACGGATGTGGAGTAAAATAAACTTGTAAAGCTTGCTTAGCTAATACAAAAGGATCATACTTATAGTAATGCGACGTATGCCTTATTTCAATTAGCTTATAATCTTTGTGCACGTTAATTCCAAAGTCAGGAACATTGCTAAACCAGTTGCATTTGAATAAAACAACTTTCTCTGCAGGTTGTATATAACATGTCAACTCTAAAACTTGTGTTAAGACGCCACAAAAATCATTTATATGCTCCTTTGGATCATAACTTCCTTTGACAAATACACCACTATTATATGTTAATTTTTCAGCCCCGTAATCTTTGGTGTTGAATTTAAACCACTGACGAAGAATATTGGATAAGTCTTGTCATTTCGTTTTGGTTCGATAGCAAGATGTCGTAATCCTTCGTCAATAACACTATTCTATGTATCATGAATGTAGTTTGAAAACCATCCAGCAAATTGTTTACTGAGATCGCCAGAAGGATGTTGTGATTCGTATATGCTACAAATATGTATTATATTCCTTTATAATTAATATATACATGTATAATTGAATTATATATGAATTCATAATTACCTGACAAATGGTGCAACTTCAGCACAATTTAGAAGAACATATGTGTGTGCCACATGGTAATCTCTATCATCTAACCATATTTCCACACATTTTCCAGCATGTCTTCCATGTTGTCTAAAAATAGATAACATTGTTTGAGAAGAATCCTGCTTAATAGTTTCTTCATTACGGGGAACACTTACGAACGATAAGTTCACATCGTTACTAAAGTAATGTAAGAAAAAAAATTGAAGCTTCTTATTCAAGGTACGATTTGCATATCGAACCTTCTACTCGTGCTTTTTGTCTAATTTTTTTCTTCAAATGATTCACGTACCTATAACAAAATTAATTAAATTTATATGGTGGTACAAAAATCGAAATTAATTAAATTACCTCTCAAATGGATACATCCATCCATATTGCACGGGACCACGAAGGAGTGCTTCAGATGGAAGATGAACTGGTAAATGCTCCATTACATTAAAAAACCAGGCGGAAATATTTTCTCCACTTTGCATAGAAGTACAGGGATTTCTGCTTCAAGTTTACGTATGCAATCTACCTTTAACGTCATAGAACAAAGCTATTTATAAAAAATACTTAACTCTGTTATAACACTCCATATTTTTGCAGGCAGCAGTTCTTTGAAAATCAAGGAAAAAAAAATACTCTATTATAATGTGGCCATCGTGACTTTTCATCCTACTCAATTTGCTGTTTTTAAAATCAACACATCTACGGAGGTTAGAAGAAATCCCATCAGGACATCTAAGTCCTTCCATCCACTTTAGAACGAGTTTTACTTGCTTATTATCTAGCTCATAACATGCTTTGGGTTTCTTATTATCGTTGTATAATTGAAGTTCGGGCCGCTTACAGAAGTGTAATATATCACGTCTTGAATTCGCGTCGTCCTTGGTTTTCCTCTTCACATTCAAAATTGTATTAAACACGCTGTCAAACAAGTTTTTTTCGTTGTGCATGACGTCAATGTTATGTCGGAGTAGGAGATTTTTCCAGTACGGTAACTCCCAGAATATACTTTGCTTGCACCAGTTATGAATGTCCGATTTACCTGGAATTTCAACCTGTACCCTAATTTCATGTATCTTTGGGTAGTCTTTTACAATTTCATATACCTCTTCACTTTTTCATACCTTAGGTGGTAGCATACTCTCTACTCTGTTAGCTTTAAAGTTCTTTTTATCCGCTCTAAATTTATGATTGATATGTAGAAAACAGCGATGACAGTCAAACGAAGAAAATTTCTTTCCATACTTTAATGAAAATGCTCGTGTTTCATCCATACAATAAGGACAAGCTAGATGTATAGATGTGCTCCAACCTGAAAGCATGCCATACATGGAAAAATCACTAATAATCCATAATAAAGAAGCAAACATACGAAAATTCCTTTTTCTTGACATGTCGTACGTTTCAACTCCTTCATGCCATAGTGTTTTCAACTCGTCGATTAATGGTTGCAGATAAACATCAATTCCTTGTGTCGGATCATCGGGACCGAGGACGACAATCCTTAGAATATGGAGTTTTCATACACATCCATAGAGGTAAATTATAAGGAGTAATAATAATAGGCCATAATGAATATTTACTACTAAACTGAGAAAATGGCGAATATCCATCTGTACATAAGCCAAGCCTAACATTACGACTCTCTGCCGCAAATTCAGGATAAGTCTTATCGAAATGTTTCCATGCTTCTCCATCAGATGGATGTGTCAAAGTTCCTTCTTCTGGTGTTCTCACACTATGCCATCGTATATGGCATGCTGTAGCAGAAGATGCATATAACAGTTGAAGTCTGGGAGTGACGAGTAAATAATGCATCCTCTTATATGGAACTTCTTTTCCTTTCTTTTTTCTTGGTTTGTATCTCTCCTTGTTACATATTCTGCATTTAGTAAGATGAGCATCTTCTTTCCAATGCAGCATGTAACCTTTTACACATGTATCTATCTTCTGGTACGACAATCCAAAAGCAGACATAAGTTTTTTAACTTTATAATGACTATCATACATCAAATTATTAGGTGGCATGTGTCGTTTTGCGGTTTGTACAACTGTTGTAAATGCAGCTTCTGTAAGATTAAATTTCGATTTCATAGTGATGTATTCGGCGGTTACAGATAATTCGGTTCCGCTTGTACATCCATCCCACAACGGCCTCTTAGCAGAATCCAATAAATCATAAAAAAATTTAGCTTCCACGGTTGGCTCTTTGTCAACATTTTCGTTCCCATCAACACCTTGTTCAAAGGTAAAAAACATTGATCGTGCACCATCTTGCACCATGTTTTCTATAGGATTGGTCATAATATTATCGTCCTCTAACACTACGGGATTTGGTGTAGGTTGAACAAGTTCTCTATGACGATCCCATAAGTAATAATTCGGCACAAAACCAAATTTGTACAAATGTACTTCTACTACATTTGGTTTCCAATGCTTCAGATGTTTGCACTTACTACACGGACAACGAATGTCTATGTTATTTCGATTATTAGACTGAGAAAATCTAATAAATACGTGTACACCATTAAAGAAACGTTCTTTTATTGATCATTTCATACCTTTTCGAGGTTCATACATCCAACTACGATCGAGAAAATAATCAAACATATTTCCTGATTTGTAAAATGTAGGTTAGAAGATTGAATAACACACTTCATATTAAAGTCTTGTAAAAATTCATATATAAACCTTTACTATTTTAACAAATTCAAATAAATACTGCATTCAAATTTTCAATTCTTAAGTTTATTGTTTTTTTACTTTGACAGCCGGTTATCGTACTTCCCGTTACAAATACAATAACGTAATCATATTTTATAAATCATTTCAGGTTAAACGATTCTAAAAAAATTCGGCAGCACTTCCCTTTATTCCCTGTATCATACACAAATGCCTGTACACAGGGAAAAAAGGAAGTGCCATCAAAATTTTCTGAACCTTTTAAACTGAAATGATTTATAAAATATGATTACTTTGTTATGTTTGTAATTTGTCCAAATACTAGGATAAATTCAAAAAATATTATATCAGATGAATATAGATGTCCGTTCTGTGGAAAAATGAATATCCATATAACGATCATATACAACACTTGTTAGATAGGGCCAAAAATTCTCTGAGGGGTTCACAAAAATAAAGCACAAATTTAAAAATATGAATATTGAAGTATTAGTGGTCTGTAGTGAAATAATGATCTTAATTTTTTTTAGTAATGTAGCCAAATAGAATTCGTTTCATTATGAATCAAAATCCATGGAAACTATTAGTAACTCGGAAAATATGCCTTATCTCACGAATGGGAACCGTGAGTTACTATTTAACAACTACAAAAACTATTTTATAATTCATTGAACTATTTAAATATTTATTAATTAAATCTAAAATTTTAAAATGTATTTTAACTTTTGTTTAACTACATAAATTTTAATTATGATTTTGTGAACTAAATAAGTAGTTAGCACTTACAATAGTATAACAAAAATTCTCGTGAACTTATCAATAGACATATTATTCAATAATCATGGACTATTTTTTGGATTTTAAATTAGCCATAACTTTTAACAACATAGTAAATAATAAATTCACTAATTAATATCACCAAATCAACACTAATTATCAGCACCTAATATGCAATAATCACCATTTTCAAACACATAATCAACTAATTGTCTAAATTAGGTTTACCATTATATACCCAATTCAAATAATAAACTATATATATCATAAACTAATAACATATATTCATCAATTTCAAAACCCTAAATCATCCAATTCCAAATCCCTAAATAATCAACTAATTTAATTTAAACCTAAATTAAACAAAGAAAATGGAAAATAGGAGATATCGGCAAGTTTGGAGAGGTTGAAATTAGCGACGGAAGGTTGTGATGGCTCCTGGTGGCTGGTTGCGGGAAGCGGTGGAGTTGAGCAAATTTTAGGAGGCTGGAAATGAAATTTTTTCTCTCGGGTAGCAGGTTTGTATAACGCGATAAGAGACGGCTAGCGACGGCTAGAACGACCGCTTTTTTTAGCCGTTGCTAGCCGTCGCTAGGCTATGTCGCTTTCTGAAGCCTTTTTGGTAGTGTAATTGTTTCTCTTACACACACATGCATGAACACACAAACACACACAAATATAAATATATAAATAAATAAATATATATATACACACACACACACTACTAATAAAGAAAATTCGTTAAACTAATTTACTCGGTGTCTTTTTGAAATTCCAAAAATGCCCTTACTTTCCGTTTACATATTTACGCTCAAACAAAATATCAACGTATACAATAACGCAAACAGCCCGCGTGCGAAGCACGGGTCCATACTAGTGTGTGTGTGTGTATTGTTACCGATCCATGGTCCTGGATCGGTACCGATCCAGGCCTTAAGACGTGGCTAGTTCATAGCTTGAAAAATGGGTTTGGGGCTACTTAACCTAATTCAACCTTTTCTCTTCCTCGCTTTATTCTAGCCTTTGAGTATCAAGCTTTGTCCAACCATTAAATTACTTGCCAAAGCCTTAACTTTCACCCCCGCTTGACATTAGAAAAACCGCCACCTCCAACCTCCACTCGAACTTGCTATTGGAAAAACCACCAAGATCCAACCCAATCGGCTTTGTTATCGAACAAATCGTCAAACTTGAACCCCAAGATTTGAACCAATTACTTCCTTCGAGCTCTAACATTCTTAGGTAGGAAATGGCGATGATGGTGAGGCTAGAGAAACTTCTTATCGACTTTCATGCTTGGGAGCGGGGGAGATGGTGAAAAACAGCCAAAATCCATCCAGAGGAATGGATCGGTATCAATCCAATGCTTGATGATCCATCCCTAGGTGGATTTTTTTCTTCACTCATATTGGAGCCTTGCAATGTTTAATACATTCGAACTTTTTCCAAATACTATCTTCCAAGTTCTAAGGCATATTAAATGCATGGACAATGACATGAAGCTCATTGGGACGGCTAGCGATGGCAACCACTTTTGATAGCATTCAGATTTTCAAATGAACTGTTGCACAACATAGGACATTGACATTGCATGATACTGAAAAACACTATAGTTTACGCCATATTGGGCTTTCACTATCACATGACACGGTTTTTTAATCATTCTTATATAACTTATATGTTAAGTTTTGATAGTTATGAGTCGTAGATGCTCCAAGCGTCTCTCCGCTCAAGCTGTAGGCTCATCAATTTCTAGATACACCGAATCAAATACTAAGTCAAGCTCGACTACGGTTCCATCTACGCGACAAACTTCAGTGCAGCCTATATCTCAGCCCGAGAATCCACACATAGAATAATCTGCTCCAGAATTTCTAATAGAGCTTATAGAAAGACCAGAAGTAGGAGCTTCTCCTGACACTTTAGATGCCATCATATTAGATGATCATGTTGATTCTGTCACTTCAAAGATTGAGGAAGGATCACTTAGAAGAATTTGTGAGAAACATGACATCCCGTTCGAGGATATGTTAGTTACTACGCGCCATTAGAGAGCGCACCATCTGCCAATTGGGTATACAATGTGCAATAAGTACATGTGTCTGGCAAGATATGTTCCACCGTTTAACCACTTTGTTCGAAGAGTCCTGCATTTTATGAGGCTGGCTCCTGCTCAACTTCATCCAAACAGCTACGCATTCCTTTATATTATGTTCATCATATTCGCTCGCCGTTTTAATCGAGTTCCCAGTAATAAAAAATTCGGTATTTATACAACTTCAAGCACCGCAAGGAAATCCTTCCCTCACTTTCTTAGATCCATCCACGAGCTGCAAAATTGTAACCGGCGCTTGAAATAAACCAAGCTACTTAAGAGATGAATATTTATCATTCGCTATCCTTATGGATTTGCACAGCGATGGTTGTCTGGTTGTAAGTTCCATTCTCATCCTTTTTATACAAGTCCATGTTCATAGTTCTATTGTAATTGAATGACATTTTTGTTATTTATGGATGTACCACATAGGCCTGGCAATGTATCTTGGCAGAGACTCTTTGACAAATTCATGAAATTCCAAAGGTAAAGAGGGAGGCTAAGACACTACTTAATAATGAGAACTTTCGGGCCTATAACTTGTTGGACCTACATCGTAGCGTTGGCCCTACTCTAGAGGCCACCGATAATGATAAGGATGGTCCTTTATCTAGAGATAATGGAGCTCATTCATGATTCAAAGTCCAATTATTGAGATAGAGGAACATGAGAACATTTTGAGAAGGGTGAAGGTGATGGAGCTAGCCGTAATGACGATGATGTGAATCTCGATACATCTGTTGATGAGGGCGAAGATGATCAAAAACCTTTTTAAGGAGGCAGTCTTAAGATTAGAATTGTCAAAAGGCATACTCCGATCCTGCCTCCGCCCGCTACAATAACATTTGAAACTTTTGTGGAGCCCTCTAAGGATATATATGCTATTATGGGGACAAATTATGGATGATAATCCTTCTTACAGCCTTGGCAACATGAGCATTGGGGATGTTGGATCCCCTATTAATTTTCAAGAGATGTGCCTTCAACTCGAATAGGGGAGGTTACTCCTATCAGCAAAATTATAGCCCATGGTCCGTTGGATGGACACTTGCGCACGCACGCACACACATGCACTGCACTTTGCTAAGCTTGCATCCTGTTCTTACATTTTTAAGGTTGATTCGTTTTCGTTTCATTTGCAGGTTCAATGGAACAACGTGGTCTGTATGAGTCACTCCAATGGAGACGAAAATTGAGCATGCACCTCCACAGAAGCAGCTATGATTCCGATTATAGTGGATGTTGAAGCCGTGATAGAGAAGGCAGAGAGATGGATTATAGATCACATGACTCATGATCTACGCATCGATCTAGATCCAAGTCGCCCCAATCCAAGTTTGTAAATAGGTCTTTTCCTTCTCGTATTATCATTTTTAAGCGATTGTATATGTTTATACATAATTAACTTTGGAGTTTTCCACTTAACTTAAATTCTTCCATCACTTAGTAGGATTTGGAAGAATAAATTTTGTTTCCTTGAATATATACACAACAAAACATTGTAAATATAGGAAATCATTCTCATGTCCAAATAATTGTCACTTGATAAGAAAATTTTAACTTATCATACTCCACTTCTTTACCATCATCTTCATCATCAATTTCAAACTCAACTCAAGTTTGTCCAGAAGTAGTGTGACAATTGTGACTCAATTCAGGAGTAATTGCTTAATGCAAAGAAGCTTATGTCTGAGTTGTGATCAAATAAATCAATGGATTGTAGTATTGAACTTTTTATGTTCTAGAGTTGGGTGTGGTTATATTGGAGTAGTTTTATACTAACGTTCAAGTGATTCATCTCTATAGATATTGAGTCATATTATATATACAAAATTCCTCTAAAAATTAATTTTAAAAGGGTATAGGTAATGTGGATTGCAAATTTTATTTTACTAACACCAGTACATGTGTTGCAAGAGAGATTGGAGCTGTAATCCAACTTTTTACATAATAAAAAGTTAAATTTTTCCAAAATATCTTAGGGCGATTTCTTAATAATTTTATCAATGTGTCACAAATTATCGGTAGATTAATGAATTCGTATATTCCAAGTAATAATCAACATGCTTCATGTACTGATAGGTTGGAGATATGTTGACACTTAGCTATATGTTTATGTTCAAAATAAAAGCAACATGATCATTCATCAACTCTTTTCCTAGATAAGTACAACTAAAAACTATAATAGAAAAATTTTCAAGTCTCGTTTTCTAATAAAAAACTTTCAAAGGCTTGTCTTTGATTTGACGAGGCTAAATGCATGCATAAATATTCCTTTTGGTTCAATGTTTGTGTTTGGTGATGCTTGTTTAGTAGAGAAAGATTACAATTCTCAAGTTCCAGATTCAAAGGCCATCCATGCCGTTTGCCCAGAGCTGACCATATCTCTTCAACAACAGGTATTCATGCTATAACATCTTAAGCATTATTGGTTAAATCTTTGTAGTCTTAGGCCTCTTGGCCCTAGTGCGATAGGTTATAAATTATTCAAGGTATAGTTCATTTGTTTATTTAAAAAAACTTAGGTTATGGATTTATGAACATCTTATGCGCATTAAAATTTAGTACCGCAAAGCCAAATGATTGCACCAAGAAATATACAAGTTGATTACGTGCATTTTTTTTGGTATCAAAAATATTATGCTAATCATTTTTCTTAGTCACTGAGCAAAACAAAACACTATCAGAATTTTTCTATATGTGAGGATTATCATGATTAAAATTGCCTTGCATAAAATAATAATGTACAAATCAACAGTATTAGATATATAATTAAAGTGCTTGGGTTCACAAACTTGTTATGATTGACTAAATTACTCCACAATTATAGTTAGTAAGAGAAAGTCCATTCTTCATCCAGTTAGCTTCAACTTTTGGATTAGAGACCACTGATAAATCAAATTTTGGGCCCCAAGGGTATGGCACGTCCGTGCATGCACACACACAACCCCCGCTCCTCCCCCCGATCCCACGTGAAACAGTAGTAATTATCGTAATCTTCGATTGCAATATTTTAGCCAAACACATCAAGATACCAAATATTAGGCCAGTGTTTGAAATCTTGTTTCAACAAATAATTTAATAGTTTAGTTTATTTCTTGCCAAATATCAGACTATTTGTTTCGTATAAAGAGAGCAATTTAGACTTTACATTTTTGACTTGGTTTAACTTGTTTTCGCGACTACAAAGTAAAATGGCCGACCTAAAACATTAGGTGTTATGTTTTTTAACGTACATTATTTGTTCCATTTTAGTTACAAAACCACAAGCAAACCAATTTAGTAACAATTGACCAGTAAATCACATTGTTTATGTTTAATTATTTACAATTTATGCATTGTTCTAACAAATGCATAATTTAACATATCCCTCGATATTTGTCCCTTCATTTACAACCAATATTTTTTCACTTCTCCTTATATATTGTTTGACATTGAATTATGATTATGAAAAGCATCATGCAATAATGTAGATATGAATACGGTTGGCATTGGCCGTTAAAATTTGCAGTCCAAACATTTGATTCCTGAAAAATCTTCAAGTATATATCTTGTGAATCTAAAATTGTAGTCTAAACTTTTGAATCCTGAAAACTCTCCAAATCCTAAAAAGTAACAAGATAGTATCTTCAATACCTACATGATATATTATCTTGTGAAGCTTATGTGTCATGGGCCATTTAATGATATTAAATGCACATGACAATGATGTATACAAATTTCCTCCAATGCAAAATGTGTTAGAAACTAACTTTTCTCATGTGTCAACTTTTCCATGGATGAAGATTTTTTTCTTCTTCAATAATAGGAGTAATTTATTCATTATTATATCAAAACAATTAATAAAAGTTAATGTGTAATACTTCACATTGTGATGTACAATATTTGAGACCATATTGTATTTCTCATCATCTTATTAGATTATAAGTTCTGACATCTAACTTAATGTGTAAATGACTTTTCATTTTGATTAGTTGTTATTATGATGGGTACTATACTATTTTCTGCAAACAGGTTAATTTTTGCTCGCTTAAAGTTAGAGATTTGACTATTGATTGCTGATTGGTTTTAATTTTAAATTTATTTATTACCTAGTGTTTTAATATTGAAATAAGTAGTGAAGATGTTTATTATAAAACACATATTGCACCAAATACTAGTCACTTTCTAAATGAAAATAGATTTAATAAATGTGTAGTATTGATGTCCATTTTAAGCCTTGAAGATGATGTCAAATAAGCACTTAAACCGTTCAATATCCACATTTATAATGTTCAATTATTGGATGTTATAAACTTTTATAGCTGTCATACGCTAGAATCTTTTTTATAATGCCCAATCCTAGCTATGTTTAAATGATGCACAATTTAGTATCACGGCAAGTGCAGATAGTGCTTACTATCTTGTTACTAGTTTGCTATCATCCTTACAGGAACAAGGAATACATAAGGACTATCGTTAACATAGTAATAAGATACGATTTTATTGCATATACCCTAATTGAAAATCAAAATAGGTGTTTAGTTGCTGCTACCAGTTTAGCTAATAATTGAATTTGTAAATAATAACTCAAATTATAGCAGGGTTTAAGTACTCATCTTGTTTTAGGATACACAAGAAGTGCATGACCTGTAAATAAAAGGACAATTCTAGATATAAACTAATGAATCTTATGTTATTTCAAAATTTTGATAATATCTCTTTATTTGATATACCATGCTCAATTTTGATATTTTCCGTATATCACCGGAATAGAAATAAAAACATGGCTTTCATCATATTATAGAGGTATATGTTTGGGTTCTCAGAAAAAAGATAGAATTGAAGTTGGGTTAATAATTCATCATAGAAAACATGGTAAGACCGAATCCTTTTGGCACTATCTTTTAATTTTTAATGAGATGTTTTCTAGCATGATGTCAGTTTAAATGTGTGATGTATAGCCGATTTCCTCATAGTATACATCTAATCAGTAGTGAATTATTATCATTTTACTAATGAAGTTGTGGAATAACATTATAGGTTGTAGTGTTAGTAAATTAATTGTATCAGTACTCTTTCTTACCCATTTATTACTGCTCTTTCTTACCCATTTATTATGCAAATTACTTATAATATTAATATATAATGCTTACTATAATATTGGATAGCTGGCAATAACCAGTCTTTAGTGGTAGATTTTCTGGTTTTATTTGTTAGTAGAACTCATGGATTCATCCACTAAACATACATTAGAGTCGATATTGAAAAAAGGATATTTTATGCATATGCACGTATTATGAATGCAAAATTTCTAATATTTTATGCTACTTGGCCTTTGATGTTAGATGAATAGTCTGCCTACTACATCTAATATTTTTTCTTCTAAACTATTGAATCATTTGACATAAAAAATTATTATTCAAACTATGTACATCAACCCATGTCTAGGGTATCTGCTTTGGTCATCCATGACATATCTCCATGTGTAACAAAATAGATATTGTTTTAACTTTTATTAACCTGATTTTATCTATGTTTGACTGCATTTATTATTTCAGCAACATCATCCAGCTTATGTGCACCAATATCCCACGCTATTTGAGATATTACATCACTCTCAATGATATGGATTCCTTACGACAATGTGTGCATCCACCTGGGATAAGTAATGTGTTAGCATCAACGCTATAATGTACTATTTTGGTCCACTTGAACGATTTGATTAGAGTGAGTTTGAAGCGGTATGAACAATAAACTTCAATTGTTTTTATGAAGTTTCTAGTTCTGTGTCATATAACAGTGTAAATTTTATGTTTTTATTATAATGCTCTTCTTGGTTAGAAAGTGTAATATTTCTTATGACGCTAGTTATATGTGTGACGACCCGACTTTCCACTCCCAGAAAATCGCATCATCAATTAAGAAAGAAAGGGATAGAAGAAGAAAAGAAAGAAGAGAAAGAAGAAACAACACTAGAATCTCAACAGCGGAACGAATAAATTATATTAATAACATAAAATATTACATAGTTTACAATCACCATCAGAGTACACAGATATACAACACATACTAGACAGTTATAAACACCTGTCTAGTATTTACATCAAAATACAATCCAGAGACAACACAGAGACACACAGCGAAATACTATATATATCTAACGCAGAAGCCTTCTGCTCCATTGCTCCTCCAATATTCGTCAAAGCCAACCTGAATCCCTTGGCTACTCGTAAAAAATTTGAGTACCCAAGAGTTTATGAAAAACAAGAATAAACTCCGGGTCAGACCTGGGTCTGGTGTGAGTAACAGGTTAAAGTTGTTTAATTTTGAAAAACCTTTGAAAGAAAAGGTATCACGTAAGACTTCCCACACATAAACATGGAAAAGTTTTTACCCTACGCTAACCAAAACATTTGATAGGAAATCCAGTGATATTATAATAGTGTCTAGGGTTTTCAAGTAAACATGAAATAGCCGAAATTGTTACATTTATTAAATTCCAGCTACTAGCCACAAAAGTGGGTAATACAATCAAAACTGTTGGCATTTATTGGATTTTGGATTCCATACAATGGCAGGGCTACTGGGGTACCGCCCGTCACAGTACGTGGCCTAGATCACCGTACCGAGGAGCACCCTAACTCCCCTGCAACACAAAGCCGGACCCGTTCCTTACTGAACAGTTCCGAACAAGACAACCCCACAGTTGGTGTACAACCAACTGCCCACACAGCCGAATAAAAAGGGACCTCTAGACAGGGATCAATCTTGCTCTCCAGTGGGTGCGACCCACGAAGCCTTGCTGCACCTCCCTTGTTTTAGCCATTCCCGGTTGATGAGGCTTGAGGCTACGATTACCTTTAGAGGACACATCTCTTAGAATGCTCATCTTCGACCTGACGATGTTCTGAAAGCATTCAATCCATACAAGTTCGTTCTGGGTTCGAACGAAACCGAAGGCATTATCTCGTTACACTCATTACAGAATCACCCACAGAGTTAACGACGATAACCCTTGCACTCTAAACCTATATCTCGAATCTATAAGTACTATTCCGTCAAACTCATTACGGAATCACCCACAGAGTTATACTGACGTATAGCCATTACACCTCGAGTCTTCACTTGCTCCACTTAGATTCACGACCTAACGTTATTTGGAAACGATGTGGTTTTCGGATATCCAAATATGGAAACCCGATCTCGGTCTCATCGAAATCCAAAGCGTGTCTTTTAAGGCCAAGTTGTTTTAAGGGTTTAAAACAATTTAATTATCGATATATCCAAATAGATAAATCACATATTCACAACAGATAATCAACATTATCAACATATCAGATAAACCATATTATCATTATTCAAAAGAATAATGTATATCAACATCACCATGCAACCAATGCATCCAAACCATTCAACATAATCTATCTCATATCTGAGATTCTAACCATCCAAAGCAAACAACACTATCCAACCATATAAGCAATGATTAACCACACTAAATATAATTAATTTAAAATGAATTAAATTAATTACATCATTCAAATTAATTTAAAGTAAATTAAATTAATTACTTTACCAATATCATCCTTGTTTATATCACTATTGATAATTTATCAATCAAATAATTAATCTTAATCCAATTATTCATTTTAATTAATCATCCCTGATTAATTAACTCTTAATTACATTCAAGTAATTATACACTAATTAATTTCTCAAATTAATTATACTTAACCAAACACAGTAATTAACCTTTAATTACTTCATTAATTAATTAACTATAATTAATTACATTAATTCTTAATTAATTACATTAATTAATTACTTTTAATCACTTATTATTGATCAATTAATCTTAATTAATAAATTTTAATTACATCATTAATTATAATAATTAATGATCGTCTATTACATTTTCAAATTAAATTAATTACATTAGGTAATAAATCTTCATTTAAATTATAACTGTTAATCACCCTTGATTAACTCCATTCAGTAATTATCTACCCTTAATTACTTTACCAAATAAATTAATTACTTCATTAATAAATCATCTCTAATTAATCCTTTGATTAATTTATAAAGTAATTATACTTAAATTACTTCAAATATCAAATCACCTTTAATTAATTACATATAGTAATTATTCGTTAATTACTTCTTTAAGTAATTACTCTTCATTTAACTACATCAAGTAATTATCCTTCACAAATCATTAAATGATTAATTTTAAATTAAAAATGAATTAATTAACTTGAACTAATCAAATTAAACTCAATTAATAAGTAATTAATTCCTTAATTACTTCCATAAGTAATTATACTTAATATCTTACACAAATGATTATTTTAAAATTAATTAATCTAATTAATAATTAAAATTAATCACATTAATTAATTACTAAATAATCCTTAGTTAATGACCTTCATTAACTATTAACAATTCATTAATTATTTTCTAAAATAATTAACTTATTTTAAATCATTATTAATTACAAGTTAATTAATCATTAATTAACCCATTAATTAATCCCTAATTAATTAAATAATTATGTGTTAATTAAAAATTAATTAAATTCATTATTACCTGATTAATTAGTTATTAACTAAACTAATCTTATTTAATTAATTATTCTTAACTACAAGTTAATTATTCAAAGATTAATTAATCCTAAACTCTTAAGATTAAACCTTAATTACCTTAAGTAATTATTTATTTCATTAATTTATTAAATAAATTAATTATTCATTTAATTACCCTAATAATCAAATGAAATATAAACATTAAATTGTTATTTAACTTTACAAATTTAAATTCAATCAAAAACCTTTATTTGTTAAATAAACTTTTATTATAAAAGAAATTTCACAAAAGTCAAAACAAATTTCTTTAAAAATTAAAACCATTTAAATTTTCACATTATTATTCAAATTTGTTTTGAACACTTAAATTTATAAAACTTAAATTTATTTTTAAACCAAAGATTCAAATCCAAGTTTGAATCAAATTTAAACTTTGTTTAACATTACTTTATATTTCAATTTCAATTTAAATTCAAATTCTTTAAAATATTTTAAACAATAAACTCTTCAAAGTTATTTTAAAACAAAATTTGAATTTAAATACTTCATCATTTCCTACTTGTGATTCAATTCAACTTGAATCCTAATTTAAGTTAACTTTAAAACTTACTTTAAATTTTAACTTCCTCCTTTAAATTCAGTTTTAAATTTTGAAAACACAACAAGTTTCAAACTTCAACAAATTAACTCAAGCTAAACTAAACTAACTCGAGTACTCATTCACCTTAACATCAATCAAACCCAAAAAAAAAGGTTAAACAAAACCTGTTCTAACAGGTTTACCCAAACCCCTGAAACACAACTAAAACCCGATACCCCATCTCCCTTGCTTCGAGTTCCCTACCCAAATTCTTCGAGACCAATATCCAACTACTTCGAGCTCATTACAAATCTTCCCGATACAATACGAGCTTCTTCTTCCCCAAAAAGAAACAGCTGACACGCCATTAAATCGTGCACCTGCACCACCTCAGCGTCCATCTCCGATCCATCGTGATTCCCCACGCAAGTCAACAATCCTCGCCAAACACCAATTCGACCATCAATTCAACTTCAGGAGCCCTCAATCAAAATTTGAACATTCGAGCTCAACTGGAAAAAAAATGTCGAACCAGAAATTCGCTTCAATCACCCAAATTTGATCGCCAGAGAAGCTACAACCCCGGCCACTACTCCTTCCATATACCATCTATCATCAACTCAAAACTAGAACAACTCGAGAAATCATAGGGATAGCGGTGATTAATTTCTTCCAGATAAACAAAACTAGGGCTTAAATCTTTGATCCAAAATTCCCAACGCCACACTGTTTTAATTCACTTCTCACCATTTTTCCATGATTCTACCATCATCACTCAATCACCAGAGGAAACCATGGCCACTTCGATTCCCTAGAATGACAGTTCTAACCCAATCATGTTTTCTGGTTAAACCAAAAATTCCAAATTCTTTTCAAAACTAAAAATTCAAATTTTATTTTTAAAATTCGTATCTTTGATAATGTAACATGTCTATATTCTTAAATCAAAGAATTTAGATGATTAAATTCTTATTTCAAAAGATTGCTCTGCTGACTTATGTTTCCAGAAACACTACAGGTTCCTCTTTTTTTTATTATTAAATAATACTTTAAACTTTAAATTTATATTACATAACCATATTAGATTTAATCATAAATCCTCAATAAAGATCAATCTGAAATGGAGTTTTAAGCACATTCTTAAAACCTGAAACTTAGGCACTGAAAAATGATTTCACAGTAGATATACACATCTACAAACAAACATAATATACCAGAAATAACTTGAAACATAGCATGCATCAAACTTAACTTCAGGAATAAACAAGCAACTATATTAACACTTAAGTTTATTTAGTAAAAAAAATTGTTACTCACCTGAAAATTATGAACAGAGCATCCATGTTTTGAAAAGCTTTGAAACTGAAGGATGCTTTAAATTTTGAAAACTTCAGATCTCTTCTTTTATTTTTGCTTAAGAGTTGACCTTCTATTTGCTTTTTTTTAAAACTTCAAGTTGTGGTAGTATTTTATGTCTTCCAGAATTACAGTTGCATGCTTGTTTCCAGGTTCTATAGCTACATGCATGCAGTTTGGATATTGCAAAATTGAATTGCAGAATGATTTCAGGTTGAGGGAATTTGAAGATAGCTTCAGGTTACTTTGATTTTCATTATGAAATTCAGGCATTGGAATGGAAGAGCTACAGGTTTATACATGATTTTTTTTTCGGTTTTGAGGAGATTTCATTACATTTCAGGTTTATACTTTGATTTCTGGTTTTGGATTTAGTTTGTGAGGGGGACTTGTAGATTTTTGATTTGAACAAAATTTTGTTTTTGAAATGAAGATGATCTCAGATCTGAAAATTTTGTAGATGAAGATTACTTAAGTTTTGAAGGAGAAAAAGAAAATGAGAGTGAGGGCAATGTTTATGTAAGCAAAATTTTGATTTAAAAGAAAAAAAAGAAATTTAATGAGACACTTGTCTTCTTAGTACTCTCTGTTTAACATTTGTCAATTAGGGTGTTAATAAACTTACATATGTAATTTAGGTATTTAAATTTTTATTCTAAATTGTTTATACAACTTTGATTTCTTTTATAAGAGCTTTTAAATCTTATTTTTATTTCTTGTGTACATATATAAATGAGTTTATCCCTTTTCTTTTAAAGAAAAACAAAACAAAACAATTTTATAAATAAAAGCCTGTTCAAATACTTTTAAGTATTTATTCTTTAAAACATTAAATTCAAACTTTAAATTAATTTATCAAATCAAATTTTAATAATCAAGTTACATATGTAATTTGTATTTTAAACTTCTTATAAAATTTCAGGCAATACTTTAAAAAGAAAATAAAACAAAGCTTTGATGTTAAACAAATTTAACTTCAAATTTAAGTTAATAAAAAATATCAATTTAAACAGATAAGATTTTCCTTTAATATAAACCATATAATTATTTATTTGAATTGTCTTGAAAAGTTCAATTTCAAATTTAAATCAAATTTCCAATTTAGCAAATATAAATTAGAGTTATAAAATTAATTTATTTACTAAATTCAAAAATCAAAATTTATCAATTTACAATATATAAAATTATATATTATAAACAGAAAACAATTTATTTATTTAAAAAGGGTAAAATCTTTCAATTTAAATATTTATTAAAACATGATTATTAAATCAAATTCCAAATTTTATTATTACAATTATCAAATTAAATTAAATTTATAACACAGGTTATTAAATTTATATTGCCCAATTTTCCGGGATATCACATTCCTTCCCCCTTAAAAGAATTTCGTCCCCGAAATTTAAAAGCAAAGGTAATTTAATAATCTATCTTAAGATTTTACTTAAAACTCAAGCATATATTATCAAACATATGCTAACAATCATAGCAACCAATACAAACAAAACAAACCTAATTATCCAGAAAAACCTGGATATAATTTTCACGAGTTTCCCCCGGTATAAATATCGGGATACTCGCTCTATAGAATCTAAACAATCAATACTACTAAGCTATAGAGCTCCTATCCAATTATATCTACCAACAAAACAATATGTCAGACTACAGACGAGTCTGAATCAACCACCACATCCTTCAGAACTGCTGGTTTCACAGCCAGAGATAAACCATACACGTACTCCCTCAGAGATACGTGACACACATCGAATTCAGTTATCCAAATTGACAATTCAACTTGAAAATCAAACACCAATCTCACAAAACACATAAGAGATCCAAAACACCTCGGAGCTGACTTACCCAGTCTTACTAAATCTTATAGCTCCTTAGATCGGAGAAAACTTCCTCAAAATCAAATCTCCAACTCAGGAATCCAAATTCCTTCGTCTCTTATCCACCAAAACTCTTGACGATCCTGGGCTGCCTTCAACTCTCTTGATCAGCTCAACCTTTGCTGATGTCTCTAGAAACTCACAGAACCAAAAACAATCCAACAAAACGATCTCTTCCAGATCAATCCCAAACCAAGAACACCAACTCTACTCCACAAATATCAAAAAACTAACTTACTTCTCCTATCCGGAAAAGATAAAACAAAAGCACTTCCAATCTGCTTCCGCTGCACAACTCTGATTTGAAGCGGAAGAAAAACTCGAGCACAACTGGATAACACATCACAGAAATACGGTCTAGCAGATCCATAAAGAAAAATCAGATGCCCCATTTGATTTAAAGCTGCTTCAATAAACCTCCGGTATCACTCCTAGAATCCAGTCGATAAGAAAACTCAACCTCTAGGTACGGACAAACTTCTCATAACTCAAGAGATCACTCAAACTATCGCAAGTCACTTTTGCGATCAATCAGCCCAATATCCTAGGAAAACTGTTCTCTCTTTACCAATCAGAACAGCTTACGCTTAACTAGCCAATCCATTGAAGAAATGGAATCCATTCTGCTGCTTCTGAACTCTATCTTCAGGAAACTGCTAACCAAAAGACTTTCTTGCCAACACCCAGAACACTCCGAACTGCACTGCTGACACCAACGCCAAAGATTTCCTAATTCAAAGCTCTTCGAGAAGCTCAGGCTTCAAACCGGACAGAAACATCCTGCTGAATCCAGCCACACATCGAAGCAGACTCACCTCCTTAACTTGTTCCAAAGAAAACATCTTCGAGAACATCCATAGTCACTGCATCTCATCACGCAGCTACTACTTCCTGAGATATCAAGATACCATCATTCTCTTCTGCCCAACCGACAGATCCAAACTCTACTCATCCAACTCAAAGATAGACTCCGAACCTTAACAGATTACCTTCAAAGATCTATGAAATCCTATACTCCGCACAACTCACTCGAGACGGTATTAGGTCTACAGTCTCAACAAATACACTACCAATATCAAGCACCAAACTTCAACCAAGGGTAGTAGTCGTGTTACACACCCTAATACCTTATCTACCTTTATAACCTATATTGGAAAACCCGGACAGGTAACCCAACAAATAGGTAGAAGTAATTATATAATATATATATATATATATATAATAAAACTTACAAATACGCTCTCTCAAGATAGACACCACTCCAGAGCCTAGGTATTCACTCAACCTAATGCTCTGATACCACCTGTGACGACCCGACTTTCCACTCCCAGAAAATCGCATCATCAATTAAGAAAGAAAGGGATAGAAGAAGAAAAGAAAGAAGAGAAAGAAGAAACAACACTAGAATCTCAACAGCGGAACGAATAAATTATATTAATAACATAAAATATTACATAGTTTACAATCACCATCAGAGTACACAGATATACAACACATACTAGACAGTTATAAACACCTGTCTAGTATTTACATCAAAATACAATCCAGAGACAACACAGAGACACACAGCGGAATACTATATATATCTAACGCAGAAGCCTCCTGCTCCATTGCTCCTCCAATATTCGTCAAAGCCAACCTGAATCCCTTGGCTACTTGTAAAAATTTGAGTACCCAAGAGTTTATGAAAAACAAAAATAAACTCCGGGTCAGACATGGGTCTGGTGTGAGTAACATGTTAAAGTTGCTTAATTTTGAAAAACCTTTGAAAGAAAAGGTATCACGTAAGACTTCCCACACATAAACATGGAAAAGTTTTTACCTTACGCTAACCAAAACATTTGATAGGAAATCCAGTGATATTATAATAGTGTCAAGGGTTTTCAAGTAAATATGAAATAGCCGAAGTTGTTACATTTATTAAATTCCAGCTACTAGCCACAAAAGTGGGTAATACAATCAAAACCGTTGGCACTTATTGGATTTTAGATTCCATACAATGGCAGGGCTACTGGGGTACCGCCCGTCACAGTACGTGGCCTAGATCACCGTACCGAGGAGCCACCCTAACTCCCCTGCAACACAAAGCCGGAACCGCTCCTTACTGAACAGTTCCGAACAAGACAACCCCGCAGTTGGTGTACATCCAACTGCCCACACAGCCGAATAAAAAGGGACCTCTAGACAGGGATCAATCTTGCTCTCCAGTGGGTGTGACCCACGAAGCCTTGCTGCACCTCCCCTGTTTTAGCCATTCCCGGTTGATGAGGCTTGAGGCTACGATTACCTTTAGAGGACACATCTCTTAGAGTGCTCATCGTCCACCTGACGATGTTCTGAAAGCATTCAATCCATACAAGTTCGTTCCGGGTTCGAACGAAACCGAAGGCATTATCTCGTTACACTCATTACGGAATCACCCACAGAGTTAACGACGATAACCCTTGCACTCTAAACCTATATCTCGAATCTATAAGTACTATTCCTTCAAACTCATTACAGAATCACCCATAGAGTTATACTGACGTATAGCCCTTACACCTCGAGTCTTCACTTGCTCCACTTAGATTCACGACCTAACGTTATTTGGAAACGATGTGTTTTTCGGATATCCAAATATGGAAACCCGATCCTGGTCTCATCGAAATCCAAAGCGTGTCTTTTAAGGCCAAGTTGTTTTAAGGGTTTAAAACAATTCAATTATCTATATATCCAAATAGATAAATCACATATTCACAACAGATAATCAACATTATCAACATATCAGATAAACCATATTATCATTATTCAAAAGAATAATCTATATCAACATCACCATGCAACCAATGCATCCAAATCATTCAACATAATCTATCTCATATCTGAGATTCTAACCATCCAAAGCAAACAACACTATCCAACCATATAAGCAATGATTAACCACACTAAATATAATTAATTTAAAATGAATTAAATTAATTACATCATTCAAATTAATTTAAAGTAAATTAAATTAATTACTTTACCAATATCATCCTTGCTTATATCACTATTGATAATTTATCAATCAAATAATTAATCTTCATCCAATTATTCATTTTAATTAATCATCCCTGATTAATTAACTCTTAATTACATTCAAGTAATTATACACTAATTAATTTCTCAAATTAATTATACTTAACCAAACACAGTAATTAACCTTTAATTACTTCATTAATTAATTAACTATAATTAATTACATTAATTCTTAATTAATTACATTAATTAATTACTTTTAATCACTTATTATTGATTAATTAATCTTAATTAATAAATTTTAATTACATCATTAATTATAATAATTAATGATCTTCTAATTACATTTTCAAATTAAATTAATTACATTAGGTAATAAATCTTCATTTAAATTATAACTGTTAATCACCCTTGATTAACTCCATTCAGTAATTATCTACCCTTAATTACTTTACCAAATAAATTAATTACTTCATTAATAAATCATCTCTAATTAATCCTTTGATTAATTTATAAAGAAATTATACTTAAATTACTTCGAATATCAAATCACCTTTAATTAATTACATATAGTAATTATTCGTTAATTATTTCTCTAAGTAATTACTCTTCATTTAACTACATCAAGTAATTATCCTTCACAAATCATTAAATGATTAATTTTAAATTAAAAATGAATTAATTAACTTGAACTAATCAAATTAAACTCAATTAATAAGTAATTAATTCCTTAATTACTTCCATAAGTAATTATACTTAATATCTTACACAAATGATTATTTTAAAATTAATTAATCTAATTAATAATTAAAATTAATCACATTAATTAATTATTAAGTAATCCTTAGTTAATGACCTTCATTAACTATTAACAATTCATTAATTATTTTCTAAAATAATTAACTTATTTTAAATCATTATTAATTACAAATTAATTAATCATTAATTAACCCATTAATTAATCCCTAATTAATTAAATAATTATGTGTTAATTAAAACTTAATTAAATCCATTATTACCTGATTAATTAGTTATTAACTAAACTAATCTTATTTAATTAATTATTCTTAACTACAAGTTAATTATTCAAAGATTAATTAATCCTAAACTCTTAAGATTAAACCTTAATTACCTTAAGTAATTATTTATTTCATTAATTTATTAAATAAATTAATTATTCATTTAATTACCCTAATAATCAAATGAAATATAAACATTAAATTGTTATTTAACTTTACAAATTTAAATTCAATCAAAAACCTTTATTTGTTAAATAAACTTTTATTATAAAAGAAATTTCACAAAAGTCAAAACAAATTTCTTTAGAAATTAAAACCATTTAAATTTTCACATTATTATTCAAATGTGTTTTGAACACTTAAATTTATAAAACTTAAATTTATTTTTAAACCAAAGATTCAAATCCAAGTTTGAATCAAATTTAAACTTTGTTTAACATTACTTTATATTTCAATTTCAATTTAAATTCAAATTCTTTAAAATATTTTAAACAATAAACTCTTCAAAGTTATTTTAAAACAAAATTTGAATTTAAATACTTCATCATTTCCTACTTGTGATTCAATTCAACTTGAATCCTAATTTAAGTTAACTTTAAAACTTACTTTAAATTTTAACTTCCTCCTTTAAATTCAGTTTTAAATTTTGAAAACACAACAATTTTCAAACTTCAACAAATTAACTCAAGCTAAACTAAACTAACTCGAGTACTCATTCACCTTAACATCAATCAAACCCAAAAAAAAAGGTTAAACAAAACCTGTACTAACAGGTTTACCCAAACCCCTGAAACACAACTAAAACCCGATACCCCATCTCCCTTGCTTCGAGTTCCCTACCCAAATTATTCGAGACCAATATCCAACTACTTCGAGCTCATTACAAATCTTCCCGATACAATACGAGCTTCTTCTTCCCCAAAAAGAAACAGCTGACACGCCATTAAATCGTGCACCTGCACCACCTCAGCGTCCATCTCCGATCCATCGTGATTCCCCACGCAAGTCAACAATCCTCACCAAACACCAATTCGACCATCAATTCAACTTTAGGAACCCTCAATCGAAATTTGAACATTCGAGCTCAACTGGAAAAAAAATGTCGAACCAGAAATTCGCTTCAATCACCCAAATTTGATCGCCAGAGAAGCTACAACCCCGGCCACTACTCCTTCCATATACCATCTATCATCAACTCAAAACTGGAACAACTCGAGAAATCATAGGGATAGCGGTGATTAATTTCTTCCAGATAAACAAAACTAGGGCTTAAATCTTTGATCCAAAATTACCAACGCCACACTGTTTTAATTCACTTCTCACCATTTTTCCATGATTCTACCATCATCACTCAATCACCAGAGGAAACCATGGCCACTTCGATCCCCTAGAATGACAGTTCTAACCCAATCATGTTTTCTGGTTAAACCAAAAATTCCAAATTCTTTTCAAAACTAAAAATTCAAATTTTATTTTTAAAATTCGTATCTTTGATAATGTAACATGTCTATATTCTTAAATCAAAGAATTTAGATGATTAAATTCTTATTTCAAAAGATTGCTCTGTTGACTTATGTTTCCAGAAACACTACAGGTTCCTTTTTTTTATATTAAATAATACTTTAAACTTTAAATTTATATTACATAACCATATTAGATTTAATCATAAATCCTCAACAAAGATTAGATCAATCTGAAATGGAGTTTTAAGCACATTCTTAAAACCTAAAACTTAGGCACTGAAAAATGATTTCACAGTAGATATACACATCTACAAACAAACATAATATACCAAAAATAACTTGAAACATAGCATGCATCAAACTTAACTTCAGGAATAAACAAGCAACTATATTAACACTTAAGTTTATTTAGTAAAAGAAATTGTTACTCACCTGAAAATTATGAACAGAGCATCCATGTTTTGAAAAGCTTTGAAACTGAAGGATGCTTTAAATTTTGAAAACTTCAGATCTCTTCTTTTATTTTTGCTTAAGAGTTGACCTTCTATTTACTTTTTTTTAAAACTTCAAGTTGTGGTAGTATTTTATGTCTTCCAGAATTACAATTGCATGCTTGTTTCCAGGTTCTATAGCTACATGCATGCAGTTTGGATATTGCAAAATTGAATTGCAGAATGATTTCAGGTTGAGGGAATTTGAAGATAGCTTCAGGTTACTTTGATTTTCATTATGAAATTCAGGCATTGGAATGGAAGAGCTACAGGTTTATACATGATTTTTCTTCTTCAGGTTTTGAGGAGATTTCATTACATTTCAGGTTTATACTTTGATTTTTGGTTTTGGATTTAGTTTATGAGGGGGACTTGTAGATTTTTGCTTTGAACAAAATTTTGTTTTTGAAATGAAGATGATCTCAGATCTGAAAATTTTGTAGATGAAGATTACTTAAGTTTTGAAGGAGAAAAAGAAAATGAGAGTGAGGGCAATGTTTATGTAAGCAAATTTTTGATTTAAAAGAAAAAAAGAAATTTAATGAGACACTTGTCTTCTTAGCACTCTATGTTTAACATTTGTCAATTAGGGTGTTAATAAACTTACATATGTAATCTAGGTATTTAAATTTTTATTCTAAATTGTTTATACAACTTTGATTTCTTTTATAAGAGCTTTTAAATCTTATTTTTATTTCTTGTGTACATATATAAATGAGTTTATCCCTTTACTTTTAAAGAAAAACAAAACAAAACAATTTTATAAATAAAAGCCTGTTCAAATACTTTTAAGTATTTATTCTTTAAAACATTAAATTCAAACTTTAAATTAATTTATCAAATCAAATTTTAATAATCAAGTTACATATGTAATTTGTATTTTAAACTTCTTATAAAATTTCAGGCAATACTTTAAAAAGAAAATAAAACAAAGCTTTGATGTTAAACAAATTTAACTTCAAATTTAAGTTAATAAAAAAATATATCAATTTAAGCAGATAAGATTTTCCTTCAATATAAACCATATAATTATTTATTTGAATTGTCTTGAAAAGTTCAATTTCAAATTTAAATCAAATTTCCAATTTAGCAAATATAAATTAGAGTTAGAAAATTAATTTAATTACTAAATTCAAAAATCAAAATTTATCAATTTACAATATATAAAATTATATATTATAAACAGAAAGCAATATATTTATTTAAAAAGGGTAAAATCTTTCAATTTAAATATTTATTAAAACATGATTATTAAATCAAATTCCAAATTTTATTATTACAATTATCAAATTAAATTAAATTTATAACACAGATTATTAAATTTATATTGCCCAATTTTCCGGGATATCACAATATGCACCCAATGTTGATATTCACATCTTTTTTTAATGACATACAGAATGGTATGTTGTGGCACAAATTTCTTTTTGTTGAATGAAATGTATGATGTTATATTGCAGTATCATCTGTTTGTAAAATATTGAAGTGTATATACTTTACTGTATTTAAGTTTTGACACGTTGGTTGTAGGGTGTATTATTTATAATACTCACTAGGGGCACATAGTTCTGCCACTATTTAAATTCAAGTTCTAACAAAGTTTAGCAATAGAGGCATTTTCACATGTCCGTAGTATATTTTGAGCTTTAGTTCTTACGTGGCATACATTTTATTGGAGGCAGATAAAAAACACTATTTGCCCCTGTTTACATTTAGGGACTTGATTTTTAAAGGCAATTTTTAATTTGCCTTCCATAATCATAGAGGCAAACTAATCCATTTTTTGGCCTCTACTTAAAATGGTAGGGACATTTCAAAATGCCCTTACTGCTTTCATTTTTGGTAGTGTATATTTGTGGGTTTTATTTTGTTTTACTCAACCTAAACTTATTTTATAATATGATAAATTATCATCTTAATCAAACTAGGGTTTATAACATTATTTATAATGATGTTTCATAGGTTGTGCAACATCCATAAGCTGCAAACATCCATTTTATGTGAGATTTAAACTAAAATTGTTGTTGATTTTATGGAAAGCCATAGTGATTATTGTTTATTTCCTAAGAAGTTTACTCGTTTTAAAATATATTTACTAATGATGTTTACAAATAACTTAGACTGAAAATTTATTTAGTAATAATGGTTTTATTAATGATAGTAACAAGTAAGTTACTTCAAAGGGAAAGGATTGTATTTAAAGGGAAATAAAACGTATTAATCTAATCTAATTTGATTCAAACTAATCAAAGAGTTATTACGTTTAATTCCATTTTATTGGAATTCAGTATAATGAGATGATCAATCACATATTATCACTAATGATAATCATGTTAGTCATAAGTCAACTTTTATTTCAATATAACAATTGATTTTTTTTATAGTTAAGGTTGATTTTTAGTTTTGGTTAATTGCATGTTTACAAACTTTACCTTTATTAAATAATGATGCGCGGTTCTTGATTATATCATTTACGCATTTTTAAACAAACTAAGATGATATTCGTGCAATTAGAAACATCACAGCTGTAATATGCATAACTGATGAGTCAGATTTCTTTGGGAAGCCTAATATAGTAAAAGTGGTGCAATGCCACTACATGGAAAATTTGAATTAGTGACAGCAAAATCCGTCACAAATCTGTCACTAAACATAAATTTGTGACAGATTTATGACGAATAGTTCCCTCACTAAAATACATGTGGCAGATCCGTTACAAACAAAACAATAATGGAAAATCAACATAATATGTGATGGATTTGCCACGGTGGGTAACAAATTTTATTTTCAATAATTTTGAGGTAAAATAATTATAACAAGTATTCGTTGCTAAGTCGACCCGTCACAAAAATTTGATTTATTTTTAATACTTAGTTAGTAATAAAGTGTTTCGTCACAAATTCATCACAATTTACTATACAAAAATCATGGAATAACCATGGATTTGTCATGTGAAATTATTTGAAAATAAAATACGTGTGGAACACATTATATGCTCCGTCACAAATCTATAACAAATATCATTTATGAATTTTTTTAATTCTCTTGTTTCGTCCAAACAATCAAATAATATATTTATTACTTCAGAATATTAAATGAACAAATTTCATCAAAAACTATACCAAAATAGCATATTAATAGATGCATAGATAAAAGATTAATAAAAACTAGAAAGAAATCATACAAATGGTAACCAATAAAATACTAATCACGGGACATACATTTCAACGTGCATATCAAAATATATGCCCTTATATTAAATTTACACATCCATACCAAAAATCTATCAATCATACCAAGCCCACAATAATAAGATGATACCATGGATCAATGAAGAGTAGATTGTGACAATCTCTATTCAACATCTTGCATCAATCTAAGATAAAAACTCTTTATGTTTTTCAGTATCATGTCCACATTCAACCTAACCATACCGCAAATGAACCTCATGCTCTTCTGCAATCTGTTGACGATGTGTCTCACCCTCTTCCTCAATCTATTGACGATGCACCTCAATCTCCTTCCCAATTCATCGATGCTCTATCTTGGATCCTTGACTTAATTCCATTGCCCGAGCCTTGACACATTGCATTTCCTCCGTTAAGGAAACAAGCCTAGATTGTAACTCCTCCGTTGTTGCACTTTCACTTATTAGCATCCTTTGTGAGCTAGCAATATGTGATCCAATCTATAATTAACGAACCATGTTTTTGCATAAAAATACACTTCAAGAACATGAAATTTTGCATATATGTTGGTATACAACATTATCGGTTATGCACTAAGTAATAAATCACAGTGCTACTTACATCATCTAGGTCACCGCCAGAATGTGCACGTCCCTTGGCATTTAATGGGCTCAAAGCATGAAAAATCAATGTTTGTTGCTTTTGGGAACCTCCACCGCATACCCGTCATTTTCATCCCTAATACCAGGCAACCGCTCATACATGATACCTAGCCAGTAAAATTTATAACATCGTCAAGATTCAAATCTAATCAACACAAAAATATCTTTATAAATCTGTATATAGCTTTCAGTGCACTTTATTTTTGACTGTAACATGTTTTTACCTCGCTGTAAGTAGTATTATATGAATTATAACTTAGTTTTGTAATATTTTTTTAGTTAGGTTTAAAACTGAGCTGCAATTGCAAATCAGTTTTAAAACCGAGCTTCAATTTGCAACTCCGCTTTAAAACCGAGCTGCAGTTGCCAACTCCGTTTTAAAACCGATTGCACAACTTTAAACAGAATTGCCAACTTGCAAATTCACTATTCTCTATTCGCAATAAAATATACATTATGTTATCACTATTCTCAATAAAATATAAATATTTTCTAAATTACCCTCTTCTCCTCCATAGAAATTAAACCACATGTATGCAAATGTGAATGGCTTTTACCATCAAATTCACATGTCTTTAGTTTGTCATCATTTGAAGGCTGCCCTTATATCTCAATGTTTTTTTTAATAAACAACAACAACAACAACAAAGACCCTTTTAAACATCAGGTGCAAAATTTAAGTTCTAGTTGGTGCCTACTTATTTTCAATAAGGTTGATATCATATTAATGTAATATTGGTTCTTTGCCATTTCCAAAGCTGTTGTGTATTTTCTCCTACCTCAAAAATTGCAGCCAGTATGAACACTAATTAAAATTAATTACAATTTTTTTACTTATGGTATCAACAAGTTAATTAAAATTAATTAGAAATTTTTTACTTATGGTATCAACAAGTCCTATTCGTTAAGTGTATATCAGAGTTCAGTTTGGAGTACAAGTATAGTTACAGACTTATATGTCAAAAAATGTAAACTTGCACTAATTTCGATGTCGACGCATTACCACATAAGAGAATAGAGTTTTTATCACACATTATCACAGACTTCTCTATGTATACTAAAGACCAATGTCGAAAAAACAGGTTTATAGAGAAATGGGACAAGGACTGATCAGATGCAATGCACCGGTACCACAGTGATTAAGATCACACTCAAACCTGAAGGACTCTAAATTCCTAATTTTGACCCAGTGAATTAGATTTTGCGAAAAACCGGTTCATGAGAAAATTTTGAATGAAGTAGAATTTTGATTATTGTATATTGCAGACAGAATAATATGTTTGATACAAAATGAGAGAGTTACATTCTGATGTATAGGTATATGTAGTATACATACAATATTATGTAATAATGGGCTAACATAACCCAAAGCCCAATTCTCTTAAATGCTTTATAGATGGCAGAATTGTGACCATTGATCTTCTGTGTGAACGGCACCGATTGAACTGAGAGATAAATTATTTTTCTTTATATTTAGCGATTCAATTTCAGATGTATTCTAACTTCCCCCCTCAAACCCTACTTCGGCTAGGGTTTGCGGCGATTTGTCCCTCAATTTTGGTCGATCAATTTATGTAAGCTTCTATGAAGAAAAATTTGTCCATTTATGCAAGCTTCTGTGAAGAAAAATTTGTCCAGTAACTTGAGTGAAAAGAAGAGATCTAAGAAGATGCTCAGATTTGATATGAGATTCTCAGATTGTAGAAGTTACAGTTGTAGCTCTCTGCTTAATTATTATGCTTGACGACTTGAGAACTCTTTTGAAAGTCTTCATCTTTGTTTCCTTTTTGGTTGAGCGTTTGCGAGCTGTCGTCGAAGCTTTCGACTTTGAGTCTCTTTCTGAACCACGTAAAGTTTTTCTCTGACAGAGGTTTGGTTAGAATATCAGCGGTTTGGTAAGTACAAGGTATGTGATTTATAGCCAGTTTTTCTTTGCTTGTTCTCTAACAATATATTGATCCAATTCGATATGCTTTGTTCTTGCATGAAGAATAGGTATAGCAGTTAAGTGTGTTGTGCTTAAATTGTCACACCAAATGGTTGTTTTGTTCTCTGTCTTAATTTGTAGTTCACTTAAAAGTGATACTATCCATATAATCTCGACTGTAGCATTAGTTACGCTTCTGAACTCGGCGTCTGTGCTTGACCTTGACATAGTTGGTTGTTCTATTGAACACCATGAAACTGGATTTTGGCCTAAATAAATGCAATAACTTGTAGTTGACCTCCTATCATTTGGGTCTGTGGCCCAGTCAGCATTGGCATAACATGTAATATTTATAGCTTTGCTTGCTTTTAAAGTTAGACCGAAGTTTAGAGTGCCTTTGAGATATCTTAGTATTCTTTTTACCGCCTTCCAATGAATATCTGTTGGACTTTGCATGTATTGGCTTGCCTTATTAACACTGTAACTGATATCTGGTCTGGTGATTGTTGCATTTTGAAGAGCACCAACTATGCTTATGTACTGGCTATCATTTTGAATTGTTTCATCTTTGTACTTAGACAGATGAACATTGCTCACCATTGGTGTATATACTGAATTGGCATGGTTCATTTTGGCTTTGTGCAGTATTTCTGTAAAATACTTTTTTGGTTTAGCAGAATAGTTGTATCGGATACCCTCTTTACTTCTATGCCCAAAAAGTAGTTCAGATTACCAAGGTCCTTGATTGTGAATACTTGGTTTAGATGCTTTATTAGATTATTGATTTCCTGCTCACTGTTACCTGTAATAATAAACCATCAACATATATTAGTACATATATTATTAAATTACTGCTGAATTTTGTAAATAATGAGTTGTCAGATTTTGTTAGAAGATATTCCAATCTGTTCATTGTATCCTTTAGCTTTTCGAACCACACTCTAGGTGCTTGCTTTAGTCCATATATAGCTTTATGCAATTTTCATACATGATCTTCTTTTCCTTTCTGCCTGAAGCCATGTGGCTGTTTCATATATATCTCTTCCTGCAAAATGCCATTTAGAAAAGCATTGTTAACATGTAATTGCTTGATGTTTCAATTTCTATACAAGGCAAAGTAATAACAATCCTGATAGTAGTGGGTTTCACAATAGGAGAGAAAGTTTCATTAAAATCAAAGCCATGCTGTTGTGAATAACCTTTAGCTACTAGTCTTGCCTTAAACTTAGAAATTGAACCATCTGCATTTCTTTTAACTTATAAGTCCATTTGTAGCCTATAATATTTTTATTATTTGGCTTGGAAACAAGATTCCAAGTCTTGTTCTTCGTTTGTGCCTCATATTCATCAAGCATAGCTGTTTTCCAGTTTTTGTTTTGCATGGCTTGATCATGTGTACTAGGTTCTACTGCATCCAAAACTGCATTGAAAATCTTTGGTTTGAATATACCACTCTTTGATCTTGTAATCATGTGATGTTTGGTACGATTTGTATTTTGTTGATGACTGGTTCTCTCTGTTTCTGATTGAGTGTCAGTATCATTGGTTTGTGAATTGCCATAAGTTTGATGAGATATAAGTTGTGCACTAGCTCCGTGTTGAGTGATTTCTCAGGTACAGTGACAGATTCAGTTTGAGTATCTGCTGATTCACGTCTAAGCTCATGACTTTGAGAGTCAAGATAGTTTGCCTCCTGTCTGTTACTCTTATGAGCAGCTTCTCCCTGAGGCTGCATTACTACAAATGGTGGACTAGATATTGGTGGTAATGGCTCTTTAGTACTATACCCTTTACCTGTTGTCTTGATATTCTCATCCTTAAAAGGAAAAATATTTCATTGAACACCACATGTCTAGAAATAAAAAGTTTACCATTTTTATCTAAGCATTTGTATCCCTTTTTATTGAAAGCATATCCTAAGAATGTACAAAGGGATGACCTAAAACTCAATTTATGTGCATTATAGGGTCTGATGTATGTAAAGCATAAACACCCAAACACTTTAAGACTGGGATAATCTGGACCAATATTAAATAATACTTCAATAGGACATTTTAAATTCAGGACTTTTGATGGCAGTCTATTAATCAAGTAGACTGCAGTAGCAAAGGCATCAGGCCAAAATTTAATGGCATAGATGCTTGTGCCAATAAAGTGAGCCAAGTTTCAACAATTTGCCTATGTCTCCTTTCAATTAGACCATTCTGCTCAGATGTATAGGGGCATGTAGTTATGTGATTGATTCCCTTTTTTTGAAAAAAACTCCTTTAATGGAAGATACTCTGTTCCACCATCAGATTGAAAGTTTTTGACTTTGCAGTTAGTTTGATTTTCTACGTGTGTTATGAATTGTAAAACTGCATTATGAGTTTCAGATCTTGACTTTAAAAAATATATTCGCATATATCTAGAATAAACATCAACAAAAGAGATAATTATTTACATCCATAATCTGTGTGTATTGGGGCAGGACCCCATAGATCAGTAGCTACCAGTTTAAGTGGTTTGTTGTATTGGATTTTTGAATCTATGAATGTAAAGCAACCCTCCCACATTTTTGCATAATGTTTGAATGGTTCAAGTTGTTTATGCTAAATTCTGGGTTACTTACTTTTAAGACCAACCTGTCTTACAAAATTTTTCTTTCTTTTATTAGTTTTTTCTTCCCAAGATCCAATCTGATCAATATAGAAACATTCATATACTTCTTGTGACAACTATTTGTGTGTGTGTGTGTGTGTGTGTGTATATATATATATATATAAACATACAAATCAATTTAATTCTAATATCAGAGTTTTTTTATAGGTAAGGAATAACTCAATTTATTTTAAATTAAAATTACTAATGATTTAGACACAGTAAAAAGGGTTGGAAAAAAAACCTTCCCCCTCTGAATTTTTGTGCAAATTTACTAACAAATTCTTGTTTGTTTATGTTTGTGTTTAACAGTTGTACATTTAACAAATCATGAGAATTGACTCATGACATTTAAGCTTTTGTAAGATTACTTCTCAAATTAGCAAAGCAGAAGGTTGTGCATGCTTCTGTGCATCTGTATGCACATAAACATGTACGACTGCTATTCACTACTTCTGAGTTTGTAGGTTGACCAACCTGATTAAATTAGACACCTATACCGTCTTGTTATAATCTCCAAGTTTTGCTCATTCATTTAAACATCAAACTCATGTAAATCTGGGTTCATGCTACTTATGTTTTCAAATTTTCCGCCTAAGTGTTTATTCTCATTTTATAGCATTTACAGCTAACTTGTAAATGAGTTTTAGCGTCTAAAACAGTCTATTGCATATGCATACATTGCTTGTCACACATGAGTCTTATTTATACTATCAATTACAGTACTCAATTCTCTGGAGTTACATACTTACAGGTTGTAATATAAAGCTAAATACTTTTATCTTTTCCCACTGAGAATAGCTCTATAACTTAGTGAACTTTAAATCATTCATACATCATATTTCAGAGTTCTAGTACAATTTAAATATTATTACATAGAAGTCTTTCAGTTAAGTAAAACATAGAGAGGCATGCTGCTACAAAATCATAGTTTAGTTAGTTAGCATCTTCTTCTTAGCATCACACATCTGCATCTTACTACTTAGCTTCCACTTTTCCAGCAAACATCTCATGATCTGCTCCATAATGCATATGAAGCACCCATTTGATGCAAGAAACAAACAGGTCAAACTTATGTCTGGTGTAAGTAAAGTCACTTGATAATGCATAAAGACTAATGATATATGTTCCATTATTACCTTTCAGTTTTCCAGAGGTTAAGTGTTTTTCTTTAAATTAAACAAATCACTTTCTCATGTTCAAATTACCAAGTGTTATACCAGTAGTAGGTGTTGTGTACTGTTAACATCATCATGTGTGCATTATTAGACTAATTTTGTCTTCAGAAACTTTAGTCCAGAAAATCATAACATCCATTATACATTTCACACAAGCATGCACAAACATGCACATACGGTATACATGGTATTGAGCTAAACTATCAATCCTTAATTTACATGTTAGGATTCCCACATACCTCTATCCTATTTACCCTTACATGTATGTTCATTTCATGTTATTCTAAGGTCCATTATTACATTCATGGTTGCACTGATGCAAACTGCCTGGAACTGCTACCTAATTTCCAGTGCACTACAAGCTATTTGGGCATAACCATGCCATGTGCAAACTCACACCCTAATCTTAATGCAAGCCAACCACTATGTCATACCCACTTCCCTCATACCTAGCCTGATAGAGGTGACCCACATCCTTAGTTTAATTACTAAATTCTTTCTGATGACTCAACATTCTGTATGCAGTGTCAAATCCTATACAATTTGTACCTAAAACTAAGATATGCTATCAGATTTCAAACAACAATCAATCATTCATCCATTCATGTATTCAACAACTGGTCAGTTATACTTGCATAACATTTCAAGTCAGTTTCACACAGAAACATATCCTTGGCTAAAGCATAGGTTAAAGCATTTTTGGAGAGTGAAATGCTAATGTGGTTTTCCAGCAATAAGGTTCTCACAATAAATCCACCCATTAAAGTGTGTTTGCTTGTTACTCAACCCTATTTCCATAGAACACTTAGTGATGGATTAAGGCTCAGCACATGGAAATCTCATTGCACCCTAACCATCTCTTTCAGTTGCATGACATAAGCCAGAGAACCTCTTTCTCTTACTGCCTTGCACCCTACTTCTCTTATTAATTCTTGCTTTAACTAAAGATATTTCTCAAGTTCAAAAACATATAAATAAATCAGTTATTATTCCATCATTAAATTATCATGTATAAACAAGCATAGGTTAAATGGGCAACAAAGCAATGCAAATCACAAAATCTCAGTAACAACAGAAAACTATTAAAATGAGAATGCATACAAAATATCACACAGAATAAACTAAAGGGTATATGGATGCCTTTCATAGGTCTTAATGCCTTGCCAAGTGAGGGTTTACTCACCAAAGTTGTCCTTCCCAAGTCTTGGTTCAGGTCTGCCATGGATTTTCTAACTGATGTCTATTTTCTTCTATTTATTTCTATATTTTGTTTTCTGGTTCTAACATGCAACCGTAGGAGGTAATGATCTGTATATAGGGGAGTTGCTAGGGTTTTAGGGTCAGTTAAGTAATTTATTTTCATCAGAAACCCCATCACCGGTCTTGGCTTCAACCAACAATCCACCCTCTCTACTTTCCTATTTCCATGATTTCACTCTTTTTCCTTCTCTTGGCCATTTTTGGCAAATTCTTTCACACACACTATATGCATGACTTTTGGCCCGGTCATAGTTTTGTCTTTTCTGACCTTAACCATGCATATAAACTTTAGTGTCTAACCAGATTTTGTGTGTGTCAATCAAATGTTTTGCACATCTTATTTTCATGCATTTTCTACCCACACATACAACTATGTTCATACTTAACCTATAGGAGTTTGGACTAAAAATGCCTAAGTTACTTATGCATTGTAATTTGGTTAATGTGTCTACACTAACAGGTCATGCGCTTATTTACTTTGCATTACCTACAAGGCCTTTACTCACTAAATTGCCTTGCTCATATAGTGTGCTAGAACAGTGTGCACATGCACAAGAGCATGCACACTCGCTCATACACAAGTATTTTCAGAAAAATTGTATTTTTAACTAAATGTCTTTCTTTCATAAGATATAAAAAAAATGTTTTTTTTACATATATATATATATATATATATACTTGCTTAGACTATGGGCTGTCACATACACCCCTCCTTTAAGAAATTGTGCCCCACAATTTAACACCTCTTCCTGTGTTAATCATGTGTCAAAACCAAGCATGCACACACATTTTTAATTCAACCAAAACATACATCAAGCAAGCACATTTATCACTGAACATTATATTTAACTAAGTAAATACAAGCATAATTAATAAATTACCTCTATTCTAATTGCCAGATGCAAATAGTTAAGGATGCTGGGCTTTTATCTTGTCCTCAACCTTCTATGTGCAATCATTAGGGTCTAGGCTCCACTGCACCTTTACCAATTTGATAGTTTTGTTCCTCAATTTCTTATCTTCTTTAGCTACAATGCCCACTGGATTCTTCTCATACACCAAGTCTGGTTTGACTTCTACCTGGTTTGATGACTGAATTACTGAAGCTTCATCATGTACACATTTTCTCAATTGTGATACATGAAATACATTGTGTATTCCACTCATCTCTTCTGGTAACTTCAACTATAAGCGATCTTTCCTACTCTTGCAATGATTTCATATGGTCCTACATATCTTGGTGTTAGCTTCTCTGCCTTTCCAAATCTCAACACCTTCCTCATAGGTGAAACTTTCAAGAATACATGATCGCTTGCTTCAACTTCAAGTGGCTTCCTTCTCCTATCTGCGTATGATTTCATTCTGTCGTGTGCTGCCTTCATTCTCTGTCTGATTAGTGTGATCTTAGCACTTGTCTCTTTCACATGGTCTGGTCCTAATATCACCTTATCACCTACCTCTAACCAGCAAGCAGGTGACAAACAGGGCCTCCCATATAGAGCCTCATAGGGTGCCATCCCTATACCACTCTGGTAGCTATTGTTGTAAGCAAATTCTGCTAAATGAAGGTAGTCTTCCCAGTTACCACCATGATCAAATACACAGGGTCTAAGTAAATCCTCCAAGAACTTATTAACCACTTCTGTTTGGCCATCAGTTTGGGGATGGTAGGCTGTGCTCATGCACAACTCAACCCCCATTGCCTGTTGAAAGCTACTCTAGAATTTTGATGTGAATATGGTGTCTCTGTCACTAATGATAGTGGTTGGAACTCCATGTAGTTTTACTATTTCTTTCATGAAAACTTGTGCCGGTTTTAGTGCATTTCTATCACTCCTCACTGGTATGAAATGTGATGACTTAGTCAATCTATCTACCACCATCCAAATACTGTCATTACCTTTCTTTTATCTCGGCAAGCCATCAATGAAATCCATTGATATGCTTTCCCATTTCCACCTTGGAACTTCCAGGGGTTGCAACAGTCCACTGGGTCTTTAGTTCTCAGCCTGGACTTGTTGGCAAGTCATATATTTTGCCACATATTCACCCACACTCCTCTTCATTCCTTTCCACCAATAGCTCCTCTTTAGATCATGATACATTTTAGTACCACCTGGATGTATGGTGTACTTTGACTTGTGATGAACATCCATGATCTTTCTTTGCAATGCTTCTGTGTTAGGCACACAAAGTCTTCCCTTGTATCTTAAAAATCCTTACCCATCCAATTCAAATTTGTCAACTTTTGAACCATTCCTTAACAATTCCTTCTTCTCCCTCAAGAATTCATCCATGTCTTGTGACTGGTTCACTTCGTCCACCAAGTCTGATTTTATTGTGATGAGGCTGAGCTTGCCATATTGCTCCATGTCCTCACCTAACTTCATAGTTTGCTCTCCTATGTTTTCCACTTCTACATCAGTTAGTATTGATAACATTTTAAACTCCTTTATCATCAGTGTAGCCAACTTGGCATGTTGCCTACTTAATGCACCTGCCACTCTATTAGCCTTCCCTGGTGTGTACATATTGTCCAAATCATAGGCAGCAAGGAATTCCACCCACCTATGCTGTCTCATTTTTTTTTAAATCTTTTTGAGAAAATAGATACTTCAAAGCTTTGTGGTCAGTATGAAGCTCAAATTTTGCTCCTAACAGGTAGTGTCCCAAAGATTTAATGCATACACCACAGTTGCCAATTCCAAGTCAAGTGTTGCATACTTAGTCTCACTTGGTTTCAGTTGCCTTGATGCATAGGCTATCACCCTACCATCCTGCATAAGAACAACTCCTATACCTGACCCACATGCATCAGTGTACACTACCAGATTGTCATTGCCTTCTGGAATTTTCAACACTGGTGCTTCCACCAATGCTTCAACTGGTTGTATGCCCCTTCACATTTCTCAGTCCATAGGAAAGGCTGGTCTTTCCTTGTTAGCTTGGTTAATGGGCTTGCTATTTTGGCAAAGTCCTTTATAAATCTTCTGTAGTATCCATCCATGCCCATGAATGACCTTATTTCAGTAACACTGCTTGGTCTTTTCCATGATTGTACTGCCATGACCTTGCTAGGATCCACTAAAATTCCTTCTTGAGAAATTATATGGCCTAAGAATTTTATTTCATTTTTCCAGAAAGAACACTTTGCAAACTTAGCTTTAAGGCCTTGTTGCCTTATTCTGCTTAGTACCATGCGCAGATGTTTCTCATGTTCATTTGCTGACTTAGAGCATATTAATATATCATCAATGAAAATTAGTAGAAATTTATCTAAATAATCTCTGAAAATCCTATTCATTAAATCCACAAAATAGGATGGTGCATTAGTCAATCCAAATGGCATTACTAAGTATTGATACAAGCCATACCTGGTATTGAAAGCTGTATACTTGACACTTTCTTCTTCCAGTTTCATTTGATGGAAACCAGATGCTAAATCAAGCCTGGAAAATACCTTAGCACCATTTAATTGATCAAACAGATCATCAATTCTGGGTAGAGGGTATTTGTTTTTGATGGTAACTGAATTTAACTCCCTGTAATCTATGCATATTCTCAAGGAACCATCATGCTTCTTAACAAATACTACTGGTGATCCCTAATTTGAATTGCTAGGCCTAATGAACCCTTTTTGTTCTAATCCCTCTAATTGTTTCTTCAACTCAATCAGTTCCTTAGGACCCATTCTATTTGGTTTCTTAATGACAGGACTTACTCCTGGTTTAAGTCTTATATGAAATTCTACTGGTCTATTATGAGGAATGCCATTCACTTCATCAAATACATCAGTGTATTGGTTAACTATGGGTATCTCCTCTAGGTTTGATTCAATCTCACCACTGTTTAAGTTGAACATTCTGCTCATTCCCTTTTCTTTGGCTGCTTCATACATAACCAAAACTCTTTCACCATTAGGGAGTTCTAATGAGATTGTGGAATTTTCTAAGTTGATGATAGCACAAAAACTTTTTGACCAATCCATTCCCAGTATAATATCTAACTTAGGGTAATTCAACACATATAATTCTGAAATAAAGGTGTGACCACCCATGCATAATTCTACTTGCATGCATTTCATATTTGTAATGCAGGAGCTACCTATGGGATTTTAACATGTAATGGCTTATCAACAAGAACACATGCTAATCCTAGTTTCTGAACTATGTCACATGAAATAAAAGAGTGTGTAGCTCCTGTGTCATAGACAACTGATATGGGTATGCCTTTAATAAATAGTGTACCTTCCACTTGGCTAGGTGCTTCCATTGCCTTTCCTTTTCCTTCAAGTACATCCACCCTTTCCATTTCTTGACCCTTCCTCTTCATGTGCCCCTCTTTCCTACAGTTGTAGAACCTAAGAACAATCGACTTGGGTTCTTGGCATTTTGTCTTTATGTGGCCTTCCTTCCTACAGTTGTAACAGATCACTTTGGGTTTCTTGTTATCAGAGCTTGCCACTTTACTTCCTTCTTTGATCTTTACTTCTCCCTTCTTCTTCTCATATGGGTGTTCTCTATTCTTCCCTTCTTGTTATGCTTAAAATTCTTAAACTTCTCTCTGGCATTATCATGTTGCTCAAAGGACAATGTCAAGTCCATAACTTGATCAAAGGTTCTGTCTTTATATGATAACATGGCTCTGCTCAATTCAGCATTTAATCCGTGAATGTACCTAACATTCCTTGAAATTTCAGCACTGCCCCATACTTGGACAACCCTTCAAATTTCTGAGTGTATGCAGCGACACTCATGGATCCTTGCCTCAACTTGATGAACTCCTCAAGTAATAAAGCTTTTGCTAAGGCTGGGACAAATCTGGCTTCTAACATTTCTTTGAACTGGTTCCATGTGATCTCTTGCTCTTGCCTTCCTGCAATGATCACTTCCCACCAATCCAAAGCAATGCCTTTCAGTTGTCTTGAAGCTATTTGCCTCCTTCTCTGTTCATTAACTTGCATATCTGCAAAGATCCTCTCCATTGTTCTTAACCATGTCTGAACACCCATGACACTTTCTGTACCATCAAAGCTATTGCCTCCCAGATATGTATATGTTTTAAGCAATTTGGACAGCTCCTCATATGGATTATCTACCCTAAGTGCCATTCCATCCCTCAGTACTCTAACAAAATCTTGCATGCTAATCATTGGAGGACCTGTGGCCATTCCAGTTGCTTGTTCAGTACTATCAAAGGATAGATCATTTTCCCTTTCTTCAACAGCCTGGGGATTGATCCTAACTGCTCTGGATCTCTATTGAACATTTCTAGTATGGTTAGTTCTCATTCCTATTCACTACTTCACTTTTAAAGCTAGCAGTGAACTCATACAGTCATAATAAGTAAAGCAACCAATGCAAACAACAAACAATACAAACAATGCACTCAGATTCAATCAAGTATTTGTATTGGCTATGTATTAAATAACATAGCTCTGATACCAACTAAAGCAACCCTCCCACATTTTTGCATAATGTTTGAATGGTTCAAGTTTTTTATGCTCAATTTAGGGTTACTTACTTTCAAGACCAACCTATCTTACAAAAATTTTCTTTGTTTTATTAGTTTTTTTTTCTTCCCAAGATCCAATCTGATCAATATAGAAATAATGATATACTTCTTGTGAAAACTATTTGCATATATATATATATATATATATATATATAAACATACAAATTATTTTAATTCTAATATCAGAGTTTTTTTATAGGTAACTAATAACTCAATTTATTTTAAATTAAAATTACTAATGATTTAGCTACAGTAAAAAGGGTTGAAAAAAAACTTCCCTCTCTGAATTTTTGTGCAAATTTACTAACAAATTCTTGTTTGTTTATGTTTGTGTTTAACAGTTGTACATTTAACAAATCATGAGAATTGACTCATGACATTTAAGCTTTTGCAAGATTACTTCTCAAATTAGCAAAGCAGAAGGTTATGCATGCTTCTGTGCATCTGTGTGCACAAAAACATGTACGAATGTTATTCACTACTTCTGAGTTTGTAGGCTGACCAACCTAATTAAGTTAGACCCCTATACGGTCTTGTTATAATCTCCTAGTTTTGCTCATTCATTTAAACATCAAACTCATGTAAATCTGGGTTCATACGTCTTATGTTTTCAAATTTTCTGCCTAAGTGTTTATTCTCATTTTATAGCATTTATGGTTAACTTGTAAATGAGTTTTATCCCCTAAAACAGTCTATTGCATATGTATACATTGCTTGTCACACATGAGTCTTATTTATACTATCAATTACAGTACTCAATTCTCTGGAGTTACATACTTACAGGTTGTAGTATAAAGCTAAATACTTCTATCTTTTCCCCCTAAGAATAGCCCTATAACATAGTGAAATTTAAATCATTCATACATCATATTTCAGAGTTCTAGCACAATTTAGATATTATTACATTGAAGTCTTTTAGTTAAAGTAAAACATAGAGAGGCATGCTGCTACAAAATCATAGTTTAGTTAGTTAGCATCTTCTTCTTAGCATCACACATATGCATCTTACTACTTATCTTCCTCTTTCACTGCAAACATCTCATGATCTGCTCCACAATGCAGATGAAGCACCCATTTGATGCAAGCAACAAACAGGTCAGACTTATGTCTGGTGTAAGTAAAGTCACTTAATAATGCATAAAGACTAATGATATATGTTCCATTATTACCTTTCAGTTTTCCAGAGGTTAAGTGTTTTTCTTTAATTAACCAAATCACTTTCTCATGTTCAAATTACCACGTGTTATACCAGTGGTAGGTGTTGCGTACTGTTAACATCATCATGTGTGCAATATTAGACTAATTTTGTCTTTAAAAACTTTAGTCCAGAAAATCATAACATCCATTATACAATTCACACAAGCATGCACAAACATGCACATACAGTATTCATGGTATTGAGCTAAAGTATCAATCCTTAATTTACATGTTAGGATTCCCACATACCTCTAGCCTATTTACCTTTGCATGTTTGTTCATTTCATGTTATTCTAGGGTCCAATATTACATTCATGGTTGCACTGGTGCACACTGTCTGGAACTGCTACCTAATTTCCAGTGCACTACAAGCTATTTGGGCATAACCATGCCATGTGCAAACTCACACACCAACCTTGATGAAAGCCAACTACTATGTCATACCCACTTCCCTCGTACCCAGCCTGATAGAGGTGACCCACATCCTTAGTTTAATTACTAAATTCTTTCTTATGACTCAACATTCTCTATGCAGTGTTAATCCCATACAATTTGTACCTAAAACTAAGATATACTATCAGATTTCAGACAACAATCAATCATTCATCCATTCATGTATTCAACAACTGGTTAGTTATACTTGAATAACATTTCAAGTCAGTTTTACACAGAAACATATCCTTGGCTAAAGCATAGGTAAAGCATTTTTGGAGAGTGAAATGCTAATGTGGTTTTCCAGCAATAAGGTTCTCACAATCAATCCACCCATTAAAGTGTGTTTGCTTGTTACTCAACCCTATTTCCAGAGAACATTAATGATGGATTAAGGCTCAGCAAATGGAAATCTCATTGCACCCTAACCATCTCTTTCAGTTGCATGACATAAGCCAGAGAACCTCTTTCTCTTACTGCCTTGCACCCTACTTTTCTTTTTAATTCTTGCTTTAACTAAATATATTTCTCAAGTTAATAAACATATAAATAAATCAGTTATTATTCCATCGTTAAATTATCATGTATAAACAAGCATAGGTTAAATGGGCAACAAAGCAATGCAAATCACAAAATCTCAGTAACAACAGAAAACTTTTAAACTGAGAATGCATACAAAACATCACACAGAATAAACTAAAGGGTATATGGCTGCGTTTCATAGGTCTTAATGCCTTGCCAAGTGAGCGTTTACTCACCAAAGTTCTCCTTCCCAAGTCTTGGTTCAGATCTGCCATGGATTTTCGAACTGCAGTCTGTTTTCCTCTTTTTTTTTCTTCTATATTTTGTTTTCTGGTTCTAACATGCAACCGTAGGAGGTAGTGATCTGCATATAGGGGAGTTGCTAGGGTTTTAGGGTCAGTTAAGTAATATATTTTCATCAGAAAGCCCATCACCAGTCCTGGCTTCACCCAACAATCCACCCTCTCTACTTTCCCATTCCCATGATTTCACTCTTTTTCCTTGTCTTGGCCATTTTTGGCAAATTCTTTCACACACACTATATGCATGACTTTTGGCCTGGTCATAGTTTGGTCTTTTCTGACCTTAACCATGCACGTAAACTTTTGTGTCTAACTAGATTTTGTGTGTCAATCAAATGTTTTGCACATCTTATTTTCATGCATTTTCTACCTACACATACAACTATGTTCATACTTAACCTATAGGAGTTTGGACTAAAACTGCCTAAGTTACTTATGCATTGTTTTTAGGTTAATGTGTCTACACTAATAGGACATGCACTTATTTACTTTGCATTTACCTACAGGGCCTTTACTCACTAAATTGCCTTGCTCATATAGTGTGTTGGAACAGTGTGCACATGCACAAGAGCATGCACATCGCTCATACACAAGTATTTTCAGAAAAATTGTATTTTTAACTAAATGTCTTTCTTTCATAAGATATAAAAAAATGTTATATATATATACACACTTGCTTAAACTATGGGCTGTCATAGAATGGTAGCTTATAGCTCTTGTCCATCTGGCAATATGTGCATATGTATGACAAAGAAATATTATCAACAGAAATGTGATTCTTATTCAGTACATACTCAATAATTGTGACATTTGGATGCCCAAGTTTACAACGTCACTTATCAAATGCCTCACTAGTTTCATAATGTTTGACTTCTGAATTATTATACCAATTTCTTGTAAAGCCTGATTTTCTTGAATTATCCACACTGAACTTGTATAGCCCCTGCACTATTTACCCTGCAAAAGTATTTCCTTAGTTAGGATATCCTTAACTAAACCATGATGTGGGTAAAATTCAAAGTAGACATTGTTATCTCTTCCAAACTGAGACACAATTAGTAATTTTTTTGATAAATGGTAGCCTTAACAGATTATTAAGATACAGTTGTCTTTTACCCATGATATAAGACTTACCAGTGTGTGTAGTTGCAACAGATTTTCCATTACCCATATGTATTGTATTCATACATTTGTACTCCTTGTTTTCAAGATTGAGATTAGTCAGGTAGTTGGTGATATGTTGGTTGCTCCTAAATCAGGATACCAATCTTCATCCTGAATATGTTCTGCTCTTGCTATTTCAGTTTGTGAAGTTTTCATATCTGATTGATTGCTTGTATCTTGTTGAATGTGTGCCATATTGGCACTGTAGTTTGAATTTCTTTTATTATTGGACCCTTGACCTGGAACATAGTTAAGATTCAGTCTAAAATAGCATTTTGCTACTATGTGACCAAGTTTTTCATAGATCTGACATTTGAGTCGATTATTGTTATTCCATCTGCCCCCTTCCTCTTGATCTGTTTGAATATGCTCCTCTTTGAGTGGATTGATCACCCTTACTGTTGTTCTGGCCTTTGCTCTTATAATTTACAGTAAAATTGACAGATAAATCAGATGCTTGTGGTTTCTTTATATCTATTCTTGCCTCATGTGACAACAAAATAGAGTGCACATCATCTATTGATTGTAAATTTCTTTGAGATGTTATAATTGCCATCACAACTTCATATTCATCACCTAACCCATTTAGTATAGTCATAATCTGCTCTGAATCAGAGACCTTCTGGTTTGCTGCTGATTGTGAATTAAAAACTTTTTCAATAGTAGACCATATATAACTTGCAGTCTTACAACCTATAACATGTGGTAATAAGTTTGCATTTATAGAAGATAGCAGCTATGAGCATATAAATCTGTCTTGTTTATGATGTTGAACATAATCCTCATTGCTAACAATCTTATTTTCTTGATCAGTGATACACTTTGGGGGAATATGAAGGGTTCCAAGAATGAATCCTTCCAGACCATATCGTTGAATAGCTGTCTCCATCTTCAGCTTCCACAGAAGATAGTTGTCATTACATACATGTACTGTAATTAGTTGACTTTGAAGACTAATTACAATTTTGACCAGTTTCTCCACATTTGAGGTGATGTGCTGAGATTCACTTCAACTAATTGGGGTTTCTGAATGTCCTTCAGACATGATGATTACAAATGCTCAGAAAGACAGAGGGAAACAAGACAGAAATAGAAGTTTCTTGATAAGAGACAGAATCAAGAATTTAGAAGCTGATCACAAACCGGTTTGTTGCACCCAAAAGATCTCAAATGATGGTACCTTTTATGATGAGTTCTTCTATGGAATGGCACTTTCTTTGATTTGTGTTGATATTTTATGAATTCTTGACTTTGATTTCTTTGATTTTTATTCTGTTTCAACCTTAGATTCACTGATGAATATTGTTGCAGCCAGATAGTTAAAGCTAGCGAGGCAATGATATTTGTTAGCTGAATCTTCTTCTCAAGTGATGATATCTAATCTGAGGAGAAGAAAAGATATATTTCTGCTGATGATTTCTTGTCCTTCATTTTCTGTTGAATCTTCTTGATTGATGCCGTTAGGCATATTGCTGCACTAATACCAAATTAGATTTTGCGAAAAACCGATTCAAGGGAAAATTTTGAATGAAGCATAATTTTGATTATTGTATATTGAAGACATAATAAAAAGTTTGATACAAAATGAGAGAGTTACATTCTGATGTACATGTATCTATAATATATATACAATATTATGTAATAATGGGCTAACATAACCCAAAGCCCAATTCTCTTAAATGCTTTATAAAAGATGGTAGTATTGTGACCATTGATCTTCTGTGTGAACAACACCGATTGAACTGAGAGATAAGTTATCCTTCTTTATATTTACTGATTTGATTGCAGATGTATTCTAATTCAGTGCCTCGCCTTTCATACATAATACAAGGTACATGCATAGTAAGAACTGCATATCCATGGCGTCCTTTCATGTTTCATTCAAAGAAGATAGGTGATGTGCACCAAAAGGCGTTCCCGTTAAAGAAAGGTGACATTGTTGTTGTTCCTCCTTGTTTGTTTCACTGGTGCTACAATGATGGTGATAAAGAACTTATTGCAATCACCCTAGTTGATCTCAATATAGTGGACATAACAACTAGACACTAGATTTAAGGCAATTACATAAATATTAGTGTGCTAGAAATTTATTGCATGCATCGATTATGAAATGGAATTATGGAGTACAACAAGACAACACCAGTAAGCTCTATTATTCTTAGTTTTTTCATGGTAACTGTGACCATATTATCTGTCATTTATCTATCTTTAACCTATATAATTTTTCACTCATAAAAATATATCAAAATTCACAATTGACGATGTTTATAAAATGCCATAACGAACATATGTTTATACCTGGATCATGATTTTTGTACGAAAGCCTTGTATTTTACCTTTGCAATATTGTCATTGTTGAATATGCGAGTATATGATTTTTTTTGATGATAATAAACATATATATATATTTATTTAAATGTATTTGTTAATGTACTATTTTATTTTCACAGATTAAATAAATAGTTGCTGAATAAAATAAATAACAAAGAGTTTAAATTCAAATGGATAATTTATTCAAACAAATATTTATTACAATTTTGAATAGCACAAATTCAAGCTCTCACTATATATATACAATTTCAATGACAATACAATTTCGATTACATCACAATTTCTAATTTACAAATACACCTCACTACATATCGCTCATTCACTCGTATTTCATCTTAAACTTTATTCCAGAGTGAATCCAGCATCTGAGCAATTTTCAAAAATAAATACTGATGCAGTAAAATTGAAAAGGAAATATTTTTGCAGTATAAAATAAAATGTAGATTTTGAAAATAATATTTGCCTTAGTTATTTGGGTTGTTCGTTATCATTTAAATTTGAATTCATCATACACGAACAGCTTGTGACATGCAAAGTGTATCACTGTACATGCCACAAAGCCGTGCACACCGATATATACACTTGATAAAATTACAGGGATATGTGAGCACATGCCAAACCCAAAAGAAAAGCCGGGTTCAACTCAAGTGCAATAAAAATAATGCCACAAATATAAGCATAAGGTCAAACCCGAGCCTTAAGCTGGATTCAACACAGATGCAATCCAATTGTACAGACGTCACGTGAAGCAAAAGTCAGGTGAACCATGAAGAACACAAGACTAGCAACAAAATGCTCCAAGTTAGACACAAGTACAATATGTACGATGTCTATGCAAACCCAGACTCAAGCCAACATGAAACAAGATCGAGTCCAGCTACCACATAAAGGAATAAACACATAAAACATCAATGAACCAACTAAGTATACATGCCAATGAAGATTCAATGAAGCCAAAAGTAACAGAGTTTCAAACGAAGTCAAAATATCAACATAAAATCACCATGACCGAAGTCAACAAAGTGTCAGCAACCACCAGATGAAGCAGTTAGATATAGAACGATATGTGCACAAGCTAGGCTACTACATAGTGCAGCAGACATCATCATTAATGGATTAATATACAACTGCACTCAGACTACAAGTGCGTCGAACCACAATACAATGAACTACAGAAATCCAGGAACACAACTGACTTGATACAAACCAAATAGAAATGAAGACCGTGTGCCAAAAGTTCAGAAACAATGCAAGTGCAGACTCAAGTGGTACTAGACCGAACCAGACACAATACAACAGAGGGTGGAACTCAATACAACAAGGTACAACATAACACAAATGCTCAAAGCAACTCGAAGTCAGTGATACCAGATCACAATGTGCATAGGTATGCATGTGTACAGCAAGTTTATATGGATATGCAAGTAGTGCAAGATCAAATGTCACTAGACAAACAAACCATACAACTGTAATCAGATGAACCAGAACAATGGCTCTAAGACACAAATGACATGCAAATATCACAAAGGCACAGACCACATTCAAAAACAACTCAAGCTCAGTACAAATCAAACAATATATGAATACACACATACAAATGTATGTATGCACATATATGTAGACTTGAATAAAAAGTTTAACAGAGAGAGCAATGCAATATGAACCAAACAGTACACAAGTGAAAAATGAATGCAAGTGTAGTTCAATTGCAAGTCAAAAGTGTATATGCATATTCAAGTGCATCTGAAATCAGACTCGACCAACGCTACAGAGACCAGACCCAAATGAATAGGAATCTGACTCATGGAATGTACAATGAGGTGAAGAAATCAAGTGCACCAGTACTAAACAGAAGCATGGCATGAACCAAGTTATTTAGAGACTTCAAAACCAAGACCAGACTACAATTACTGCAAGCAACATGTAACTGATTATATACATACCTGAGTATATACATGTGCAGGGTACAAGTTCGAACAAAGACAGAGGAGATTTCAAACTGTAGCTCAAAGTAAAACCAAAGTCAGAGACATAATGGCCGAACCCAATACACGAAGCGTATGCAATGCTCAAGTACGGGCCGAGACAAAATCAAGTTTAAAAAAGTCAAGGCTGATGTCAACAAAAAAATGCACAAAGTCAACTGCAGTTCAAATCAAACTGTGCTGATATCACAGATACCAAATAAAAATAGTCAAAGCTGTGGGTCATCAAAGTATCTTTCAAACTAGCAGTGATGGTGACAGCAGAGTATCAAGTCAACAAACACAATGAAAGAAATCATCGACATAGTAAAGTCAGAGCCTTGGCAATCAAGGAATCGAACCAAGTCAGAAATCAACACCATGGGAATCAAGTAACAAATATATGAAATTGACAAAGTCAGAAATCATCACAAGCATCCATGCGATGATCAACGGCCAAGCACAAAAGTTATTAGACGAATTCGAAAATTAATTCGAACGAAATCATAGGGAATCAAACCCTATATAAAACCTATCATCATCGGCCGTAAATGCATCGAGTTTAAGCAAGCAAATTAGAAAAAGAAAAAGGCATAAATTACATAACAAAGTAAAGATCGAACTCGATCGAGAAGCAGCCGAGTGAGAATCAAGGAGACGGTCAATCGACAGAGCTAGCAATGCATAATTCAACATTCGATTGATCAATTTGAAGGCGGCGGCTTCTAAATCTCAAAGCCCTAATTTCGTTCAAAGAAACAGAGGAACGAACGACAAAGGAAAAGGAAACAAGGACGGGCCAAAGAAATAAACAAAAAGGGGATTCATATTTACTTTTATTTGGGTCGGCTTTGTTTTGGGTTTATAATAAGGCTTTAATATAAAATTAGGGTTTTGATTTTTAATTTTCTTTTAAATTGTAATTTTCCTTTTAAAGTTGTGTATTGTCTTGTCGTGTGACTAGGGGACGAGCTACGGTGGTGTAGTTCGAGAATTCGCAACTCAGTGGCTGAGTTGTGATAGGATGTTAAGCATAGAGTTAAGGCTAGTCGATAGCGGGGGTCGCGATTTTACGTGTGTAAGCGTCTAACTGCTTAATTTCTAGTGAAACCTTGGAGGCAGCACGTAGGCAGGGTTTCGCCGAAGATGGGTAAATTCCGTGTCGTTCTATTTCTTCATTTATTATTCTGCTATTATCTGTGCTTCTATAATTCTGATATATCTATGTTGAAAATATTTTATAAACTTCCGCAATAATTTTTTATAATTAATAGCATTATCCAATTCACCCCCTCTCTAGGGTGAAATCGATCCTATAAGTGGTACCAAAGCTAGGTACAAAAGTCATTTTTGTTTTAAAAAGTTTGATATTTCAAAAACCAATTTTTTTTTAAAAAATTGAATTTTTAAAATGGCTTCTTTTAATAATGCTTTTGCGGAGGGTCGGTCCATTGTTAGACCACCTATGTTCAATGGTAAATATGCTTACTGGAAAAATAGGATGGAAATTTTTATGAAAACCATTGACGCTTGGGATATTGTTGAGACAGGGTATAGAGCACCAACTATAATTGTAAATAATTGGGAATTAAATAAACCGAAGGATCAATGGACAGAGCTAGAAAATAAATTACAAAATGCTAACGCTATAGCTACGAATTTTATTATCTGTTCGTTGGATCAAAGGAACGTCTCAAGTCAAAGAATCTCGCCTTGCCATGCTAAACAGCGAATATGAGCAATGGCGAAGGAAGAAAATGTCAAAGAGATGTACGGACGACTTTCCAATATCGTATACAAATCAAAGGCTCTTGGAAAATCATACACGGAATTGGAGATAGTCCGAAAAATCCTCAGAATCCTTGCACGAAGTTTTAAAGCCAAAGTAACTGCCATTCAAGAATCAAAAGATTTGAAACAAATAAAAGTTGAAGAACTCATCGAAAACCTCACCACTTACAAGCTAGAGATGAAATTCAAAGAAGAGCATGAAGGAGGAGACACTCGAAAGAAATCAATAGCTCTTAAAGGGACAACTAAAAGCGAAGATGATAATGGTGAAGCAGAACTAGCACTATTAATAAAAAGATTCAAAAAGTGGAATCACAAATATGGCAATCCGGCCAAAAATCGTCAATTAAAGAGCAGAATAAACAAAGCAATAGACAACCTAGAAGAGCAGAGAGTCATTTGCCACAAGTGCAATAAACCTGGTCATATCAAGCCAAATTGTCCCCAAAATAGACTCATCCAAGGAAAGAAACTGAAAAGGAGAATTTTCGCAGCTACTTGGGATGAAAGCGATGAAGAAGGAAGTGATAGCAATGGCAATGAGAGTGAAAAAGTAAATTTGTTTCTTCATCATGAAATAACTGACAATGATGATGACAAGCCAAGTGAGGTGTCAAAACTTACTCATTCAGAATTACTTATATATTTTCACGAAGTAAATGGGTGCTTTGAACGTCTTAGGGAGAAATATGCTAAAATTGAATCATAAAGAGATAGTTTGATAGAAGTAAATGAATAGCTTGAACAATTAGTTAAAATCTATCAAAACAAGTGCCCTAAGTGTGACAAGTCTCCATTGTTTGATGAAGAAATTTAAAAATTAGGAATTAATATAAAATCACTTGAAAATGAAATTCTGACTTTGAAAGAGAGTGAAAACGCAAGGAGAGAAAATTCCACTAAAAAGTGCACACAATTATTGAACGAAAATGAATCATTAAAAACACAAGTCCAACAACTGTCAAAGACTTCAGGAAAAATTTCCAAAAGTGAACGATCGTTGAATATATTATTAGGGAAACAAACTGTTAATACAGTTAGGCAAGGACTTGGATATATTCAAACTAAACCCTTTAGGAGTGAATTTAATCAAGTTAAATTCAAGCGCACAATTTGTGGAAAATTTAAAACACAATCACAATATTTGTTGGTATAGACCCAAACAAGTGAAAACCATACCACTTTGGATTCCAAAAGGCACAAATATAAAATCCCTCAAAGTTAAACAAATCTGGGTGCCGAAAGGAACATATATAAATAGCTTTGGGACTCCATAAAAATATTTTTCAAAATCTATTGCCACTAACAACCATGGACCTATTAAAACAAATAGGTCACAAAAATCTTTTAACATGTAGGAATGGTGGTAGGCTAAGGAAGTACAATAGTGTTACTTGAATTCTGCCTATTCCAGGGACACAACGGGAGATAAAGCAAAGTTCCTTAGCCTAGTACAAATGTGACAGAATCAAAATGGGCAACAATGAAAAATTATCGTAAAGATAAAACAGGTAGTGGTATATTTATTTTATACGATATATTAAATGTGATAATCTGCACCGTAATCTGAATTAAATAAGCCAGTAATGTGATGATTTTTATTCTGACTTATTATTAATTGATATGATTTTTGACTTGTTCTTATTTATGACTTTGATTTGTGCTTACATGTTGACCAATCATCTTTTCATCTTTGAACTAATCCATATAAATTTGTTCGGTCAAATGATGGTGTTTTATTGGTCGTTGATTGCTCATGTTACACGTGGATATATTTGTTCTGACACTATAGTCACTGTTTTTAAATTTGCGCAATTTCAATTAAAATTCAGGAAAATTTCATTTAAAAAGTTGTTAAAAATGATTTTGAGATATTTCATTGCACACTTCATTATCTGGTTTGTAACATTCAGCTAATAATAATTTGGAGTGAAAAGAAATTCATATGCAGATTACACTGGTAATCTAGTTGATAGAAAAATAACTAGTGGAACGTGATTTATGTTGAGACATTTAGTATCTGCATCGTTTTTTCAAAGAAAATACCTGCATATTTTTCACTTCAAATAATTTTTAAATAGCAGAAACTTTCTTATAAAACCCCTTCAGAGAAGAGTTGACCTTGTTTGTAACGACCCTGGATTTTGGCCCCGGCTATTTTAATAAATGTTTAATCTACTTAGATATAAAATGTGAATTGATCATATTTAAATGAATACGATTTTGGAAATATTGCCATCTATTTATATAAACTGTATTTCAAAAAGGAGATTGATTTGGAAATTGAAATAAGTATTTCAATAATATGCCCAATAAAAATCTATCTTATATAATTACTTAAGATACTTTACATTGTTTATATTTAGTATAAAATAATATATATAGATGATAATGTATGAAATTCTAAAATAAGTTTCTTAACAATATTATTGATAAATTTAACTCATATGATTAATTTAAAATGCTATATATTGTTAATATTGTTAAATGAATACATATGCTTAATAATGTTTAAAGTTTAAAATCTAATCCTAGCAATATAAAATAATAAATGTAAAATGTAAACCAAACATATGAATGTAATTTAAAAATTGATAGTTAGAATATAAGATATAAATATAAGTAAGTAAACTTATGAAATATAATTTAAATGTTGAAGGCTAAAATACAAAATAAAAATAAAAATAATAGCCAAATGGATAAGTTTATAAATAAAATATGGAAGTAAGCGATGAAGTAAAAGAATAAAACACTTAGCAATGTAATATGAAATGAACAAAGTTATATATATAGTTGTACACACCAAAAAAAAAAAAAAAATCAAAGTCAGGCTGCACTAAAACAATAACTAAACTATATAAATATGAACAAGCTTCTGTAATAAGACAAGCTTTGAATGGACATACTCACCAAACTAATCAGGGCGAAAATTTTAAGAGATAAAATATTGTAAGTACAAATGTGATAATAAAACAAGACAAAATAAATTAAAGAAGCCACAAAACAAATCTTTTCAGCCTACAATATTTGCCAGCAAACATTACTAATGTGCTAGGAACAATATAAAAAAAAAACATTTTTGTACAGACCAGAATCTGCAGGGTATCAAATATGGAAACATCACTAAATCAAAGTACTGTGTAATTTCTGTGCAAGGCAAATTCTGACCTGCAAGTATATATTTTAGACAAACATATGTTCACAGAGTTTGAACTAAAGATAATAAGACAGATATAGATATATATGAACAAGCTTCATACACAAGCCATATGTTTACCTGCATATGTACATGATTGCAGGTAGTATCTTTACACAGCAACACAATTAATAACTGTGTAAACATATTATAAAACAAAGTATGTACTTAATATCAGCTCAAAGTATTTTTTTCTAGATTTGCTCATATCAAAACAAAAATAAGAAAAGGCCTAACTGGTTATTACCTACCTGCTTCCAGTCCTTTTCTTCTTTATATATAGATACAACTGACCAAATTAGTTCGTTCAGTAAGAAAATAAAATGGCAAACCTGAAAAAATAATAAAGGAAGAGCAAGTTCATATTTTTAATTCAAAAACAAAAAGTAGCAGAGAGGATCTTAAGACAGTTCAAACTTCTGTTTCAATACAACAAGGTTCCAACTCAATGTTTTCTGTTTACATTCAGGTGAGTAAACAAAAAGTTTAAAAGCTTTAAGTTGATAGAATAATAGTTCAGAGGATTGTTTATGGTATGATTGTTTATGCTTTGGTTCTGAATATTGCTGGGTTGCTCTGTACTACTCTGGAAAAAAAAATGATACAGGTTGAATATTGTTCAAACAAATCACATATGATTCACATTAAATCATTGCTAAGTTTTAATCTTTCAACCAAACATAATATTTAAACTTGTAATCAAGATTTTTAAATACTAATTTAAACTCTGGTTTGTAAACATACACTGTGATTTTATTTTACAGGTAAGCAAGCATAAACTGGATAATTGGATTGATGTAAAGTATTAAATTTAGTTCATATCTTGAATCTTTACCACAAAACATGATTTTTAAAACTAGAATGAAATTTTTTAACATAGTATTTCCAAAGCAGTTCGTATTCGAATCAAAATGGTATTTTGCAAATTTCCTGTTCTTTAATCAATAATAAAGGTTGAAATTTGGGATGAAGCAAGTATAAACATATGTGATTACAAGAAAATTATCAGAATTTTTTTATGTTGTTCGAGATTAGAATACGAAGTTAATCTAGGGCTCGAGTTCCAGAATTTTTCCATGTCTGTAAAGGGTCGTGATCGCCTTCATCAAGCAACCGAGTGCCACTAAATCACGGTGGAGGGTTACTTGGTGAGATGCCGTAGTGTAGCCAAGGTTCGAGCGCCTCCAGTGGCCGGTACGTTGAAGACGAGGTGATTTTGTCAGTAGTGTTATTGGCTGGTTTTCGTTCGATCTACTGTTTTTTTCTTTTCGATTGAGTTGAGACAATTTGGGCTTGAATTTCGAATATGGAGGTGGATTGTGACATGCCGGTTGTGTCGGAGTTCACCGGAGTTGGATCGTGCCGCCGTGCACATGCACGGTGGCGTTGGAGGTGGACTGGGCTGTCAGGGAATGCCGCTTCATGTCGTGCGCGTGAGGATGGCGCTAGTGCTTCGAGTTGTTTGCATGCCTATATTTGGAACTGTTGTTTAGAATTATGTTTTAACTTTAACTAACTTAATGTAAGAAAAAATTTTAAAGAGAAGAAGAGGGAGGTACAGGGGAGAGATGCGGGTAGAATTGATGAAATACCGAAGTATTACTCGGGTTTTGATAGGGAAGTCTCGAGTTTCCTGTATATAGAAAGAGGATTATGTGATTTTGGTTTTAACAATATTAAATACTTTTAACCTGATGAGTGTTTAACCGTTTTAGTACAGGTTTTAAACTATTAGGTTAATACATAGCAATGTATTTAACACTTAAAGATTATTTTAAATGTAGTAAAAGAATTTAGTAATTAAGTTAAGTATGTAATTGATTAACGGTTATGTTGTGGTTAATATCATTTTCAAAATTTAAAGAAAGACTTTTAAAGGTTTAAATTTAGTTGAATATGTATATCAACAATTATTATAAAAGGTACTTAAGAATAATTCCTTTACAATTGTAATTAGGGATTAATTAGTGATTAAGCGATAAGAATAATTAATAATTAAATAGTTGGAGTTAATTAATGAACGATTAATAGTTAACTAATCAAATAATTTAATTATGAATTAATAGTTAATTATTTAAGTAATTAAGAACTAAGAATTTGAAATTAATTAATTAAGGAATTAGTAGTCAAATAATTAAGTTTCATTAGTAAATAATTAAAGTTATTAATTAATGATCAAGGAATAAATAATTAAGTAATTAAATAAATAAGGCTTAATAATTGATTAAGTTAAAAGATTCATTAAACAATTTTAAATGAAATAAGTAATTAATTAATTAATGATAAATTAAATAGAGTTAAGTGATTAACTCTCAAGTAATTAATTCTAAATTGAATTAATTAAAAATAAGATTTAAAGGTGACTGCTTATGGACCGTTGTGATTGAATACCTTATTGTGGTATTTATGAATGATATTATATGTTACTCTGTGATATGCTGTGTTATATCTATGATGCTTGTACATGTTTTATCTGTGGTAACTACTATGATAATTCAATTGTTGAATTTAAATTATTTAAACTGTAAGTTAATTAGACAACTTGGCCATTAAAATGGCGTTTGGATCCGATGAGACCGGGATCGAAAGAATCAATTTTGATTCACCGAAAACCACATCGATCAAATTTAAAACGTTAGGTCGTGAATCCTGAAATGAAGATCGAAATGGTGTATTCATAATGCAAGCGTTATCGTCGTTGACTCTGAGGGTGATTCCAAAATGAGTGTGACGAGATAATGCCTTCGGTTTCGTTCGAACCCGGAACGAACTTGTATGGATTGAATGCTTTTAGCACATCGTCAAGCGGACGATGAGCATTCTAAGAAAATATGTTCTATAAAGGTAAACGCAGCCTCAAGCCTCATCAACCAGGAATGGCTAAAACAGGGGAGATGCAGCAAGGTTAGGTGGGTCATGCCCAAGCAGGACAAGATATTTCCCCTGTCTAGATGTCCCTTATATATATTTCGGCTTAGTGGGTGGTTGGTCGCGCCAACCACGGGGTTTATCTTGTTCGGGACTGTTCAGTAAGGAATGGTTCCGGCCTTGTGTTGTAGGGGATGAAGGGAGTAATCCTCGGTACAGTGATCTAGGCCCCGTACTGTGACGGGCGGTACCCCAGGAGCCCTGCCATTGTTGGAAATCCATTTTCCCTACGAGACCCTACTGTTTTGATTTGTATTACCCACTTTTGTGGCTAGTAGCTGGAATTTAATCATGTAACAATTTCGGCCATTTTCTATTTACTTGAAAACCCTAGACACTATTATAATATCGCTGGATTTCCTATGAAATGTTTTGGTTAGCGTAAGGTAAAAACTTACCCATATTTATTTGTGGGGAGTCTTACGTGATACCTTTATTTTCAAATGTTTTTCAAAGTTAAGCAACTTTAAACCGTTTACTCATACCAGACCCATGTCTGACCCGGAGTTTATTTTTGTTTTTCATAAACTCTCGGGTACCCAAATTTTTACGGGTAGTCAAGGGATTCAGGTTAGCTTTGATTCCTGGAGTGCTTGGTGCAGGAGATTCCAGACGTATGTAGCTATCTATCTAAGTTCCGCTGTGTCAGTAGTTGATGTATGATGTACCTCTGATGTATATTGTGGTAGATGTATACCTGACTATCATATGTATTGATATTGTATAACTCTGATATATGTAAAATTATGTAATAGTTATGTGATATATTATATTTTGTTCCATTCTGCTGTGAGACTCTGAGGTTGTTGTTCTTTCTTCTTTATCTTTCTATTTTCTCATCCATTTCTTTCTTTATGATGATACGTCTTTCTGGAAGTTGAAGGGCGGGTCGTCACATTTGGTATCAGAGCATAGGTTGGTGATAACCTTGGCTCTGGTAGAAATTACTCATAGAATAGAGTTAGTAGTACTCTGAAATGAGTTTGAGTGTATTAATAGATATGAGCACGTATTTGTTAGTGAATATAAAATTGTTTTTATATTGTGTTGATTTATCTGTTGAGTGTTTATGGATTCTGGTCGATGTATGGGACGCCATTTCATCGATAGGGATTTCTAAACTCTTGAACAAGATTGACCAACACAGTATTGTTTTTAAAGATAGGGTAAATGAAATAATTTTACCCAAAATTATATTTTGATATAAAAGAAATATTTTTCTGAAATAACTATATATACTTGGATATTTGATTGTTAATAGTACAATCAAATAAAATTTTAAATGTGAGTGGTTTATAATCAAATAAAATTATTTAAGAATGATTTTAAATAAAAAGGAATATAACTGAAATCTGATCAAACCAGAATTTAAGTCCCGGAAATTTGAAAGGTGTTTAAATGAATTTAAACAAAGGAATTTGGGGATTTAAAATCTTGGGAATGTTTGAAATGTTTTTTCAAAGATTTGAAGGCAACAATGTAATATTCTTTTGGAAAATATTGTTGAAGGGAAATTGTTTTGAGAGGCAATTGTGGAAGTAAGAAAGCACTGAACTCACTTCAGTCGCTGGAAAATAATCCTGATGGTGATGGCCACATCATCAGTATTCATTTTCGAGTTTCTAAAGTGATGGATTGCTACCAGGATATTGGTCATGATAAATTGTTTGGGCTTGTTGGGTATACAAGTTATTTTAGAAATTTCGAAGGGAAAATTTGTTTTGGTGCAAACAAGTGTTTGAAATTTGATTATCATTTCAAAATGGTTTTAGAGATTAAAACCGGGAAACTGAATTCTAAGAAATTCTATTTAGATAATGTGAAAGGTTTGAATAAATCAACTATTGAACTTATAAAGTAAAGTTGATATTAATAAGAAGAAATCGGGAATTTTAATCCCGGAATTTCAATTTAACTTCAGTAAATGAAAATAGGAAAAATGTACTTGAGTTTAACCTGAGATAAGTTAAATGGAATTGAAGTTCAAAATGAACTTATTTGGATATAAAATTTGAAGGTAATATGATTGTAATTGTGAGATGGAAATTTATACCTTAAGACAGTAAGTGCTATATATAAATAATCCGAAATTATGATTATAAGATGAAATGACCAAATGAGTAATATAAGTTGTTAAGTAGATAAATAAAATTTTGAGCTCATATATTGAGAAATAAAATTTTAAGATTTGTAAGTAGTTAAATTTAACTGAAGTTGAGTTAAAATAAAATTGAATTTAAATGAATTCAAGCGAGTTACTGATAATACTGAATGAAATAAAATTCTTATGTAAATAAGTAAATGTAAACAAAAGTATTGAATTGGATTTAAATAGAAATAGTGTGAGTTGTAAACAAATCTAATTCAAGTATAAATTGAATAACCTTATTATGAATAAATTCAATAATTAATTGTTAATGTAAATTAAAATTTAAGAATGGATAAAAAAAACTAATCAGAAAATAATTGGGATTTGATTAAAGGAAAATCAAATCAAAGATTTGATTGGGAATTGGTGGAATAGAATGAACTTAAGTTATTGGGTAAGACAGTTAATGACTTAAATAAATTGTGAGATGATTAATATGGGTTGTCAAGTTTAATAATATGGTTTGGAATCAAACCTGATTGAAATGGAAGAAAATGCAATTTAAGGATTGTGAATAAATTAAATAAGATGGACTCAAGTGTAAATTGAGTTGAAATCAATTTAAGATTTCTTATAAAGCTTAAGTAATTATTTATTCACAATAATATTGTCAAATTGCATATCGAAATGAGTTGTTTTGAAGTAAATGAGAACTAGATAAAATTCTATGAATTATTGGAAGCAAAATAAGATGATTTTGGATATGAGTTATATTGCTTAAATGGATTATATGAGCAAGTAAGTTGTAAATTCCTTTTAAATAAAAGGGAATGGTTTGAGAATTGATTGAAATTAATTGTGTTGAGGATTGGAACCTTACATATGTGCTTATGAAAATATGTAATGGAGACTCTGTCAAAACTTTTCAAAATTTAAAAAAAAATTAAAATTTTAATTATTAGCAACAAAACAAGTTCAAATTGGAAATTAAAATAAACTAATGAATGAAACTAATTTAAAAATAATAATAGGAATCAGTTATAAATGGAGATAGCCAATAAAGGTTCAATATTCAGAGTTAAGAAAATTGAATTCATATGGAATTGGTAATTCAGATTTAAATAAGAAGATATAATGGCTAAAGTGGCAGAGTAATAATATAAGAATATATATAATGCTTATGTTAAGCTTAAGAAATGAATGGTGAAATTCTTAAGTAAAATTTGGTATTGAGAAAATTTCGAAGTGGATAGAAATCAAATATTGTGAATAAAAGAATATTGATATAGTTGATAAATCAATGAATATTAATACGTAGGATGAATGTATATTATTTTATACGCATGACAATTTGGTCCAGATTCGAGCACAGAATTTCGAGATAGTTATATCGATCCGAGTTAGGATTTTTCACTCGATTTTCGACGACGAACCATGGATTTGGATTTTGATTGATTCTGGGGATTCTCTATCGTAGTTGTGACTATGCAAGGAGAATGACAGTTTCTGATCAAGAAGCCAATTCTAAGTCCGCACTAGGAAGTCGGGTGGACGATACTAGTTCGAAAATGAAATTGTGTGATCGAGCAAGCGATCGAATTTGATATTGCGTACGAATAGTATATGTACATCGTACAGTCTTGATTGAATAAATATTGAAATTCTGTAAAGATGTCAATAAAATTTGGAAAGAGTTAATATTGTAGATTTCAATATTGAATTGCCAGAATTGACATCTGGGGTTTATTGTGTATTCTATATATCCCATCTTATAAATTTTCTCATGATTCATCATTAGTTGTTAAACCAGTAATTCAGGAATTTGAAGGTTGATCAAATTTAACTGTGGTCAGGAATCCTGTTTGGATTGTTGATCATCGAGAGACAAACCCTCGATAATTTTAGGAAGGCTTATCCGGATTCGCGTTTGGACAATTAGTGTTGTTTGTTAGGATAGACTGTTTGATTGTTTGCTAATATATAAATGATATTTATGTTTGAATGGTTGATATAACAGCTTTTAAATTATCTTTGTTTTAAATTTCGGGGACGAAATTCTTTTAAAGGGGGAGGAATGTAACGACCCTGGATTTTGGCCACGGTTATTTTAATAAATGTTTAATCTACTTAGATATAAAATGTGAATTGATCATATTTAAATGAATACGATTTTGGAAATATTGCCATCTATTTATATAAACTGTATTTCAAAAAGGAAATTGATTTGGAAATTGAAATAAGTATTTCAATAATATGCCCAATAAAAATCTATCTTATATAATTACCTAAGATACTTTACATTGTTTATATTTAGTATAAAATAATATATATAGATGATAATGTATGAAATTCTAAAATAAGTTTCTTAACAATATTATTGATAAATTTAACTCATATGATTAATTTAAAATGCTATATATTGTTAATATTGTTAAATGAATACATATGCTTAATAATGTTTAAAGTTTAAAATCTAATCCTAGCAATATAAAATAATAAATGTAAAATGTAAACCAAACATATGAATGTAATTTAAAAATTGATAGTTAGAATATAAGATATAAATATAAGTAAGTAAACTTATGAAATATAATTTAAATGTTGAAGGCTAAAATACAAAATAAAAATAAAAATAATAGCCAAATGGATAAGTTTATAAATAAAATATGGAAGTAAGCGATGAAGTAAAAGAATAAAACACTTAGCAATGTAATATGAAATGAACAATGTTATATATATAGTTGTACTCACCAAAAAAAAAAAAAAAAATCAAAGTCAGGCTGCACTAAAACAATAACTAAACTATATAAATATGAACAAGCTTCTGTAATAAGACAAGCTTTGAATGGACATACTCACCAAACTAATCAGGGTGAAAATTTTAAGAGATAAAATATTATAAGTACAAATGTGATAATAAAACAAGACAAAATCAATTAAAGAAGCCACCAAAAAAATCTTTTCAGCCTACAATGTTTGCCAGCAAACATTACTAATGTGCTAGCAACAATATAAAAAAAAAAAACATTTTTGTACAGACCAGAATCTGCAGGGTATCAAATATGGAAACATCTCTAAATCAAAGTACTGTGTAATTTCTATGCAAGGCAAATTCTGACCTGCAAGTATATATTTTAGACAAACATATGTTCACAGAGTTTGAACTAAAGATAATAAGACAGATATAGATATATATGAACAAGCTTCATACACAAGCCATATGTTTACCTGCATATGTACATGATTGCAGGTAGTATCTTTACACAGCAACACAATTAATAACTGTGTAAACATATTATAAAACAAAGTATGTACTTAATATCAGCTCAAAGTATTTTTTTCTAGATTTGCTCATATCAAAACAAAAATGAGAAAAGGCCTAACTGGTTATTACCTACCTGCTTTCAGTCCTTTTCTTCTTTATATATAGATACAACTGACCAAATTTGTTCGTTCAGTAAGAAAATAAATTAGCAAACCTGAAAATAAAAATAAAGGAAGAGCAAGTTCATATTTTTAATTCAAAAACAAAAAGTATCAGAGAGGATCTTAAGACAGTTCAAACTTCTGTTTCAATCAACAAGGTTCCAACTCAATGTTTTCTGTTTACATTCAGGTGAGTAAACAAAAAGTTTAAAAGCTTTAAGTTGATAGAATAATAGTTCAGAGGATTGTTTATGGTATGATTGTTTATGCTTTGGTTCTGAATATTGCTGGGTTGCTCTGTACTGCTCTGGAAAAAAAAAATGATACAGGTTGAATATTGTTCAAACAAATCACATATGATTCACATTAAATCATTGCTAAGTTTTAATCTTTCAACCAAACATAATATTTAAACTTGTAATTAAGATTTTTAAATACTAATTTAAACCCTGGTTTGTAAACATACACTGTGATTTTATTTTACAGGTAAGCAAGCATAAACTGGATAATTGGATTGATGTAAAGTATTAAATTTAGTTCATAGCTTGAATCTTTACCACAAAACATGATTTTTAAAACTAGAATGAAAATTTTTAACATAGTATTTCCGAGGCAGTTCATATTCGAATCAAAATGGTATTTTGCAAATTTCCTGTTCTTTAATCAATAATAAAGGTTGAAATTTGGGATGAAGCAAGTATAAACATATGTGATTACAAGAAAATTATCAGAAATTTTTTATGTTGTTCGAGATTAGAATACGAAGTTAATCTAGGGCTCGAGTTCTAGAATTTTTCCATGTCTGTAAAGGGTCGTGATCGCCTTCATCAAGCAACAGAGTGCCACTAAATCATGGTGGAGGGTTACTTGGTGAGATGAGTAGTGTAGCCAAGGTTCGAGCGCCTCCAGTGGCCGGTACATCGAAGACGAGGTGATTTTGTCAGTAGTGTTATTGGCTGGTTTTCGTTCGATCTACTGTTTTTTTTCTTTTCGATTGAGTTGAGATAATTTGGGCTTGAATTTCGAATATGGAGGTGGATTGTGACAAGCCGGTTGTGTCGGAGTTCACCGGAGTTGGATCGTTCCGCCGTGCACGGTGGCGTTGGAGGTGGACTGGGCTGTCAGGGAATGCCGCTTCATGTCGTGCGCGTGAGGATGGCGCTAGTGCTTCGAGTTGTTTGCATGCCTATATTTGGAACTGTTGTTTAGAATTATGTTTTAACTTTAACTAACTTAATGTAAGAAAAAATTTTAAAGAGAAGAAGAGGGAGGTACAGGGGAGAGATACGGGGAGAATTGATGAAAGACCGAAGTATTACTCGGGTTTTGATAGGGAAGTCTCGAGTTTCCTGTATATAGAAAGAGGATTATGTGATTTTGGTTTTAACAATATTAAATACTTTTAACCTGATGAGTGTTTAACCGTTTTAGTACAGGTTTTAAACTATTAGGTTAATACATAGCGATGTATTTAACACTTAACGATTATTTTAAATGTAGTAAAAGAATTTAGTAATTAAGTTAAGTATGTAATTGATTAACGGTTATGTTGTGGTTAATATCATTTTCAAAATTTAAAGAAAGACTTTTAAAGGTTTAAATTTAGTTGAATATATATATCAACAATTATTTTAAAAGGTACTTAAGAATAATTCCTTTGCAATTGTAATTAGAGATTAATTAGTGATTAAGCGATAAGAATAATTAATAATTAAATAGTTGGAGTTAATTAATGAACGATTAATAGTTAACTAATCAAATAATTTAATTATAAATTAATAGTTAATTATTTAAGTAATTAAGAACTAAGAATTTCAAATTAATTAATTAAGGAATTAGTATTCAAATAATTAAGTTTCATTAGTAAATAATTAAAGTTATAAATTAATGATCAAGGAATAAATAATTAAGTAATTAAATAAATAAGGCTTAATAATTGATTAAGTTAAAAGATTCATTAAACAATTTTAAATGAAATAAGTAATTAATTAATTAATGATAAATTAAATAGAGTTAAGTGATTAACTCTCAAGTAATTAATTCTAAATTGAATTAATTAAAAATAAGATTTAAAGGTGACTGCTTATTGACCGTTGTGATTGAATACCTGATTGTGATATTTATGAATGATATTATATGTTACTCTGTGATATGCTGTGTTATATCTATGATGCTTCTATGATAATTCAATTGTTGAATTTAAATTATTTAAACTGTAAGTTAATTAGACAACTTGGCCATTAAAATGGCGTTTGGATCCGATGAGACCGGGATCGGAAGAATCAATTTTGATTCACCGAAAACCACATCGATCCAATTTAAAACGTTAGGTCGTGAATCCTGAAATGAAGATCGAAATGGTGTATTCAGAATGCAAGGGTTATCGTCGTTGACTCTGAGGGTGATTCCAAAATGAGTGTGACGAGATAATGCCTTCGGTTTCGTTCGAACCCGGAACGAACTTGTATGGATTGAATGCTTTCAGCACATCGTCAGGCGGACGATGAGCATTCTAAGAAAATATGTTCTATAAAGGTAAACGCAGCCTCAAGCCTCATCAACCGAGAATGGCTAAAACATGGGAGATGCAGCAAGGTTAGGTGGGTCATGCCCAAGCAGGACAAGATATTTCCCCTGTCTAGATGTCCCTTATATATATTTCGGCTTAGTGGGTGGTTGGTCGCGCCAACCACGGGGTTTATCTTGTTCGGGTCTGTTCAGTAAGGAATGGTTCCGGCCTTATGTTGTAGGGGATGAAGGGAGTAATCCTCGGTACAGTGATCTAGGCCCCGTACTGTGACGGGCGGTACCCCAGGAGCCCTGCCATTGTTGGAAATCCATTTTCCCTACGAGACCCTACTGTTTTGATTTGTTTTACCCACTTTTGTGGCTAGTAGCTGGAATTTAATCATGTAACAATTTCGGCCATTTTCTATTTACTTGAAAACCCTAGACACTATTATAATATCGCTGGATTTCCTATGAAATGTTTTGGTTAGCGTAAGGTAAAAACTTACCCATATTTATTTGTGGGGAGTCTTACGTGATACCTTTATTTTCAAATGTTTTTCAAAGTTAAGCAACTTTAAACCGTTTACTCATAGCAGACCCATGTCTGATCCGGAGTTTATTTTTGTTTTTCATAAACTCTCGGGTACCCAAATTTTTACGGGTAGTCAAGGGATTCAAGTTAGCTTTGAGTCCTGGAGTGCTTGGAGCAGGAGATTCCAGACGTATGTAGCTATCTATCTAAGTTCCGCTGTGTCAGTAGTTGATGTATGATGTACCTCTGATGTATATTGTGATAGATGTATACCTGACTATCATATGTATTGATGTTGTATAACTCTGATATATGTAAAATTATGTAATAGTTATGTGATATATTATATTTTGTTCCATTCCGCTGTGAGACTCTGAGGTTGTTGTTCTTTCTTCTCTATCTTTTCTATTTTCTCATCCCTTTCTTTCTTTATGATGATACGTCTTTCTGGAAGTTGAAGGGCGGGTCGTCACATTGTTTTTAGATTAGTCATTTTAAAAAAAAATTGATTTTATAATTATTTTTGGATTTGATCTTAAATGATTACATCGACTAATCTGACTCCCTACTAATTATCGAATAGATAAATAGTATTTGAAAAAGTGATGAGTGTTGATGTTAATCATATATTATAACTCGAGACTGTATATTTAGTAAATTTCTTTAGAAATTTGAACAAGAGTTATAAAAACTTTTGTTAGTAAAAATTCCATGACCATCTCAATTTCTATCATATTTCTAGCGACCATCACTCATCAAAATTCAGTATAGTTTGTCAATATATGATACTTTAAACAGGAATCATTCGTTTTTTCATTTTATATTTTTTTAATAAAAAAATCCATAGTATTCACTCTCATTTAAAAGTCCCCACAGTTATGCATGGGTGAATTACTTGGAATTTTTTATGTGCTTCCATGCTCATTTTAAAGTCCTCACGGTTATGAATGTATGGAACACATATTAAAATTGATTAATTAAATAGATAAGTTGATTCTAATCCATTTAAAAGTCCTCACGGTTATGCGTGGTTAGAAGGTACTTGAATTCATTTTTTTAAAAGAAAAATTGGAATACTTCTAATCTCATTTAAAAGTCCTAACGGTTATGCATGGTTGGTAGATATTCGAATTCCTGAAATAAATGTACCACAAACAGACAAAACTATATGGTTTTATATGATGACATCATTCATATCATTCTAATGTGGAATATGCGTCAATCAGAGTATTTATGATTTTTGTTTGATTTTTTATTGAAATTTAATATTTATACTCGATTGGGAACTAATATTGTATTAATATCCATCACTTTATCTCTACTGTTCTAACTCTTTTGCTGATAATAAAAGGGGGAGAGAAAAGTTAAGATTTTGTCAAATAAAATCAAATAAAGGTCAAATATTTCCATATTTTTATTTGTATGCATGTATGAAGGGGGAGCTTTGTGTGGAGAGGAAGCATTCAAATAGGGGGAGAGAATTGAATAATCAAATACATTTAACAAATTCAAAATCTTAAATATATGTTTGTTATCATCAAAAGGGGGATATTGTTGAATATGCTAGTATATGATTTTTGTTTGATGATAATAAACATATATATATATATATATATTCATTTAAATGTATTTGTTAATGTACTGTTTTATTTTCACAGATTAAATAAATATTTGCTAAATAAAATAACAATAAAGAGTTTAAATTCAAATGGATATTTTATTCAAACAAATATTTATTACAATTTTGAATAGTACAAATTCAAGCTCTCAATATACATACAATTTCAACGACAATAAAATTTTGATTACATCACAATTTCTAATTTACAAATACACCTCACTACATATTGTTCATTCACTCGTATTTATGTTCAACTTTATTCCAAAGTGAATCAGCATCTGAGCAATCTGCAAAAATAAATACAGATGCAGTAAAAGTGAAAAGGAAATATTTTTGCAGTATAAAATAAAATGTGGATTTTGAAAATAATATTTGCCTCAGTTATTTGGGTTGTTCGTCATCATTTAATTTTGAATTCATCATACACGAACAGCTTGTGACATGCACAGTGTATCACTGTACATGCCACAAATCCGTGCACACCGATATATACACTTGATAAAATTAACGGGACAGGTGAGCATAGGTCAAACCCAAATGAAAAGCCAGGTTCAACTCAAGTGCAATAAAAATAATGTCACAATATCATCACAAGGTCAAACCCGAGCTATAAGCTGGATTCAACATAGGTGCAATCCAACTGTACAGACGTCAAGTGAAGCAAAAGTCAGGTGAACCATAAAGAACACAAGACTAGCAACAAAATGCTCCAAGTCAGACTCAAGTACAATATGTACAAAGTCTATCCAAACCCAGACTGAAGCCAACATGAAACAAGATCGAGTCCATCTACCACATAAAGGAATAAACACATAAAACATCAATGAACCAACTAAGTATACATGCCAATGAAGATTCAGTAAAGCCAGAGGTAACAGAGTTTAAAACGAATTCAAAATATCAACACAAAATCACCATGACCGAAGTCAACAAAGTGTCAGCAACCAACGTATGAAGCAGTTAAATATAGAACCATATGTGCACAAGCTAGGCTACTACATAGTGCAGCAGACATCATCATTAATGGATTAATATACAACTGCACTCAGACTACAAGTGCATCGAACCATAATACAGTGAACTACAGAAATGCAGGAACACAAATGACTTGATACAAACCAAATAGAAATGAAGACTGTGTGCCAAAAGGTCAGAAACAATGCAAGTGCAGACTCAAGTGGTACAAGACCGAACCAGACACAATACAACAGAGGGTGCAACTCAATACAATAAGTTACAGCATAACAAAAATGCTCAAAGCAACTCGAAGTGAGTGATACCAGATCACAATGTGCACAGTCATGCGTGTGTACAGTAAGTTTATATGGATATAAAAGTAGTGCAAGATCAAATGTCATTAGACAAACAAACCATAGAACTGTAATCAGATGAACTAGAACAATGGCTCAAAGACACAAATGACATGAAAATATCACAAAGGCACAAAGGCATAGACCACATTCAAAAACAACTCAAGCTCAATACAAAACCAACAATATATGCATACACACATACAAATGTGTGTATGCATATATATGCAGACTTAAATAAACAGTTTAACAGAGAGAGAGCAATGCGATATGAATCAGACAGTACATAAGTGAAAAATGAATGCAACTGTAGATTACAAGTCAAAAGTGTATATGCCTATTCTATTGCATCTGAAATCAGACTCGACCAATGCTACATAGACCAGATCCAAATGAACAGGAATCTAACTCAAGGAAATGTGTAATGAGGTGAAGAAAGCAAGTGCACCAATAGTAAACAGAAGCATGGCATGAACCAAGTTAATTAGAGACTTCAAAACCAAGGCCAGACTATAATTACTACAAGCAACATGTAACTGATTATATACATACGTGAGTATATACATGTGCAGGATGCAAGTTCGAAAAAAGACAGAGGAGATTTCCAACTGTAGCTCAAAGTAAAACCAAAGTCAGAGACATAATGGCCGAAGCCAATACCCGTAGCGTATGCAATGTTCAAGTATAGGCCGAGACAAAATCAAGTTTAAAAAATCAAGGCCGATGTCAATAGAAAAATGCACAATGTCAACTGCAGTTCAAATCAAACTGTGCCGAAATTACAGATACCAAATAAAAATAGTCAAAGTCGTGGGCCATCAAAGTAGCTTTCAAACTAGTAGCGATGGTGACAGTAGAGTATCAAGTCAACAAACGCAAAGAAAGAAATCATCGTCATAGTAAAGTCAGAGCCTTGGCAATCATGGAATCGATCCAAGTCAGAAATGAACACCGTGGGAATCAATTAACAAATATATGAAATTGACAAAGTCAGAAATCATCAAAAGCATCCATGCGAAGATCAACGACCAAGCACAAAAATTATCAGACGAATTCAAAAATTAATTCGAACGAAATTATAGGGAATCAAACCCTATATATATCCTATCATCGGCCGTAAATACATCGAGTTCAAGCAAGCAAATCAGAAAAAGCAAAAGGCATAAATTACATACCAAAGTCAAGATCGAACTCGATCTAGAAATAGCCGAGTGCGAATCAAGGAGACGGTCAATTGACAGAGCTAGCAATGCATAATTGAACATTCGATTGATCAATTTGAAGTCGACGGCTTCTAATTTCTCAAAGCCCTAATTTCGAGCAAAGAAACAGAGGAACGAACGACAAAGGAAAAAGAAACAAGCGCGGGCCAAAGAAATAACAAAAAGGGGATTCATATTTACTTTTATTTGGGCTGACTTTGTTTTGGGTTTATAATAAGGCTTTAATATAAAATTAAGGTTTTGATTTTTAATTTCCTTTAAATTGTATTTTTCTTTTTAAACTTGTGTATTGTCTAGTCGTGTGACTAGGGGACGACCTACGGTGGTGTAGTTCGAGAATTCGCAATTCGGTGGCTGAGTTGTGGCAGAGTTTTGAGCGTAGAGTGAAGGCTTGTCGATAGGGTGTGTCGCGAGTTTACGTGTGTAAACGTCTGACTACTTAATTTCTAGTAGAAACCTTGGGGGCAGCATGTAGGCAGGGTTTTGCCAAAGCTGGGCAAATTCTGTGTCGTTCCATTTCTGCATTTATTATTCTGCTATTATCTGTGCTGCTATAATTCTGATATATCTGTGTTGAAAATATTTTATAAACTTCTACAATAAATTTTTATAATTAATAGCATCACCCTATTCAACCCCTCTAGGGTGAAATCGATCCTACAGTCATGTTGTTTGTTTCATTTAAAATAAGTAAATGAAATCCTCCATCTTTATTTGAAGAAGTCAATCCTCCTATTATTTGTTAAATCCTTTTATTTTCCAACCGGATCTCATAGCACTTTATATAAGCTATCACTCCTTGAATAGCTCAAATGACTTTAACCTTTGTTTAAAGGTACATTTGCAACTCCACTTACACACACATCATGTTTAGGGATTAACGTATATGTGCCAAAGATTCGGAAAGATTGGATTATGTATCTGACTATGCTCTAAACCGTGAAAATAGCATACTAACATTATTATTGTAGTGGAATTAACTCTCAAACCCGTATATGCTCTAAATTACTTAACCACGATTACATAATTTCCAACTAAGATTATTGGATGATTTCTGACCAATAAGATAGAACAAGCTTCGACAGTTTAAAATTTATCCAATTAAATGCAGATAAACAAAATAAAACACAATGAATGAGCTAAGTCATGGATTAAATATACTGTTTAGATCACCGTGTCTACTTATCCAATAGTTGCTGATTTTTATATAAAAGAAGTGTACTTTGGCAGACACATTTGGTAGACTATATATTTTGGGTATATATTAGATAAGAAAACAAGTCATTGTGTATATGTTATTATACATTGTGGGTATTTGGGCTGTATCATTTTGTTTGTCCCATTACATTATAAAGACTTGTATATTATAAATACCCACATATCAGCTATGTATCATCCTTGCAATTTATCATTCAGTACAAATTTACATTTTTTCTTTCAGTAAAATTTTCAACGAAACTTCTATTTGGTATCATGGCTGGAAAACTTCTTAACAGCAGTAAAGTACCATACCGGGATCCCCATCATAGGTGAAGTCATTATCTGAAGATCGGCTGCACTTCGGTCATCAAGCCTCACCTTGGCCTGAATAACTATTCCCAGTTTTATTTTCCCATCAAATCTTGATTCTATTCAAAAAATCTTAATTTCTTGATCTGAATTCAAAATCACCATCATCAGGAATTGCTGTGACTTGCCTTTAGACCACAATCGGAAAATACTCATTATCTGCAAACCACTATCCCTATTCATCATACCCGTATTTATTCACTCTTTTATCAAATGGCTGAAGGAAATATTGATAATTCGGTCTCTTCAAATGCAAGAATCACCTCTTCTCAACAAAATGCCACTCAGAACTTATCAATTGATAATTAAGCCACGAGCTTGACTCATCAACATTCAACTTGATGAATCAAATTTCCTCCTCTAGAAATTTTAAATTGAAACAACAATCAGAGGTTATGGTTTGGGAGACCATATTCTTGTAATATGTCAAAGACAAAACAGCCTAATGTTCTTGGTACTTAAATTACTCTAGTAATCAGAGGTTATGGTCTAGAAGACCATATCTTGGCACTTTAATCGCTCCAGCAAAATACACTATAGGTGATGAATGGAAACTGGTAACCAATCAAGAATTGGTGATTCATCAAAGACAAGATTGCCTAATTAGTTCTTGGCTGTTATCTATGATAATTGCAAATTTACTTCCTCAATTGATGGGGTGGAAGACTGTCCACGAAATATGGACAACAATTGAGCAAGTATTCAATACTCAATGTGCAAAAAAGGTGATTTATTACAAGAATTAGTTGAAGAATCAAAAAAAGGAAAACATGTAATTGAGAGAATACCACGCCAAAATCAAGACAATTGTGTGCTCAACTTGCTTCAGTGGTCACAAACTACCTGATAATGAGCAAATCTTGCCCATAGTAAGTGGACTTTATGATGAATATGAATCTGTTATGGCTGTTATCTTATCAAAGGAATCAACTCCAACTATTTAATATGTCCATTCCATACTTCTTGCTCATGACAGTAGAATTAAGCAAAAGAGACCAACTGTATAAGATTTCTCAGTAAATTTCATTAGTAACAACAAAAGCAAAAATCAAGAAAGAAATAAATATGGAAGAAATCAAATTGGCAATTGCCAGCGCAGGGGATAACCATATAGAGGTAGAGAAAGAAGTGGCAGGTGGAACAACAACAATAATAGACCAAGATGTCAGATTTGTGCGAATCTTGGCACACTGCAAATAGGTGTTATTTCAGATGCCAACTATGCTCCATCATAGGAAAATAACAACAACATTTCAAGAAATTTCAACCCAAGTGCTAATATGGTAAATACTCAATCAGATACAAATGGTCACAACGACCAAAAATGCAAATCATGTAAAGTTAGAAGATACACAATATGAAAGCTAGTATGCAGATTCTGGAGCAATCAATCATGTGACCAACAACTTAAGCGACTCGAATCTTAGGAACAAAGAGTATAAAGATAAATAATCTTTACATATAGGTAAAGGTAACCCTATTGAAATTACTCATACCGGGAATGCTTGATTCGAAAGATTTTTTTAATATTAATAACCTACTTAGAGTCCCCTTAATTAGAAGAATTTAAGTAAATGTGTCTCAGTTTGCCAAAAACAATGATGTGTTTTTTGAATTCTACCCTAAATACGGCTTAGTTAAAGACATTCTAACCAAAGAAATTCTCTTATAGGGTAAAGTAAGTTAAGGGGCTATACCAATTCAATGTTGCTAATTAAAGAAATCGTGGATGTAAAGGAAATTGATGTAATGTGACTAAATACAAACATGCTGAATACCGTAAGAAATTTGATATCTGGCGTTATAAACTAGGCCATCCCAATGTAAAACCTGTATGGAAAGTGTTGAATAAAAATAATATTTTTGTTGATAATATCTCTACACCTTAAATTTATACATATTGCCAGATTGGAAAGTGTCACAAAATTCCTTTCAATGATTCTAAAACACAATATAGTAAACCTCTAGAGTTAATTGCCACTGACTTATCGGAACCTACACCGATAAATTCTGATCATGGGTTCAACTATTACTATCATTTGTTTATGCCTATTCTAGATATATGTGGATTTATTTTCTAAAATCAAAATCTAAAACTCACCATGCAGTGTTATAGTTTATTGCTAATGTTGAAAAGCAATTTGAATGTCAAGTGAAAATCATACAAACCGATGGTGGATCAGAATTTCTTCCACTAAAATATTTTTTTAGAAAAAAGGAATTACTCGAAGAACAAATTGTCCATATACTTCAAAAAAACGGACTTGTTTAAAGAAAGCATGAACACATTATGGAGACAGGTCTTACTCTTCTTGCAAAAGCTTCTTTAGGGTTAAAATTTTGGCTTGATGCTTTTTCTACAGTTGTATACTTAATAAACAGACCCCCTACAAAAATTTTGGAGTCAAAGACTCCCTTGGAAGTATTGTGCAAAATTAGACTAGACTATCAAATTCTAAAAGTGTTTAGGTGTTTATGTTTTCTCTACTTAAGACCATGTACTGCTAAAATTGAATTTTAGGTCATCACCGTGTATTTTTTTAAGTTATCCAACAAATCAAAAAGGTTATAAATGTCTAGATAGCAAAAGAAAAATATACATATCTAGAAATGTAGTTTTTGATAAACAAGTATTCCCATTCAATAAATCTGAAATCAAAACCACTAAAAAAATATATAATCCATGAGTGTCCTTACCAAGCATACCTTGCAATTAGAAAGGGGCATATGCAGTCTAAATGCAGCAGTGTCGAACCATAGTGCAGCAACCATGGGCAATCATCGTTCACATACTCCAACCGAGGGCAGTCACAGTCCACGACACACAGTGTCCAGTCATGGACCAGTTCATGAACTAAATGAAGCACCTAAGAATTCAAATCACTCACCGTAGCAATACATTAGCAATCAAGCTGATCCTTGTCAAATATTGGATAATGCAATATCAACCAATACTCAACAAGGAATCACAGGCAATCAGTCACATTAATCAGAAATGAACATCATATGATAACAAGAGAAAAGAGTGGAATATTCAAGCCAAAGTTATACAATACAACCTTGAAGCAGATGAACCAAACACTTATCATCAGTCTATACAGAATGAAAAATGGAGAGTAGCCATAAAAGATGAATATGATGCTTTAATGAGGATCAAGACATGGGATCTTGTTCCCTTACCAAATCATAAAAGTCTTGTGGGATGCAAGTGGATCTATAGAATAAATAAAAATGCTAATTGTTCAATTTGTAAATCCAAGACAAGATTAGTAGCCAAAGGATATTCAGAACAGCACGGATTTTATTTTAATGAGATATTTCCACCTGATGTGAGGCCATCTTCTATCAGAATTATTTTAACAGTTTCCTTGTATAAAAATTGGAGCATCAAGCAACAAGATGTTAGTAATTCTTTTCTAAACGGTGATTTGCTGGAGGATGTCTACATGAAGCAGTCATATGGTTTTGAACAAAAAGGCAGTGAAAATCTTTTATCCAAACTAAATAAAGCCATTTATAGGCTCGAACAAGCTCCAAGGTATGGTTTGATAAATTAAAGTCAACTTTAACTAAATTGGTTATAATTCATCAAAATTAGATAATTCATTGTTCATAAAGTTTACCAATAATATTGTTACTTATGTACTAATTTATATTGATGACTTTATAATTAAAGGTAACAATGATTCATAAATAAGCAAGCTTACAAAACATCTGAATCGGGAATTCTCTATCAAAGACTTGGGAAACATAAGCTACTTTCTTAATATTGAAGTGAAGAGAGTGTCAAACAATGAAATGTTTTTAAGTCAGCAGAAATACATTTATGAAAGTTTATCAAGAGCCAAAATGGATCAATCAAATCCAATGCCTTCGATAGTGACAAACAATATACAATTATGAAAGACAAGGGTGGACTAATCACAAATGATAAAAGGTATAGAATTATAGTTAGAGCACTATAATATGCAACAATAACAAGACCAGAAATTAGATTCAGTGTTAACAAGGCGAGCCAATTCATACAACAACCAAGTTATGAACACTGGAAAGTTGTAATGAGAATATTAAATTATCTCAAAGGAACCATAAATCAAGGTCTATTACTTGATTAGGGAAAACATTTAATATCAATGGTTATGCTGATGCAGAATGGACTACAGACTATAATGACAGAAAATCAACTTCAGGTTGCCGCATATACTTAGGAAAAACCCAGCATCATGATGTTCTAAAAACTAACTGTATCGAGATCTAATACTGAAGTAGAGTATAGGAGTTGTTGACCCAAAAAATGGACTAACACCTTGGGTTGGATTTAAAAGCACCAGCCATGTTCCGATAGAGCAATATCACAGATCACAGATAAAGAAAAAAGACAGAGAAATTTTATAGTGGTTTAGTTGTTAATGAAGCCTTCGTCCACATTATAGCTTTACTACAGACTGATTGATGTTACAGGAGTTGTTTGATTACAAAGCTTTGTTTGTTTTCTGTCTAGATTGTATCTCCTGAGCTAGAACACACTCGATAATCACAGCTAATTCCTTTAGAGATTGTTGTGAGGGAGGTAGAGGATGAAGAATAATTCCAACAGAGCTCCAGCAACCATTCCGAAGAAGATTCCTTTTATGTTGCAGGTAGGATGGTATTTATATGGGTTAGAGAACTTCTGGGCCAGACTACGTCTTTATCAGCTCACAGATAGGTAGGAAACGACCCAGGGAGAGTTTGGCATGCAAAAAGGATGAAGAATCATGGGTCGCTGGCGATCCATATGGCAACCATGAGTCCATGGATCGCTGGTGACCCATAAGTCTAAGAGTCACTGACGACCCATGAGTCTAAGAGTCACTGGCGACCCATGGACATGGCTCGTTTTGCAAGACAATGTCTTTGTCTCTTCTCAAATGTTTCTTCTCGTAGTATTCTTTGGCTGGTTTGTTTTTAGGCTTGTAGAGAGGTATGGGTTGATGACAATTAGAGCACTTAGGATTTTTCTACAGTTTGAAATTGGAGATGTTTTCATAGTCTTTTATTATAGTTTGCATAGTATCGTTGCACATTACTCCATCTGGATGACAATCTGCTAGCTGATTGTGCTTTGATTCTTGACTGAAATGAACTGACGTTAGCTTCTTGGTTCAGTTGAACTTAGTCGTTGCTTTAGTAATATGATTTGGCACTCGCCAACTCCTTGCCTTATCCTTTCTGGTTAAGTTCTATGCCATTCTGATGTGATGGGATTGTTCCATATTCTACTAGATCCTGTTCGGTTAAACAAATCTAGATAACATTCCTCCCTATAGTACGCCTTTTGAATAAAAGGTGTGCCTTGCTCTAGAACAAGTCATGGCAATGAGTCTTTGGTTGTTGAGCTTTAGTCTTAGTGAACCGTCCAGTTCCTTCAGATTCTCCTACTAGTCACAAGTCGTCCCAAATCTGTTACAGCATAAAACTCTAGACTCCACCTAAGTGTAATCTATACATCACGACCATTCCGACTTCATTCGATGTTATTACATCACATGTCTCTAATTACATTATACATCTCTAATCGTCATGTGTTCATTTGGGATTTACATCACTATCAAATTTTGCTTTTCATTTAGAGTTTTTACATCGTAATCCTAATCAAACCATATATCAAAATCATATTATGTCACATCATGTCACAACATATATCAAAATCATGTTGTATCACATCATATATCAAAGTCATCCTATATTTATCCAAGATTTATCCATTTTATTCTATTTATAAGGCATTTAGATCATTATTTTCCAAAATCAATTTTTTTTTAACGTCTGATATTTCTGGACTGCTTAAGTGTAATGCATGATCTCTCTGGATCGTTTAATGTTTAGTTTAACGCATGATCTCTTCGGATCATTTAAGGTTTAGTTTAATGTGCAATCTCTATGGACCGTTCAATGTTTTAAATTAAGGGGACGATCTTTCCAGATCGTTTGGTTTGTTAAGTCAAGGAGGATTAAGTAAGCCCATCTACTCACTCTCCAGTGAGGGGACATACTTCTTGCACTCCGACCCCGTGGTGGGACTCTAAGGCAATTGATATCGTACAACTCCATCCACTCTCTCTTTGAAAAGGCGACTTACACTTTGCACATTGGTCTCAGGTGGGACTCTAAGGCAATCCACATCAATTATCGAAATTCAAATATTCAAATCAAAACATATAAATAGAAATTAAACAAGCAGAAGTCCTAAATGTTCATCTCATACATCCGACTCAGAGCGCGTTGAGGGACCATTCGAGATCACATATACGTGTAAGAGGCCTTCGATTATTATCGTCTACAAACCAAAAGAAAAGTGCAGGAAAAGAAATGATAATTAAAATGATAGGAATCGAATCCGACTCGTGTTTACCCCGATCATGGGATAATTTGTCTTGCTACTTACCCCTGGGCGTTTCATAATGCACTTGCCATGGATGCGGTTGTCCCTGCAATTCCACTGCAGTTTAGTTTCTCACATATTGCGATAGTTGGTTGTTTCGGACCAGTTCTTCTAGCAGATCACAAAGGTATCGACACTCGTTCGTTTCATAGCCATTCAACTCATGGTAGTTGCAAAACTTTTCAGACCTTTTCTCTCGATTGGTGAGCTCCCTTTTAGGTGGCCTTCGGTAGAGGTTCAGCCCCTCGTATCTAGGCATATCCTCTCCAGGGTTTCGGTTGGGTCAGTGAATGAGGAGAATATCCACTCCTTTCTCTATTATTTTGGGTCTTTGATGTTGTCGTCAACTTTCCTCTTCCCTTTGTGTTTTCCATTTATCGCTCCAGACAATCCCCCGCCTTCGACGACATTTATTTCAGCATATACATCCTCATCCACGGCTTCGGCATCTTCCTGATATAGGTACCTCTCAGTTTCATAACAGAATTCTACAAGATCCATCAGTGGGTCTCTTTTCAATGTGGCTTCGAAATAAGTCTTATTTTCGACTCCAGATATTGCTGCCATTAAGATAAATGATGGGTCCGGTTTGTCCACCGCAGTCGCCGCCGCATTGAATCTTGTTAAATAACTTCTTAAGACTCTTCATGCCTTTGTTTTACGTTTGAGAGTGTAAGTACATTCCTTGGTTATGAGACACGAACCTTGAACTGTCTCAAGAATCTGCTCACCAGCTCGATCCACGTGCTTGTGGACCCATTTTCCAATTGTCTAAACCACATTGCAGCGAAATCTGTTAAGTATAAGGAGAAACTTCGTCCCATTACTTCCTCAGAAGCACCCAGCACCTCCATGTGTTGGATGTATCCCATCATATGAATCGTCTGGTATGTCTTACCATCGTACATTTCTAGTGTTGGAAGTTTGAAATATGAAGGATTTCTCGCATTCTAGATATCGGCAGTAAATGGAATTCTGTTCACATCTTCCAGACCCTTATCTGGGGGCCTTCTTCGAAGAATCTCCGTACCAACTCAGCAATTCTGTTCTCACCGTCCAATGAAGGTATCTGCTCAAAAGTATTACTTTTCCCACTACCGCGTTGGTGGTATCCCGAAATGGACTCTTTCGGCAACATACCTATGTTCTGATTTGTAACTCTAGCTCCGTTCATTCCTCCGTTCCTTCGAGGAAGTTTCGGTACATATCCTTCTATCGACCACATCCTAGTATTTGGATCAGCTCCGGTGCCACCATTCCTTGGTGTTTCAATAGTCTCTCCGGCATTGGCATTGATTCCCATGTTGATTCCAGCGCTACCCCATGGGTCGGTGCCTCTAGTAGTGGGGCAAGGCTCCACCTTGCTCTAATCCAAATCCAGAAATCCTTGCATTGTTCCCTGGAGTTTGATCCTTATTCCCTATAGATTTAGCCCTCCCTTGCTGCTCCATCCTTTGAAAGAATCCGCCCATCATCTCCTGTTGTCTAGCTAAGTGTCCATCCTGCATCTCTTTCATCATTCTTTCCATATCCTCTCTAATCACATAGCTGGGTTGATGAGAATTCGAGGATACTTCCTTTGCTACCTCCAAGTTCCGGTTTGACTTGCTCCAATTTTAGATCAAGTGTTAGGCCTCTTCATTTTCTTTGAATCTCGGATTCAAACTTCAAATTTTCAAATCTCGTTCAAGATTCTCAGTGAAAACAACAAAATGTTGACCCAAAAAATGGGCCAATGCTTTAATTTGGATTTGAAAGCACTAGCCCTGTTAAGACAGAGCAATATCATAGATCAATGAAAAAGCAAAAGAACAGTAAAAGAAAGAAGACAGAGAATTCTTATAGTGGTTCGGCTTTTAATAAAGCCTACGTCCACTTTATAAATTTACTACAGACTGATTGCTTTTACAATAGTTGTTTGGTTACAAGGCTTTGTTTGTTTTCTATCTAGATTGAATCTCCTGAGCTAAAATTCACTGAGAATCACAAAAAATTCCTTTGAAGATTGTTATGAGGGAGTTAAAGGATGAAGAATAATTCCAATAGTGCTCCAGCAAACAGTACGGAGAAGATCCACTTTATGTTGCAGGTAGGATGGTATTCATATGGGTCGGAGAGCTTCTGGGCCATGCAACGTCCTCATCACCTCATAGGTAGGAAGGAAATGCCCCAGGGAGAGTTTGGCATGCAAAATGAGGAATAACCATGGGTCACTGGCGACCCATGAGTCTTTGGATCGCTAGCAACCCATAGCACATGGGTCGTTGGGGACCCATGAGTCTATGGGTCGTTGGGGACCCATGAGTCTATGGATCGCTAACGACCCATAGTTTAAGGGTCGCGGACGACCCATAGACTTGGCTCATTTTGCGAGCCAATGTCTTGGTCTCTTCTCGAATATTTCTTCTCGTAGTATTCTTTGGCTAGTTTGTTTAAAGGCTCGTGGAGTGGTTAGATTGATAACAATCCAAGCACATAGGATTTTTCTGAAGTTTGGAATTGGAGATGTTTCCATAGTCTTTTATTACAGTTTTTTGCATAGTATTATAGCGCATTACTCCATCTAGATGACGATTCGTTGGCTAATTGTGCTTTGATTGTTGAATAAACTGAACCGATGCTAGCTTCTTGGTTCAGTTGAACTTGGTCGTTGCTTTAGTATTATGATTTGGATCTCGTCAACTCCTTGCCTTAGTCTTTCTGTTTAAGTTCTACGCCATTTTGATGTCGTGGGATTGTTTCGTATTCTGCTGCATCCTATTGGGTTAAAAACCAGAATAGCAGGAGTGTTCCTAGAGCTACAGTTGAAATTATATGGATAGAATCTTTATTCAGTGAATTGCAAATCAAAACTAGCTTCAAAGCAAAAATTTTGTGCGACAATATGAGTGCAGTTTCACTTACAGCAAATCCGGTTTTACATTCCAGAACCAAGCATATAGAACTAGATCTATATTTTGTACGGGAATAAGTTGTGAAGGGAAAGCTTATCGTAATTCGTATACTTGCTACTTACCAAAAAGCTGACATTCAAACGAAGCCATTGTCCAATCAAAATTTCATTAGATTAAGGAAAGAGTTGAAGATTAGAGACATCAATAACATCTCAACAATAAGTAAGTAGAGTCTCATCCTATCCTTGCAGAACAAATTCTCTCATAAAAGCAATGCTTAAACCAGAATTTTACAAGCTTATCGATCAAAGTTAGCAACTTGAAAGCAATCTCAGAACCTATATCAACTTTAAGCATAAGATCTAGGGATGGTATTCTTCCTTATTTCAACCTCAAGCAAGATTTCATGAAGAATTAAAGCATGAAGATTAAGAATTGGAATGTTAATAGAATTTGGGGATAAAATCGCAAACCCTAACCCTCGTTGGGTTTGAGGGAAGGTATTTGATAAGAAAACAAGTCATGTTGTATATGTTATTATATATTGCGGGTATATGGGCTATATCATTTCACTCAGCCCATTACATCATAACAACTTGTATATTATAAATACCAACATATCAGCTATGTATCGTCATGAATTCGAAAAACAACCACAATCATAAAAATTATACATAATGAAGAATTAGCAGTAGTATTTTAATAGCCGAGATACTTATTACACCTAAGAATTTTAGATTACATCCACTTTAAGTGAATAAGTAGAAAAAAGTGATAGATTTTCTTAAAAATTTAACAACTACTTTGACAAGGCAAGATAAATAAAACAAAATTTAACAGATTGATAATAATAATAGAAATATATAGAATTGAAATTCTAAAAGGTGAAATCAAATACTACATAAGCAAATGTGAGCAGATGATAGAAAAAATGTGGAAGATAATTGCTTGACTTCTCATACATACACAATAAGTTACTAATTTTGTTACTATTTTTTATTAGTAATTTAATATTTTCAAAATACAAAACATGCGCTAAATCTTTATAATACAACTATGTTGTCGTACATTGATGGTATCATGTTAAAAGGTTTAACTGAATAGGAATTTTAGAAATGGATATTCACTTCTTAGTATGATTGTAAAGCAAGCAGACTACCTACATTGGTTAATTCTGTTTGTTTTGGGCCTAAGCTTAATTGGGATATAGTTTATTTTGTCAAAACAGTATATTTCATGGTGTCAGGGCTATGTTTATTATACCTAACCAATTAAATACAAAAGAAATGATAATCATCAAAACCAGGCTAGATTCCACTAATTCAAATTATTGTCATGACTTACTTGAGTTAACAATTGAATCAAATCAGAAAGGAGAAGGAAACACAGGAAAATTCAATATTAAAATTACCAAAGGAACCTCCATAGATAACTAATCGCTCATGAAATTATAGATCATATCTAGTTGAATCGATTTACCTTTAGATATCAGGGAGCTTGAACAAAATCGTCGATGCGGCTGCTCTTGAAAGTAACTAGTGTGGGTAGATATTACTTAGGATCGTGTAATATGGAATATAATTAAACCTAAATGCGGAAACAGATGATAATAGCAAAGTAAATGAAAATAAGTAAAATAAAACAAGCACACCGGGAATTTTATACTGGTTCGAACTTCCCGTTCTATGTCCAGTCCCAAACTTCTTCTGGAATTTCAACTACAACAACATTCACTTAACCCGGAGGAACAAGTTTACAATACCTGAGCAAATGAATAGGACTTCACCCGCCTAAGTAACTGAATTGGACTAAAATACAAATAACAAATGTATCTGACTGTCGTGTGTTCTTAAATAACACTGATAAGTCAATTGAGTAAAGTCTTCCTATAATCTTCTCCTTTATGATATATAGTGATGTGCTTTAAAACTTGTGGAAGATAAAGTAATCAATGATCAAAGTATATAAGCAATTTGAGTGCAATTTGAAATTTGAGAATAGATGAGAATTCAAGAATGCTAAAATAAAATTTGGTTAATTGTTTGTTGAATTCTATAATCTATTTATAGCATACAAAGAGTTGCATCTATAACTGAAGTGTTATATTGAAAAGAACGGATGCAACTATTGATTTTGAAAGCGTTTCTCTTCGGTGAAGAGAAGTGACTTTTCAAGAAAATAGCAGTCGGAGATATTCAGACATCTGAATAAGAAAATTCAAACTTCAGAATTAGATTGAAATGCAAACAGCAAGGAAATAGTTCATTTCTAGCCTTATTCAGATGTCTGAATATTTTCATTCATACGTATGAATATTGTGGAACAATATTCTGGTTTTAGCATTCAGATGTCTGAATGAAGTATTTCAGACGTCTAAATTTTGCCTATAACAAAAAGTATCATAGCCCATTTGGTTAGAGCATTTTCTTTCTAAACTACAGACCTGGGTTCGAGTCTCGCTCCATGCAATTTTTGAAAACTTCATTTTTCATTTAAAATATGAATGCATATATGTGTATAACATTTGGAGAAGATTTTAACATTTGTAAAATCTAGACATGACACTATATGACTAATAATACTTTGTTTGTCACCTTCGTCTTGTCTCTATTGTATATATCTCTTCTTGTATCTCCATATACATTCTATCATCCTTTTGTACTATGTATCTTCATTTTGAATGTATTTGATTATATTTTTTGATGCTCATGTACCTGCAAATTAGCTTAGAGATTCTTTGACATAATTGTATAGTTGTTGTATTAAGATCCAACAATTGAGGTTCTTACATTCTCCCCTTTTTTGATCATAACAACTATTCAATTTTAAAAAATATTCGTTCTATATAAGCATAAGATTAATACGTTTAAATCTCCCCCTAAGTATAATATATCACTCTATTAATATGCATATGAACTTCTCCCCCTTTGTAATTATCAAAAAGAATGAGGGAATATAATAATAAAAAATATCTTTTGAATAGTGGGATAAACTCAATACTAATTGTGGAGAAAAAATAAAATAGATTTTACCATATTTAAAATCTATCCTTTTCCTTTTGTTTCTCCGAGTACCTGTAATAAATAATAATCATTTTTAGTACCCACTTACTATGTTAGGGTCCGGGGGTTTAGGTCTTTGGAAACCATACCCATTTGGGTGTGGTTGAACCTTTATAAATATAATTTTCATTATTAACTACCATATCAAAATAACCATCAATGTATTTTTCTCTATTTTTCCAATTAACAGGAACCCAAATACTTAGATAATTTTTATTCATATTTCCAGTCAATGATTTTGTACTTCTGGAGAAATTATAAACATTATTGGTCATAGCAGTATTTGAATTTCTAAAAAAAACTGGATTTAGACTTTACTCGAAATTTAGTACTAGCACTAACATTTTTACCATACGTGAAAGCGTATCTAGTGCAATTTCTATGACTAGTTTTATTATATCCTAAACCACTTTTATCATGTAAAGGTGCAGAACTAGATAAAATCACATTTAAATCGTTTTGACCTTTATTAAATTTTGTGACTTCAGTGTTCACTTTATCAAATTTAGCTTTAAAGTCACAATTATTATTTTCAAAAGAAATATTACTATTATTCAAAATATCAATTTTCTTATTTTATTCAGAATTCTCGTTTTTTAACGTACGGTTCTCATTTTTGAGAAGGAAATTTTGAGATTCTGAATTATCTAAAGAGGATTGTAATAAATCATTCTTTCTTTTTAAATCAAAAATTTCATTTGAAAATTTTTCTCTCGTTTTCAAATATGGTGTTTTGTTCATCAAGAAAATATTTAAGAGCCTCAAAAATATTCATTAAAACACAAGTTTATTTTCTAAATCTAACTCCTCATTTTTCAATTTCTCATTTTCAAGTTCAACAGATTTCATCTTTTCTAAAATAATAAAATTAATTTTTGAAATCTTATTGCTCATACTAACTAATAAATTATTAAATTTTACTGTAATTTGTAAATTAGAAAGTACCTTTTTGTAGTCCTCACTGGTGGCTTTGGCAAGGATTTTGCCTGTTGTATTTCGACTGGATCTTTTTCTGGCCATTATTCTAGATGTTGTGACGATCGTTGGAATTCCAGGCTCTGATACCAAATGAAAGTAAATAGTGTGGCTAACTATTACTTAGGATCATGTAATATGGAATATAATTAAATCTAAATGCGGAAACAGATGATAATAGCAAAGTAAATGAAAATAAGTAAAATAAAACAAGCACACCAGGAATTTTATATTGGTTCGAACTTCCCGTTATACGTCCAGTCCCTGACTCCTTCTGGAATTTCAATTACAACAACCTTCACTTAACCCGAATGAACAGGTTTACACTGCCTGAGCAAATGATCAGGACTTCACCCGCCTAAGCAACTGAATATGACTTCAATACAAATAAAAAATGTATCTAACTGTAGTGTGTTCTTAAATAACACTGATAAGTCAATTGAGTACAATCTTCCTATAATCTTTTCTTTTATGATATATAGTGATGTGCTTTGAGAATTGTGGAAGATAAAGTGATTAATAATCAAAGTATATAGCAATTTGAGTGTAGTTTGAAAGTTTGAGAATAGATGAGAATTCAAGAATGCTAAAAGTATATTCGGTTATTTGTTTATTGAATTCTATAATCTATTTATAGTATACAAAGAGTTGCATCTATAAATGAAGAGTTATATTGAAAAGAACGGATGCAACTATTGATTTTGAAAGCGTTTCTCTTCGGTGAAGTGAAGTGACTTTTCAAGAAAATAGCAGTTGGAGATATTCAGACTTTTGAATGAAAAAATTCGGACTTCTAAATTAGATTGAAACGCAAACAGCAAGGAAATAGTTCATTTTTGCCTCATTCAGACGTCTAAATATTTTCATTCAGACGTTTGAATATTGTGGAACAATATTCTGGTTTCAACATTCAGACATCTGAATGAAGTATTTCAGACGTCTAAATTTCTCCTATAACAAAAAGTATCATAGCTCATTTGGTTAGAGCACTTGCTTTCTAAACTAGAGACCCAGGTTCGAGTCTTGCTCCATGCAATTTTTGAAAACTTGATTTTTCATTTAAAATATGAATGTATATATGTGTATACCATTTGGAGAAGATTTTAACATTTGTAAACTCTAGACACGGCACTATATGACTAATAATACTTTGTTTGTCACCTTCTTCTTGTCTCTATTGTATATATCTCTTCTTGTATCTCCATATACATTGCTTCATCCTTTTGTACTGTGTATCTTTATTTTGAACGTATTTGATTATCTCATTTTGATGCTCATGTACCTGTAAATTAGCTTAGAGATTCTTTGACATAATCATATAGTTGTTGTCATTAAAATCCAACAATTGAGGTTCTAACAGTTCTTGTGCGTCGCGATCACTTAATGTAGTCATTCATGTGTATTGATGTGGTCGTGTGATGGTGGAGTAGAGATTGACTAGTAAATGGAACGATGATAGGTGTCATTTGGAGAGGAGATTATTTGGAGGGTGTTTTCTCGCCTTTTGACAAGGCTGTGTGTTAACGCTAAAATTTGAACGCTAACACCCCGGTGTGTGAAGTGTAGTTGTGAAAGCACCACCCGATAATTCGGGAATAGAGTATAAGCAGAAAACCGCTGAAAAAGCAGTAAACAACAACGATTTTATAGTGGTTCGGCTTAATAGTTTGCCTACGTCCACTTTGAATATCTTTATTGATGATTTCGTTACAAGTCGATACAATTCTTCCCAAGTACAATACACTTTGAATTACCAAACACTTTGAACAAGTAGCTTAAACTTCAATGTAAGTGAAAGTCTTCCCATCCATGTCGGATGTATGAGATTCCTTCTTAAAGTTGTTGGTAGCGTTCTACGTGTCTTGAAAGCTTTGAGTGTAGAGTCGGTTTGGAATGCAGCAGAGTATCAGTGCTTGAAAAGAATGAGCCAAAGGCCCCTTTCTAGTTGGAGCTAGGGTCGTATTTATAGACATTTCTCGGAGTTAGGTCGTAACTCATACACGACTTATGATAAGTCGTAACTCGTAGATGACTCATGGTAGGTCGCGGCCGACCTACTGGGTTTAGCTCATGGCTTGGTCCAAAGTTATGCACCCATTTGAATGAATGATACAAGTTCTAAGTCGTTCACGAGTTAACCAAATGCAACTTCCTTTATGCTAGCATGAGTCGTACACGACTCATCATCGGTCGTAAGTCGTCAACGAGTCATCTTATTACAGCATGGTATTGAACTTGTCTCCAAGTCTTAGGTCGTGGACGACTTATCTGCAGTTATAAGTCAGCAGCGACTTAAATGTTGTTGACTCTTACTTTTAGTGCTTTGAGTCATCACTCCTTTAGGTCGCTAGGTCGTAACGTCTTTAAGTCGTGGACTTTCTTAAGTCGTGACATTCCCTAAGTCATTTAGGTCTTAACCTGTTAGGTCGTTAGCTCCTTAACTCGTAAGCTTTTAACTCGCAGGCTCTTTAACTCGTGGGCTCTTTAACTCGTAGACTCCTTAACTCGTGTGCTCTTTAACTCGTAGACTCCTTAACTCGTGGGATCTTTAACTCGTAGACTCCTTAAATCATGTGCTCTTTAACTCGTAGACTTTTAACTTGCAGGCTCTTTAACTCGTGGGTGAAACGGGGTTAACATTTGCCCCTCGAAGCACATGCTTAAGTCGTAAGTCGTATGCTTCGACTCATCATAACCCGGGCGCACCGATTCGAGTTCCAGCGCCTCCAGATATAAAATGCTTGAGTCGTTCCTCCTATCTCAATCTTCTCATTACTTATCCCCTGAGCCATTCCTGCCATTATCACGTTGTCAAGCTTTCAAAGGCGATTTCGACCCAATTTTACTTCCAACCATCTCTAGCTTCACTCCACGTAAGCAACTTTCTCTTTTTCCCAATCGCCGATCACCATCATCGATCTCCGCCCACGATTTACATCCTTGAGCCATGCAAATACTGCTGCATGGATCACCGGTGGACTTAAGGCTATTTGATTTGATTCAGGATAACTCGCGATTTATAACGATTTCGTAGTGTGATAAGATTAAGGTTGAGGACTGTGAAGTTACTGGATTAATGGGTCAGGAGAAAAAAGCTTGTGGGTTGGGAGAAAAGACTAACGGGTTAGGAGAAGAAGTTAACGGGTTAGGAGTGAATCGTGTTTTGAGTATGATTCAGCAATCTTATGCGACCAAGTATTCTCTGCGACATAGCAACCTTTACAACTCAAGCGCTGAGTCGTAGCCGAGTTAAAGCTTGAAATCTTAAGTCGTGGCCGTGTTAGTACTTAAGGAAATTTCCCACTGCTTTTCCACTGGAGTCCTTCCTCTGTTTCACGACCTTTGACCCAAAGCACTGCCGACTTAGAATTTCATTGACTTAAAATTGAAGCAACCTAAACTGACTCGCCCCTTAATCCTTAAGTCGTGGGCAAGTTAGCCAGAAAACCAATGGCCTGACTTAACCCATAAGAAATTAAACGGAAAATCTTTGAGTCGTTGGCGAGTCATGACTTGTATGAATTTTGTTCGTACTTTGAACCGTTGCATGAACTTTGAACTGTTGAACTTTATTGCATTCATTCACAGGTCACTTTAACTTGCAAGCTAACAATCTGTCCAATACAACATTTACAGAAAATTGGGACGAATATACCGCCATCGACTGCCCACATAAAATGACAGATTAGTTAATAACAGATAATTAACTTAAATAAATTGTGTGAGCGAAGTGCTTTCAACTCATCAATTTCAAGTAAAATATTAAACCAACACTGAAATAGTCAATTGAAACTGACCAGCCTGCACTAATATTATGCTTGAACTATAGATTAACAAGTTCTGAAATTTTGTAGTCGATCAATCGTCGAATAGTTTAGTTCCAGTTATATTTATTTGTTATTTTTATTAGTTCTGCACGACACTTCACACTTTTAGGAAACGTGCACCTTCACATTCGAATATCCAGTTGCTTGTGTAGAATGACTTCTCAGGAAGAAGATACAACAGTTCAGACTGGAGAGGCAACTGTTATTCCGGCTCCACTAGTCAATCCTCCTGAAAGAGCCCCTACCACGCTATCATACAAAGTTTTTCGCCAGTTGTGTGCTCAGTTTGGCATTGCTGAATCAGATGCCATTCTTCCCGAGAGAAGTAACACTGCTGACATAGCACCCCTGGCTTTGTAACGGTCAATCGACAAATGTGCCTGAGTGGGGGCGTTCCTCCTTTCAATGACTTTTTCCAACAACTTCTTCGTCAATTGGCCATCGTCCCATCCCAATTACACCCCAATGGCTATGCCATTTTAATGGGGTTGTGTGTACTGTTTAGGAGGACGCTTGATCGATTCCCAAGCTTTGACGAGATTTGCTTCCTATGCTCTTTCACCAGGACTAAAGATCACCCCTCTATTACTGTCGTGAGAAGTGCTCGAAATCGTAAATTGATCATCGGTCTTCCTGACAGCGCTCATGGGTTTTTGACTCAATTTTTCTATGTTCGCTGTCCCCCGGGGTTTTACGCTGTATGGAGGGAAGGAAGTAAGATTAACCATTCTTACTACGTTTGTTATCCGACTTTTGCGAGACTGAATTGTTAAGTGTTAACTCCCCTTCTTTTTTATTTTCAGCGCTCTCCCCTCCTTCTAGGGATCCCAGTCATAAGCCAACTTACGAGAGGCTCAAGGCCGTGCCAGTTGAGGAGAGAGACATTCAATTTCTGTTGAAAGATGAATTTTTGCATCAGTACGGACTTTTGCATACTTCTCGTTCTACACATCCTCATGAAATCCCAGACTCCCCGGCTAGAGCGTCGGATGCCCCAGCTTCTACCGACACATGTATACCAAAAGGACCTGCTCCCGAGGCTTCACTAGTGATGTGTTCAACTCCGAAAGATGCTGCAGGGCCATCTGACAAGCCTGCACTTTCTCCAATGGTTGAAGAAGAAGAGCCCCTTCATCAAACCGGGGAGAATGTTGAGGAAGGAGTCGATGGAGGGAGCCTGGTTAGGCATGATGGTGATGACATCTTTGGGAGTTTAAGTGACATAATGATCACCTCTCAAGAGCTCTTTAAAGATGACTCTGCCAGTGTCAAAGTTATATCTCCAGCGATTGAAGCGACATCCGTCCTTAAACAGACTCCTTTATCCCAAGAGTTGCCATTAGCTATAAAACCTGTCGTTACCCCTCAACCGACGAGCGGTTCGTAGTCCAGTTTGACGCGTTTAGCTTACACATCACACATGACTAGGATTCTTTGACATCTTATACGCTTAGCTCTTCATACTTTCAAAAAATTCTAAAGTTGTGCTTTTTCCAATTTCAGGTTCTTCAATGAAGCGAGGTGGCTCGTATTATGATGACTTCCAGCGATACGGGAAATGCGGCCAGTATGATTATAAGCGCTATCTTCCTGTTCACAGTGAGACTGATGAAGAGAGGGCCACTCGGAAGGCTCGGGAGAGACGTGCCCATGAAGAACGTTATGGAAGACCGGATGACCGATACGGTTCTTCCCACAAAGAGGGTGACTCCCACAAACGCAAATCTCACGATGATAGTGGGAAGAGTCACATAACTGATGACTCGAGTAAACGGGCTAAAGTCAGTAAGGAGCCAATGCCTGCAACTTCTGAAAAGATTACTGCTCCTACTTCTTCTCAATCTCCTGCCCCTTCCCGTACTGATATCCAGGCAATTATCAACAGGCCTTCTTACCAAGTTGGACCAGGTCCAGCCACTCTCCAAAGCCGATTTCCAAATTGGTGCTTAAAAGGAGTTCGCTTCGACCTTGACCTGGTTCCCATAGATAAAAATGCCATGTTACGGAACCTCGATGCCGTCAAAACTGACATTGAGAGGATGTCGAATTGGCAAAAACTTGTTGATGAGCTCCAAAGGGTGAATCGGGCCAATCTCGAAGCTATGCCGACCATGGAGAATGACAAAACCGAATGGCAAAACACCCTTAAGCAGCATGATGCAGAAATGAGGAGCATTGCTGATTACAATGAAAAGCTTGAAGCAGAAGTTGGGAAACTCAAAGAGGAGCTTTCCACTTCCTCCTCTTCTTATTCTCAAAGGGAGAGTGTGCTCCAACAGCAGGTGCGGGATGCTCATATTGTGCAAAGGGATGCTGAGGCCAAGGCTGATGGGCTGGAGCAACTTGTAGAGGGCTACCGTACTGATATTACTCAGTTACAAGAGCAAACTAGCTTTCAGGTTGCAGAAATTGAAAAATTGAAAGCTCAACTATCTAAGGTCGAAAGAGAACGAGATGAGGCTATTGCTGGTAGAATTGCAGCTGAAGAAGCTCATGAAATTACCAAAGCTGACATCGGCTCGACATTATTTGAATTCTACTTGCAAAGTGTGTTAGGGCGTGGTAGTCTTGCATTTCTGGGTCCCAAATATGAGGTTACCCTAGCTGAAGTATGGGAAACCGCGCTTGATATGTTTAAAGACGTCGGGTACACTGAAGAGGAGCTAGAGGCGCACTATTTAGACTTTGAAGCTCGCACAGCCCTTGCTAGAGGGGAGGAGCAACTTGCTAGATCGCGAGTTGAAATAATGGGGGAAGAGCATCAAGAAAACGAAACAACTTTGACTGCCCTTGTCCCTCCTTCAACTTCAGTCGATGTTGACATTGCTGGTTCTAGCTCTCATACACCGATTCCTACTAAAGCTGATAATGGAGCTGTAATTACACAAGCTGTAGATGAGCCACAAGAGTGTGCTGAAGCTGTAGACTATGAAATTGATGTGATACCACCAACTTCTCCAGGTAACCCTAATAATGCTCAGGTGGACAAATTGCCAGTTTCTTACGGATTTGACAAGCTTCTTGATTATTTCTTGAATCTCGACGAGCCGTTGTCTCCTCTTTTTGCGGGAAATACTGACACTTTTATCCTTTCCTTTGTAGAGAAAGCGCCGAGCATCATTCAAACTTTTCCACCTCCAGTTACTGTTCCTCTGCCTTCCCCAATCACTCCTACTCCTCATCTGGGATCACAGGAAGAAATAATAGGTGCCCTTCGGGGCTTGGATGACCCAGCTGCTTCGCAAGAGCAAAAAGACGAAGGACTTGAGGGAGGTGAGATATCTCCGGAGCGGACTCCTTCTGATGACATAATTTTGTCTAAACTTGATACTCCAGGAAGTGAATCTTCTTCAAAAAGGAGAAAGAAGCGCAAAACATCAAAGAGGAGGAGGAAGAGCATTATTGCTACTGAAGAGGAACCGAAAGTTGAACCAGTTGTACCTCCCTCTCCTTCTTCCCTCATGCCTATAGATCGACCCGAAAAGCTAACCATCCAGCCGGGTGAAGGGTCCAAAGGTGGCAAGAAGAAATGAAGATTCCAGTTTTTAGCTTTTTGTTTTTTGCATGTACTGGTCGAGGATTATGAGGGTACCGGCCCCCGCTTTCTTTATTTCAAAACTTGTATCTGTAATACAATTGAATAAAATGATCTTTTATTTGTACAACTCCTGTTTGAATTTGAGAATGCATTTATTATTCATTTTTGTACAAGTTTATTTATATGATATTGCAGTGAGCTTGTGGTATGTTGTTCGAGCGTAATTTTACCAATGTAGCTATACCATGTTGTATGTAACTATACCATGCTGCCCCCATACCATAAGCTCGCTGCAATATTTTATACTTCGAGGGGACTTGTACTCTTATTTTCTGGAGAATAATTATTTCATACTTGGAGAAATTTTATCTCGAAAAAACAGAGTACAACTCCCTCCATATAAGTTTTTACGCTTCATCCTTCGAAGAAATCACTTTTTCTTTTGTGTATATACACATTTTACCAAGTGAATTCTTCTATGTGGTAAAGCGGGCCTCTGAAGGGTACTTTAACTTCTTTTTGAGGAAGATTATTTTCCAGAATAGGTAAACCATTCTTCCTTTGAAAGTTAAAGTGTGCCTTTGATGAGGATTTTTTTTTATACCACAGTAAAGGGCTTTTTGATTTTTGTTTCTTTGAAAAGTTGCACATCTGAGGAAGGCTTTTTCACGTTTCAACACCTGGAAGTTTTATTTCAATCTTGGTGAAACGTGTGCCTCCAAAGAGGTCTTTCTGCTTGATTGTGCCTCCAGGAGGAGGTCTTTTCATTTCTGCCTCTGGGAAGAGGTCTTTTATTTTTTATTTTTTATTTTTTATTTTTTTTGTTTTGTATTTCAACTTTGGTGAAGTGAAACTCCGAAGAGCGGCTGTTGCACTTCAACTCTTGGTGAAATGTGCCTCCAAAGAGGGCTTTACTTTGTTTTGCATTTCAACTGTGGTGAAGTGGACCTCTGAAGAGCGGCTCTTACACTTCAACTCCTGGTGAAATGTGCCTCCGAAGAGGGCTTTATTTTGTTTGGCATTTCAACTCTGGTGAAGTGGGCCTCCGAAGAGGGGCTCTTACACTTCAACTCCTGGTGAAATGTGCCTCCAAAGAGGGCTTTGATTGCCTGGAAGTTACTCTCTCATGGTTGGAGGGTCATGACTCCTCCAATCTTTTTTGTTGAGTAGAGAACTTTCTTTTTTGCGGCATATGCCTCATTAGAGGTCTTTATCCTCCGAAGAGTTGTGCCTCCGAAGAGGGCTTGTGCCTCCGAAGATGGCTTTAGTTGTTCCTTGTCCACTTGCTTATGCCTTTTCAGCGATCCTCTGTTTTTCTTTTCAAGCTCACACTCCCTTCTCTTACAAGTAGTTTGTTTAATCCAAAGAAGTGTACTTCATTGCTAGGCAAGTTCGCGAGAACGGGCATAAGCTTCTTAATTGGATGTTTGTTTATTCAAACGATCTCAATTTATTAGCAAGGGCCCGTTTCCGGCGAAATCATTGGCCGTTCAATTGAAGCACTTCCTATCTAGGATTTGAATTCGGGGCTTTTGTGACTCGAAATTTGTTTTTTGAATGATAATAAGAATCACTTGGTCTTGTAACGTGCAAGTTTTACTTTCATTGTCTGCAAAAATTTAAATCGACATTTCAGCAATACATTTAATGTATTTTTCATATCGAAAATAAAGCAAACATGTAATAATAATAAGGAACACAAGATTTATAGTGGTTCGACCAAGAATTTGGGCCTACATCCACTTTATAGTCTTTCATTATTCACTTGCATCGGCTTTACAATTGCTTTCAATTACAAGAATCATACATTCATAATTCTTTTTACAATATTTCAACAAAGCTTTCAAGTAAAGTATGGACGCAAGTGATTGCTGTTCCAAGCCCTTGGAATTTGATCTCCTTCAACAGTAGTGAGTTTGAATGTGCCGTCAAGAAGCTTCTGACCTATGACATATGGTCCTTCCCAATTTGGCCCAAACACACCTGTCGCCGTCATAATTCTCTTCAGGACTAGATCTCCAATCTCAAAGCTGCGTTGGCGAACTTTGGAATTGAAATGTCTGGCTATCCTTTGCTGATGAGCTGCAATTCTGAGCTTAGCCTCTTCTCTTTTTTCATCAAGGAGATCTAGTGCCTCAAGCTGTAGTTTTCCATTCTCCGCTTGATTGAAATGGATTCTTCTATGTGAAGGGACCTCTGTTTCTACCGGAATCATTGCTTCTGACCCGTATGCCAATGAAAACGGAGTATGCCCAGTCGCAGTTTTATGGGTAGTTCTGTATGCCCATAGTGCTAGTGGTAGCTTATCGACCCAACCACCTTTTGCTCTTTCGAGTTGCTTCTTGATGGTTGAATTGATCATTTTGTTTACTGCTTCCACCTGCCCGTTTGCCCGCGGATGAGCCACTGCTGAGAAGCTTTTTCGGATTTTGGATCGCTTGCAAAAATCTTGGAATTCTTCACTTTCGAATTGAGTACCATTGTCTGTAATTATCTTTTGAGGCACACCATATCTGCAAATGATACTTTTAGTCACAAAATTTATCATCTTTTTAGAGGTGATAGTAGCCAATGGTTCAGCTTCAGCCCATTTAGTAAAATAATCTACAACAACAATGGTATATTTGATTCCAGATTTGGCAGTTGGTAAAGGTCCTATAAGGTCTATCCCCCAGATTGCAAATGGCCATGGACTGACCATCTGTGTGAGTTCAGTAGAAGGTGCTCTAGGAATTTTGGCAAATCTTTGGCATCTGTCACATTTTCGGGAATAGTCTGCAGCATCTCGATTAATTTCTGGCCAAAAATATCCGTATCGGAGAACCTTCTTTGCTAAAGTTTGACCACCTAAATGATCACCACATTCTCCTCCATGTACCTCAGCTAGGATTGTTTTGGACTCTTCCCTGGATACACATCAAAGTAATGGCATTGAGAATCCCCGTCTGTATAATTGGCCATCCTGCACTATATAGTGAGAGGCTTTCCTCAGTAGCTTCTGTCGTTCTTTTGAATTTTCCGGTAAAGAGCCATTGAGCAGATATTCTGTTATTGGAGTCATCCATGATTCTTGCTCTTGAGCCACACTCATGATCCAATCAATATCCATCACATTAATGCTTGGAGCCGACAGGACTTCCACTGGAGCTAACCCCAGAAATTGAGCTTCGCCTGTGCTAGAGTACTTTGCGAGAGAATCTGCTTTCGTGTTTTCTTCTCGAGGAATATGGCTTATCGTGTAGTGATCGAAGTCACATAGAAGTTCCCAGGCCTTTGACAAGTAGGCAGGCAGATTTCCCCCTTTCGCTTGAAATTCCTTCTTGACTTGGCATACAATAAGCTGAGAATCACTGAAGATCTGTAATGCTCGGATGTTTAGTTCTTTAGCAATTCTCAAAGCCAGCGATAAGAGCTTCGTATTCTGCTTCATTGTTCGTTGAAGGAAATTCCAATCTTAGCGCATAGCATAATGACCGACCTTCAGGGGTTTCAAGTACAACCCCGGCTCCAGAACAGTAGTCATTTCTCGCGCCATCAACATATAACTTCCACTGGATTGGGCAATCATCGATCGTTTCTTCCCCACCGTTACCCTTATCTATGAATTCTGCGATGAAATCCGCTAAAGCTTGTCCGTTGATTGCTTTTCGGGGGTGATAAGTGATGTCATATTGACTGAGTTCAATGTTCCACTTTAGAAGACGACCCGAAGTCTCAGGGCAAAACAGGACTTGCTTTAGAGGTTGATCAGTGAGGACTCTGATAGGGTGAGCTTGGAAATATTGCCTCAACTTCCTCGATGCAATCAGCAGACAATAGGCGAGTTTTTCCAACTTGGAGTAATTCATCTCTGCCCCAGTGAGTCTTTTGCTGATATAGTAAACCGGATGTTGAATCCTCTTGTCTTCTCGTATCAGCGCTGCACTTAGAGCATGAGATGATACTGCCAAGTATATAAGAAGATCCTCACCATCGCCGGGCCTAGAAAGTATTGGAGGCGTTTCCGTATGACGAATCAATTCATCAAAGGCTTTTTGGCATTCGGGAGTCCAATCAAAGTTTTTCTTTCCTTTCTTTAGAGCGTCAAAGAATGGGATGCATTTATCAGTAGCTTTGGAAATGAACCGACTCAAGGCGGCGACTTTTCCGTTGAGACTTTGCAATTCCTTCTTCGTTCTAGGAGCTTTGACTTCTTTTAAGGCGGTAATTTGAGCTGGACTAGCTTCAATGCCCCTAGCGCTCACGATGAAACCTAAGAACTTTCCGGACTCCACCCCAAACGAACATTTTAAAGGGTTAAGCTTCATTCCGTATTTCCGGAGGACTGCGAACATTTCTGCTAAGTGTTCTATGTGATCCACTGCTTTCTTAGACTTTACTAACATGTCGTCGACGTAGACTTCCACAGTCTTGCCCAATTGCGGTTTGAACATAGCATTAACAAGTCTTTGGTAGGTTGCCCCCGCATTCTTCGGCCCGAAGGGCATAACTCTGTAGCAGTAAAGACCAACATCGGCGACAAAGCTCATGTTCTCCTGATCTGGCTCATGCATCATGATCTGGTTATATCCGGAGTAGGCATCCATAAAAGATAACAATTCATATCCCGCTGTTCCATCTACCAGTTGATCGATCCTGGGTAATGGGAAGCAGTCTTTGGGGCAGGCCTTGTTTAGATCTGAAAAATCGATGCACACTCTCCATTTTCCGTTGGCTTTCTTAAACAGCACTGGATTTGAAACCCAATTCGGATAGGTAGATTCTTTGATAAAGTCATTCTCCATGAGCCGATCAACTTCTTCTTTTAATGCTGCCGACCTTTCTGGACCTTGGGTTCTTCTTTTCTGTTTCACAGGCGTAAACTTTGGATCAATATTCAGAGCGTGTACTGCAACTTCTGGGGATATTCCGCACATATCGGCATGAGTCCAAGCGAAAACATCCAAATTTGCTTTCAAAAAAGATATTAAGATATTCTGAATCGACACATTAAGTTGTGAACCCACATTCAACACCTTATTTGGGTCCTTCGGGTCAACAGGTACCGGTACCGTCATTTCCACCAGTACCACTCTATTCTCCCCTGCACTGGCTTTTCTAGGATCCATCTCTTTTCGTGCTCCGCTATGCTCGCCAGTGCAGGGTCCACCCTGTAATTGCTACAAGGTTGGTTCTTTGATGCGGACTGGGGTTGCCGCATCCTTTCCCATTTCTCTTTTCCTTGCCTCTCGCAGCTCTGTCAGATAACACTCCCGCCCAGCATTTTGATCCCTTTTTATAACTCCTACTCCATTGTCTGTGGGGAATTTAATGGTGAGGCACCATGGGGCCAGAACAGCTTTGAACGCTGCAAGAGTTGGACGGCCAAGGAAAGCATTATAAGCAGAAAATTCGTCGACAATCACAAAAGTTTGCTTGCGGACTACTTTTCTTTCTCCCTCTCCAAGTTCTACAAGCAAATCAATGGTTCCTATTGGCTGCTTTGGCTCTCCAGTGAAGCCAGCGATTTTCTGCGACGAGGCTTGCACATCAGCCATAGGGATCTTCATTTGGTCGAATGTTTTCTTGAAGAGGATATTGCAGGATGCGCCACAATCAATGAGAACTCTTCTGACAATAGCTGGCCCGATACCAGCCGAGATGACTAAGGGATCCAAGGTAGGAGCTTCAACACCTGTGGAATCCCTGGCTCTGAACACAATATCATCATTGAAAGTTCTTTGTTGTTTCAGGGGCGTAGCGTCTTCCAAAACAAAGACATCTTCTTTGGCCGGTACATATTTCAAAGCCCGGGTATACCTTTCCATCTCACCCCAGCTCCTGCCTGCTGGGTGAGGTCCTTCCGTAATGACATTGATAACAGGCCTTCCGGATTCATGCCCTGCAGCCTTCTCACTTGTCCTAGGTTGATGAGCAGGAGCTTGTTGCCCCTGACTAGACGAAGCAGGATTGCTGCTATTCTTTTCCACAAATTGCTGCAGCTTGTTTTCCCTTATCAACTCTTCAATCAAATTCTTCAATTGGCGGCATTCGTCGGTATCATGACCGGGTTGATTATGGAAGTGGCAGAACTTCCCGCTTTGTATAGCTCTTTTCCCGGTTCTCAGAACAGGAGGTTTAGGATAGTCAACAGAATCTTTAGTGGCAAGGTAAATACGCTCCGGTGTATCTGATAAAGGAGTATATTCCGATGGCTTGAAGGAACGAGGCTTCTTCAGATTTTTCTGTTTCTTCCCATCGTTATTTTCCCTTTTCTGTCCTACAGATTCATTCTTGCGTGGAGCAGCAATGTTATCTTCATCTTTTTCCAATACCGCCTTTACCGGTACAGGACGGCTTTCCAGGCGTATGAACTCATCTGCTTTCTTGTAGAATTTTTCAAGGGAATTTGGTTCCTTCATGTTTAGCCATTTTCCAAATTCGCTCGACTTGTCAATGGCCCTCATCAGATAAGTCAAGATCATCCGTGGTTCTGCATTGTCTACCTCGGCCAGCGCTATATTAAAGCGATTCAAGAAAGATCTGATAGTTTCCCCTGGATTCTGTTCTAAACTTGACAACGACATGATATCTTTGGCTTTTGAAGCATATAGTCTGAACTGCTCCTTGAATTTCCGGGTTAGGTCAGAAAACTGATCTATAGACCGGATTGGTAGCTTGATGAACCAAAGCAGAGCTACACCTTCCAGATATACAGGAAAATATCGGCACTTTATTTCATCAGAAGCTCTTGCACCTGTCATGTGCCAATCATACTTATACAAGAATTCGTTCGGATCGCTTGTCCCCTTGTAAGCTGGAATGGTTGGAGGGACGAACTTCCTCGGAAACTCAGCCTTTAAGATCCTTTCGGTAAACGGGGTTTTACTTGGAGCGAAACCCCATTCTTTCTCGTCTTCATCCCTTTGCATGCTCTCTTTCATGATTTGTCGAACCATTTCAGAAAGATACCCCTCATCATTTCGAGCTTTAGATCCACCAACTTCAGGAAGTGTCTGCTCAAAGGGGCTGGCAGCCCTCTCAGGAACGTTCGTTTCTTCAGCATCATGAACGTTGCCAGCAAAGTTCCTTTCATTACTCGTTGGTTGACGGTTTGCCCCAAGCAAATCGTTCAACCTATTCAAAATTAGAGCATTTTGGGCATTCTGAACCTCCAATTGTGCATTTTGGGCATTTATCTACTGGTTCAGCCCTAAGATTACAGCATCCAACTCTGCTTTTGTAACCCCAACAGGTGGAGTGGCTTGATTAGGTACTGGGGAAGCGGAGGTTCCCTCTTGAACATTTCCAGATCTAACGGATCTAATCCTTCTCCCTGGAGCCATGATTTCAGATAAATTTCTAGTCTTCAGAGAGATTACTTCAACAAACTTTCGTGGAGCAATGATGATAATTCACCTAAGTTCAGTCCTCTCAATGAAAGCACCAAAAATGTTAACGCTAAAATTTGAACGCTAACACCCCGGTGTGTGAAGTGTAGTTGTGAAAGCACCACCTGATGATTCGGGAACAGAGTATAAGCAGAAAACCACCGAAAAAGCTGTAAACAACAGCGATTTTATAGTAGTTCGGCTTAATAGTTTGCCTACGTCCACTTTGAATATCTTTATTGATGATTTCGTTACAAGTCGATACAATTCTTCCCAAGTACAATACACTTTGAATTACCAAACACTTTGAACAAGTAGATTAAACTTCAATGTATGTGAAAGTCTTCCCATCCATGTCGGATGTATGAGATTCCTTCTTAAAGTTGTTGGTACCGTTCTACGTGTCTTGAAAGCTTTGAGTGTAGAGTCGGTTTGGAATGCAGCAGAGTATCAGTGCTTGAAAAGAATGAGCCAAAGGCCCCTTTCTAGTTGGAGCTAGGGTCGTATTTATAGACATTTCTCGGAGTTAGGTCGTAACTCATACACGACTTATGATAAGTCGTAACTCGTAGATGACTCATGGTAGGTCGCGGCCGACCTACTGGGTTTAGCTCATGGTTTGGTCCAAATTATGCACCCATTTGAATGAATGATACAAGTTCTAAGTCGTTCACGAGTTAACCAAATGCAACTTCCTTTATGCTAGCATGAGTCGTACACGACTCATCATCGGTCGTAAGTCGTCAACGAGTCATCTTATTACAGCATGGTATTGAACTTGTCTCCAAGTCTTAGGTCGTGAACGACTTATCTGTAGTTATAAGTCAGCAGCGACTTAAGTGTTGTTGACTCTTCCTTTTAGTGCTTTGAGTCGTCACTCCTTTAGGTCGCTAGGTCGTAACGTCTTTAAGTCGTGGACTTTCTTAAGTCGTGACATTCCCTAAGTCGTTTAGGTCTTAACCTGTTAGGTCGTTAGCTCCTTAACTCGTAAGCTTTTAACTCGCAGGCTCTTTAACTCGTGGGCTCTTTAACTTGTAGACTCCTTAACTCGTGTGCTCTTTAACTCGTAGACTCCTTAACTCGTGGGCTCTTTAACTCGTAGACTCCTTAACTCGTGTGCTCTTTAACTCGTAGACTTTTAACTTGCAGGCTCTTTAACTCGTGGGTGAAACGGGGTTAACACCGTGTTATCATCGATTTGATTAGGAATCGGTTTTGGGAATTGATTGCATACCATGTTATAGACGGTGATCGGGCAGGTTCGGACTGCATCCCAATCAAGGTGCAGTCAGCATGAAGTGACTGACATAGCCCGTGAAGTTTGCAGTCGATCGAAGTTCAAATGATCGACTTACATACGAAGCAAGGATTTGCATGCATCGATCAAGAACGATCCATAGGATAATTCAAGTCATCCAAAAATGGTAAGGATTCACAAGGCCAGTCCATTTGAAACTTCTAGGACATCAACAAAATGAAGATTGAGTCTTACAACAATGATCACATGTCCTAAAGTTGCGTTAGCATTTAGCCGATCATTCTGGCCAAGTCCTAAAAACAATTGGTAAGTTCTATGGAATATGCGAGTATATGATTTTTGTTTGATCATAATAAACATATATACATTCATTTAAATGTATTTGTTAATGCACTATTTTATTTTTCATAGATCAAATAAATATTTGTTGAATAAAATAAATAACACAGAATTTGAATTCAAACATAAATTTTATTCAAACAAATATTTATTACTATCTTGAATGATACAATTTCAAGCTCTCACTATACATATACATTTTTGAATACATCACAATTTAATTTACATTAATAACCTCACTACATATCTCTCACACTCGTATTTTGTCTTCAACTGCATTCCAGTTTGAATCCAGCATCTGAGAAATCTGCAAAAATATTCACTAACGAAGTAAAATTGAAAAAAGAAATATTTTTGCAATATAAAATAAAATATGATTTTTTAAAATATTATTTGCCTTAGTTATTTGGGTTGTTCGTCATCATTCATACTTGAATTCATCATACACGAACAATGTGACATGCACAGTGTATCACTATACATGCCACAAGGCCGTGCACATCTATATACACTCGGTGATGCTACAGGGACAGGTGTGCACAAGGTCAAACCCAAATATAAAGACAGGTTCAACTCAGGTGCAATACAAATGAAATCACGTCATTAGCACAAGGTCAAACTCGAGTCTTTAAAAACTGGGTTCAACATAAGGCAACATGAAGAATGCAAAGCTTTGACAAATCAAAACTGGAAATACAAGCACATGAAACAACACAAATTAATTGCAACATGAATGTGCAGACCAATCAAAGACACAGTACACAAATGCAAGACCAAAGTGCAACAGAAACATGCTTGAAGACTACAGCACGACCAAGTATAGAGTGTACAAGTGCAAATGTCCAAACCACAACATGTAGGCAAACATGAAGTGAATACAACTACAAATGGATACTGCAGTGGACATGTATACAACATAATGAAGCAATATCACAATATCCAGATCAAATGCAATACCAAACTTCACAAGCAATGACCAGAGCACAAAGAAGTATAGAATGAAAACTACAAAGAACATCAACAATGCAACAATGTGCACAGGTCAGAGACAATACAGCAAGTACAGGTTAAATCAACACAGTGAAGATACCAGTGAACCAAATGCACATGTCAACAGCAATGAAAGCAACATGACCACCAGAATCTTAAACAAATGCAAGCGAATCAAGCAACAAGTTTACAAAGGCTATATGAACAAGTGACCAAACACAGAACAACAAGGCCCAAACCAAAGAATAGTGAAGCAACTTGACTACAAGTCAGCAACTTCAAACTGCTCATATACATAAGTGAGTGCACCAAAAATATGACATCAAACATGACAGCAGACCAAATGAAAGACTAGTAATGTATACAGCAAAAATGAAGAATGCCAACAGTATGTATACAGAGAGTATACAACATGACAATGGAGACACAATTCAAATGAACACTATAGCAAGACCAGAATGCTCAAATACAATATGAACTGATGAAGCAGTGCAAATGACAAGTGCAACAGTGAGTGGCAATGAACAAGTCAAAGTGTGCAACTACATGACATGAATGCAACTACAGGAACTCAACAAGGCAGACTCAAGTGAATGAAAACTGTATGCAACATGGTGAATAACTCACATGTTTGAAACCACTCGAGAGCAATAGTGAAGCCATAAGAAATAAAGAAATGCAGATCAATGATCTCAAGCCAAAGTCAAAATTGACCAAGTTACTGCATAAAGTCAAGTCAGAGAATTCAACGAAAATATACGTCTTTGAAAAAGTCAACAAATAAAAGGGAAAGTTTTTGCCGTGTGACACAAGAAGGATCGAACGCTCTCAAGTTAAAGCCATAAGCATCAAGGTTGAAAGTATTTCAGGAAAGCCGCGCGCATCAGGAAAGCAACAAATTGGGAAAGTATCGAATTGATACGAAGGAATTCAAGTGTCTCGAATTCATATAAATACTGAACCCAAAAGTTCATCATAGGCATCGAGTCAAGCAAGCAATTAAACAAGCGACGAAATAGAATACATACCAATCTATCAAACTCGATCAAAGGAGCAGCTGAGAAACAAAGCGCAAGTAGAATCGATCATCAGAGAACGAGCGAGCAAAAGTAACGCAAACAAGTGAATTGATCATCAGAGAACGTGCGCAAGAGCATCACTAATTCAGATCGAACAAAGCCCCAATTTGGATCGCAAGAGCCGAAGCCCTAATTTCAGAAAGAAGAACGACCGCAATTGTTTCAGAAGAAAGAACAAAGGATCGGGTTAAAAGGGCCGGCCTTTATTGTCACAGAGGGGATTTGGTTTTATTTAGGGTTTTATTAAGGGGGGTTTCTTAATTTTTATTTGAGCAAAAATTAAGCATTCAAGTTTGTATTTTAATTTTTGCTCCTACTCTTATTTTTGAAGTCTGTTTTTCATTTCGAGTCAAAGTATTGGTAAATCACCACCTAGGTTGTAGGTAGTGTCAGATTGTCTAGTTAGAATTAGTTCAGTGAGCAGGGTGTGCGAGTTTGCAAAACTCTATAGGCGGGAGCAGAGTTTGCGAGTTTGCGAAACTCTATAGGCGGAGCAGGGTGTGCGAGTCTATGAGAGTGTTTGTGAGCGGGAGCAAGGGTTTGCGAGTCTAGTAGAGTGTTTGTAAGCGGGATACTGTTTAATTCTAATAGAAATCTGGGAATGCAGCAGTAGGCAGGGGTTGCCGAAGCTGGGTAAATTTTGTGTGTGATTTACTTTTCAGCATATTTATTTTTGTAGTTTGTTTCTGTGTTTAATTCGAGAAAATTTGCTATAACCCTATTCACCCCCTCTAGGGTTAATCTAGATCCTACAAGTTCAAGTGTATAATCCATTTTTCACCAAGATTGATCCATATCTCATAAGTTACAAGTCAGAATGAATCCATATTTCAGAAGCAACATCAAGAGACATGAAGGTCACCAAAATTGGAGACAAGAAAAAGGATCGGCTAAATTTATGTCGATCGTTGCCGATGATCGAGTTAGATATGCCGATCGTTATGGTAGGTCCTTATGAACTAGAGAGCCTTCTATCGAAATCTAGTGAAATATCTCATCGTCTCTGTTGGATTGTTTTCACCCTAGAGGGGGGTGAATAGGGTGTTACTAATAATAATAAAAATTAATGCGGAAATAAAAATAATAATAGAAAGTAATGCAGTAGAGATCACACTTAGATTTGCCTACCTTCGGCAATAACCTGCCTACGTGCTGCCCCCAAGGTTTCTACTAGAAATTAAGTACTTAGACGCTTACATACGTAAACTTGCGACGCCTGTTAATTAACTAACCTAACTCTACGCTCAAAACTCTGCCATAACTCAGCCACTGAGTCATGAGTTCTCAAACTATGACTCGTAGTTTGTACCTAGTCACACGACTAGAAAGTTATACAATTTAAAAATAAAATTACAAATGAAAATAAATAAACTAAACAATACCCTATATTAAAATTCAAGCCCAAATTAGAATTAACATAAGCCGGCCCACTTCAAATTACAATTTTAGATGTCTCCTCTTTTCTTTCGTTCTTGATGAGTCCGGCCGCCTTCTTTTCTTCTTCAATAATTATGGTTTTTGGTTAATTGAAGCCGCCTCTTAGAATCAGTTGACCGAGGTGAAAATTTCGATCTGATTAGCTTCGTCAATTGATACTGGCCTTGATTGGCTTGCGGTATCTTCAACTGTGTCGAGCTCGAATGCTTGGATTAAATTGGTACATGATATTCCTTTTTCGATTTTTATTATGCTCGACTTCAATTTGAGTTATTGGTTCGTGATTTACTTTAATGGCTTGCTCTGGTATGTTTCTTGAACTCGAATGCTTATATGCCGATGATGAATTTGGGTTAAATAGGGATTGAAACCCTATGTTTTCGTTCGTATTTTTTATTTAAATTCTTCACGTTGCTATGCTTGGCCATTCGATTCATGCTTGAACAATAAGATGATTTTTTGACTTGTTCAGTGTATAAGTGTTGCTTCATGAGTTTGAATTTGCTTCGATTGCTTAAGTCAGTTTCGTTCTTTTTGCTCCTATGACTTTGGCATTTGAATTTGATATATAATTAACTTGAATTTCTCTGTTTTATACGATTCCTTATGTCCTCTGATTGATATTTTTGACCTGTTCTATTTTGACATATACGACTCTCTGATTACTTGAGTTTATTAAAAACTGCTGCTCATCTCCATGTATATGAATACATACTTATGTATATTATGTGCGATTCTGACTTGTTCATGTATTTACATATACCTTTAATTGACTTCAATGCAATTTTTGTACTCCTTGACTGTTCGAATTGCCTCACTTTTTTTTGAAACATTTAAACTATTTTCTCCACTGTGCTCATTGCTGTTGCATAAAATTTGTCCACCCGAGTGTGTTGATACATGTGTATATATATTTGCATATATGCATATATATGTGGTTAAATTTTTCTTCGCACTCGTACATTTTTTGATTTGGGACTACATATATATATATATATAAACATGTATATGTGAGCACATTTCCTGATTTGGTTGGCTTGTTTTCATGTTTGCTTATGCACTGGCTTATTCTTGTTTCACTTATCAGTCTAGTGCATTGTGTTATGGAAATGCATTTCATATGATCTCCACTGAAGTCTTGTTCTATATATTATTGTATTTTCTTGTAGCATTGCTTTGCATTTCTGAAGTTTGCTGTCTCATGCTTGATTTGAAATCTGGTCTCATGATTAAATTTCTTTCATGCCTGAATGTATTTTATGTACACTTGTGTCTGGTCTGGTTTGAACTGCTGTGTTCATTAGCATTGCTTAGAAAAATGCCTTGACTTGTTTTTGAAGTCTGGTTCATGTGTGGTCTACTTTGGTTGAGTCATTTCATGTGTACATTGCATTATACATGTACACCATATGTTGATATACTGTACTCAACCCTGAACACTTCACGTTGACAAGTGGTCAGTATGCATGTTGTTGTTGTGGTCTTGTAGCCTGGTTCACTTCGGGTATGTATTGTTATCTTTTTGCACTTGAGCCTGTCTAGAGCTTGTTGACATGTTGGGTTGCTCTGGCCAGTCTGGGTTCAATGATGACCATGTCTGTTTGTAGTAGTTCAGTTTGGTTACAGTACTAGTTCCAGTCCAGGTTACATCGGCTTGTATTTGTTGTGATCTTCTTGTTTGTCCACTTCATGTAGCTTTCATACTTGTTTGGCGATTCTCTGGCATCATCCTTTGTGCATGTTGAAAGGTTTATTGATGGTCTGGGTTCCTTTTGAAGACTTGTTCTATTGTCACATTCACCTATGACTGTTCATATGGTTGAATCCCTTGTTGTCACAATTGATTGTGTCGAAACTGCAAAGTTGCATGTGTGTAATCTAGCCTCGGCTTGGGTTTGACCTTGTGCACAACTATCCTTGCAATTTTAACGGCAAACATATATCGGTGTGCATGACCTTGTGGCATGTACAGTGATACACAGTGCATGTCACAAGTTGTTCGAATATGATGAATTAAACGAAAATGACGATGAACGGCCCAAATAAAACCGAGGAAAATAATATATTCAAAACACACACTTTATTTTGCACTGCAAAATATTTTCTTTTTCAATTTTACTACGTCGACGTTTATTTTGCAGATAGTTCAAACGCTAGATACAGGCTGGAATAGAGTGAAGATCAAATATGAGTGAGTGAACATGTGTATTGAGGTGAACATTGTAAAGTGAAAATTGTGGTGTAGTTGAAATTGTATTGTAAATGAGAAATGTGTAAATGTAGTGAGAGCTCATATTTATACTATTTGAATTTGTAATAAAATGTTTGTTTGAATGAAATATTTGTTTAAATATGAATTCCCAGTAATTTATTTTATTCAACAAATATTTATTTAATTATGCGAAAAAAATAAAATGGTACAATAACAAATACATTTAAACAAATATATGTGTGTGTCTATATATATATGTTTATTATCATCAAACAAAGATCATATACAAGTATATTCGCATTCTCCTCCTTTTGATGACAACAAACATATATTATGATTTTGACTCTATTAAATGTATTTGGTCTTAATGAATTCTATTAGTTCCCTCTATTTGAATGCTCCCCCTACAACATGACTCCCCATACATAGATGCATGTAGTTAAAACTGAAAAATTAATTAAAAATAACTTTAAATAAAAACACTCTAGAATATTAGTGGGATATCACTCAAAAATCAAAATCTTAACCTCTCTCCCCCTTTTGTTATCATCAAAATAATATTAGTAATTGAAACAGCTACGATTTTGATTAAAAATATAAAATCAAATCAAGAGAGAGATATCAATTCCAAATTCCAAATAATAAAACAAAAATCATAATATTTTATTAATTAGAAACAAAATATACTTTAGAGAAATGGTAAGACTATGAAAGTTTTTATATATTGATAAGAGTTTGATATTTTCAACAAGGGAATAATTTGTGCATTTTCCCTTTTCAAATATTATAAAAAACGTAAAGCACTTACTAACCATGCATAATTGTTAGGACTTTTAAATGAAGTTAATAGTTAGCTTTTTTTTAAAAAATATGCCAAGTATTTTCTAAACATGCATAACCGTGAGGACTTTTAAATGAGATTAGAATATACTTGATATTTATCCCTTTCATATATGCATCCCATCCATGCATAACCGTGAGGACTTTTAAACAAGAATGGAAGCCCATGTATAGAAATTAGAGTAATTCACCTAAGCATAACCACTGTGACTTTTATACGAGAGTGAATACTTCTGAATATAATTATTTGACAAAAAAATATTTTCTTATTTTGAAATACCAAATTCTACACGCTATAATATGATGTATGGATTGATTCCTTTCAACATATTTCAAATCCAATCATAATAGTAATAACTTAGCTTAAGTTCATTAAATTTGACTTACTCTTCTAACTTATTTCGTTTCCATACTTATTTTAAATTAGTTACATCTACTAATTTATTTTAAATCTCAAATGACAGTTTATTTCCAAACCTTTACTTAACACAATATAAATTAATTATCCTTTCGATATTCATTTGCTTACCTATTCAAATTAATTAATTTACTTACTAATTTTATTTAAGCATTTTCATTCCATTAAATATTATCTATAACCCATTGAATTTTATTTCAATTCAATTTTATTTTCACTGGATTTAAATCTAACCCAATATAATTAAACTTAGTTTAAGTTGACTTCAATTCGATTCAATTTTCTTCCTCAATCCAAGTTAATTTCATTTTCAACCTTTCACTTTAAATTTCAATTCCAGCATTCAAAGCTTATATTTTCCTTCCTTATATAAAAATCATCTTAAATTTTTATAAGTCCATAAATTACATCATTATGATGTGACGACCGACTTTCTTACCATAGAAAATCGAATCATCCTTAAGAAAGAAAGGGACAGAAAAGAGAAAAGATAGAGAAGAAGAAAGAAACAACATCAGAATCTAAACAGCGGAACGAATAAACTATATTAATAACATAAATATTACATAGTTTACAACAAATATCAGAGTTACACAGACATACAACACATACTAGACAGTTACAAACACAAGTCTAGTTATACAACTCAATATAGTACAAAGACAACAACTCAGAGAACACACAGCGGAAAACTATATATATCTACACGTAGAAGCCTCCTGCTTCATTTGCTCCTCCACAATTCGTCAAAGCTAACCTGAATCCTAACCTGAATTCCCTTGGCTACTCATAAAAATTTTAGTACCCAAGAGTAGTAGAAAAACAGAATAAACTCCGGGTCACACATAGGTCTGGTGTGAGTAACAGGTTAAGGTGGCTTAATTTTTAAAAACCTTTTGAAAAGAAAGGTATCACGTAAGACTTCCCACACATAAACATGGAAAAGTTTTTACCTTACGCTAACAAAAACATTTGATAGGAAATCCGATGATATTACAATAGTGTCTAGGGTTTCAAGTAAATATGAAATTGCCGAAATTGTTACATCTATTAAATTCCAGCTAGTAGCCACAAAAGTGGGTAATACAATCAAAACCGTTGGCACTTATTGGATTTTGGATTCCATACAATGGCAGGGCTACTGGGGTACCGCCCGTCACAGTACGTGGCCTAGATCAACGTACCGAGGAGTACGCCCGCTCCATTGCAACACAAAGCCGGACCCATTCCTTACTGAACAGTTCCGAACAAGACAACCCCGTGGTTGTAGCTAGCAACCACCAACACAGCCGAATATAAAGGGACTTCTAGACAGAGGTAAATCTTGCTCTCCAGTGGGTGCGAGTCACGAAGCCTTGCTGCACCTCCCCTGTTTTAGCCATTCCCGGTTGATGAGGCTTGAGGCTACGATTACCTTTATAGGACATATCACTTAGAATGCTCATCGTCCAGACGATGTTCTGAAAGCATTCAATCCATACAAGTTCGTTCCGGGTTCGAACGAAACCGAAGGCATTATCTCGTTACACTCATATTGGAATCACCCTCAGAGTTAACGATAATAACCCTTGCAGTCTAAACCACCATCTCGAATCTATAAGTACTATTCCGTCAACTCATTACGGAATCACCCACAGAGTTATACTGACCTATAATCCTTACACCTCGAGTCTTCCTAAAGCTCCATTTTGATTCACGACCTAACGTTATTTCGGAATGATGTGGTTTTCGGATAACCAAATATGGAAACCCGACCCCGGTCTCATCGAAATCCAAAGCGTGTCTTTTAGGTCCAAGTTGTTTTAAAGTTTTAAAACAATTACAGTATCTATATACACACAGATAGATAACTCATAAATCACAATTGATAATCAACATTATCAAATAACAGGTAATCCACATTATCAATATCATAATAGATATTCCATATATCACCATCACAATAGATAACCTATGTTATCATCACAATGACACTAAGCATTCATATCACACAACCATACTTATCTCATTACTGAGATCACACAGCATCCAAGAGAATCAATGACATCCATTCATACATAAGCAAATGATTTATTCATTACAATATAATTAATTTAAAATGAACTAAATTAACTATCTCTAACTCTAATTAATTTAAAATGAATTAAATTAATTACCCCATCATTAATTAATTTAAAATAAATTAAATTAATTACTTCACCAATATAAATCTTGCTTACTCAATCATTTAATTGATTACAATTAATTAATTAATCATTCATTATTAATCACCTTAATTAATCACTCTTGATTAATTACCTTTAATTACATTCATGTAATTATCCTTAATTAATTTCTCAAATTAATTATTCTCAACCAAACAATAATTAACCTTTAATTACTTCAATTAATTAATTATAATTAATTACCTTAATCCTTAATTACATTAATTAATTACCTTTAATTACTTATTATTGATTAATTAATCATAATTAATCAGCTTTAATTACATCATTAATTATAATAATTAATGATCCCCTTTTATTAATTACCTTAAGTAATTAACTAATAATTATTAATCATCATCACAGATTAATTACATTTAGTAATTATCTAGCTTAATTACTATATTAAACAAATTAATTATCCTTTAATTAATTACTTAATTAACCCCTTGATTAATTATTAAATAATTAAACCAAATTACCTCATTCTTAAACATGTCCACTTAATTACAACCTGTAATTATTAAACAATTACTTAACTGAGTAATTTCCAAATCATTAATTACATAAAGTAATTATTTTTAAAATTCAAGTGTTTAAAATTAATTAAACTTAATTAATTAAAACAAACAATCATATTTAACTTAATTAATTACATTAAGTAATTAATTCCTTAATTACTTTACTAAGTAATTAAAACATTCATAATTGATTATAATTAAATTAATTAATCTAATTAATTATAAAAATTAACCATATTAATTAATTGTTAAATAATCCTGGTTAATAACCTTCATTAACCATTCTCTAATTATTTTATAAAGTAATTAACTTAAATTAATTACCATTTAAATTATCTTTAATTATTCATTAATTAAAGTTAATTATTAAATTAATTTAACCTTGATTTAAAACTTAATTATATAATTAATAATATTCATTCATCATTAATTCATAATCTAATTAATGATCTTAATTTCAAATTGATTAATCATTAATCAATTATTAATTCCAAATTCAATTAATGAATTAAAGTAATTCATTAATCTTAATTACCTTATTAATTAGTTCTAGAACATAAATCTTAATTTAAATTTCAAGATAAAACATAACTTAATTTTGTTTAAAAACAATATTATTGAAAAAAGTACTTTTGAAATTACTTTAAATTTTCATTTTAAATACAAGTTTAAATTAAAAGTAATTTAAACTTATCAAATTTTGAAAAAATTTAAAACTTGTTTAAATTTCAAGACAAAACAAAAGTTTGACTTAAAAATGAAATCATAAAAATTTGAAGTTAAATTCATTTCAAAATTTTGAAATTTTCAATTCATTCTTAGTTTAAACTTTCAATTTAAATCTTTTTTTAAAATTTAAAACTGAAGTTCATATTTAAACTTAGATCTCTAGATTTAAAATAAATCTTTAAATTTTACTCACATTTTAAAAACCTCATTATTAAAAAGTTTCAACTATTTACCAAAATGAAATAGTTAATTAATTCAAATTTTTGAAACTTTTATTTTATTTAAAAACTGGGATTTGAATTTTAATCAGAAATTCAAACTTGAATTGAATTTTAAACCTAAACCATAGTTTAAACCTAAAACTACAGATTTAAAAAATTTTAAAATCCCAAATTTAAAAACACAGTTTCTTCTGAAACCTGGACATTACAATGTAACCCGAGAAAACCAAATTCTACTTTGAGTCAAATGCATCTCCACTCCGAGTCTTCAAACCATTTACTTCGAGCAAGTCACAGTTCTACCCTACAACAACCAAAGCCCAACTGATCACCAGAATTCTCATCGCCGTGCATATGCACGGCGACCACCACCTATGCCGATCATCATAGATGATCCAACACTTCCAGAAAACCCATTAATCCACTAACATCATCACCAGATCGAACAAAATCAAAGCATTCAAAATTTAGCTTTACAAACCTAAACTTGAAAACAGGTTTCAGGTTTTAGACCCAACCTGTCAGCGGCAAATTCTTGTCGCTCCGACCATCTGAGGTCCACCCATTCCAGCCTCGAACTCCTTCATACACCTACTACACATTCCCCACAAACCAGAACACTCGATCAACACTACGCCTCAAACTGACCCAAGCTTTAACCCCATTCAAAACTAGGGTTCATACAAAGATTTACAAACTGCAACCAATCTAACAAATTATATCCACTTCTCTGATTTTTCTAAGGATTTATGATCCTTACTCTATAACCCAGAAGAATTCTAAGTTTTCTTAAACTACAGATTGCAAGCACTTGCTTAAAGTCAATTTTTAGTTCATGTACAAAATGCTACTGAATCATACACCTATAAATCCTGATACTTGATTTAAAAATCAAGTTCCAGTTTATATATTTGATTTGTATTACTGAATTACCATATTAATTTGATTGGGATTGAAAAAAAAATTAAACATGCATGATGTTTTCTTCAGTTTCCAGAGTCAATAACAAGTTTATTATCCAAAATAAAATTTAACACTTTAATTAGGATGTACTACATGTTTTGTTTGAAATTTTTTAATCTAAACATGGATTTGATCTTGAGTTTATGAATTTTGAATTATATGTTTAAGTCAGGAATCTAGAACAGGAAAGAATTCATCAATAGCAAGCAGGCATTCAAGTTCATACATATATACAGACATTTTCATCATACTCATCAGTAAACAATTCAAGCAACTATATTAATTTAAATTAGTTTTTAAAATAAAATGTTACTCACCTTAATTTTTATGCAGACCCTTTGTTGATCATTTGAATTTGAAGAAGACATAAAAATGCAGAGCCCCTGTTTTGACTTCCTTTTGGATTTGCAGGAAAATGTTGCAGGTGTTTATGCTAGACCCTTTATAATTCATGTTGAATTGATATACAGATGCATATGTTTTGCCTGACTAAAATGCTTGCATGCAGACGTAAATGTAGTTGCTAATTCCTCAAATGCATGCTATCATTCCCAGGTTTAAACAGAATGCAGAAAAAACAGTGCAGGCTCTCCTTTTTTTTTTTTTAAGTGACATGACGATCAATGTATATTGATGATTGAATTTGAGGAAGATGGGTTTGATTTTGAAGAGGAGGAATATGCAGATTTGTAAACAGAATGCAGGTTTCACTTTGATTTGAGGAAATGCAGATTTTTATATGCAGGGTTTGATTTTTAGGAAGTGAAATAAGCAGATTTGAACATGGTTTAGAATATGCAGATTTGTGGATTTGAATATGCAGGCCTTTATAATAAATATGAAGATGAGTTTGATCTTAGAAGTTTGAAGATTTTCTTTAATTAAGGAAAATGAAAATGCAATATGAATGAAGATGCAAACCAAACTAATGTATTTTTAGATTTAATGAAATAAAAGAAAAATTAAAATAAGTTTAATACTTGTACAATTTTTATACACTTGTCAAATTGTTATATTAATTTTTAAACACATGTTAAATCAATGCTTATGAATGCAACACTTGTTTTCTTTTAAAGGCAATTAGTATTTAAATTTACAAAGTAAAGTGTGTGTTAGCTTAGTTTAAGTTGTTAGTTTATTTTAAAATATGTATATAAATTTACAAAAGAAATAAGAACAAATCATGTTTATAAATAAACTTATACATATTAAAAATTAAAACAATTAAACAATTTAAAATTTATACTTTTGAACTTAAATTCAAACTAAATTCAAAATCAAATATTTCAAATCAAGTTATGAATATAAATTCAATTTGAAATAAAATTTGCAAATCCTATTCAAAACTTATTTATAAAGACAATACAATATTAATATTGTTTTTATAAATCTCTTATTATTAAATTAAAATCATTTTACAAGAGATTATATTTTTATTAATAAAATATCCATTTTATTAAGCCATAGAACCTTTTGCTGAATTTATTCTAAATTTAAAACTCAATCTAATTTAATTTAAACATTTAATATTTTTCTTATCACATTTAAAATCATATATTTATTTATGAAATAGTTTTAAAAACTCAATACTAATAAAAATCAAAATTTCCAATTTATAATGTATATATTAGAATTTTAAAACAAGGTAAATTTAAACCAAAATCATTTATTTAATTTTGAAAAGCTTAAATATTAAATAAAATAAATTTTCCAAATTACTACAAATATTAAAACTAGAAAATATGCTTTACTTATTAAAAACAATACCCATCTATTTAAAATATAAACCATATATTTATATTGTAAATAGAAATAAATTTATTATTTTAAAAAGATAAAATAACCAATTTAAATATTTATTGAAGAAGATTATTAAATTTATCTGAATAATTATTAACAGAATATCAATATCAATTTAATTTTTACTACAGATTATTAAATTGATATTGTTAAAAATTCCGGGATATTACAATCCTTCCCCCTTAAAAGAATTTCGTCCTCGAAATTTAAAACAAAGGTAATTTAATAATCTTATTAAATTTTAAATTTTTAAACACAAGCATATATAAACATATGCTAACAACCAAAGACAACCAATCAAACAAATCTAATTATCTAGACAAATTCTGGATGGAATTTTATCGAGTTTCCCCAGGTATATATATATATACCGGGATACTCGCTCCAGAGAATCTAAACAAACAATACTATGAAGCTACAAAGCTCCTATACAACTATATCTGCAACACTAGACAAGATATCAGACTACAAGCGAGTCTGACTCAACAACCAAAACTCCAGAACTGCTGGTTCCACAACCAGAGATAGATCATACACGTACTCCCTCAGAGATATGTGAAACTCATCGAATCCCAATTATCCAAACGGGCAATCCAATCCTGTAGATCAATCACTTATTCTCCCACATACAGAAAGGATCCAAAACACTTCATAGCTAGCTTCTCAGACTTACCCAAAATTATAGCTCACTTTTGATCAGAGAAAACTTATCCAAAAATTAAATCTCTGACTTCAAAGTCCAAATCCCTTCGACTCTTATTCACAAAACTCTTCAGACGATCCTGGGCTGTCTACAAAGTTTACTGATTAGCTCAACCTTGCTGATGCTTCTAGAAACAAACTAGACCAATCAACTCAACAAAATGATCTCCTCAAGATCAACCAAGAACTCAAACTCAACTCCTCAACATCAGAAGGCAACAACTTCTTCTCCTGACCAAAAAAAGAAAAGCAGATACACTTCCAAACTGCTTCCGTTGCTCAACTCTGATCCGAAGTAGAAGAAAATGCTGAAGAAGAACACAAGCACAAACAGGACAACACAACCCAGAAGTATGATTCAACAAATCCATAAGAAACTTTCAGAAGTTTCCCCAAAACTCCGAGCTGCTATACCATCTCAATCTCCTTGAAACCATTCTACTATTAAGCTGAACCACCCGTTCCACTCCTGGAATTCCAGTCGATAAGGAAACTCAAACTCCAGATGCAAACAAATTCTGACTTCCTGAAGATATCCAGAAAAACTTCAGATAACCTAAGAGAAACTCAACAATCGCAAGTCACTTTTGCGAACCACCCAAACCAAATCCAAGGAAAAACTGTTCTTCCTTTACCAAACAGAACAGCTTACACTTAACTAGCCAACCTATCGAAGAAACGGGTTCACTCAACTTCTTCTGAACTCTTCTTCAGAAAAACTGCTAAGCCAGGAGATCTTTTGCCAACACCGAGAACACTCCAAACTGCACTGCTGCCACAGATGCCAAAGAATTTCAACACAAGCTCTTCGAGAAACTCGGACCTCAAAGCAAACAGAAACACCAGCTGAACACAGCCACAACACCGAAGCAGACCTACTTCTTAAACTTGTTCCAAAGAAAACATCTTCGGGAACATCCATAGTCACTTCATCTCATCACGCAGCTACTACTTCCTGAGGTATTCAAAATACCATCACTCGCTTCTGCCCAGCCGACAGATCCAAATTCTACTCATTAACTTCAGAAATAAACTCCGAACCTTAACAGGTTTCCTTCAGAGATTAATGAAGTTCTTCATCTCTATAGAACTCACTCGAGACGGTATTAGGTCTACAGTCTCGACAGATACACTTCCAACCTCAAACATCAGACTCCAACCAATGGTAGGTCGTGTTACACACACTACTACCCTCATCTACCTTTATAACTTATAGTGGAAAACCTGAACAGGTAACCCAACAGATAGGTAGAAAAATATATATATATATATATATATATATATATATATATATATATATATATATATTAAAAATTACAAATACGCTCTCTCAAGAAAGACACTACTACAGAGCCTAGGTATTCACTCAACCTAATGCTCTGAAACCAGCTGTGACGACTTCACTTTCTTACCATTGAAAATTGCATCATCCTTAAGAAAGAAAGGGATAGAAAAGAGAAAAGATAGAGAAGAAGAAAGAAACAACATCAGAATCTAAACAGCGGAACGAATAAACTATATTAATAACATAAATATTACATAGTTTGAAACAAATATCAGAGTTACACAGACATACAACACATACTAGACAGTTATAAACACCTGTCTAGTTATACAACTCAATATAGTACAAACACAACAACTCAGAGAACACACAGCGGAAAACTCTATATATCTACACGTAGAAGCCTCCTGCTCCATTTTCTCCTCCACAATTTGTCAAAGCTAACCTGAATACTAACCTGAATTCCCTTGGCTACTCATAAAAATTGGAGTACCCAAGAGTAGTAGAAAAACAGAATAAACTCCGGGTCAGACATGGGTTTGGTGTGAGTAACAGGTTAAGGTTGCTTAACTTTTAAAAACCTTTTGAAAAGAAAGGTATCACGTAAGACTTCCCACACATAAACATGGAAAAAATTTTACCTTACGCTAACCAAAACATTCGATAGGAAATCCGATGATATTATAATAGTGTCTAGGGTTTTCAAGTAAATATGAAACAACCGAAATTGTTACATCTATTAAATTCCAGCTACTAGCCACAAAAGTGGGTAATACAATCAAAACCGTTGGCACTTATTGGATTTTGGATTCCATACAATGGCAGGGCTACTGGGGTACCGCCCGTCACAGTACGTGGCCTAGATCAACGTACCGAGTAGTACGCCTGCTCCCCCGCAACACAAAGCCATTCCCGGTTGATGAGGCTTGAAGCTACGATTACCTTTATAGGACATATCACTTAGAATTCTCATCGTCCACCTGACGATGTTCTGAAAGCATTCAACTCATACAAGTTCGTTCTGGGTTCGAACGAAACCGAAGGCATTATCTCGTTACACTCATATTGGAATCACCCTCAGAGTTAACGATAATAACCCTTGCACTCTAAACCACCATCTCGAATCTATAAGTACTATTCCATCAACTCATTACGGAATCACCCACAGAGTTATACTGACGTATAATCCTTACACCTCGAGTCTTCACAAAGCTCCATTTTGATTCACGACCTAACGTTATTTCGGATCAATGTGGTTTTCGGGTATCCAAATACGGAAACCCGATCCCGGTCTCATCGAAATCCAAAGCGTGTCTTTTAGGTCCAAGTTATTTTAAAGTTTTAAAACAATTACAGTAGCTATATACACACAGATAGATAACTCATAAATAACAATTGATAATCAACATTATCAAATAATAGGTGTTAACCCCGCCTCGGCCATGACTCGACGACTTAAGAGAGATACCGACCTAACTGCCTAAAACAGGAATGCCGACCTAAGAATTAAAGGATACCGACCTAAGATAGCTACCGACCTAACATGGGTACCGGCCTAATGCCTTAAAGGTTGCCGACTTAACAAGGATGCCGACTTAAGATTTGAGGGGATACCAACCTAAGGCTTAGGAAGGTTACCGATCTAACATGGATGCTGGCCTAAGATAGATGCCGATCTAACTATCCAAGGAGGTTGCCGCCCTAACTGCTCGGGACAGGGACAAGATCACGAACTACACTTGAGCCGCGACCGACTTACGGCCTATGCTAGGTCGTTCACGACCCAGGCAAAGGAAGGCAAGTCCGATGCAACTACTTAGCATGCGACCTCTTAACTCGTACACGGTTCAGGACTTATGATATATCCAGAGTTCAGAAGGATGCCTTTCCGAAGTCTCGACCCAACATTTAGGTCGCAACCGACCCACGACTTAGTTTAAGTCATCCGCGACCCAACTTAGGCCGGTTACGATTTAGGACTTGGTAATGTTTCCTGCCCAGAATTCTCTATAAATACATTGCCATCTCTAACTTTCAAGGGACTTTTGGACAATCTCTTCAAGCACCGATACTCTGCCAGTTTCTAAACCAACTCCATACTTGAAGTTTCGAAGAACACTACAAGCTACTTTGAAAGACTTTCACACATCCGACATGGATTCGAAGACTTTCATCTACATCAAACCTTAAGCTACTTGCTCAAAGTGTTTTGTAACTAAAGAGATTTGTACTTGAAGAGCATTGTACTATTTTGTAACAAGATCAGTAATAAAGATACCTAAAGTGGATGTAGGCTACTCCTTAAGCCGAACTACTATAAAATCGCTGTTTCTTACTGTATTTTCTGTTATCTTAGCTGATATTCTATTCCCGAACCATCGGGTGGTGCTTTCACACTCACATTTCACACACCAGGGTGTTAGCGTTCGATTTTAAGCGTTAACAACAGGTAATCCACATTATCAATATCATAATAGATATTCCATATATCACCATCACAATAGATAACCTATGTTATCATCACAATGACACTAAGCATTCATATCACACAACCATACTTATCTCATTACTGAGATCACACAACATCCAAGTCAATCAATGACATCCATTCATACATAAGCAAATGATTTATTCATTACAATATAATTAATTTAAAATGAATTAAATTAACTATCTCTAACTCTAATTAATTTAAAATGAATTAAATTAATTACCCCATCTTTAATTAATTTAAAATAAATTAAATTAATTACTTCACCAATATAAATCTTGCTTACTCAATCATTTAATTGATTACAATTAATTAATTAATCATTCATTATTAATCACCTTAATTAATAACTCTTGATTAATTACCTTTAATTACATTCATGTAATTATCCTTAATTAATTTCTCAAATTAATTATTCTGAACCAAACAGTAATTAACCTTTAATTACTTCAATTATTTAATTATAATTAATTGCCTTAATCCTTAATTAATTACATTAATTAATTACCTTTAATTACTTATTATTGATTAATTAATCATAATTAATCAGCTTTAATTACATCATTAATTATAACAATTAATGATCCCCTTTTATTAATTACCTTAAGTAATTAACTTATAATTATTAAACATCATCACAGATTAATTACATTTAGCAATTATCTAGCTTAATTACTATATTAAACAAATTAATTATCCTTTAATTAATTATTTAATTAATTCCTTGTTTAATTATTAAATAACTAAACCAAATTACCTCATTCTTAAACATCTCCGCTTAATTACAACCTGTAATTATTAAACAATCACTTAACTGAGTAATTTCCAAATCATTAATTACATAAAGTAATTATTTTTAAAATTCAAGTGTTTAAAATTAATTAAACTTAATTATTTAAAATAAACAACCATATTTAACTTAATTAGTTACATTAAGTAATTAATTCCTTAATTACTTTACTAAGTAATTAAACCATTCATAATTGATTATAATTAAATTAATTAATCTAATTAATTATAAAAATTAACCATATTAATTAATTGTTAAATAATCCTGGTTAATGACCTTCATTAACCATTCTCTAATTGTTTTATAAAGTAATTAACTTAAATTAATTACCATTTAAATTATCTTTAATTATTCATTAATTAAAGTTAATTATTAAATTAATTTAACCTTGATTTAAAACTTAATTATATAATTAATAATATTCATTCATCATTAATTAATAATCTAATTAATGATCTTAATTACAAATTGATTAATCATTAATCAATTATTAATTCCAAATTCAATTAACGAATTAAATTAATTCATTAATCTTAATTACCTTATTAATTAATTCTAAAACATAAATCTAAATTTAAATTTCAAGATAAAACATAACTTAATTATGTTTAAAAAAAATATTATTGAAACAAAGTACTTTTGAAATTACTTTAAATTTTCATTTTAACTACAAGTTTAAATTAAAAGTAATTTAAACTTGTCAAAGTTTGAAAAAATTTAAAACTTGTTTAAATTTCAAGGCAAAACAAAAGTTTGTCTTAAAAATGAAATCATAAAAATTTGAAGTTAAATTCAATTCAAAATTTTGAAATTTTCAATTCATTCTTAGTTTAAACTTTCAATTTAAATCTTTTTTTTAAATTTAAAACTGAAGTTCATATTTAAACTTAGAACTCCAGATTGAAAATAAATCTTTAAATTTTACTCACATTTTAAAAACCTCATTATTAAAAAGTTTCAACTATTTACCAAAATGAAATAGTTAATTAAGTCAAAATTTTGAAACTTTTATTTTATTTAAAAACTGGGATTTAAATTTAAATCAGAAATTCAAACTTGAATTGAATTTTAAACCTAAACCTTAGTTTAAACCTAAAACTACAGATTTAAAAAATTTTAAAATCCCAAATTTAGAAACACAGTTTCTTCTGAAACCTGGACATTACAATGTAATCCGAGAAAACAAAATTCTACTTCGAGTCAAATGCATCTCCACTCCGAGTCTTCAAACCATTTACTTCGAGCAAGTCAAAGTTCTACCCTGCAACAACCAAAGCCCAACAAATCACCAGAATTCTCATCGCCATGCATATGCACGGCGACCACCACCTCTGCCGATCATCATAGATGATCCAACACTTCCAGAAAACCTATTAATCCACTAACATCATCACCAGATCGAACAAAATCAAAGCATTCAAAATTTAGCTTTACAAACCTAAACCTGAAAACATGTTTCAAGTTTTAGACCCAACCTGTCAGCGGAAAATTCTTGTCGCTCCGACCATCTGAGGTCCACCCATTCCAGTCTCTAGCTCCTTCATACACCTACTACACATTCCCCAAAAACCAGAACACTCGATCAACACTACACCTCAAACTGACCCAAGCCTTAACCCCATTCAAAACTAGGGTTCATACAAAGATTTACAAACTGCAACCAATCTAACAAATTATATCCACTTCTCTGATTTTTCTAAGGGTCTATGATCCTTACTTTATAACCCAGAAGAATTCTAAGTTTTCTTAAACTACAAATTGCAAGCACTTGCTTAAAATCAATTTTTAGTTCATGAACAAAATGCTACTGAATCATGCAACTACAAATACTGATACTTGATTTAAAAATCAAGTTCCAGTTTATATATTTGATTTGTATTACTGAATTACCATATTAATTTGATTGGGATTGAAAAAAAAAATTAAACATGCATGACGTTTTCTTCAGTTTCCAGAGTCAATAACAAGTTTATTATCCTAAATAAAATTTAACACTTTAATTCGGATATACTGCATGTTTTGTTTGAAAATTTGCATCTAAACATGGATTAGATCTTGAGTTCATGAATTTTGAATTATATCTTTAGGTCAGGAATCTAGAACAGGAAAGAATTCATCAACAGCAAGCAGGCATTCAAACTCATACATATACACAAACATTTTCATCATACTCATCAGTAAACAATTCAAGCAACTATATTAATTTAAATTAGTTTTTAAAATAAAATGTTACTCACCTTGATTTTTATGTAGACCCTCTGTTGATCATTTGAATTTGAAGAAGACATAAAAATGCAGAGCCCCTGTTTTGACTTCCTTTTGGATTTGCAGGAAAATGTTGCAGGTGTTTATGCTAGACCCTTTATACTTCATGTTGAATTGATATACAGATGCATATGTTTTCCCTGACTAAAATGCTTGCATGCAGATGTAGATGTAGTTGCTAATTCCTCAAATGCATGCTATCATTCCCAGCTTTAAACAGAATGCAGAAAAAACAGTGCAGGCTCTCCTTTTTGCTTTTTTTTTAAGTGACATGCCGATCAATGTATATTGATGATTGAATTTGAGGAAGATGGGTTTGATTTTGAAGAGGAGGAATATGCAGATTTGTAAACAGAATGCAGGTTTCACTTTGATTTGAGGAAATGCAGATTTTTATATGAAGGGTTTGATTTTTAGGAAGTGAAATAAGCAGATTTGAACATGGTTTAGAATATGCAGATTTGTGGATTTGAATATGCAGGCCTTTATAATAAATATGAAGATGAGTTTGATCTTAGAAGTTTGAAGATTTTCTTTGATTAAGGAAAATGAAAATGCAATATGAATGAAGATGCAAACCAAACTAATGTATTTTCAGATTTAATGAAATAAAAGAAAAATTAAAATAAATTTAACACTTGTACAATTTTTATACACTTGTCAAATTGTTATATTAATTTTTAAACACATGTTAAATCAATGCTTATGAATGCAACACTTATTTTCTTTTAAAGGTAATTAGTATTTAAATTTACAAAGTAAAGTGCGTGTTAGCTTAGTTTAAGTTGTTAGTTTATTTTAAAATATGTATATAAATTTACAAAAGAAATAAAAAAAAAATCATGTTTATAAATAAACTTATACATATTAAAAATTAAAACAATTAAACAATTTAAAATTTATACTTTTGAACTTAAATTCAAACTAAATTCAAAATCAAATATTTCAAATCAAGTTATGAATATAAATTTAATTTGAAATAAAATTTGCAAATCCTATTCAAAACTTATTTATAAAGACAATACAATATTAATATTGTTTTTATAAATCTCTTATTATTAAATTAAAATCATTTTACAAGAGATTATATTTTTATTAATAAAATATCCATTTTATTAAGCCATAGAACCTTTTGTTGAATTTATTCTAAATTTAAAACTCAATCTAATTTAATTTAAACATTTAATATTTTTCTTATCATAATTAAAATCATATATTTTGTTTATGAAATAGTTTTAAAACCTCAATACTAATAAAAATCAAAATTTCCAATTTATAATATATATATTTGAATTTTAAAACATGGTTCATTTATTAAATTTAAACCAAAATCATTTATTTAATTTTGAAAAGCTTAAATATTAAATAAAACGAATTTTCCAAATTACTACAAATATTAAAACTAGAAAATATGCTTTACTTATTAAAAACAATACCCATCTATTTAAAATATAAACGATATATTTATATTGTAAATAGAAATCAATTTATTATTGTAGAAAGATAAAATAACCAATTTAAATATTTATTGAAGAAGATTATTAAATTTATCTGAATAATTATTAACAAAATATCAATATCAATTTAATTTTTACTATAGATTATTAAATTGATATTGTTGAAAATTCCGGGATATTACATATGATTTCCAATTCCAATAAGGATTCAGGATTTCAAACACCCGTCTTTTGGTTCAAATCATCCTAAAATCACATTTCTCAAATTTTTAAACCAATCCTGATTTTTATCCCCAACAAATTTCCTTTGATATTTCAAAAACAAACTAGTTCTTCAGAACAAATCAATTTGGCAGCAATCTATCACTTAGAAACTCAAAAACGAACATCGATGATGCTGCAGTCATCACGAGGTTATTTTCCAGTGACTGAAGTGAGCTCAATGCTATATCCCTTTCCAAAATTTATTTGAAACAATTTCCTTTAAGAAATACCTTCCAAAATAATAATGCTATTATTTGTCTACAAAACACTTCGAAGAACACTTCCAAAATCTCCGGGGTTTTAAATTTACATATTTTATTTAAATCAAATTTTTAACTATAATTCATTTGTATAATTTGTGCTCATATAAATTTGCATTTGATTACACAAGTCACTCCAATTTTTATAATCTTATTCGTTTAAGATATTATCATCCAAACATCCAAGTTATGTAACAATTTAAGAAAATATCTCTTTTATATCAAAATATATAGTTTGGATAAAATTATTTCATTCACCAACCATTAAAACATACCGTGTCAATTGTTCTATTCAAGTGTTTAGAAACCCCTTCGATACAGTTGTCCAGACTATGCCGAGGAAGGGTCATATGCCACTCAATAAATCAATCAACACAATATAAAACCATTTTTATATCCACTAACAAATATGGGCTCATATCTATTAATACGCTCAAACTCATTCGAGAGCACTACAGACTCTATTTTCAATGAGTAGTCCCCACCAGAGCCAAGGTTATCACCAGCCTAAGCTCTGATACCAACTGTAAAGACCCGCAAATCCGTAACCCTTGAGTCAACACTATTCTCCAACATATCAACTCAAAAATGAACAGAAATACGAATCATTAGGGTTAAAGAACAAGAGGTAGAAGAAGATGATAGAAAACAACATCAGAATCTAACCATCGCAGCGGAATGAAATATAATAGATAATAATGATCTTTACACAAAAACAAATACATCTGCTTATACATTACATCATCAAAGTATACATAACACACATCTGGACAATAATCATAACCTGTCCTCACAATTTGAAAACACAGCAGAATATTTGACACAAATACGAAAGTACGTATCGCCATCCAGCTCGTCTCTTGAGCTCCACAGCATCCTTTCCTGTATCATATAATACTCGGTCCGACCCGAGCATTATAGTTAAATAACACCCGAGTTAGTCTTGAAAACCAGCGTGAGAAAAACACACTCAAATTGAATATTAAAGTTTAAAAATTCTTTTGAAAACAAAAGCATCTCGTAAGACCATGCCACAAATAAACATGTCGGGTTTTTACCTTACGATAGCTAAAACACTTTTTATTTAAAATTCTCTAATATTATAATAGGCTCTATTTACAAATACTTATTAAAATAGCCGTAATTGTTACATGATTGAATTCTAGCTGCTAGCCATAATGTGGGTTGTGCAAACAAAAACCGTAAATGGCTCATAAGAAGAATGGATTTCCAACTAATGATTAGGCACTGGGGTACCACCTGTGATAGTACGTGGCCAAATCACCATACCGAGGATTACTCCCAATCCCCTACAACACAAGATCGGGACTACCCCTTACTGGATAATCCTGAGTGAGATCATCCCACGGTTGGGATCAGCAACCGCACCACTAAGCCGAATAAAAAGGGACATCTAGATAGGGATGACCTCACCCTAATGGGCGCTACCCACCTAGCCTTGCTGCAAAACCCCTGGTTTTCAGTCATTCCTGGTTGATGAGGCTGGAGGCTAAGTGTTACCTTTAGAGAACTCATCTCTTTGAATGATCATTGCCCACCTGATGATGTTATGAAAGCATTCATCCATACAAGTCCGCTTCGGGTTCGAACGGAACCGAAGGCACTACTCCTACTGCATCCATTTTGGAATTATCCTCAGGATTAGTAGCAACTAGCCCTTGCACTTCATTGCTCCATCTTTGAATCCAAACTCGCCTTCCTCACGAAAACGTACAAACCGGATCGAAGTGGTTTTCGAGAAATTAATCCCGATCCCGGTCTCTTTGAAACGATCATCGCATTGGCCAATATTGATAGTCGGTTATTCGACTATCAATTAACATTCACAAACAACCATCCAACATAAATAATTTCACCAAATTATTTATTAGTTCTCAAAATATCTTCACAAGATATATTTCCGTTTCAACCCTTTTGGAAACAGTTTTCAAATCACACACTTCTCATGGAATAAATTCCCAAAAATTTATTTCCACTGAAAACACAAGCACAAAATCTTTAGATTCTTAAAATAGTTTAAAACACCTTATTATAAAATATCCTTTAAAACATTTAAATTAAAAATTACTTTAAAACTTTATTAAAATATACACTTTAGGAATATTTACAATGAGGTTACTTTATAAAATATAAAACTAGATTTTCTCTTTTTAAAACAAAATACCAAGTCACCTTCAAATAATTACTTCGATAATAGATTTGAAAAATATTTACTTTAGAATTCAAACATTTAGGAATGATAAATTTCCTAAAACATGTTGTTTTATAAAAACAACATTAAAGCTTTTAACTTATATTTAAAAATTTACTTTGAAACGTACTTGGCTATTCAAGGAAATATACTTCTCTTCGCATCCTTTTTAAAAATAAATCACTATTCATTTTTAAACAAATTTTCTCATTCCTTTAGTAAATTCCCACCATGAATTTATTCTTTCAAATATCCACTGATATATTACTTCGCTTTTATAATCCCAGTTTATAAATTTCTTAGCCCCATCCTTCATACAATTCCAGTTTCAAATACTTAAATCAATTTTCAAATTGATTTCCAAATTACTCTATTTTGGAATAAATCCCTTTACTTACTCATTTACTTCAAAATTTCAGATTTTATCTCTTAATTATTATTTAAAGCCCTTTTTTTACTGAAAATACTAATTTCATACCCTTTTTTCCAAATTCTTTCTTTGTTCTTTTAAATAAATTTAAATCTTGGATTTTAAAATAAATTCTTTATTCCTTTAAATAATATCACTTATGTTTTACAATTCATTATTTTCTGCTTATTCAAAATTCCTTTTTCATACTCGGAACTTATTTATTAGTATTTTAAAACCACTTTCATTCTTTTCCAATTCATTCCTAAATTTAGTCAAATTTTCTATAATTATTTTACTTAAAAAAATCCACTCTTTTGTTTTCTTTTAAGAAATTCCATTCCTGTAGATTTTGATAACTTAGTGTGCCGAAATATTCAAGCAAACTATAGCATTCAATATTCCAATTATCAATAATATTCATCATAGAATATCAAATATTCATAACACGGAATATTAAACAATCTAAATAATTTTGAAGAATCCAATTAGATCCCTCCAACTTGTTCCCCTACATCCACATATGTTAGCACAATACCAATTCCGCTTCGAGGTGGAATATCATGCTATATGGGTTTTAAATATAATATCATCCGCTATTATGCGGCGCATAAGGTCTCATCCGCTATATAATGCGGGAATCAATCACCCAATATATACTATATACTACTATATATAATATAGCACATCAAATCAATTCAATCATTCAGCCAATCATTTAAATTTAACCATTTAAGTTTAAATAGCAACCAGATGAGTGAGATTAACTCACCTTTGATTTTGTTTGCAATCCGATCCAGCCTTGACTTGTTTTTCTCCATAATTTTTAGACCTTGTATAACATTTACACGGTTTATTAACATTCGAAATAAATTGAAAAATCAATTTCTATTTACTAAATTTAAATGACCTATGATTTAATTTAACAAAAATTTTAGTTTTAAATCAAAAATTAAATTTTAAACTAATCTTCTTATAGTAAAATATTTTTAGTGCCTAGAATAATTAGATAAGTAAATTAAATACATTAATCATCTACTCCATTATTTTTCTTAAAATAAATATAGTAAATTAAAACATGTATATTTATTTCTATTTTTTTTCATTTCCAAACTGCACATGCTAAATAATCTATATAAGCTTTAAACAATTAAAATCCTATTTCTCCTAACTCTTATTTGTAAATAATAATAACCCCTAACTATTAAAAAGGCTTCTGTTCTAAATCTTAATCTTTTATAAAATTATCAGAACTAAAATTACAGAAATTAAGGTCAACAGACCCACCAAAAAATAAGCTACAAACATCGACTGCCGACATGCCTCAGCGATGAACGCGACCCTTCACTTCTCTAAGCCACAATCGATGCCGCTCTAACACCACTGCGTCCCCTTCAATCTCGAGATACGATGCGCTTCCTAGTCGAGGCAGCGAGGTGAGCACTTGGTTGACCCCTCGACACTACAAATCGAACACGCAACCCTTAATCCTATGGCTCACGCCCCCAAACCATCACGGCGACGGCCTAAGACCAACTAACAGTCAATCTGCCACCAACGACCTTCGATACTCCCCTATCCCTATCACCGAAACCCTAAAAGACATCATCGCTAATAGCCACTCCTTCCATCGCAATTTCCCGATAATCGACGCCCAGGACAAACTCGAGCAGTTGTGATTTCCTTTTTTTTTTAATTGATTTTTCGATTTTGAACTGTGTTTGAAGGATTTTCAAAAGACGAAGAAAAGGGGAAGTGTGCTGTTATATAGAGAATTGGCTTCGAAAAGAAGATATCAGCCTCTAATTTTTTTCTGCTTTGATTTGAACGAGGAGGGATAAAGTTTTGACGTGATATAAAGCTGAGGGAGGCGTGTTGGAGAAGGTGAGCAACAATGATTTGGAAAATTTTCCGTTGTGAATAGTTTTGGTGTAACAACCCGGTATTTTGCATCAATTATATTCGACAATTTAAACGATTAATATTGATACAAATTTCCATTTTTGAATTTTTTAAATTTGAATTAAAATTCTTTTATAAATTGTTAAAGAGATTGACGGGCTTTGAAAATTAAATAGTGGTCCATTTTCTTTATTGGGCCGTGATAATTCACTAAGGCATATAACCGGTTTCTTTTTCCCCCCTTTTATTCATTTTCTTTCGAGACCTAAAACGAACGAAAGAAAATAAATGGCTGCCGTTCGTCCCCCTTTCGAAATTTAGGGCTTCGGCAATCGTCGTCTTCAATTCGATCGAGTTCAACTTCGATGGAGCATGGAGCCTTCGCACGTCTTCAGCAGCTAGGGCTTCGGCAATCGATCCCCCAATTCGAACGGCTACTTCAAAAATAGGTCGAGCCGTCTTCACTTCCAAAGCATAGGTGAGTAATTTATGTTACTCACATGTTATTGAAACTATTCAAATTCGTTTGCTTGTTTGTTTTCGTGGTCTTTGGCTTCGATTTGATTTCTTATTTTGTTTGACATTGATTTCCTTTGACTTCGCCTGTTTCTTTGATTTTGTGAATTTCTGATTGAGTTCGACTTTCACCTGATTATTTTGTGTTCACTGACCTAACCATGCGATGCTTGATTTTGGTCTCTGATTGGGTTGATACATGATTGTGTCTTCGTTTACCTTTGTCCCACTAATTTTTTTTTACGACTGCTACTGACCACTGTTTCTTGGTCGAACTTGTTACCACCAGTCTCGAGCTTGTTTTACTAATGTATCGAGCTCGTGTAGTCTTCATTTATGAGTAGTATGCAGTTACCAAACCCTCTGTATATTATATTACTGCCTATGTTTCTCTTGTACATGTCTGATGCAGTCACTGTTTGTTCAATGCATATTTGAATTTGGGTTAGTTTAGAGCATTGTAGTTGATGTCTCGTCTCTGACATATTTGGCACTTTCACTTGAGTATTGTTCATGCATCCATGGCTCTGGTTCATTTTTGAATATTGCCACTGCAATGTGAATTGTTGAGTTCCTTGCGATAGTTTGGGCTCCGCCTTCATGTCTTTCATGATGCATATTCTCTGTAGCACATTTGTGCTTGGTTGTGCAATTTTTCACTTCCTGTTTCTATTTGCACATGGGATTTTATTTGTAGCCCTGTCCACTGTTGCATTATGTTGCACACTGCATTGATTTATTTTCGTGAGATTTGAACTTGTTTGGGGCATTTGGATTGACTGTATACCTGAAGTCTTTATCCATATTTCCAGTTGTGCAATTGCATATTTTTAACAATGCTACATGCAGTATATGTATGAGTTGATTCATATTCATGCTGCGCGCTACTTTCATTCTGATATGTTCTATTTTGTCACTACCTTGTGATTTTGAATCTGTAGCCTTTGTGTTTACCTGTTCACTAAACTGTTGTAACATTTAGGCATTCCATCATCATGTATATATGTGCATTCATGTATACTTGGTTTGTTGTCATCATGTCTGGTGCACTACTTCTATTGTGCACTTGTTTTGGTACAACTGCCTTTGTGCCTTGATGCTATTCTTTTATATGTATGCTGTGCATTGTCTTCAAGTACACTTGCAACATGTTGATTATTGCATTTTGACCTCTGGTAGCACTGTGTTATTAGTCTGCACTTGTCCAGTGCAGTTCCATTGTGTCTTCACTTGATTTGAAACTTTGTAAAACATGTTGTTTGAGTACATGTTGGGTGTGTTGCATTTGTGCACCTTCGTGATATTTTCATGTTGTTGCTATACTTGTATGTGCAGTTCACTATTGATGCTCTGTTGAGGCAGCCTCTTTTAGCCTGCACATCCATGTGCCTTCTCTGTTTCATTTTGTTCTTTTGGTTTCACTGCATATGGCTTTGAATCTTCTTTATGTTGCATAGCCTGTTCCTTGTGTTGAGCCTAAAATTCATTGGGCTTGACCTCGCATTTGTCTTTGCAATTTAATCGACACTCGGCCTTATGACATTCACGGCGATGCTTGTGAATTTTCATTGGGTACATCATCACTGTTGTGGCGAGGCAATGCACGCAAGCGTGAACTACAGCCACACGGTATTCATTGGGTACATCATCACTGTAGTGGCAAGGCAGTGCACGCAAGCGTGAACTGCAGCCACACGGTATTGGTTTTATTGTTATTTCTTTTGCTTTTGATTTATGGAACTACTTCGTATTCCATATCTTGTAGTGGCGTGGAAGTACACGCTTGCGTATACTGCAGCCCTAATCGAGTTGACGTCTTAATTGATGTTTCCAAGTACTAGATTGTTTCCTTTGTCCAATTCATCCTTATTAGTGATTGGATAGACGAGATTTAGTGTGACTGTCATCTATTCGTTATTTGATTATTATTGCTTCTGTGCATTAATAACTGAGTTTGAATTAGACTGACCCGAGTATTATTTTCTTTTGAACTTAATACTCGGGTCAGACCGAGTATTTTCAGGTTGTAGATATTCTGCTTTGGGGTGCTGCTCGAGCTATGAAGACTTTTCATATCTTTTGGAGTTGTCGTGTCATAGTATAGGAAGATATGTATTCATGTATATTATATACGTTAATGTACTTGTAAATGTAACTTCCTGAGTCGACTGTTGTAGTTGTATCACATGTACCGTGTAAATGTATTGTAACTGACATCAGTTATTATATATATATATGAGATTTTCTGTTTCATCTGTGTTCCGCATTTATATTATCTGTGTTATTATTTTATATTTTTGTCCTAGACTATTATAGCCACTGTGTAGTAGCTTTGAGTTTGCATCGGCATGTCGGATTTCCTCCTGAAATGAAATGCACGTTTTTACTATCTGGCATATCGGTGCTCGCACAAAGCAATTACACGGATGGTCGCTCCTCAACAGCCTTATTCTCCGTGCTAGTCGACAGCACTACACCGTAGTTTTCTTGGCTAGCGTGGGCATAGAGGTGGGGCGTCACAGCTTGGTATCAGAGCCTGGGGTTTAGGACGAATATAAAACATAACTAGATGGAACATGTGTTACAGCTATTTGTCGATGTTTTGTCTCACATCTTTATCAAAGATCGTCTTTGATTGTTAGGAATGAATTCCTAACGCTTATTCATGAGCATCGCTGCTATTCTCTGTTGCACTTGCTCATTTCAGTATGCACTGCTAAGTATCCTTGTGTATATGCTATACCAAGTTGCATATTGCTGCAACTCGTACCCACTTCGATTTGAGCTCGCATTGTTTATTCGAACTGTTGTACATATGTATTCTTGTCTCTGATTCGTGGACTTGATGCAGTCTCCATGCAATTGGGTTTTGGGTATTAATCTTTGAGACAAATTGCATTTCAATTGTTGACTCTGTCTGCTTATCCATGGTTTTTGGTTTTCGTGTGCCTCTCTCTGATAGTTTTAAAATTTCTTTGGTATAAAAGAAATTGACTTGGACTTTGCCTAGTCGATATCGACATTGACTTGACTTTTACTTTTGTTAAAGTCATTCATGCATTTATGCTCGTTCTGCTTTGTTTTTCCAATTGTTAATCGATTCTTCTTTTCCGATTAGTTGTTATCTTCTTTGTCGACTTTGATAACTTCTATCTCTGGAATTTTTGGATATTCCTACTTTGATGGATTTAGAATCGATTTCTTTGGATTTTAATTCACGTCTTCGAATGTGAATTTTAGTGAATTCATTTGGTTTCCAAATTTAATCGATTCTTGTTAATTCCCTGATTTGTTGCTATCATTTATTAGCAACTTTGATAACATTTTCTTCGGGATTTTCGTGAACATACCTTTTGATTGGTACAGTATCGATTTCTTTGGATTCTATTCACATCTTTGTATGTGAATTCATGTGATTGATTGTTTCTACAATCATTTTTGTGATTTGTCACTTTAAAAATATAAAGGTTTTCTATACTAGTAGTAAATATCAAAACCCTTTTCTCCAAACGATTTCAAAACTATTTTACTACAAAACTCTTTTCCTAAACCGTTTTCTAATCTACTAGTATATACAAGCCTTTACCTCACTCGGATGAGAAATCTAATTAAACGGCTTAGTAAAACAAGTGGTATGAAACGCTTGCGTTTGCTTCGTCGGTTAATTCTTGGACTTATTCGATTGAACCTCTTGTGACAATTTTATTAGTGAAGATTTACAGTTTGTTGGTAAATATTTAAGTTAAGCAAGTGGTTATGGGACATGAAGCTAAACTTTTATATTCACTAACTTAGTGTAATTGACACTTCTCGTTGATCATTCTTATGATTTAGACTAGCAATTGTGCGATGTCTCCTTTTGGTTGGGCTAGACACCATTTGTGTGATTTCGTTCACACATACCTCTTCGGTTAGCCTAGACACCACTTGTGTGATTTCGTTCACACATACCTTTTTGCTTTTTGGTTAGTCTAGGCCTCATTGGTGTGATTTCATCTCACACATATCTCTTGGGCTTTGAGGATTGTCTAGACACCATTTGTATGATTTCATTCACACATACTTTTCTTTTGTTTGTGAGGTTAGACTAGACACCACTTGTGTGATTCCACTCACACATACCTTTTTGAATTTTGTTTAGTCTAGACCTCAATCTGTGTGATTCCGACTCACACATGTGGGGTAGCGCCCCACGGTCTTCGGGCCATTCGTGTGTCAAAATTAATGGCTTGCAACCATGAGATAGCGTCTCGCTTTGCTTTCCACGTGTTGATGATTTTTCATGCTCACGTGTAGGTGAGATTCCATGCTCCCGTTCTCGCTTTGCGTTGCACGTGTTGATGATTTTTCATGCTCGCGTGTAGGTGAGATTCCGTGCTCCCGTTCTCGCTTTGCGTTGCACGTGTTGATGATTTTTCATGCTCGCGTGTAGGTGAGATTCCGTGCTCCCGTTCTCGCTTTGCGTTGCCCGTGTTGATGAGTTTTCATGCTCACGTGTAGGTGAGATTCCATGCTCCCGTTCTCGTTTCGCATTGCACGTGTTGGTGAGTTTTCATGCTCGCATGTAGGTGAGTTTTTGTTCTCCCATTCTCGTTATGCGTTGCACGTGCTGATGAATTTTCATGCTCGCATGTAGGTGAGTTTTCGTGCTCTCGTTCTCGCTTTGCGTTGCACGTGTTGATGAGTTTTCATGCTCGCGTGTAGGTGAGTTTTCATGCTCCCGTTCTCGCTTTGCGTTACATGTGCTGATGAGTTTTCATGCTCGCGTGTAGGTGAGTTTTCATGCTCCCGTTCTCGCTTTGCGTTACATGTGCTGATGAGTTTTCATGCTCGCGTGTAGGTGAGTTTTCATACTCCCATTTGAGTTTTCATACTCCCGTTCGAGTTTTCATACTCCCGTTCGAGGTTTCATACTCCCGTTCGAGTTTTCATACTCCCGTTCGAGGTTTCATACTCCCGTTCGAGTTTTCATACTCCCGTTCGAGTTTTCATACTCTCATCTTGTGATTTCTGGATTTCTTGTGTAGTCTTCTGGAATTTGTGCTTCGCCAATTTTCGTGATTTCTATTGATAAGTTTTATCAATTTTTGTGCATTGGTGAATTCGTGTGTCATTGACTTGTTATGAATACAAGTTTAGGCTATGATATCCCTTTCTATCTTTGAGAAGATTCTTGTGACATTTTTGATGAATGAAAATCCACTTATTGAAGTTGCTACTGATGTCGCTGTTTTAATCACGTGTTTTAAAAATTGTTTCAAAATAAAAATCGTTTTCAAAATTTTTACAGTTTACGCTTTCAAAAGAATGAGGAAGCGATTTAAACGTTTCAGCAAAATCGAGGACTATGACCCCTTTCTTTTACTGATTCGTTTAATTCCGGACTTGTCCGTTTGAGAATGTGAAATGTTATTTTTAAAATACACAATTTTGCACTTTCAAGGAAACGATGAAGTGAAGTAAACGATTTAGTAAAACTCGTGGTTATGGGACATGTGCGTTTGCTATTTCGGTTAATTCCGGACTTGTTATTTGAATATTTGTGATTTTTGGTTATCGTTTTTGATAATCGAATATTTTGTGATTGTATTGCCCATTGAGTGCTTTAAGAATTCTGGTCGATGCGCTTGATCAACGTTATCGATAGGATTCTCCTAGACGCTTTGATGAGACAATGAGACACAGTAAATTGAATTTTTAAATGTAAATTTGTCTGAAAAGATAATTACATAAAGTAAATTGTAAATTTTGAAAGTTTTAGCTTTTCGGGAAAGAATATTATTTAAAACAACTCTTTTCCGATACTTCTATACTTGTGATTCCCGAGGGAACCAAGACTTTGTCGTTTGTACCAATGGTAATCGTATTGGTTTGCATGCCATTCTCTTGCATAAGAGAACGTGCTGTCTCTTGTGTTTCTAAATCATTAATGCCTATTGAGACTAGATATGCCACTCATGATCTAGTGCTCGTGGCTATTGATTTTGCTCTTAAAAAAATTTTGCATCATTATTTTTGGGTGAGAAATTTGTTCTCTACCCTGATCATGAATCTTGGGAATATTTATTTTCTCATAAGGAACTTAATTTACGTCAATGACGTTGACTCGAGTTCCTCGTATCTTATGATCTTGATATTCTGTACACTCCCGGAGGGGGAAATCGTGTTACCGATGCACTTGTCGTTGGCAACAAGTGGTTGTTTCTTTGATGATGTCCGAATGGAATCATCTTTTTACCAAGTTCATCAAACGTTTCGATGTACTTCGTTTTATTGAGCTTCGTCTCATTCCTTTTATGGACTTGCGTCTGATGTTCTTTTATGGTGATCGGTTCATTGGACGTACTGTTTTTGTACTACGTCGGCGTTTCGAATTAATGAAGCTTTGATTCATCTGGCGTATCGTTATTGTACTACGCTGTTGTTCCAAATTATTCGTGTCTCACCTATGATAGGTGTTGTACGTTCCAGTCGACCGGGAAAGTTAGCGCCTCGATATATTGTGCCATTTCCTATCACTGAACGTATTGGTTTCTTGGCTTATCGCCTTTAATTACCGGCTCAATTTTCTGTTATTCATGACGTGTTTCACGCGTCTTCCTTCTACGGAAATGCCTTAAGGATTGCGATTTTATTCTTGAGCCTGGTATTATTGAAGAAATTGAAGTTTCACCAGATTTGACTTTGAGCAACATTCTATTCACATCAATGTTTCGGGGGTTCAGCACCTTCGAAATAAAGATGTTCTTCTCATGAAAGTTCCGTGGTTCTCAAATTCTATGGATTTCTATCAGGAATCCAGAGAATTCATCGAGCAAACACGTTCATGCTTACACTTTCATGCTCTATATGGTGAACTTCTTATTTTCAAATTTCGTCATTTTATGATGACATGCTTTATGGTTGTTACCTTTTGTCCATTTATTCCTTAAGATTGCGAGGATGCAATTTCGTTAAGGAGGGGAGTCTGTAATAACCCGGTATTTTGCATCAATTATAATCGACAATTTAAACGATTAATATTGATACAAATTTCCATTTTTGAAGTTTTTAAATTTGAATTAAAATTCTTTTATGAATTGTTAAAGAGACTGACGGGCTTTGAAAATTAAATAGTGGTCCATTTTCTTTATTGGGCCGTGATAATTCACTAAGGCATATAACCGGTTTCTTTTTCCCCCCTTTTATTCATTTTCTTTCGAGGCCTAAAACGAACGAAAGAAAATAAATGGCTGCCGTTCGTCCCCCTTTCGAAATTTAGGGCTTCGGCAATCGTCGTCTTCAATTCGATCGAGTTCAACTTCGATGGAGCATGGAGCCTTCGCACGTCTTCAGCAGCTAGGGCTTCGGCAATCGATCCCCCAATTCGAACGGCTACTTCAAAAATAGGTCGAGCCGTCTTCACTTCCAAAGCATAAGTGAGTAATTTATGTTACTCACATGTTATTGAAACTATTCAAATTCGTTTGCTTGTTTGTTTTCGTGGTCTTTGGCTTCGATTTGATTTCTTATTTTGTTTGACATTGATTTCCTTTGACTTCGCCTGTTTCTTTGATTTTGTGAATTTCTGATTGAGTTCGACTTTCACCTGATTCTTTTGTGTTCACTGACCTAACCATGCGATGCTTGATTTTGGTCTCTGATTGGGTTGATACATGATTGTGTCTTCGTTTACCTTTGTCACACTAATTTTGTTTTACGACTGCTACTGACCACTGTTTCTTGGTCGAACTTGTTACCACCAGTCTCGAGCTTGTTTTACTGATGTATCGAGCTCGTGTAGTCTTCATCTATGAGTAGTATGCAGTTACCAAGCCCTCTGTATATTATATTACTGCCTATGTTTCTCTTGTACATGCCTGATGCAGTCACTGTTTGTTCAATGCATATTTGAATTTGGGTTGGTTTAGAGCATTGTAGTTGATGTCTCCTCTCTGACATATTTGGCACTTTCACTTGAGTATTGTTCATGCATCCCTGGCTCTGGTTCATTTTTGAATATTGCCACTGCAATGTGAATTGTTGAGTTCCTTGCGACAGTTTGGGCTCTGCCTTCATGTCTTTCATGATGCATATTCTTTGTAGCACATTTGTGCTTGGTTGTGCAATTTTTCACTGCCTGTTTCTATTTGCACATGGGATTTTATTTGTAGCCCTGTCCACTGTTGCATTATGTTGCACACTGCATTGATTTATTTTCGTGAGATTTGAACTTGTTTGGGGCATTTGGATTGACTGTATACCTGAAGTCTTTATCCATATTTCCAGTTGTGCAATTGCATATTTTTAACAATGCTACATGCAGTATATATATGAGTTGATTCATATTCATGCCGTGTGCTACTTTCATTCTGATATGTTCTATTTTGTCACTACCTTGTGATTTCGAATCTGTAGCCTTTGTGTTTACCTGTTCACTGAACTTTTGTAACATTTAGGCATTCCATCATCATGTATATATGTGCATTCATGTATACTTGGTTTGTTGTCATCATGTCTGGTGCACTACTTCTATTGTGCACTTGTTTTGGTACAACTGCCTTTGTGCCTTGATGCTATTCTTTTATATGTATGCTGTGCATTGTCTTCAAGTACACTTGCAACATGTTGATTGTTGCATTTTGACCTCTGGTAGCACTGTGTTATTAGTCTGCACTTGTCCAGTGCAGTTCCATTGTGTCTTTACTTGATTTGAAAATTTGTAAAACATGTTGTTTGAGTACATGTTGGGTGTGTTGCATTTGTGCACCTTCGTGATATTTTCATGTTGTTTCTATACTTGTATGTGCAGTTCACTATTGATGCTCTATTGAGGCAGCCTCTTTTGGCCTGCACATCCATGTGCCTTCTCTGTTTCATTTTGTTCTTTTGGTTTCACTGCATATGGCTTTGAATCTTCTTTATGTTGCATAGCCTGTTCCTTGGGTTGAGCCTAAAATTCATCGGGCTTGACCTCGCATTTGTCTTTACAATTTAATCGACACTCGGCCTTATGACATTCACGGCGATGCTTGTGAATTTTCATTGGGTACATCATCACTGTTGTGGCGAGGCAGTGCACGCAAGTGTGAACTGCAGCCACACGGTATTCATTGGGTACATCATCACTGTAGTGGCAAGGCAGTGCACGCAAGCGTGAACTGCAGCCACACGGTATTGGTTTTATTGTTATTTCTTTTGCTTTTGATTTATGGAACTACTTCGTATTCCATATCTTGTAGTGGCGTGGCAGTACACGCTTGCGTATACTGCAGCCCTAATCGAGTTGACGTCTTAATTGATGTTTCCAATTACTAGATTGTTTCCTTTGTCCAATTCATCCTTATTAGTGATTGGATAGACGAGATTTAGTGTGACTGTCATCTATTCGTTATTTGATTATTATTGCTTCTGTGCATTAATAACTGAGTTTGAATTAGACTGACCCGAGTATTATTTTCTTTTGAACTTAATACTCGGGTCAGACCGAGTATTTTCAGGTTGTAGATATTCTGCTTTGGGGTGCTGCTCGAGCTATGAAGACTTTTCATATCTTTTGGAGTTATCGTGTCATAGTATAGGAAGATATGTATTCATGTATATTATATACGTTAATGTACTTGTATATGTAACTTCCTGAGTCGACTGTTGTAGTTGTATCACATGTACCATGTAAATGTATTGTAACTGACATCAGTTATTATATATGTATATATATGAGATTTTCTGTTTCATCTGTGTTCCGCATTTATATTATCTGTGTTATTATTTTATATTTTTGTCCTAGACTATTATAGCCACTGTGTAGTAGCTTTGAGTTTGCATCGGCATGTCGGATTTCCTCCTGAAATGAAATGCACATTTTTAATATCTGGCATATCGGTGCTCGCATAAAGCAATTACACGGATGGTCGCTCCTCAACAGCCTTATTCTCCGTGCTAGTCGACAGCACTACACCGTAGTGTTCTTGGCTAGCGTGGGCATAGAGGTGGGGCGTCACATTTGGATTGGACAACAATATATATTTTATATTTAAATTTGAATTTTAGATCATCTCGAGTTACGCAACCCAGAATCTCGACCTCCTATCATGGCATGCCGCTAGGCGTTTAAAATGTTATACCCTTATGTTGAACGCAATGAAACAGATTACGAGTCCAAATTCGATCGTATGGAGAAGATAGCTTTTCGAATCCATTTATTATATTAAATTTTCGATATAAATTTTAGCGCCTTTATATATCGTACGCTCACACAACAACTCCAAACACTACGAAAATTGAAATCCGATAATAATACAATATTACGGATCAAATAGGACTGGTTTCGTCGAATTCCGACACTATGCCTCGGAAAGCTATTTTTAAATATCGATTTAAACGATATATTTTCGAAACTGAACAAATCACCTTTAAATTCAATTTTAACACATTTACTATCTTCAGTATTATCAATATAGATTTTACAAACCTTTAATTATTTTTAATAGGCTTAAAACTCCAGATTCAACATTTTTACCCAGTTTCTAGTGATTAAATCCAATAATTAAATTCCCAAATAATGGTGATATTTGAAACTGAAGTTACAAACTAACTTTAAAATATTAAAATCGATTAAATATCCCAACTTAAATTGTCTAAAATTCTGGGTCGTCACAAAAAGTTTTGAGTGGGGGATAGTGTAATGACCCATAAATTTCTAATAAATTTGTTTATTTTAATAATGTATTTAACTGAAAATTTTATGAAATTTTAAATAATTAAATTTGGAAATATAAATTTGATATTTGGAATACGTCTAATTAAACATAGCAAATGGTAAATTTTCATCTAATAATATGGAAGTTTATTTCATTGTATGATTCTATTTCAAATTAAACAAGTTAACAACTGATGATAATAAAATATGTTCCAAACCTGAATATTTTCTATAGAAATTCATAAATCATCTTCTGAGTGAGACGCCATCTTTCGTTTCATCGTATTTGGACAACTACTGCTCCGTGTTTCTTATTTTCGACAAATTAGCAGGATTTTCGGTCCCGATTATCGACTTTTGATCGGATGATCGTACCACTGATGTCATTATATCATTTTGATCGTCTTGTTGTGCTGATCTACACAGTATATTTGTTTGTGTGTAGCGGTGTCCAGTACGCGGTGAAACTGGCGACCGATAACCATGCCGATAATCGTTTCAGTTTTTTTTGTGTCCTTGTGCCTTTCCATTTTTCCAACGTTTAAACCTGATAGCCGTTTGTTATTATTTTATTCCAGTAACCACTTGCCCTAATAATTTATTCAACGTTTGACCTTCACTTTTCTCATCGGTTGATAATTATATTTGTTGGTTCCAACATAGTTCGCTTTGGTGTATCTTCCTTTCTCGATCATTCAGGCCTTTACACAAATATTATAATATTTTATTTAAAGTTACACTTTTGGCGTCCCTAAAGCTTGCTACGTCTTCTCAAATCTGCTCACATTTCTTTCTCTACCATTCAATTTACGCGTTTCATTTTTCTCTTTTTCTGTTTTAAAAAAATGGAAACGAGTTTATATATTTTGCCTGTGACCGTCATTAACTCCATGCAATGTCCATCCTCCCTAGCTCGTAGCTGTCCCACCACCATCATGTCCGCTCTCGCTCTTCCCCTTCCTTCTCCCACGATCCATCTCGCGTCCTTCATTTTCGATCGCCAAGCCGTCTGAACCGTGCCGTGGAACCCCCTCTCCATCTCCACGTCACCTAAACCCAGCCGATGACACACCCTTTTTCCCTTCGCTGATCTTTGTTCCCGAAGCCATCTCCTTCTCCCATCAACGTCGACCGTTCTTCTCTCCGATCCATTCACCTTCCAATACTCGAGCCTTCTTTTAACATTGGGTATGTATGTTATATATATTGTATTATACTTTATTTTATTAAGGTGTGTGTATATATATAAATCCGGGCTACTAAAATTTGTTTTGTGGCAAGTATGAAATGGTTCAGGTTATATAGATATTAACCATGTATGTTGTATACACTATAAAGTTGTGTCAGTTATACATTTATATTTATATATGTTATGTCTATGTTATTTTTTTCTTAAAAAAAGATTTTGTAATAAGATATATAGTTTCAAGTATACTGTTTATATATTGGTAATATGTTTTAGTATGTATGTCAAATATAAATGTTTATTTTGCAGTTATAAAGTTGTGATTTGCTTTATATATGTAAGTCGTTTACAAGATAAAAGCTATATTTGTCTGAACTAGTATTTTACTTTTGCTCGAGCATGCACCCTCCAACTATTCATCTGCTTTTTGTAACATATATATATATATATATATATTACATTTATAAGCTTATATGATGTGCTTGGTTCGTGTATATAATTTAAGTTATATTGATTTTTATAAGTTTTGTTTTAAATATGTGTAAGCATTCTGCATTTTTATAGGTATATATGTATGCAGTGTTATGTTATGTAAGTGTATATGGAGTTTTAAGTGTATATTATGTAGCTATTTTATGTTATACGTATATATACATATAGATTTTATGTAATAACGGTGATTGATGTTGTGATAGCTTTAATATACATATATTATGTTTAAAGATTTACTTGAATTTTTTTGGTTTTGTTTTTTTACAGATGTTATTTTAAGTATATATATATTCTAAAAATTTATTTAAAAAAAATATGTAGATAATGTGTATTAGTTTCAGTTTGTACCAAGCTGATTGGATTTGTTGATTTCGTTTTACCAGTTGGTCCATCGTACTTGTCCATCGTGCTTTGCTTCGAAATTCGTGCTTAGATTCGTAACTTCTCTCATTATCGTTCATCTCTAGTCTCGAAAGGTGAGTAATCACTCACGATTAATGTTCTTATATTTATTAAATTTGATTTCAATTGAAACGATAATTGAAATATGCTATTGTTAGTTTTTTTACATTGTTACATATATGTTATTATCTGTATCTGTTCACCTTTGATGCAACGACCCACCTTTTTGGATGGTTCAAATCGACAATAAACCACACATGTTAGAATCAAACCATTCAAAAGGAAGGATTGTTAATGGGGCAAATAAGAAAAAAAGGAAAGAAAAAACAAAATACAGAATCTCGCAGCGGAACGACAAAATATAATAATCAAATAAACAGTTCATGAAGCTGTTTTACAAATAACATTTGATTACACTTTTACAAATTCAAATTAGAGTTATACATACATCATAAATAAGAAAATAATCCAGCGGAACACAGAATGTAAGGGAATAATAAATAGCAATAATATACTTAATCTTCGTCTTCGTCCACCAAAAAATAGTCTTCAATGCTGAAAAACTTAGGCTGACCCGAGCATAATGGAAAACAATACACTCGAGTCTGAACTAAAAATTCCTATGTAAGTCAAATCAGCCTCAAATAAAAATACGAGTGCAATGGCTTCAGAGATTTTACGATATTTTTCATCTCCTATCAAGTATACAACCTGAGTGCCATAAGTTAAGTGATTTCAAATAATCCACAATACTAATTATAACCGCTTTATTTAAAATAAATTCGAAGTTTAAATTAAAAACCTAAACTTTTTAAATAATTCAGTTCTAATAAATAATCCAAATTCAAGAAATTATGTGGACATATATCGTTTCAACCCATAATTTAAATGTCTTAAATACCCAATTCTAAAATGATCCAGAGGACCATTTAAATGATGTCAATAATATACCAGGTGATAACATGGGCACATTAAAATAAATAACAACCATACATTCAACATATCAATCAATAAGCATCAATTTCAACAACATCCAAATCAACCAATATATTTCAACATATAATAGTTATCAATATCGGGGTTTAACTATCAATTAAATTCTAATATAAAATTAATTAAATGTCAACTTAAATTAACAAACCATAATAAAATGTTTATATATCACATCATATATTTTATTTAACTTATAATGGAATTTTTAGCATTGCGTGAGTGGGTTTAATCACTCACCTTTGATTTATAGCCAATTGAAAATCCAATAAAAGCCCAAAATTTCAGTGATCTTCAAATGTAACCATACAAGTATCATGTTGTCTGAAATTTTGATACGAACCCAACGGAAGAAACCGCGCATTAATCGGGGTTCATATGTAGAAGATATTCAAGTTATAAGAATATACTGGAAATGAAGTAGAAAACCATGTACACAAATTTTGATAGTAAAATAAAAAACGTTAGTTACTTACATAAAGAATTTTGAATCATCCTCATGTCTTTAAATTTTGGAGAATCAACAAAAAAAGGGACACGATGGCTCACACATGGAGGTAGGAGGCTTAAGGAAATGGATTTATAAACAAATGGAAAAGATTGGCTTCATGAAAATAAGTTGCTCACATTTGTTTGTTTCTTTTTAGAAGAGAAAGAAAACTTTAGGCAAAAAAATAATGGGAGCACCTTTTGGAAATGGAAAGTTAGAGGAAGATATTTATGAAATCGGAAACGAATAAGGGAAAAGCACGTTTCGAAATTGGAATATAAAAGGGAAAGATATAAGAAGATGTAAATTTTCAAAATAAAAAGAGCCTAACATGCAGGTAATTAACAAAAAAATAAAAGACACGTTGGAATTTGATAAGACATGTTTAAATGGTAAGCAAATCTTTTGGTATAAAATTTCAAAACATGTGCTACCTTAATTAATTTCATCAACACACAAGAAACATTTTAAGGCAATGCTCGCGTGTAAATAAATAAAACTTGCTGGAATACCAAAAGAGGCATGTATTTAATGAAAGAAAGTAGTAATAAAATAAAATAAATGAAAGCGACATTTTAAATTTGAGAATGTATTCCATACGTAGAAGTCACAAATCAAATATACTGAAAAAAACAATTCATTTTAACATATTTTATTAACCCTAATATGCTCAAATTTACACAAATATATGTATTTTTATTTAGTAAACATTAAATAAAATTAAACACTACAATTAACATAATGAGGACCGCCACCCCACACATTAAAAGATGAACTGAGACTCCAAAGTCAAATTTGAAACAGAATAAATCTCCTATGTTAATATGCTAACTATTCCAAATCAAAAATTTGACCAAACCTTCAAGTTGTTTTCTTTCCATTTTATTATTGTTAATTTTTTTTTATAAATTAAATTCAAATCAAGTTTGAATATTTAGATAAATAAAATATTCCAACTAGAAACACATAATGAAATTCAATTCTTTGTTTTAATGAAATTAAATTAACATTCATAAATGAAATATACACTTTATTTGATAAGAATATTCTTTTCAAGAAACCATCCTTTTCTTTTATTTTTATTAAAACATATTTCTTTTTATTACACATTAATTAAAAATTAACACCTCCCCTTTCAAACCAACTTATATTTAAAAATTATCCCATTAAAGAGTCACAGAAATAATTCTTCGTACAAACACATCATTTCTTTATCAATTAATTTCATATTATCATTATATTTGTAACAAATTTAAGTGCCCACAATTTGAGTGTAATATTTCTCAATGAAATTCTCATTATATTTTTAACACAAAACATATGTTGCACATATCATTGATTAATTACCATTTACTTCTATCTCTTATTAATGGAAATATATAATTACTATTAATTACAATGATTAAATCTCAGAACATACCCTAATACAGGGAAGATAATTAATTCAATTGTTTCCTTTGAAATCCAATTTTCTATGTTAAACCCAATATCTATATACTAATTTAATTCAAACATTTAATTACAACAGTAATAAAACCTGTTCATTTTATATTTAAATTCCAAACAAATCCTTTTATTTTGATTTACATTCTTATTATCAAATTAACTGTTCCCTTATGCAATTGATTAACATAAGTTTTACACTCACCACTCAACAGTTAACATTTCTTCTTATATCAATTGTAATATTTCAATTACATTAATTCTCCATTAATTATCATTTAAATTTCTAACAGATTTAATAATAAGAAAATAAATAAAACAATGGTTATACATTAATAATCCATATCTATTAGCTTATTGTTTACAAACAAAGGTTAATAAATTTACGTACAAAATAATTGATTTCATACTACATATTAAAACCAATTGCAATTAATAACATAAGATTACATCAATTTATAGATAATTTATTCTATTCGTCATTAACCTTTATTATTCAAATTGACTGAAATTATGTTAACATAGTATAGTAGTCAATTACATTCAACCAATATTAGCAAACTATATGTTTTATCTCATTAAAATTAGTAGTTTTAAGATTTATCTTAAAGTCCAAATTCTAATCTATTAAGATTCAATTAAACAAATCATAAATTTTAATTTCTGACAATATTAAAGCCCGAAACCTTATTAAATTTAATACTTTTAATTGTCAAAATATGGGTTGTTACAGTCTCCCCCACTCAAAACTTTTCGTCCTCAAAAAGGAACAAGAAGGAATCGAGGAATTTGAAATATTTTATTTAAAATGATCAATTTATAAACAATTTAACTTACATATTTAAATTTAAAAGAAATTTGAAAATAACTCAACTTCTACGAAAAATTTCGTTAGCATCTACTTTGTGCGGTTAGGTCTAGAAAAATAATAATATCAATAATAAACGTATATATACCATATCTCAAAAATATATATCCCAAACCATGGGATGATAAAAATATCGCTATAAAACTATAATCCAAAAAACATACCTATTTGTTGGGAAAACAACTTTATTTATGAAACCAAAAACAGTAACTATTGCTTACATAAACCAGTATTTCACTTATGTTATCCAAAATAGTAAGAATTATGTATTAGAGTGATATTTAAGTTGTTTCAATTTGCAACAAAAGCAAATCAATATAAAACATATTCAAACAAACAATACAACCATTACGCAACTAACTAATCCATCATACATCCATAGCAACCAAAATCAATGGTTTGTTTAGGTCAGAAACCTTAAATCATACAAGGTTCTGAATAAACTGTCAAGTCTACCCTACGCTCAACAGCCTTAGATAATTACTTAATATATTAGTCAAACAACCTCAATAACTAGAAGTATTCTTTCCCAAACTTAATATCAGCCAAGCAACAAGAATTTTAAACTTTATTAAGTTTATTCGAATGGTTTTTTTTCATCATTTACCTTTCATTCATTTATTTATATAAAGATCAATTACTTACATAATTTGGTTTCCATTAAATATTTAAGTCATTAATGAATCGTTTCAAAAAAATATTACTTAAGCTTTTACTATCCTACTTATTTTTATAACTCCATTCGGTTATTGGATAAAAATTTAAGTTTTTGGAATTTTCCCTTGAAGAGAAAAGAAATATTTCAACATATCTAAAAGTTCAGTTAAAACATTTAACCTCATTCACTTAGTAAAAATATTAGATATATTTAAAACATCCTCATAGTATTATGCAATTTTTTTTCAAAAGTCTAAAACAATGTTAGAAATTTGTATCAAAACATTATAATAAACTTAAAATAAAGTTCCTTAAATCCGATAATTTATTAGACTCATTATTTTTAAAATAAGTATAAACTCAAGATTGTTAAAATGGATCTAATAGAATACTCAAATCTTAAATTAAATTTCTAAATCAAAGTTTAAAATTTCATATCTTCATAATTAATTTTACACACTTGTTTTAAAATGAATATTCAAATCATGGAAAAACATTTGTTATGGATTAATACAAAAATTCAAACAGTAAATGAAATAATAAATTTACTAGTAGTGCTTCAAAATTAATTAAATATTCCAAACTATACTTGCAAAATAGAGATTCAAATTTATTTGCTAAGTGTATTATAAATAAACTTCGCAAATCAATTTTATTCCATCTATATAATATCTTTAAATTCTACATTCAAAGAAATTTATATAAATTTTACTTGCAATATTCATTTGAAAGCTTCATTTGCAAATAAATCATCTTTAATACTTTAATACATTTCAAAAATTCATTTGTAAAATTTCTTGCTTCATTTTTAAATACCATTCAAATATTTTAAATAACATCTTTATAAATACATGTAAACTATTTGAAAATAATTATTTACATCATTACTTATATTTACAAAGAAGCTATTAAAACCCTTAAATCCATTATTTATAAATTTATTAGGTTTATCTCAAGATACTTTTTGTAGCGACCCAACTTTCCAACAACACCATAAAGTCGCATCACTAATTAAGAAAGAAAGGTATAGAAGAAGAAAAGATAAGAAAGAAGAAACACAAACAACATCAGATAACTTACAGCGAAACGAATGAAATATAATATATCACATAAAATATTACATACTATCATATTACATCAGAGTACACAACTTTTTCAACATATATTAGACAGTTATAAAGATCTGTCTAACTATACAACTCAAGATATCACAAAATACAGATACCATACAAACACAGCGGAACCATAATATATCAACACATGGAAGCCTCCTGCTCCATATCTCCTCCAGAATTCGTCAAGCAAACCTTAATCCCTCGACTACTCATACATAATATGAGTACCCAAGAGTTTAATAAAACAGAAAATAAATACTTGGGTCAGACAGAGGTCTGGTGTGACTAACGAGTTAAAATTGCTTAACTTTAGAAAAACCTTTAAAAAAGAAAAGGTATCACGTAAGACTTCCCGCACATAAACATGGAAAACTTTTTACCTTATGCTAACCAAAACATTTTGATAGGAAATTCAGTGATAATATAATAGTGCCCAGGGTTTTCAAGTAAATAAGAAATAGCCGAAATTGTTACATGATTAAATTCCAGCTACTAGCCACAAAAGTGGGTAATACAAATAAAACCGTAGGGTCTCGTAGGAAGAACAATTTTCCATCAATGGCAGGGCTACCGGGGTACCGCTCGTCACAGTACGTTGCCTAGATCACAATACCGAGGATTACGCCCTATCCCCTGCATCGCAAAGCCGGGACCATTCCTTACTGAACAGTCCCGAGTAAGATCACCCCGTGGTTGGCGCGACCAACCACCCACTAAGCCGAAATAAAATAGACATATAGACAGGAATGACCTCACCCTGAAATGGGTGCTACCCACCTAGCCTTGCTGCAACTCCCATGTTTTAGCCATTCCCGGTTGATGAGGCTGGAGGCTGCGATTACCTTTATAGAACATATCTATCTTAGAATGCTCAATGTCCACCTGACGATGTTCTGAAAGCATTCAATCCATAGAAGTTCGTTCCGGGTTCGAACGAAACCGAAGACACTATCTCGTTGCACTCATTTTGGAATCACCCTCAGAGTCAACGACCATAGCCCTTGCACTCTAAATCACCATCTCAATCCTGTAAGTACTATTACCGTCAAACTCATCACAGAATCACCCCTAAAGTTATACTGACGAATAGTTCTTACACCTCGAGTCTTCACTAAGCTTCACTTGGATTCACGACCTAACGTTTAATTTGGATCGATGTGGTTTTCGGATTATCCAAATATAGAAACCCAATCCCGGTCTCACAGAAACCAAACGCCATTTTAATGTCCAAATTGTTTAAGGGTTTTAAACAATTAAACTTATATTCAGGATGATATAAACAGATAGATGAATCACATTATCACAATAGATAATTCATATCAAACATTCATCTCACAAAGCAGCATATCACATATCAGAGATATCATAATCATTCAGTATCAACCAATCACCCAATATCAATCATCCAATATCAATCAATCATCCATAAACAGAATTGGTTAACTCTTAATCAATTGGATTACCTAAATCCTTCTTCATTAATTTAATTCAAATAAATAAATAAATCATCTCTTAATGATCTTCCTTAATTAATCTCCTTTGATTAATCATCCTTTAATTACATTCAAGTAATTATCCTTAACCATATATAGTAATTAACCTTTAATTACTATCATTAATTACATGAATTAATGGTCCTTCATTTACTTCCATTTAATTAATCAGTTATAATTAATTACATTAAACTATAATTAATTACAACGAATTAATCACACTTAAATTAATCACTTTTATTAATCAACCTTGATTAACTCATTAATTATATTAACTAATGATCCTTATTTATTAATAATTTCTTTAATTAAATAATTAACTTTTAATTAATCATCTCATTAATCATAAATAGTAATTAACAACTTGTAATTACTTATATTAATTAATTATATTAACCCTTTGATTAATTAATAATTAATTAATCTTTAATTACTTCATTAAGTAATTATTAATGAATTATTTAATAACCTTAAATAATTACTTCATTAGTTAATTACAATTTTAATTAATTAAATTTAGTAATTAATCTTAAATTAATCATATTCATTAATTAATTAATTACATCAATTAATTAACTAAAATTAACTAAGTAATTAACTCTTAATTATTTACATAAGTAATTACCTTCTAATTACTTCCATTATATGATTACTCTCTCAATTAATTACTTAACAAATAATTAATTCCATCATTAAAAATTCTTAATTCTTTAATTAATTACTCCATAATTAATTAACTTCAAAACAATTATATTAATTAATTCTTAATTAATAATATCAAGTGATTATCCATTAATCACTTCCATTTAATTACTCCCATGAGTAATTTCCCACTAATTACTTACATAAGTAATTACACACTAATTACTTTTCATAAGTAATTCCTCTTTCCTTAATTACATTCAATAATTAACCATTAATTACTTCATTAAATAATAACACTTAATTAATTAAAATTAAGTGATTATTTAAAATTAAATAAACAATTAACTAATTATTTAAAATTAATTAAATAATTAATTAACTAACTTCTTATTCAAAATCCTTAATTAGTTAAGAAAAACATTTAACTTAATTAAACTCTTTACTTATTAATAAATCACATTTTAATTAAGTATTTTTTTTAGTTCATATCAAAATAATTTAATCTTATTTATCTTCATAGATAAATTATTTGAAATAAATCAAATTTTAATAACTTAAAAATGGCATTTTTATTGGTTTACAAAATTTATATCAATAACTTAGTTGGAAAAATAACATTTGGAAATAAATTTTAAAACTTAAAACACTTTAATTATCTAATTTAAACTTTTCATTTCAATATAAATTTAAAACTAAAGTTTCTAAACATTACTTTAAAATTTATCTTAAAACTTTGATTTAATATTTAAATTTGTTACATTCTTTTAAATTGAAATTCAAAATTTAATTAAGATAATTACTTACAAAAGAAATCATCTTAAAACAATTTAAATTTGAAATATAAATTCGATTAACATTTTAAAAGTTTAATTAACTTTTGCTTATAAAGAACAAGATTTAAGTTTTATAAATTTGCTCACTTTTATAAACTTGTTTTATAATTCAAACGCAAGTTAAAATTTGTAACATATATCATTACAGTACTTAACATTATATAGTACTATCAAAAATACGCATCGCCTAAAGTACTCGAGTGAGAACCCCAAAATAAACGAGCCTGCCCCGAAGCAAAACAGCTACCTCCCCACTTCGAGTCAACACAGAGAAAAACGCGAGAGCCTCCCGAGTCTTCAACTCGTCTTCCCTAGCAAAAATCCCCAGTGCACATAAACGTGCACGGTGTACGTGCGCCACCGCCTCCGGCCACTATAGGTCGTTACGACGAACGTCGATGATCATTCTAACACACACGAGCAACAATACGAACCAAGATCCAAAGTTCCTAGTGTAAAACGAAATTCGACCAATTCACGAAAAACTACAGAAAGCTCAAACCACTAATCCCAATCACCGACGACAAACTTGACGTAAATGAACTTCGCCGCCCCCACCACAGAACCACCACGTCACGTGCTACATTCTCCCCAAAAGCGAACATCTCCGGTCAAATATTCAAGTCGCGAAAGTCGCGAAAGTTCAGCCAAGCAAAAACCAAAATAAAACCCTAGTTTAATCAAATTTACACAAGTTGGCCGAAGGAAAAATTCATGCACATTTTTCCCTTCATCCATGATGCAAGAACAAGCTTCACCTCGAATTTCAACTCAAATCAATGATTCGACCAACAACAATTCGTCAAATTGCCCATACTGTTCAACTCAACAATCCCAAACAAATATCAATTTGAAAATTATGTAATGCATGTTAAAAATCATCATTTTCAATTACAAATCCAACTATATAATCCAAAGCAAGAATTAAGATTATCGATTTCTGACATAAATCAAGATTTTCACTGTATTATCCATTTTAAAAACTACTTATAAACTTAAACCTACAGAAACTATTTTTAAAATTTTCCTCAAACAATAACTAACAACTTTTATTTAACCATCAAGGTCAAATAAGAATGTTATTGGAATATTTGGATTTTGAAGTGAAAACTGGTCTAAAAAAACCAGAACAGGAAACAGAGTTCCATATACACATATGTATTCAAAACTGTCAATCCAAAAATATAAATATTGAAGAATTTTCATGCAACACCTAGATTAATCACAGTTCATCACATGCATTTAAGTTTAAACAAGATTAACTGTTTTTAAAATAATTTACTCACCACATTTAAAATTTGCAGAGCAGTTTTTCCCAGGCCTTTAATCTTAAATCTGGATAATGTTTTTGATTGCTGTTGAAATTGAGTTGTTGCATGCTTATAATTGATTCTTTTAAAACTTGTTGTTGCTCTTGATCTTCATCCCATTTGAAAAGCAGGTTGAAGTTTCAGATTTGCTTTTCATTCGAGTTTGCAGATTTGAAGTTGCTGATTTAATTTTGCTTTTGATTCAAATTTCAAGTTTTGTTAAAAATTCTGTTTTGAGCTTTAGAAAAGAAAACAAGGAAACAAAAGTGTTATGTTTATTCAAATTAAAGAAAGTATAATTTAAAATAAAGACACTTGTCCTTTAAGAATTTACATTTGTCACTTTATTTGCTTAATAGCTTTACATATGTCACAAACATGTTAATATGTTTACACATATTATTAAGTGTTTTTAATTATATTTTTATTTAATTTAAATGTAAATATAAACTTACTTAGTTAATTCACTAAAATAAATAAATACTTAGGTATGCATAAATAAATTTAATCGTTAAAGAAAATATTATGAAACTAGTTATAATATAAATAAATCTTTATACATATATTTTAAAATCTAGAACATTTATACTTATACATTTATGACCATTTTAAATTTAAACACTTTAAAGAATACAAAACAAAACTTTAATTAAATCCTTTTTAAACTATCATATTTAAAAATTAAATAATTATCTTATAATTTGAAAACAAATTGAATTAATCTTAAATTAGCTTTTGAAAAATATTAATTTTAAAACAAAGATTCAAATTACAATATTCATACATATATAAATTATCAATACGTTAAATTAAATTTCAAAACAATTCCAAATTATAACATATACATACATATATATTACAATTTGAAAATTCAATCTTTAATTTAAAACAAAAGATCTTTTATTCACAATATATATCAAATATATGTATTATAAATAGAATAAAAATTTATTAGCTTTAAAAAAAATCTCATCAATTTTAAATTGTTAAAAAGAATATTGATCAAAATTACCAGATTAAATATTTATTAACCTTTAAAAGATTAAATTTACCAATTTAAATTTAAATTATAAAGATTATCAAATCAATTAAATTATTAATACATATTATCAAATTGATATTGCCTGAAATTCCGGGTCGTTACAATCCTCCCTCTTTAAAAGAATTTCGTCCTTGAAATTTAAAAGCAAAGGTAATTTAATAACCCAGCAAAGATTTCAATTTCAAACAGCAAAGCATAATTATCAACCAGTTACTAACAACCATAGCAATCAAACAAACAACAAACCTAACCAACTATCCTGACGCAAATCAGAATAAATCTTACTAACACTATCTAGAGTTTCCCAAGTATAAATCACTAGGAGACTCGCTCTACAGAAGCTCAACTAACTACAACACCAAAATCCAAAGCTCAACTCATCTCTAGATTCACCAATCTAAACAGAACATCAGACTATACTCAAGTGTAGCTCAACTTCCAAATCCAACTGAACTGCAGATTCAACAACCAACGATGAATCATACACGTACTTCCTCAGAGATACGTGAAATACAATGAATTCCAGCTATCCAAACTGACAATTCAGTCTTACCCTATCAGAACACAGGTAAGAAATCTCAATTGCCTCAGAGCTAGCCATCCAATCTTATCCAATTGCTGCTCTCTTAACCAGAGAAATCTTAATAACAATGAAATCTCCAACTTTGAATTCCAAACTACTTATCTCATATCTGCATAACTCAATGGACAATCCTAGGCTGCCAATCCTCTTGATCAACTCAACCTATGTCGATGCTTCCAGAAACAAGTAGACCAAAGCAAACCAGTTTGTGGATCCTATGCAATAGAAATGTCTTCTAAGATCCTTCGAAATCCAGAACACAAGCTCTACTCCTCTAGCAATAGCAAACTGAACTTGCTTCCTTCCTCGTACAGCTGCTACCTCGCTTTCGCTGCACAACTCTGATTCTGAAATAGATGAGAATAATGTTGATGAACATGAGTACAAACTTATCCAATATATCCAGGAAAACTTTATTCATCAAATCCATAAAATCTTAATGACCCATCTGACTCGGTCACACAACCTTACATCAGAAACCCAACTCAAAAACTAGACCTGACCAATCCAAATTCCAAAAAAAATTCTGAGTTGCTACACCAACTCTACGACTAGGCTAACCACCAAAATCGCTTCTAGATCAAAAACAATATGGAACTTAACTCCAGATGCATACAAACTTCTGATTACATCAGTAGCTCCTACTTCCACAAGAGAACCCTCATTCTCAAACAAAAGATTGCCTAAGAAAAAATTCCAAACTAATCGCAAGTCATTTTTGCGATCCAACCTAATTCGGATTCCAAAGAAACTGTCCTCTCTTTACCAAATAGAACAGCCTTAAGTTTCTCCAACAAGGTTAATCTTTCAAGAAAACCTTCACCAACTGCCCGGACTGCTGAAAGAAGAACCACTAAGATTCCTGAACCATCGGAGAAACGAGCCACACTGCTGCTTCCAAATTCTACCTCGATGATACTGCGAAGCTAAAGACCTTGTCAGCATACCAAACACTTCGAGTTGCACTGCTACCACCGCTAACCAAAGAATTCTAATCCAAAGGCTTATCGAAAACCAAAATGATCCACAAACCACATAATGGACCGTCGAGATGGCAGACATCCTTTCAAGAAATCCGGGCTCCAAGCCAAGCATCAACATCTCGCTTTCCTTAAGAAATGACAAATGAGACCATGCCGAAGCGAAGCTACTTATATATCTTAGTCTCATATTCCAAAACAGCCAACCTCCTTGTGAAAGAACCGGATAACTTCTACACAGGTGAATCTTCCCTACGGCAGGTAAAGACTGCTCCTCAACTACTTCTAAACTGGCTCAAGAGAAAACATCCTCGAAAATATCCATGGATACTGCATCTCATCATGCAGTTATCAATATACCATCACTTACTTCTGCAATTCCGACAGATCCAAACTTACACTTGAAAGACGGACTCCGAATCTTTTAAAAGATTTCCTTCGGATATCAGAGAAATCCTTACTCTAAACTGCAAATCTCACTCGAGACGGTATCAGGTCTATAGTCTCGACAAATATACTTCCAACCTCAAACATAGGGACCTGTTCCATTAGTGGTAGTCATGTTACACACACACCACTACTCCATCTACCTCTAAAACTTATGTTTGAAAATCCGAACAGATAACCCAACAGATTAGGTGTGTGTGTGTGTGTGTATATATGTATATAGTTATACATAAAAATACAAGTATGCTCTCTCAAGAAAGGCACACTCTAGAGCCTAGGTATTCACTCAACCTAATGCTCTGATACCACTATAGCGACCCAACTTTCTAACACCAGAAAGTCACATCACTAATTAAGAAAGAAAGGGATAGAAAAAGAAAAGATAAGAAAGAAGAAACACAAACAACATCAGATAACTCACAGCGGAATGAATGAAATATAATATATCACATAAAATATTACATACAATCATATTACATCAGAGTACACAACTTTTTCAACACATATTAGACAGTTATAAACATCTGTCTAACTATACAACTCAAGATATCACAAAATACAGATACCATACAAACATAGTGGAATCATAATATATCAACACGTGGAAGCCTCCTGCTCCATATCTCCTCCAGAATTCGTCAAGCAAACCTGAATCCCTCGACTACTCATACATAATATGAGTACCTAAGAGTTTAATAAAACAGAAAATAAACACACGGGTCAGACAAGGGGTCTGGTGTGAGTAAACGGGTTAAAATTGCTTAACTTTAGAAAAACCTTTAAAAAAGAAAAGGAATCACGTAAGACTTCCCACACATAAACATGGAAAAGTTTTTACCTTACGCTGACCAAAACATTTGATAGGAAATCCAGTGATGTTATAATAGTGTCTAGGGTTTTCAAGTAAATAAGAAATAGCCGAAATTGTTACATGTTTAAATTCCAACTACTAGCCACAAAAGTGGGTAATACAAACAAAACCGTAGGGTCTCGTAGGAAGAATAGGTTTTCATCAATGGCAGGGCTACCGGGGTACCGCCCCTCACAGTACGTGGCCTAGATCACAGTACCGAGGATTACGTCCAATCCCCTGCATCACAAAGCCGGGACCATTCCATACTGAACAGTCTCGAGTAAGATCACCACATGGTTGGCGCCATCAACCACCCCACTAAGCTGAAATAAAAGGGACATCTAGACAGGAATGATCTCACCATGAAATGGGTGCTACCCACCTAGCCTTGCTGCACCTCCCCTGTTTTAGCCATTCCCTGTTGATGAGGCTTGAGGCTGCGATTACCTTTATAGAACATATCTATCTTAGAATGCTCATCGTCCACCTGATGATGTTCTGAAAGCATTCAATCCATACAAGTTTGTTTTGGGTTCCAACGAATCCGAAGACACTATCTCGTTGCACTCATTTTGGAATCACCCTCAGAGTCAAAGACCACAGTCCTTGCACTCTAAATCACCATCTCAAACCTGTAAGTACTATCTCCGTCAAACTTATCATTCTTACACCTCGAGTCTTCACTAAGCTCCGCTTGGATTCACGACCTTACGTTTAATTTAGATCGATGTGGTTTTCGGATTATCCAAATATGGAAACCCGATCCCAGTCCCACCGAAACCAAACGCCATTTTAATGTCCAGGTTGTTTAAGGGTTTTAAACAATTAAACTTATATTCAGGATGATATAAATAGATAGATGAATCACATTATCACAATAGATAATTCATATCAAACATTCATCTCACAAAGCAGCATATCACATATCAGAGATATCATAATCATCCGGTATCAACCAATCGCCCAATATCAATCATCCAATATCAATCAATCATCGATAAACATAATTGGTTAACTCTTAATCAATTGGATAACCTAAATCCTTCTTCATTAATTTATTCAAATAAATAAATAAATCATCTCTTAATGATCTTCCTTAATTAATCTCCTTTGATATATCATCCTTTAATTGCATCCAAGAAATTATCCTTAACCATATACAGTAATTAACCTTTAATTACTATCATTGATTACATTAATTAATGATCCTTCATTTACATCCATTTTATTAATCAATTATAATTAATTACATTAAACCATAATTAATTACATTAAACCATAATTAATTACAATTAATTAATCACACTTAAATTAATCACTTTTATTAATTAACCTTGATTAACTCATTAATTATATTAACCAATGATCCTTATTTATTAATAATTTCTTTAGTTAAATAATTAACTTTTAATTAATCATCTCATTAATCATAAATAGTAATTAACAACTTGTAATTATTTATCTTAATTAATTATATTAACCCTTTGATTAATTAATAATTAATTAATCTTTAATTACTTCATTAAGTAATTATTAATCAATTATTTAATAACCTTAAATAATTACTTCATTAGTTAATTACAATTTTAGTTAATTACATTTAGTAATTAATCTTAAATTAATCATATTCATTAATTAATTAATCACATCAATTATTTAACTAAAATTAACTAAGTAATTAACTCTTAATTACTTACATAAGTAATTACTTTCTAATTACATCCATTATATGATTACTCTCTCAATTAATTACTTAACAAATAATCAATTCCATCATTAAAAATTCTTAATTCTTTAATTAATTACTCCATAATTAATTAACTTCAAAACAATTATATTAATTAATTATTAATTAATAATATCAAGTGATTATCCATTAATCACTTCTATTTAATTACCCCCTGAGTAATTTCCCACTAATTACTTCCATAAGTAATTACACACTAATTACTTTTCATAAGTAATTCCTCTTTCCTTAATTACATTCAATAATTAACCGTTAATTACTTCATTAAGTAATAACACTTAATTAATTAAAATTAAGTGATTATTTAAAATTAAATAAACAATTAACTAATTATTTAAAATTAATTAAATAATTAATTAACTAACTTCTTATATTCAAAATCCTTAATTAGTTAAGAAAAACATTTAACTTAATTAAACTCTTTACTTACTAATAAATCACATTTTAATTAAGTATTTTTTTAGTTCATATCAAAATAATTTAATCTTATTTATCTTCATAGATAAATTATTTGAAATTAATCAAATTTTAATGACTTAAAAATAAACCATTTTTATTGGTTTACAAAATTTATATCAATAACTTAATTGGAAAAATAACATTTGGAAATAAATTTTAAAACTTAAAACACTTTGATTATCTAATTTAAACTTTTCATTTCAAAATAAATTTAAAACTAAAGTTTTTAAACATTACTTTATAATTTATCTTAAAACTTTCATTTAATATTTAAATTTATAACATTCTTTTAAATTGAAATTCAAAATTTAATTAAGATAATTACTTACAAAAGAAATCATCTTAAAACAATTTAAATTTGAAATATAAATTCGATTAACATTTTAAAAGTTTAATTATCTTTTACTTACAAAGAACAAGATTTAACATTTATAAATTTGCTTACTTTTATAAATTTGTTTTATAATTCAAACGCAAGTTAAAATTTGTAACTTATATCATTACAGTACTTAACATTATACAGTACTATCAAAAATACGTATCGCCTAAAGTACTCGAGTGAGAACCCCAAAACAAACGAGCCTGCCTCGAAACAAAACAGCTACCTCCCCACTTCGAGTCAACACAGAGGAAAACGCGAGAGCCTCCTGAGTCTTTAACTCGTCTTCCCCGGCGAAAATACCCAGTGCACATAAACGTGCACGGTGCACGTGCGTCACCGCCTCCGGCCACTATAGGTCGTTACGACCAACGTCGACGATCACTCTAACATACGCGAGCAACAAAACGAACCCAGATCCATAGTTCCTAGCATCAAACGAAATTCGACCAATTCACGAAAAAATGCAGAAAGCTCGAAACACTAATCCCAATCACCGTCGACAAACTTGATATTGATGAACTTCGTCGTCCCTACCACAGAATCGCCACGTCACGAGCTACATTCTCCCCAAAAGCAAACACCTCCGGTCAAATATTCAAGTCGCAAAAGTCGCGACAGTTCAGCCAAGCAAAAACCAAAATAAAACCCCAGTTTAATCAAATTCACACAAGTTGGCCAAAGGAAAAATTCATGCACATTTTTCCCTTCATCCTTGATACAAGAACAAGCTTCACCCATAATTTCAACTCAAATCAATGATTCGACCAACGATAATTCGTCACATTGCCCATAAAGTTCAACTCAACATTCCCAAACAAATATCAATTTAAAAATTATGTAATGCATGTTAAAAATCATCATTTTCAATTACAAATCCAACTATATAATCCAAAGAACGAATTAAGATTATTGATTTCTGACATAAATCATGATTTTCACTGTATTATCCATTTTAAAAACTATTTATAAACTTAAACTTACATAAACAATTTTTAAAATTTTCCTCAAACAATAACTAACAACTTTTATTTAATCATTAAGGTCAAATAAGGATGTTATTGGAAGATTTGGATTTTGAAGTGAAATCTGGTCTAAAAAAACAGAACAGGAAACAGAGTTCCATATACACATATATATTCAAAACTGTCAATCCAAAAATATAAATATTAAAGAATTTTCATGCAACACCAGGATTAATCACAAATCATCACATGCATTTAAGTTTAAACAAGATTAACTGTTTTTAAAATAATTTACTCACCATATTTAAAGGTCGCAGAGTAGTTTTTCCCAGGCCTTTAATCTTAAATCTGGATAATGTTTTTGATTGCTGTTGAAATTGAGTTCTTGCATGCTTACAATTGATGCTTTTAAAACTTGTTGTTGCTCTTGATCTTCATCCCATTTGAAAAACAGGTTGAAGTTTCAGATTTGCTTTTTATTTGAGTTTGCAGATTTGAAGTTGCTGATTTGATTTTGCTTTTGATTCAAATTTCAGGTTTTGTTATAATTTCTGTTTTGAGCTTTAGAAAAGAAAATAAGGAAATGAAAGTGTTATGTTTATTAAAATTGAAGAAAGTATAATTTAAAATAAAGACACTTGTCCCTTAAGAATTTACATTTGTCACTTGTGACGCCCCACCTCTATACCCACGCTAGCCAAGAACACTACGGTGTAATACTGTCAACTGGAGTGGAGAATAAGGTTGTTGAGGAGCGGCCATCAGTAGTTAGGCCTTACATTAGTATTGGTTATCTCGATAGGAGTGGTATATATATATATATTCTTTCATTTTTCAACTCTGATTTATTTACTCCCATCGACATACCCCAATTCCAGTATAAAACGAATTACGATGGTTCATAATAGTATAGGACAGTAGATATAGTAATAACACAGATAATATTAATAAATGTGGAACACGGATAAAACAGAAAAGTCTCACATATATAACTAATGTCAGTTACAATACATTTGACATAGAACATATGATACAACTACAACTGTCGACCCAGGAAGTTATATATACAATTACATTATCGACTAACATACATGAATACATATCCACCTATGCTATGACACTACAACTCCCAAAAGATATGAAAAGTCTTCATAGCTCAAACCGCTATCCAAAGAAAGATATCTACGACGGGAAATAACTCGGTCTGACCCGAGTATTAAATTCAAAAGAAAATAATACGTGGGTCAGTCTATTTCAAACTCAGTTATTAGTGCACAGAAGCAATAATAATTAAATAATGAATAGACGACAGTCACAATAAATCTCGTCTATCCGATCATTAAATAAAGAAATCGGATAACGATAAATATAACACGTATCAGTGTTAAACAACAAATCAACAAATTAAACCAAATCAGAATACAATTCAGAATATTGAATTGAATAAACAAAACAGTTCAAACCATTGAAATATCAATTAAAATATTAATTCGAGTAGGGCTGCAGTACACGCATGCGTGCACTGCCTCACCACTACAGCATATGGAATATGCTAAAGATCAATAAATCAAAACAAAACAGAATATCATAAAAACCATACCGTGTGGCTGCAGTTCACGCTTGCGTGCACTGCCTTGCCACTACAGTGATGATGTACCCAAAAGCTCAGTGGTACCGTGTGGCTGCAGTACACGCTTTCGTGCACTGCCTTGCCACTACAGTGATAATGTACCCAAAAGCTTAACGAACCAAAATCAATGAAGATTCAAATATCAATGCCACGGCCTCGGTGGTCAAAGTAGACAGACATGGACAATGTGCACGTATGTGCACAATGAAAGTTCACAAACGCACACAAGGTCAAACCCGAATACCGGATTCAACACAAGTGCATGTATCATAAACCAATTATACAACTGCACATGTGCAGGCAAAAGGAATGACTCGTGCACAAAGAAAGTAAAAGAGTGTGCACACACATGATGAAGTCAATGCCAACAGTAAATGGCAGCAACTCAATCAATATGATATGCAATGCACAACATACATGAGGTTCAAGTTCAAAACTAACAGTGGTGTAGTAAACCACATGAAACCAAACAAACATACATAAACCACTACACAAGAACAATGTACATAGGAGTGCAAGTGCAATTAAAACCAGAGATACTGCAAGCACATGAGATTCAAATTGAAAATAAAATGAAATTCCAGGCCAATACTAAAACTATAACACAGACATACATATCTGCATACTCAAGTGGTACGAGACCTGCAACTGTGAAACCGGCCAATACAACAAATGTAAGACAAACTGCACCAAAGAGCAATGGCTAATACAAGTGACAATACTAGTTGGACCAAGTATATTGGTATCAGAAAATATATGCAGTGTATAAAAAGTCGAGGCAACAAAATAGTGAATAAGAATCACAACATACATATATACGCACATACAAATCCGTACGTATATATATACGGTGACTAAATGGTCGAACTCAGCAACGAACTAATATGCCGAGCCCATAAAAGTAAAAACCAAAACAAGCTTCAGAAATTAAGAACAAAATAACATGCTCTCGTGAACAGGTTCATATTAAACCAGATCCCACCAGTAAACAAATTCAAATATACACGTGAACATAGGAGCAACACGCAGTTATGTCAAAATAGAACAATACATGCCTCAGCAGCAACATGACTCAGTGCATAAGCACTATGCAGAGTTCGAGGTTACCAAGATGAACGGTTTGTCTCAATGTAAATTGACACAGAGGTGGAAACATGGTGCTACAGGACAACAAAACACCAAAACAAATGTACACAAAATACATATATGTACTACTCGAATAAACAAGTAGACAGAGCATAGACAAGTGACAATGAACAAGTCAAGGTCAAAGCACTAATGCATATAGACCCGAAGACCAATTGAGGAATCAACTATAAATGGTACTGCCTCACAATTAAAAAGAGCAACATCATGGCCACCGTGAACACAGTCAAGGCAGCAAGTTTAATCATGAAGGTCGAAATCAAACAGAAAACAGGTCATGATGGATACACAACACAGTTTAAGGCCATGTAATCATGAACTAACAAATCCAGATAAATCAAGCCAAAACGACATGCCGTTCAAAATCAAGTCAGAGCCTTGAAAATCAAGAAAACAACACAAGTCAAAACATCGAAGCCGAGGCCAACAAATCATACCAAATTAACAAAGTCAGATAAAACATCAACATCGTAACACAATCGAATGGCCGAGCAATAATCAAGTGACGAAAGTGTGAATAAAATAATCAGATAACTCACTTTCATAAAATAATCAAAAGGTCGAAGACAAATTCAAAATATACATGAGGTTGAATTAGATGTGAGTAAACTCACCTATGTCGATGCGAAGAATCCAAATCCAAGGATTAAACATCGACATCGAAGCGAAGACGAACTCGAACCCAGTGCCGAAGCATCCCAGCGACGAGCAACCGATAGAGCAAGGAATTGAGTTAAATTGAGCAGTTGAAGTCACAAATTGAATGAATCCCTAATTTAGATCGAAGGACGAAAACGAGATCACCATTTTTATTTTCGTTCGTTTATTTGGTTTTCGAAATGAAAAGAATAAAGGGGGTCGGGTTTAATTATTATCACGGCACAAAAGAAACGTGGGCCAAATAATTTTTAAAGCCCGCATAACCTTAACTAATTATTTAAACGAATTTCTACCCAGTTTAAAAACTTCAATATAATGCAACACCAAAAAAATAAAGAAACATGACCCGCGATTCAAATTCGCAAAGCTCAACACTTAACCAAATTTTTGAAAGGATTTCAACTCGATTGAAATTCAAATAGCCATTAGCTATCGACATTAACCATTTAACGATGATTTTAAATTGGTGAAAAATTCCTGAGTTGTTACAGACTCCCCTCCTTGAAGAAATTGCGTCCTTGCAATCATAAGGAATAAATGAAAAAATGGTAACAACCATAAAGAACATCATCACAAGATGAAGAAAATTGAAATAGGAAGTTCACCATAAAGAGCTTGAAAGAGTAAGCCTGAACGCGTTTGCTCGATAAATTCTATGGATTTCTAAGTGCAATCCTTAGGATTTGAGAACCATTGAACTTCCGCAAGAAAAACATCTTTAGTTCGGAGGTGCTACACCCCCAAAGCAATGATATGAATAGATAGTTGCTCAAAAGTAAAAATCGGAAATCCCTAAGGCATTTCCGTAATTGGGAGATGTGGAAAACGTCATGAATAGCAGAAAATTAAGCCGGTACACCGGCGTAGTACAATATAACCACCAAAGAAATCTTTTAATTTCATAAAAGAAATTCACAAATTCTCTACAAAATTTAATTATCAAATAGATAATCAGAATACAGAAATCACAAAACAGCAATATCTAATTATCGATACGATAATTAGAAAACAGCAAAATCAGCAAATCTAATTATCAACAAAGATAATTAGAAAACACAAGTCACAAATACCTAACTATCAAAAACGATAATCAGGAATTACCACAACGGTAATCAAATTTCAAATCAACAAATATTCAGTTATCAAAACGATAATCAAATCTTAAACGACAAATATTTAATTATCACAAACGATAATTAAATCTCAAATATCTAATTATCACAAGCGATAATCAGAAACAACAAATATCTGATTATCAAAAACGATAATCAAAAATCACAAATCAACGAATATTTAATTATCACAATTGATAATCAAATCTTAAATCACAAATATTTAATTATCACAAACGATAATTAAATCTCAAATATCTAATTATCACAAGCGATAATTAGAAACAACAAATATCTGATTATCAGAAACGATAATCAGAAATCACAAATATCAGATTATCAAAAACAATAATCAGAAATCACAAATATCCGATTATCAAAAACGATAATCAGAAATCACCAATATCCGATTATCAAAAACGATAATAAAAAATCACAAATATTCAATTAACGAGTCCGGAATTAACCGAAATAGCAAACGCACATGTCCCATAACCACGAGGTTTACTAAATCGTTTAATTCACGTCATCGTTTCCTTGAAAGTGCAAAATTGTGTATTCTAAAAATAACATTTCACATTCTCAAAGGGACATGTCCGGAATTAAGCGAATCAGTAAAAGAAAGGGGTCATAGTCCTCGATTTTTCTGAAACGTTTAAATCGCTTCCTCATTCTTTTGAAAGCGCAAAGTTCAAAACTTCTGAAAACAATTTTTTTTTATTTTATAAAAATAATAATTTACATTCTCAAACGAACAAGTCCGGAATTAAGCGAATCAGCAAAAGAAAGGGGTTATAGTCCTTGATTTTACTGAAACGTTTGATTCGCTTCCTCATTCTTTTGGAAGCGTAAACCGTAAAATTTTTGGAAACAATTTTTATTTCGAAACAATTTTTTTTTAAAAACACGTGATTAAAACAGCAACATCAGTAGCAACTTCGACAAGGAAATTGCACTTCTCAAAATACCGTAAAAACGGACAACAAAATAAGCATAGCGGGATAACCGCTTGAAAATCCATTTTGAGATTGACGGTTACTGAAGTTAATACGTCAAAATCTAATCAAAATAATTGGCATCAAAATATAATACCAATGAATTTTCATTCATCAAAAAAATGTCACAAGAATCTTCTCAAAGATTGAAAGGAGTATCATACCCTAAACATGTATTCATAACAAGTCAATGACACACGAATTCACCAATGCACAAAAATTGATAAAACTTGTCAATAGAAATCACAAAAATTGGTGAAGCACAAACTCTAGAAATCATCACAAGAAATCCAGAAAACACAAAATGAGAGTATGAAAACTCAAATGGGAGTATGAAAACCCAAATGGGAGTATGAAAACTCAAATGGGATTATGAAAACTCACCTACACGTGAGCAGGAAAATTCACCAACACGTGTAACGCAAAGCGAGAACGGGAGCATGAAAACTCACCTACACGTGTAACGCAAAGCGAGAACGGGAGCATGAAAACTCACCTACACGTGAGCATGAAAACTCACCAACACGTGTAACGCAAATCGAGAACGGGAGCATGAAAACTAACCTACACATGAGCATGAAAACTCACCAACACGTGTAACGCAAAACGAGACGCTATCTCATGGTGGCTAACCATTAAATTTTGACACACGAATGGTCCGAAGAGCTTGGGGAGCTACCCCATATGGATGAGTCGGAATCACCTAGATGAAGTCTAGGCTAACTAAAAAGAAAAAAGGTATGTGTGAATGGAATCACACAAATGGTGTCTAGCCTAACCTCGCAACAAAAAGGTATGTGTGAGTGGAATCACACAAGTGGTGTCTAGCCTAACCAAAAATCAAAAAGATATGTGTGAGTGGAATCACACAAATGGTGTCTAGGCTAACCAAAAATCAAAAAGGTATGTGTGAGTGGAATCACACAAATGGTGTATAGCCTAACCAGGAAGCAAACAAAGAGACATCACACAATTGCTAGTCTAAATCATAAAATGATCGTCATGATCAACGAGAAGTGTCAATTACATTAAGCTAGTAAATCTAAAAGTTTAGCTTCATGTCCCATGACCACTTGCTTAACTCAAATATTTACGAACAAACTGTAGATCTTCACTAGAAATTTGTCATAAAAGATTCAATCGAATAAGTCCAAGAATCAACCGGCGAAGTAAACTCAAGCGTTTCATACCACTCGTTTTACTAAGTCGTTTAATTAGATTTCTCATACGAGTGAGGTAAAGGTTTGTATATACTAGTAGATTGGAAAACGGTTTAGGAAAAGAGCTTTGTAGTAAAATAGTTTTGAAATCATTTGGAGAAAAGGGTTTTGATATTTACTATTAGTATAGAAAACCTTTATTTTTTTAAAGTGATAATCTCAAAAATGATTGTAGAAACAATCAATCACAAGAATTCACATACAAAGATGTGAATAGAATCCAAAGAAAACGATACTAAGTTCTTCAAAAGGTATGTTCACGAAAATCCTGAAGAAAATGTCATCAAAGTTGCTAATAAATGATAGCAACAAATCGGGGAATTAACAAGAATCGATTAAATTTGGAAACCAAATCAATTCACTAAAATTCACATTCGAAGACGTGAATAAAATTTAAAGAATTCGATTCCAATTCCATCAAAGTAGAAATACCCAAAAATTCCAGAAATGGAAGTTATAACAACTAATCGGAAAAGAAGAATCGATTAACAATTGGAAAAACAAAGCAAAACGAGCATAAACGCATAAATGACTTCAACAAAAATAAAAATCAAGTCAATGCCGAAGTCAACAATTATTGGCCAAATTCGAACAAAATCAACATCGGCTAAATCAATTCAAAGCCGAAAACACAAGAACAAAATCCTCATCATCAAAAACCAACTTGAGTTCGCAAAGCAAACGGAGGCCGAAGCCAAAATACTTTCACGAAACCAAAATCAAATGCACATGAATAAGCGTTAGGAATTCATACCTAACAATAAAAAATAATCATAGGCAAAGATGAGAGATAAAACATCGACTATTAGTTGTAACACATGTTCCATCTAAGTTATGTTTTATATTGAGTCTATAAACTCCAGGCTCTGATACCAAGCTGTGACGCCCCACCTCTATACCCACGCTAGACAAGTACACTACGGTGTAATGCTGTCAACTAGCGCGGAGAATAAGGCTGTTGAGGAGCGGCCATCAGTAGTTAGGCCTTACACTAGTATTGGTTATCTCGATAGGAGTGGTATATATATATATATTCTTTCATTTTTCATCTTTGATTTATTTACTCCCATCGACATACCCCAATTCTAGTATAAAACGAACTACGATGGTTCATAATAGTTTAGGGCAGTAGATATAATAATAACACAGATAATATCAATAAATGCGGAACACAGACAAAACAGAAAAGTCTCATATATATAACTGATGTCAGTTACAATACATTTGACATAGAACATATGATACAACTACAACTGTCGACCCAGGAAGTTATATATACAAGTACATTATCGACTAACATACATGAATACATATCAACCTATGCTATGGCACGACAACTCCCAAAAGATACGAAAAGTCTTCATAGCTCAAACCACTATCCAAAGCAAGATATCTACGACCTGAAATAACTCGGTCTGACCCGAGTACTAAATTCAAAAGAAAATAATACGCGGGTCAGTCTAATTCAAACTCAGTTATTAGTGCACAAAAGCAATAATAATTAAATAATGAATAGACGACAGTCACAATAAATCTCGTCTATCCGATCCTTAAATAAAGAAATCGGATAATGATAAATATAACACGTAACAGTGTTAAACAACAAATCAGCAAATTAAACCAAATTAGAATACATTTCAGAATATTGAATTGTATAAACAAAATAGTTCAAACCATTGAAATATCAATTAAAATATTAATTCGAGTAGGGCTGCAGTACACGCACGCGTGCACTGCCTCGCCACTACAGCATATGGAATATGCTAAAGATCAATAAATCAAAACAAAATAGAATATCATAAAAACCATACCGTGTGGCTGCAGTTCACGCTTGCGTGCACTTCCTTGCCACTACAGTGATGATGTACCTAAAAGCTCAGTGGTACCGTATGGCTGCAGTACACGCTTGCGTGCACTGCCTTGCCACTACAGTGATGATGTACCCAAAAGCTTAACGAACCAAAATCAATGAAGATTCAAATATCAATGCCACGACCTCGGTGTCAAAGTAGACAGACATGGACAATGTGCACGTATGTGCACAATGAAAGTTCACAAACGCACACAAGGTCAAACCCGAATACCGGATGCAACACAAGTGCATGTATCATAAACCAATTATACAACTGCGCATGTGCAGGCAAATAGAATGACTCGTGCACAAAGAAAGTAAAAGAGTGTGCACACACATGATGAAGTCAATGCCAACAGTAAATGGCAGCAACTCAATCAATATGATATGCAATGCACAGCATACATGAGGTTCAAGTTCAAAACTAACAGTGGTGTAGTAAACCACATGAAACCAAACAAACATACATAAACCATTACACAAGAACAATGTACATAGGAGTGCAAGCGCAATTAAAACCAGAGATACTGCAAGCACATGAGATTCAAATTGAAAACAAAATGAAATTCCAGGCCAATACTAAAACTATAATACACACATATATATCTGCATACTCAAGTGGTACGAGACCTGCAACTGTGAAACCGGCCAATACAACAAATGTAAGACAAACTGCACCAAAGAGCAATGGCTAATACAAGTGACAATACTAGTTGGACCATGTATATTGGTATCAGAAAATATATGCAGTGTATAAAAAGTCGACGCAACAAACTAGTGAATAAGAATCACAACATACATATATACGCACATACAAATCTGTACGTATATATATACGGTGACTAAATGGTCGAACTCAACAACGAACTAATATGCCGAGCCCATAAAAGTCAAAACCAAAACAAGCTTCAGATATTCAGAACAAAATAACATGCTCTCGTGAACAGGTTCATATTAAACCAGATCCCACCAGTAAACAAATTCAAATATACGCGTGAACATAGGAGCAACACGTAGTTATATCAAAATAGAACAATACATGCCTCAGTAGCAACATGACTCAGTGCATAAGCACTATGCAGAGTTCGAGGCTACCAAGATGAACGGTTTGTCTCAACGTAAATTGACACAGAGGTGGCAGCATAGTGTTACAGGCTAACAAAACACCAAAACAAATGTACACAAAATACATATATGTACTACTTGAATAAACAAGTAGACAGAGCATAGACAAGTGACAATGAACAAGTCAGGGTCAAAGCACTAATGCATATAGACCCGAAGCCAATTGAGGAATCAACTATAAATGGTACTGCCTCACAATTAAAAAGAGCACTATCGTGGCCACCGTGAACACAGTCAAGGCAGCAAGTTTAATCATGAAGGTCGAAATCAAACAGAAAATAGGTCGTGATGGAGACACAACACAGTTTAAGGCCATGTAATCATGAACTAACAAATCCAGATAAATCAAGCCAAAACAACATGCCATTCAAAATCATGTCAGAGCCTTGAAAATCAAGAAATCAACACAACATTAACAAAGTCAGATAAAATATCAACATCGTAACACGGTCGAATGGCCGAGCAATAATCAAGTGACGGAAGTGTGAATAAAATAATCAGATAACTCACTTTCATAAAATAATCAAAAGGTCGAAGACAAATTCAAAATATACATGAGGTTGAATTAGATGTAAGTAAACTTACCTTTGTCGATGCGAAGAATCCAAATCCAAGTATTAAACATCGACATCAAAGAGAAGACGAACTCGAACCCAGTGCCGAAGCATCCCAGCAACGAGCAACCGATAGAGCAAGGAATTGAGTTAAATTGAGCAGTTGAAGTCACGAATTGCACAAAGCCCTAATTTGGATCGATGGACGAAAACGAGACCGCCATTTTTATTTTCGTTCATTTATTTGGTTTTGGGTTTTCGAAATGAAAAGAATAAAGGGGGACGGGTTTAATTAATATCACGGCACAAAAGAAACGTGGGCCAAATAATTTTTAAAGCCCGCATAACCCTAACAAATTATTTAAACGATTTTCTACCCGGTTTAAAAACTTCAATATAATGCAACACCAAAAAAATAAAGAAACATGATCCGAGATTCAAATTCGCAAAGCTCAACACTTAACCAAATTTTTGAAAGGATTTCAAATCGATTAAAATTCAAATAGCCATTAGCTATCGACATTAACCGTTTAACGATGATTTTAAATTGGTGAAAAATTCCTGGGTTGTTACATCACTTTATTTGCTTAATAGCTTTGCATATGTCACAAACATGTTAATATGTTTACAAATATTATTAAGTGTTTTTAATTAAATTTTTATTTAATCTAAATGTAAATATAAACTTGCTTACTTAATTCACTAAAATAAATAAATACTTGTGTATGCATAAATAAATTTAATCTTTAAAGAAAATATTATGAAACTAGTTATAATACAAATAAATCTTTATACATATATTTTAAAATCTAGAACATTTATATTTATAAATTTATGACCATTTTAAATTTAAACACTTTAAAGAATACAAAACAAAACTTTGATTAAATCCTTTTCAAACTATCATATTCAAAAATTAAATAATTATCTTATAATTTGAAAAAAAATTGAATTAATCTTATATTAGCTTTTGAAAACTATTAATTTTAAAACAAAGCTTCAAATTACAATATTCTTACACATATAAATTATCAATAGACTAAATTAAATTTCAAAACAATTCCAAATTATAACATATACATACATATATTTTACAATTTGAAAATTAATCTTTAATTTTAAAAAAAGATCTTTTATTCACAATATATATCAAATATATATTATAAATAGAATAAAAATTTATTAGCTTTGAAAAATAAATCTCATCAATTTTAAATTTTTAAAAAGAATATTGATCAAAATTACCAAATTAAATATTTATTAACCTTTAAAAGATTAAATTTACCAATTTAAATTTAAATTGTAAAGAAAAATTATCAAATCAATTAAATTATTAATACAGATTATTAAATTGATATTGCCCAAAATTCCGGGTCGTTACACTTTTCAAACATTATTAACAAATCAATAATCATTTACTTTAAATATGTTTTATTGAATTAATAATTTCTCACGATATTTACAACACTAATAAAACATGTTATATATAAATAGACAATATTTTAAACATTTTAATGTATTTAGAAAAGATAAATAATGACCAAAATATCCTTTATATAATACTTTATCAAATACTTTTATAACTCGATGTCTCAACAGGTTTATCCCCGTTCTTGCAGACGCTGGCCATGCGTTGATCAGGCGCAAGGCTAGAATTGTCAGGACACGATTTTTCGTCTTTCGAAAATTCGACATCGACACTCACTTTATCGACTGCCGAGAAATCGAACGGCGGAAAACCGAACACTGAGGGTTTTAAGAAAAAGAATTTAGGAAAAGAGAAGAGAAAAAGATAGAAGATGGAGAGGAAAAGAAAACAGAAAATTTTAATTTTTTTAAAATAGAAGAAAAAGAGAAATAGAACAGATAGAAAAAAACAGAAAAAAATAGGACGGGATAGAAAACAACAGAACAACATCAGAATCTCACAATTCGCAGCGGAACAACATATAATAATAAATGAATAATCTTTAAATCAAGAACTATATCAGTTATTACATTACATCACATCATCAGAGTGTACAACATCATACAACAACAACAGTGCAGCGGAAAAGAAATACTATATAACTAGTGAATACGCCATGCCATCCATCTTGCCTCCAGCAATTCCAGAATATCCAGAATATCCTGATAAACCTTAACTCTTGACTGCCCGTGTGGAAATTGGTGGGCACCCAGAGTTTAGGAAGGAAAACAATAAACTCCAAGTCAGTCATGTGACTGGTGTGAGAACTCAAAATAGTTTATTTATCTTTAAAATCAAAAATAGAGGAATATTTTTATTTCAATTCGCAATGCTTTTAAAAATGAGACTACCATAAGGCCTCCCGCACACACACACAATGCAAACGCAGAATCGGAGGAGATTTCTCCTTATGATAGTCAAAGATGCTTGATACGCATTTAAAAAGACATTTGATATTATTTATTAGTGTATAGTGTAGGAAAAATTCATTTCGAAAGTAGAATATAAATCTTAGCCAACATACGACCATTATCGTATGCCTACTATAGCTACCATCCAAACAGTGGTGACCACCATAAGTGAATGATAGGTTCTACAACTAAAACCGTACAAGTTTCGTATTGTTTCTTTGGATTTCCAACAAATGGTCAGGCCAAGGAACTTCCCATTGCCACATGAGAATGCCTCTGGAAAGACATCCCCGAGAACCAAACCGGAACTCTGCCAACACAAGGCCGGGTTACCCCTAACTGGGTAACTACTGACACGAGCACGCCATTCCCCGATCGTAAACGACCTTTCTCACGGGATCCCGAAAACCAACAACCACAAAGTAATAAATTCGTAGTAACCACATATGTTAAATATCTGGGCTTCATACCATGATACCACCTCTATCCAGAAGGAAATGTACATACCCTAAAGGGTGCTACCCCTCATAACCTTGCCGCATCTTTCCTGTTTTGACCATTTCCGGGGTGTGAGGTTCGACGAAGTCACGTCCACAAAAACATTCTTTATACAAAAGCCATGCTTTGGGTCAACAAATGATCAACACAATGATCACTAAGATAGACGATCAAATAAACGATCCTATCACAATAATCAACACAATGATCATTTACAGCATCACTCAGCATATCACATTACCAAATTGGGAATATATCGCTGATAACTTCAACTATATAACCTCTGAGCTCGTACGTCTCAGAGAAGGGTGTTAAGCTAAAGAATAAATTCTTCGCCACCAACAGAAATATATTTGAAAGAAATCGGCTGTATATCTCAACTTGTAATGTCAGACATACAATCCATACAAGTCTGTTCCGGGCTCGAACAAAACCGAAGGCACTTACAAAGAAGTCCTTGCAATCCGGATATTCACAATCCTGATCGGATTTCCCATCACTTAGGGAGTCTCTATACCGTTGCAACTCAGTGCAGAGACAATCGACAGGTCATCCTATCGCTCTCGCAAATACCGGGTCTTCAACACCGATCTTCAATGCAATTCACAACGACGTATCGCATATTCGGAATGGGTTATACGACCCCATGGTCCTTTCCCGGTTAACCCGAATAGTGAGCGCTTATTTAAAAATAAGTGTAGCATTCACATTCAATCAAATCACATCAATTACCCATTCAAAGGGAAATATTGATAGTCGGTTATTGAACTATCACTGGATATGCACAACATCACCAGTTTCCAAATAATTTTCCAAATTATTTATTTTCCAAAATATCTTTACAAGATATAAAATTTCACACTTCAAAAATAAATCAATATTTATTTTTTTTAAACAACTTCCACTTCCTTTATAAATTCCTTAGTGAATTTATAATTCCAAAATATCAATGAATATTCGATTTCGATCATTCATTTCAATTTATCTTCAAAAAGATAAATTCTTAAGATATTCACTTTATATTGGAAAACAATTCCATACTTATTTAATAAGTAATTCACAAATCTTTTTATTTTCTATACTTAGAAAATATTTAATATACTCTAATCGAAATTAAGTATATATTTCATTCCTTAAGGAAATCATTCTCATAAACATATTTATTTGGGCCAAAACGAATGTTGCGTAGAACATCGTTGCGACAACCCAAAATCACTAGTATAGGGATTCTAAATTAAAATAGATATATAAATCCCAATACTATTAAAAATATTTCCTTTCGGAAATCATTTACTATAACAACAGTGTTATGGTCCATCATCTCCTTTTATTTCTCGAAAACGTCTATTTCAACAATAAATGTTGAAATCTATGGTTTCGAATCTCAACACATTTTAAAACATCGTTAGATCGTTTTAATTCAATTTCAAATATCACATTCAAAACAATTTCTTTAACGTGTTATTCACTATTCAAAAACGTGAATATACTTCATTAACAATTTCATCCTTTTATTCATTTTAATTCAAAGGATTATTCACTATTCAAAGATGTGAATATAACTCCATTTATAGGTTTCAACAATTAACTTATCAGAATAAGTTGTTTGCAAATTTATAAAACAACATTTATAAATTTCCATTTCTATTTATTTATACAAACTTCCTTTTTATAAATTCTTTTATTAACCTATTCCAGTTTATAACTCAATTATAAACTAAAAGTTCATATTATAAGTGAAATACTTATAATTTATTCGTTTGCAAAAATCGTTCCTTTGAACTTCATAATTATAAATCTCATGTCTTATAAGATTCAATTAATCAAAAATTCATTCTTCAATTAACTTTTCAAATTTTATAAACCTACTGCTTATAAAATTACATTTATAACTTCACTGTTTATAATTTTATAAATTTCATTCATTTATGAAATTCATTTTCACTTCATTCAAACACTTATAAAAACTTGTTTTATAATGTCAATATTTCAATTTATAAATATCTATTTATAAATCTCTTAATATAAATCAATTTATATTATTCTTTTAAAACGTCTTCAAATTCCTTTATTATTTCACCATTTTGATTCATAAAATAATTAAATTTTATAAATCCTATATTTAAACTTTTCACAATAAATTCTAAAATCCCGATTAAACTATTTTATAAAATCATTAGCATCATATTCTCAAAAATCAGTTTTTAACTATATTTCTCAAAAATCATAATTTTTATAACATTAAAAATTATAACGTTTATTTATTTAAAATGGATCAATTCCAAAATTATTTTATAAAACGTATACTTTCTAAAATCACTTTAAAATCATTTTAAAATTCCAAAATCTGGGTCCAATGATGCTACACACCAAATAGTCAATCACGACAACAACGATATCATATATCAATATGATAATCCATCAAATATCAAAATATCTGAAATCAAATAAAAACTGTTGAGGAATCCAGTTGGATCCCTCCAACCTGTTTTCCTGCATCCACAAACATTAGCACAATACCAATTTCGCTCCAGTACGAAATTATCGCGGTATATGTTCTTATTAAATATTATCCGCTTAATAACGGCGTAATAGGGTCTCATCCGCTAAACAAATAAATGCGGGAAATCAATAACTCCAATATATACATATGCCAATATATATATATTGCTATTATATATAATACCAATTTCACTGTTTATGAAATATTCGCGGTATATGTTTTTATTAAATAACATCCGCTTACTAACGGCGTATAATGTCTATTTTAACAATCAATAGATATCAATCAACATTCAAACATGCATTCAAATATTTTAAATCTAACTATTTAAAATAAAATCGAAACTGATTCGATTGAGTGAGAAATTCTCACCTTGGTTTTAAATTCCGTTTTAGCGATTTATTTCGAATAAAATTAAACGGACGTTTAATTTTACCCAAAATTCTCACTAACTCCAAACGACTCCAAACCAACTCCATCGCGTAGTGCTCGTCCATATGATTCCAACGCAACTGGTTTCGCGCGTTTTCGACCTCGTATGAAAAAGTTATGAATTATTGAAGTTTGTACACGATTTATATATAACTATTACAACATAAATAATTATTTTCAAACCACAACCATTCTCAACCCTCAGATCCATGCTCCTCTCCATCAGGCCGTCCACCCTTTCTCTCCTCTTCACGTTCTTCTACAGGAATTAGGCCGCAACCTTGAACCCACTCCATCCATACTAGGGTTTCGATTTGCTCTCGCTACACTCGACGAAATTCGATCAAACCACTTGCAAATCGAAGCTCTTCGCGAGAGCTACCACCACCATCCCCCACCTGAAGCTCGGCCACCTGTAGAGCCTTGGAAGGCGTGCGAAAATCTGCAGGTTCGGCCCCACATAGCTCCCCCATCGTCGCTCCAAATTCGATCATCACCGTATGGAATCGAAGCTCTCGTCGTGCTCTACGACTTCCGTGTTGAACACTTCGCGTAATTCTTTACGGATTGAGAGAGATTGAGGGGGAAAGGAGAATGATTTCTGGCCCTTGAATTGTAACTGGCGGCTGTGCAGTTTTATTTAGGGTTTTGTGTATTTTTTTTATAAATTTTTGAGATAGTGGGCTATTTATAAGGAACCGACGAAACATTATTCATCCCGGAAATTCCGAACTCCGATTTACGCGCCGTAACCAGCGTTTCTAGGGTTTACCCCGCGTTCCGGACACAATGGAACAGGTTTCGGAAGCTAATTCGGACATCTGTGCGAGTTATGGCTAAAAACGCTCAATTTGAATTAAACCGATTTAAGTCGATTTCTAGGCGTTTTAATTTGTACCGGACAAACGGTAAATCCAATTGACTTGAAATTTGAAACCTTACAATAATATCACATTACGGATCCGATGAAACTGGTTTCGTCGAAATCCGAGACTTTTTGAAAAATGGCTATTTTAGCTTGCCAAATTTAAATTAAAAATAAATCGATGCGTTTCGAGCTGCCACGATCAAACGATAACTCCGATTGACATGAAATTTGAAATCCGGTAATAACTAACTATTACGGATCCAATGGAACTAGTTTCGTTCAATTCTGAGACTGTTCAAAAATTGACTATTTTCACTAGTCGATTTTAATATTAAATTATTCAATTTTCACAAATTAACTTTTAATTCGATTTTAAAAGTTCTAAAATATCATTCTAACTCCCATATGATAAAATAAAATTTTACAAATCATTTACAATCATATTTAACTCTATTTTCAATTATTTACATAATTTAACATATTAAATTATCGATTTAATTATTCAATAAAATCCAAAAATTCAAATAAAAATTTATTTGACTTATAAATTCACTTCTTAATATTTAAAATTAATTAAATATTCAAATTTTTAATTATTAAAAATTCTGGGTCGTTACAATCTTCCCCACTTAAAAGAATTTCGTCCCGAAAGTACAAGTAAGAAAAGTTACAGAATTCTATTAATTTTCAAAAATCCATAGTCAAACTTCTTACAATAACTTACTAAGTTTTCCAAATCATACTTAGTTATCTTTTCAAAAACAACTACTATTGTTTAACTTCAGTTCAAAATCAAAGTTAAAGTTTTCAAAATTTTTCAAATTTTCCAAATTTTCTCAAAATTTTTCTAACGCCTTAAATTTCCGGAAAAATTCGCCATAGTCTCCTTTGCGCGGCTCGATCCGAAAAAAAAATGACAGTATATATATCACAAATATACATCTCATCAAGTAATGAGGCATCCCGCAGGGAAAAAAGTGTAAAAGTACGATATTTAATCCGAGATATGTACCTTATATTTTATTAGCGAGCATATACGGCTAATATAGCGCAAAAGCGAGCTCCAAATGCGAAGCAAACGCGATCCGCACCTACTAATTACTCAACAAACAACATGAGAATCATGCATATATGAAAATAACCTCAATATACAACATATATCAACATAACAACTATATATGTCACATAGCAAATGCAACATATTCAAACATCAACCAACTAGCATTCAACAAATTCATAACCAATATATATTCATTCATTTTCTCATTAATATTAATGAATTGGTTTTCAATTTAATCACATTCGATTCATATACAGTGGATTTACTAACATTCATTTTCAATTAGTTTATATTCACTAATTCACATTCAAGTTGGTTCACTTCCAATTCAAATTCAATCCTATTCAAGATTCATTTAACTTCCAATTGAATTTCAATCACTTTAGCTTTCAATTTGAATTTAATTACATAGCTTCCAATTTCATTAATACTTAATGAATTATATACAATCAACTAACAATCATATAACAACCAATGTATATATAATTACAACCAAATTCCTTTGCTTTCAATTGGTTTAATTTAATTGATTTTCATTCAATTATTCAACTTCCAATGACATTAGATTTTAATGAATTACACTTATATTCATTATTTCATATCAACTTAATTCACATTTAATTGATTAATATTCAATCCATTCATTCAATTCAATTACAAAATCGAATTTCATTTACATAACTTAAGTTCACATTTATCACTTCACTTTACTAATTTACTTTGATACTAATATCAACTTCATTCAACATAATTTAAGTTATATTTCCATTTCTAAAGTAAATTTCCATTTAACTTTAAATTCATTTTTATTTATAACTCATATTCATATATATATATCCATTAGTTTCACTTCTTATATATATAAGTTTATTTCACAATTGTAATCACTTTAATTATAATTCCATTCTTATAATTATTTTTTTCTTATACAATTATTCTTCAATTTAGATTATTCAAACAACCTAACAATCAACTTATATACACTTTAATAATTCTGAAAAATTATTTCTTTATATATAAAATATACTCAAGGTAAAATTATTTCATTTACCCAATTTTAAAACAATACTGTGCCGAATTGCTCTGTTCAAGTGTTTAGAGATCCCTATCAACAACGTTCATTACTCGTATTAACCAGAATCTATATACCACTCAACAAACCAATCATCACAATATAAAACAATTTCATATTCACTAACAAATACGCTCTCATAGCTATTATTACACTCAAATTCATTCTAGAGCACTACTGACTCTATCTTTAATGAGAAATACCCAACAGAACCATGGTTGTCGCTTAACCATAAGCTCTGATACCAACATTGTCAGATCCAGGCTTTTCAACCATCGACAGCAGTCACAACCGGTAGGCTTTTCAACCATCCCAGCCCCACCGTGCCAACAACTGGTATCCCAAACTTGCTTTTACGGCCAGCCTCTCGACTGTCTCAGGTTACACCTAACCAACCCCCTAAAAGAGGATGTGTGGGAGTAAGAGTCTCCCGTTCGCCACCTAACCGCGAAGCGAGAACCCCCCATCACATAGCCCAATAGCTTAACAAGACTGGTGTGAGAACTCAAAATAGTTTATTTATCTTTAAAATCAAAAATAGAGGAATATTTTTATTTCAATTCGCAATGCTTTTAAAAATGAGACTACCATAAGGCCTCCCGCACACACACACAATGCAAACGCAGAATCGGAGGAGATTTCTCCTTATGATAGTCAAAGATGCTTGATACGCATTTAAAAAGACATTTGATATTATTTATTAGTGTATAGTGTAGGAAAAATTCATTTCGAAAGTAGAATATAAATCTTAGCCAACATACGACCATTATCGTATGCCTACTATAGCTACCATCCAAATAGTGGTGACCACCATAAGTGAATGATAGGTTCTACAACTAAAACCGTACAAGTTTCGTATTGTTTCTTTGGATTTCCAACAAATGGTCAGGCCAAGGAACTTCCCATTGCCACATGAGAATGCCTCTGGAAAGACATCCCCGAGAACCAAACCGGAACTCTGCCAACACAAGGCCGGGTTACCCCTAACTGGGTAACTACTGACACGAGCACGCCATTCCCCGATCGTAAACGACCTTTCTCACGGGATCCCGAAAACCAACAACCACAAAGTAATAAATTCGTAGTAACCACATAGGTTAAATATCTGGGCTCCATACCATGATACCACCTCTATCCAGAAGGAAATGTACATACCCTAAAGGGTGCTACCCCTCATAACCTTGCCGCATCTTTCCTGTTTTGACCATTTCCAGGGTGTGAGGTTCGACGAAGTCACGTCCACAAAAACATACTTTATACAAAAGCCATGCTTTGGGTCAACAAATGATCAACACAATGATCACTAAGATAAACGATCAAATAAACGATCCTATCACAATAATCAACACAATGATCATTTACAGCATCACTCAGCATATCACATTACCAAATTGGGAATATATCGCTGATAACTTCAACTATATAACCTCTGAGCTCGTACGTCTCAGAGAAGGGTGTTAAGCTAAAGAATAAATTCTTCGCCACCAATAGAAATATATTTGAAAGAAATCGGCTTTATATCTCAACTTGTAATGTCAGACATACAATCCATACAAGTCTGTTCCGGGCTCGAACAAAACCGAAGGCACTTACAAAGAAGTCCTTGCAATCCGGATATTCACAATCCTGATCGGATTTCCCATCACTTAGGGAGTCTCTATACCGTTGCAACTCAGTGCAGAGACAATCGACAGGTCATCCTATCGCTCTCGCAAATACCGGGTCTTCAACACCGATCTTCAATGCAATTCACAACGACGTATCGCATATTCGGAATGGGTTATACGACCCCATGGTCCTTTCCCGGTTAACCCGAATAGTGAGCGCTTATTTAAAAATAAGTGTAGCATTCACATTCAATCAAATCACATCAATTACCCATTCAAAGGGAAATATTGATAGTCGGTTATTGAACTATCACTGGATATGCACAACATCACCAGTTTCCAAATAATTTTCCAAATTATTTATTTTCCAAAATATCTTTACAAGATATAAAATTTCACACTTCAAAAATAAATCAATATTTATTTTTTTTAAACAACTTCCACTTCCTTTATAAATTCCTTAGTGAATTTATAATTCCAAAATATCAATGAATATTCGATTTCGATCATTCATTTCAATTTATCTTCAAAAAGATAAATTCTTAAGATATTCACTTTATATTGGAAAACAATTCCATACTTATTTAATAAGTAATTCACAAATCTTTTTATTTTCTATACTTAGAAAATATTTAATATACTCTAATCGAAATTAAGTATATATTTCATTCCTTAAGGAAATCATTCTCATAAACATATTTATTTGGGCCAAAACGAATGTTGCGTAGAACATCGTTGCGACTACCCAAAATCACTAGTATAGGGATTCTAAATTAAAATAGATATATAAATCCCAATACTATTAAAAATATTTCCTTTCGGAAATCATTTACTATAACAACAGTGTTATGGTCCATCATCTCCTTTTATTTCTCGAAAACGTCTATTTCAACAATAAATGTTGAAATCTAAGGTTTCGAATCTCAACACATTTTAAAACATCGTTAGATCGTTTTAATTCAATTTCAAATATCACATTCAAAATAATTTCTTTAACGTGTTATTCACTATTCAAAAACGTGAATATACTTCATTAACAATTTCATCCTTTTATTCATTTTAATTCAAAGGATTATTCACTATTCAAAGATGTGAATATAACTCCATTTATAGGTTTCAACAATTAACTTATCAGAATAAGTTGTTTGCAAATTTATAAAACAACATTTATAAATTTCCATTTCTATTTATTTATACAAACTTCCTTTTTATAAATTCTTTTATTAACCTATTCCAGTTTATAACTCAATTATAAACTAAAAGTTCATATTATAAGTGAAATACTTATAATTTATTCGTTTGCAAAAATCGTTCCTTTGAACTTCATAATTATAAATCTCATGTCTTATAAGATTCAATTAATCAAAAATTCATTCTTCAATTAACTTTTCAAATTTTATAAACCTACTGCTTATAAAATTACATTTATAACTTCACTGTTTATAATTTTATAAATTTCATTCATTTATGAAATTCATTTTCACTTCATTCAAACACTTATAAAAACTTGTTTTATAATGTCAATATTTCAATTTATAAATATCTATTTATAAATCTCTTAATATAAATCAATTTATATTATTCTTTTAAAACGTCTTCAAATTCCTTTATTATTTCACCATTTTGATTCATAAAATAATTAAATTTTATAAATCCTATATTTAAACTTTTCACAATAAATTCTAAAATCCCGATTAAACTATTTCATAAAATCATTAGCATCATATTCTCAAAAATCAGTTTTTAACTATATTTCTCAAAAATCATAATTTTTATAACATTAAAAATTATAACGTTTATTTATTTAAAATGGATCAATTCCAAAATTATTTTATAAAACGTATACTTTCTAAAATCACTTTAAAATCATTTTAAAATTCCAAAATCTGGGTCCAATGATGCTACACACCAAATAGTCAATCACGACAACAACGATATCATATATCAATATGATAATCCATCAAATATTAAAATATCTGAAATCAAATAAAAACTGTTGAGGAATCCAGTTGGATCCCTCCAACCTGTTTTCCTGCATCCACAAACATTAGCACAATACCAATTTCGCTCCAGTACGAAATTATCGCGGTATATGTTCTTATTAAATATTATCCGCTTAATAACGGCGTAATAGGGTCTCATCCGCTAAACAAATAAATGCGGGAAATCAATAACTCCAATATATACATATGCCAATATATATATATTGCTATTATATATAATACCAATTTCACTGTTTATGAAATATTCGCGGTATATGTTTTTATTAAATAACATCCGCTTACTAACGGCGTATAATGTCTATTTTAACAATCAATAGATATCAATCAACATTCAAACATGCATTCAAATATTTTAAATCTAACTATTTAAAATAAAATCGAAACTGATTCGATTGAGTGAGAAATTCTCACCTTGGTTTTAAATTCCGTTTTAGCGATTTATTTCGAGGACGTTTAATTTTACCCAAAATTCTCACTAACTCCAAACGACTCCAAACCAACTCCATCGCGTAGTGCTCGTCCATACGATTCCAACGCAACTGGTTTCGCGCGTTTTCGACCTCGTATGAAAAAGTTATGAATTATTGAAGTTTGTACACGATTTATATATAACTATTACAACATAAATAATTATTTTCAAACCACAACCATTCTCAACCCTCAGATCCATGCTCCTCTCCATCAGGCCGTCCACCCTTTCTCTCCTCTTCACGTTCTTCTACAGGAATTAGGCCGCAACCTTGAACCCACTCCATCCATACTAGGGTTTCGATTTGCTCTCGCTACACTCGACGAAATTCGATCAAACCACTTGCAAATCGAAGCTCTTCGCGAGAGCTACCACCACCATCCCCCACCTGAAGCTCGGCCACCTGTAGAGCCTTGGAAGGCGTGCGAAAATCTGCAGGTTCGGCCCCACATAGCTCCCCCATCGTCGCTCCAAATTTGATCATCACCGTATGGAATCGAAGCTCTCGTCGTGCTCTACGACTTCCGTGTTGAACACTTCGCGTAATTCTTTACGGATTGAGAGAGATTGAGGGGGAAAGGAGAATGATTTCTGGCCCTTGAATTGTAACTGGCGGCTGTGCAGTTTTAATTAGGGTTTTGTGTATTTTTTTTATAAATTTTTGAGATAGTGGGCTATTTATAAGGAACCGACGAAACACTATTCATCCCGGAAATTCCGAACTCCGATTTACGCGCCGTAACCAGCGTTTCTAGGGTTTACCCCGCGTTTCGGACACAATGGAACAGGTTTCGGAAGCTAATTCGGACATCTGTGCGAGTTATGGCTAAAAACGCTCAATTTGAATTAAAACGATTTAAGTCGATTTCTAGGCGTTTTAATTTGTACCGGACAAAAGGTAAATCCAATTGACTTGAAATTTGAAACCTTACAATAATATCACATTACGGATCCGATGAAACTGGTTTCGTCGAAATCCGAGACTTTTTGAAAAATGGCTATTTTAGCTCGCCAAATTTAAATTAAAAATAAATCGATGCGTTTCGAGCTGCCACGATCAAACGATAACTCCGATTGACACGAAATTTGAAATCCGGCAATAACTAACTATTACGGATCCAATGGAACTAGATTCGTTCAATTCTGAGACTGTTCAAAAATTGACTATTTTCACTAGTCGATTTTAATATTAAATTATTCAATTTTCACAAATTAACTTTTAATTCGATTTTAAAAGTTCTAAAATATCATTCTAACTCCCATATGATAAAATAAAATTTTACAAATCATTTACAATCATATTTAACTCTATTTTCAATTATTTACATAATTTAACATATTAAATTATCGATTTAATTATTCAATAAAATCCAAAAATTCAAATAAAAATTTATTTGACTTATAAATTCACTTCTTAATATTTAAAATTAATTAAATATTCAAATTTTTAATTATTAAAAATTCTGGGTCGTTACAAGAATTCTCCAAGTACTTAGTAGACCTGTTTCAACACCCAATAAAAATACTTGAAAATCTTTCAAAACCGATATGAAAGTACAATCCAAACAAATCACCGTGATCGCAAATACACAATGGTTACGCCTGGATCCCTTAGGAAACAACCGCACCTTTAAGCAATCACTGCCTTGCGAATTATGCCATGATAACCAAAACCCATGGACCGCAGGATATACAATGGTTACGCCTGGATCCCCCAAGAAACATGCGTACCCTTTAAGAAATCTCTGCCTTGCAGATTACGCCATGACAACAAAACCTGTAGACTGTAGGATACACAACGGTTATGCATGATTGCCCCAAGAAGCATCCATCCCTTTAAGCAATCTCTGCCTTCTAGATTACGCTACCCAAAAAATCGACCATGGGTTACGCGATGGTAGGACACTCAAGTATCACATCCAAAAACCAAAATCAGGGAGAATAATATCAATAGAATGAATCCACAATGTGGCCACAAAGCGGATATCACGCAGAAGGAACTTTCCATATCTTTACTTCGAAAATATGTATCATACAGTACCTTTTCAAATCAATTGTATCATATAGTACCTTTTCGAACCAATTTCAAATATCATACTTATATAAAGTCCATTTTATATAAGATTCCATTTTCAAATCGAATACTTTCCAAAATTAATAGTATCAAATCACACTTATATATACTCCGATTATATAAGTTTTCGCTTTCAAATTGAGTACCTTTCCAAATCAATAGTTTTCAAATCAACTTTATACTTAATATTTGTTTCATAGAATTTCTCCTTTTGATATAAACAATAATATATCCATTCTCATAATATTGCTATTATTTCTCTTTAATTTAAAATACATTCATTTCACATGTAATATTTCTCATTTAGTATTACATTTATTTGCAAATCATTTCATAAGGAATTTTCTTATGTTTATAACCAATTTATTAAACTTAATTCCTTTTTATAAGACATTGTTTGAGTGTAAAGTTATCATAACTTTATTTATAACCATTTATTGCAACATCCATTTATTTCATAACAATTTACAAGTCATGGCTTTATTTGAAATCATTCACTTTTAATTCATATTTTCTTATTCCATTTAGTTTCACCTTTACCTTTCAATTTATTTATGACTTGTTTCATAAATGTTAATTAAGTTCATAAACATATTTTTCCAATTTAATCTCATTTTCAACATTTCCTTAATCACAATTTCAATTTAAAGATCCCAAGGCTTAAAGTTCACACTAGTATATTATTACATTACATGCTAAGAATGTATACCCCAATTGTATTCATTTACAAAACATAGATATAACAAATTAAACCTTGTTTTCGATTATTTGCAAATATAACCTAGTTTTATAAATATAACTAGTTATCAATTCAACTATATAATTTAACCCAATTATCAAGTTTCACTCATATATTAATTCAAAAGGTTTCGATTATCCAAAATATCCAAATATTCCATTTTTTAAATAGTTGAAACTACATGTCAACAAACAAAAAAATTCACAACAACATTTCAATTTCATAAACAAATAACCTAATTATTCATTTTATTCTCTTTAATACACCATTATTAAACTAGTTTTTAGTCCATTAATTCAATCAACAATAATTAGCCAATGTTTATAATTTGATTAAATACAACAAGTCAACAAAAATGATAATAATTAAATATTACCATTTCATAAATCAAACACATTACAAATAACTATATTAGTCACAAAATATTATTCCTTTATATATATCATATAATATTAGGAAAATTAATTTCATTTCAAAATTTATACAAAACATTTTTACAACACTAACAAATACGCACTCTCGTATATACACTCAGACAACTCATTCTAGGGTGTTACTGCCCTATCCCTAATGAGTTAACCCCAACAGGCGAAGGTATGTCTAAACCAAAGCTTTGATACCAACTGTAATGACACACCTTTTTGGATGGTTAATGTCGACAATAAACCACACATGTCAGAATCAAACCATTCAAAATGAAGGATTGTTAATGGGGTAAATAAGAAAAAAAGGGAAAGAAAAAACAAAATACAGAATCTCACAGCGGAACGACATAATATAATAATCAAACAAACAGTTCATGAAGCTGTTTTACAAAAAACATTTTATTACACTTTTACAAATTCAAATCAGAGTTATACATATATCATAAATAAACAAATATTGCAGCGGAACATAGAATGTAGTGGAATAATAAATAGCAATAATATACTAAATCTTCGTCATCGTCCACCAGAAAATAGTCTTCAATGCTATAAAACTCAGGCTGACCCGAGCACAATGAAAAACAATACACTCGAGTCGGAACTAAAAATTCCTATGTAAGTCAAATCAGTCTCAAATAAAAATATGAGTGCAATGTCTTAAGAGATGTTACGGGATTTTTCATCTCCTATCAAGTATACAACCTAAGTGCCATAACTTACGAGATTTCAAATAATTCGAAATACTAATTATAACCACTTTATTTGAAATAAATCCGAAGTTTAAAAAACTTAAACTTTTTAAATAATTCCGTTCTAATAAATAAACCAAATTCAAGAAATTGTATGGGTATATATCATTTCAACCCATAATTTAAATGTCTTAATTATCCAATTCTAAAATGATTCAGAGGATCATTTAAGTGATGTCAATAATATACAAGGTGATAACAGGGACATATTAAAATAAATAACAACCATGCACCCAACATATCAATCAATAAGCATCCATTTCAACTACGTCCAAATCGACCAATATATTTCAACATATAATAGTTATAAATATTGGGGTTTAACTATCAATTAAATTCTAATATAAAATTAAATGTCAATTCAGATTCAATGTCAGTTCAAATGTCAACTTAAATTAAGAAACCGCAATAAAATATTTATATATTACATCATATATTTTATTTAACTTGCAATGGAATTTTTAATATTGCGTAAGTTGGTTTAATCACTCACCTTTGATTTATAGCCAATTGAAAATCTAATAATAGCCTAAAATTGCAATGGTCTTCAAATGCAACCATACTAGTTTCATGTTGTCCGTAATTTTGATATGAACGCAAAGGAAGAAACTGCACATTAATCGGGGTTCATATGCGGAAGATATTCAAATGAAATAGAAAACCATGTACACATATTTTAATAATGAAATAAAACACGTTAGTTACTTACATTAAGAATTTTGAAGCATGCTCATGTCTTTAAATTTAGGAGAATCAACAAAAAAATGGACACGATGGCTTACACATGGAGGAAGGAGGCTTCTGGAAATGGATTTGCAAACAAATGGAAAAGATTGGCTTCATGAAAATAAGTTGCTCACATTTGTTCGTTTCTTTTTACAAGAGAAAGAAAACTTCAGGCAAAACAAATAATGGGAGCACCTTTTGGAAATGGAAAGTTAGAGGTAGAGATTTATAAAATAGGAAATGAATAAGGGAAAGGCATGTTTGGAAATTGGAATATAAAAGGAAAAGATATAAGAAGATGTAAATTTGCAAAATAAAATGAGCCCAACGTGCAGGTAATTAACAATAGATAAAGGACACACATTGGAATTTGATAAGACATGTTTAAATGGTAAGCAAATCTTTTGGTATAAAATTTCAAAACATGTGCTACCTCAGTTAATTTCATCAACACACATGAAACATTTCAAGGCAAGGCTCGCGTGTATATAAATAAAACTTACTGGAAAACCAAAAGAGGCATGTATTTAATGAAAGCAGTAATAAAATAAAATAAATGGAAGCGATGATTTAAATTTGAGAATGTAGTCCGTACACAGAAATCACAAATCTAATATACTAAAAAAAATTGTTTTGACATATTTTATTAACCCTAATGTGCTCAAATTTACACACACACACACACACACATATATATTTATTTAGTAAATATTAAATAAAATTAAACACTACAATTAACATAATGAGGACCACCACACCACACATTAATAGATGAACTAAGACTCCAAAGTCAAATTTGAAACGGAATAAATCTCCTATGTTAATATGCTAACTATTCCAAATAAAAAATTTAACCAAACCTTCAAGTTGTTTTCTTACCATTTTATTATTGTTATTTTTTTATAAATTAAATTCAAATCAAGTTTAAATATTTAAATAAATCAAATATTCCAACTAGAAACATACAACAAAATCCAACTCTTTGTTTTAATGAAATTAAATTAACATTCGTAGATGAAATATTCACTTTATATGATAAGAATATTCTTTACAAGAAACCATCCTTTTCTTTTATTTTTATTGAAACATATTTCTTTTTATTACACATTAATTTACAATTAACACCTCCTCCTTTAAAACCAACTTATATTTAAAGATTGTCCCATTAAAGATACATAGAAATAATACTTCGTACAACTACATCATTTTTTTATCAATTAATTTCATATTATTATTATATTTGTAACAAATTTAAGTGCCCACAATTTGAACGTAATATTTCTCAATAAAATTCTCATTATATTTTTAACGCAAAACATATGATGCACATATCATTAATTAATTACCATTTACTTCTATCTCTTACTAATTCAAGATATAATTACTATTAATTACAATGATTAAATCTCAAAACATACCCTAATACGGGGAAGATAATTAATTCAATTGTTTCCTTTGAAATCCAATTTTCTATGTTAAAACCCATATCTATATATTAATTTAATTCCAACATTTAATTACAACTATAATAAAACCTGTTCATTATATATTTACATTCCAAACAAATTCTTTTATTTTGATTTACATTCTTATTATCAAATCAAGTTTCCCTTATGCAATTGATTAACATTAGTTTTACACTCACCACTTAACAGTTAACGTTTCTTCTTATATCAATTGTAATATTTCAATTGCACTAATTCTTCATTAATTACCAAATAAATTTGTAATGGATTTAATAGTAAGAAAATAAATAAAATAATGGTTATATGTTAATAATCCATATCCTTAACTTATTGTTTACAAACAAAGGTTAATAAATTTACGTAAAAAATAATTGATTTCATAATCCATATTAAAACAAATTGCAATTAACAACATAAGATTACATCAATTTATACATCATTTATTCTATTCCTTATTAACCTTATTATTTAAATTGATTGAAATTACGTTAACATAGCATAGTAGTCAATTACATTCAATCAACATTAGCAAATTATATGTTTTATCTCATTAAAATTAGTTGTTTTACGATTTATCTTAAAGTCAAAATTTCTAATCAAATATGATTCAATTTAATAAATCATAAATTTTTATTTCTGACAATATTAAAGCCCGAAACCTTATTAAATTTAATATTTTTAATTATCAAAATATGGGTTGTTACATTTGACATCTGACACCATCATATGTTATTTATATTGATGATATATACATGTTATATTATTATCATATCTGTTATCACACTACAAGTTCCCTGTTAGTATACAATCACTATGGGTTGAAATAATACATAGCCGAACGATCTATAGAATAGGAGGAAATCGTTATGGGTTGACATGATAGGCCCAAGCAATTTTCAATTGAACTGGATTTTGGATTGTGGGTTGAAATGATATATACTTGTATATAAATTTAAATTACGGATTAAAATGATAAATATCTGTATCATTGGCCATAGGATAGAAAATTATATATGGACACCATTGGTCTATATATATATATATATTTCGAAATTGATTTGTATGGTTTTGGAAAGAAATATATGGTTTAATAAATCAATATTTTAAGATATTATATATATATATATTTGGAAATGATTACCAAGGTTTTGAAATTGAATTTATTTAAGAATTATACTCAAATAAGTTTGATTTGTAATTTATTATATTTGGGATTTTGAAGATACGACTTTATAACTTTATTTTGATTAAGGTGATTTAAATGAATATTTGAAAATTACATAAATTGAAGGGGTACATTTAGTTTTATTTAAATTTGTAATTTGAAGTTTATGTAAATGATATTGGATTTATTAAGTAAATATTTCAAAACTAAATAATAGCAAAGTGAATTTGATATATATTATATATATATATATATATATATATATGGAATTATCAAATTTAGTTTTGAAATTGTGGAATATTTAAAGCTTTGAAATATATTGAAATTGGAACGGTTTATTTTGTGGTTCAAATCCATATTTGAAATTGATATTATTGAAATGGTTTATTGAGAAACTGAATTGAATTGAAATTTATGATTTGAGATTTGATTAAATTTGAATTTTGAATTCGAGTTGATTTGGAACTGATTTGTGAATTTGAGGAAGCTATTTTATTATACAAAAAATTTTGAAAATATATATAAAACTATTTTATATTTTACTTTTAAATTATTTGAATATAAACTATTTTAATACAAATCATCTTTTATATATTATTTTAGTATAAATTATTTTAATATACTAACTATTTTAATATAAACTATTTTAATTTATAATTCTTTTATATAAACTACTTTTACTTTATAAACTATTTTATTATACATACTATTTTAATATCTAAACTATTTAAGTGGTGGAAGTTATATTTACAAAGTTATGAATTTCAAAGTATTATGTTTTAAAAGTGCTATAATTTCAAGTGTTTGGTTTCAAAAGCGTTATAACTTTGAAGTATTGTGATTTTAGAAATGAATATGTTTGAAGTGGAAATGATATCGTATTGGTATGGTTTTGAAATGGCAATAATATTTTTGGTTTTGAATCATATTTTATTTTGAAATGACCGCGGTGTTTTAAAAACGTTGGGTTGTTAAAGAGACCGGATCGGAAGTTTTCATACTCTCTGCCAACTTCGAAAACCACTTTAACAACTATGTACGCAGTGGAGATTCCAAAATGAAGTAGGATGGTGGCGACGTCCTATATGAGGTATATACGTGTACTTGACTCCCGTGAGTTGGCATAAGGTGGCTAAAACAGGAGCAATCGACGGGCTAATGAGGTAGCTCCTCTGATCGTACACACTCCTTCGATACCATTCTATTACTTTGTTGTTGATTCGATGCACCTTTGATTTTTTTTGGGAGTGTGGCTCGTGGTGGGCGGTTGCTGCAGTTATGCATTACCACCGGTCCAGAAGTGCAATTGGTATATCTACCCTAGCATTGCCTAGTTGTGACGTGTCACCTACCCTAACATGCTTTACTACAAGTTTGGTTTGTGTCATACCTATGGAGTATTTATGATAGCCTCCCGATCTGGAGGTACGATGGTACTGTATAGACTATTGGCACTATATATGTGTTAAAGTGGAAAATGTGAAGCCTTAACGCTATTTTTAAGTAAGTTTATTTTACTTTAGACATTGCTATGGTAGCGTTTATTACTGCATAGTAGATAGTTCAACGGATCCTTAGAGGATGGTTATCCTAAACATCCTTTGAGTTACTTGTATTTCAGTTGTTATTTCACTCGAGTTGGATTTATTAATATAAGAATGTTAATCCTAACTCGAGTGTTTTTTTGTTTTGCTTTACGCTCGGGTTAGACTGAGTGGTTCAGCTTTTGAGACTCATCTTTGGGGTTGGAGCTTGGCTTGGAGATCCAGATATTTGTCCAGCTTTCTGACATTCAGTTGATTCTAGTGATGTATTCTCATCTTGTATTTGACTATTGTATTCGAGACATCTGTTGTATCATATTTAACTCTTTTATATATATAGTAGCTTCATGAACTACTATTCTCTTATTTCCACTGCATTATTGTTATATAACTCTGTGTCTGTGATTCTGTGATTTTTTTGTTTACTGTATATGCCGAGTTTTGCCAAATATAAATTAATAATCTGGTATTTTGAGAAATTCAAATCCGGCATGTGTGGATGCGAATGGTTGAAAATATCAGGCCGTTACAAAATGAAATGACCACCGTGTGATATAAACGGTTGGTTATTAAAGAGACCGAGATCGGATATTGTCATACTCTCTGCCAATACCGAAAACCACTTTAACAACTATGTACGTGGTGGAGATTCCAGAATAAAGTAAGATGGTTTTGTGATGGTTCTATATGGTATTTACATAGCCCTGACTCCCTTGATCAGCTTGATGTAGCAAAACGGGAGCCACGCCAGGGCAAGTGAGGTCTTTCTTCCGATCGGACACATTTCTTCGATACAATTCTATTGCTTTTATGATTTGATTGGGTGCACTTCTAATTTGGGAGTGTGTCACGGAGTGGGCGGTAGTAGCTGCTATGCGTTATCACTAGTCTAGAAAGGCAAATGGTAAATCTACCTTGGCATTGCCTCGAGTGCTTTATCGCATGACCTATCACGCCTTCTACGAGTTTGTTTGATACCGTATGTATATGGTGTCCCTTGTGTAAACCATTGTTTGATGGAGCGTATGACATTATATAGACTACGGGAATATATAAAATGTGTTAAGTGGGATATGGGTAACACCTTAATGCTATTTTAATACTTTACTTTACTATAAACATATTATAATAGCATACATTACTACATAGTAATTAGTTCCATGGATCTTTAGAGGGTGGGTATCTCAAACATCCTTTAAATAAATTGCATTTTAGTTGACATTTCACTTGAGTTGAATTTACTGTATTAGAATGTTAATCCTGATTCGAGTGTTTTGTGTTTTGCTTTATGCTCGGGTCAGACTGAGTGTCACAACATTTGAGACTCACCTTTAGAGATTGGTGTTTTGTTTAAGATCTATCTATTCAGCTTTTAGTTTATCCAATTTATTCCAGTCATTTATGTTCAACTAGACAATTGCTTATATATTTGAGATTCATTTGTATTTGAGTTCTATTGTATTTTGTTTCCGACTCTAATGTTTTATAATAGGTTCATGAACTACTATTTATCTGTTCCACTGCATATTATTATATTACTCTGTGTATGTGATTATGTGATTGATTTATTTAGTGTACATGCTAAGTTTTGCCAAATATAAATTAACAATTTGACACTTTGAGCAATTTAAGTTCGACATGTGTGGATGCAAATGGTCCTAAATGGCAGGTCGTTACAGAAGGGCCATGAGAAATGACTTTGAGGTAGCACTACCTTGACTTGTTCGACATTATTATTTACTCAGGAATAGTACAAGTCTAAATTCAAGAAGTGGTGATGTGTATAAAAGACTTAATTTCCATATGATCGTTTTATGTCCTCAATAGTTGGTTCCACAGTTATCGGTTACCTCAACTTCTTTATTATCGTCATTAGTCCGTTGAGCTTTGTTATCCTTTGTCAGAAATGACTAAATCAAAGCACGTGTTTTTGGGGACCAAGTTATATGAGGTTGCTTCCATTATGGTATTTTCACATGCCATTAAGATTGGATTCAGTTTTGCACATTTAGATAGGAAATGCCCGGAATCTCGGTAAGGATTGGCGGGGTCTGGCTGAAGTTCCTGGAGTTTTTCAAGTATATTTCTAGAGGTATACTTCTTTTAAGGGGGATGCACCCTCCTAGTCATTTGATGGAGATTTTCCTTTCCTTATTTGATTTAAACCTTCGAATTTTATTTTTTGTAATTACTAGGGAAAGTTCAACCACTCTTCACGATGTTCAATTATAAGTTTTGTACATTCTATCAATTTTGGACTGTTATCTTGGTTTATCCATTCTGTCCAGTTTGGATTTTGTTTAAACTATTTCCATACTTCTAAGCCAGGATTTTTATAATATTTATGCCCATCATTCTATTTTTTGATTTATTTCCAATTGTTATTTTCCATTCTTTTGTTTGATTGTTGTTTATATGGAAGAAAACCCATTCCATGTTAGTAGTGAGGTCCTACATATTATGTTAAATAAACTCTCTTTTATTTCGAATTTTTATTCATACCAGATATATTGTTTAATCGGAGTTGTTTGTCTTTCCTAAACTCTCAGGCACTTAATTATATTTGAGTAGTTTGAGAATAGCAGGTTTTTCTTTAGAGCACATTAAAGATGATGGATGAGCAGGTGACTTCTTAGTTATCTAGTTATTTATTACCACTGTATGATTAAGTTGGTATATTTGGTATCTAAAATGTGTAAAGTCGAAATGTATAATAGCAACTCTTTAAGTGTAGTATTTTTGTATAACTCTAATAACTCCATGCAAAGAGTAACCTTTTGTACTATGTCATTTTGTTTTATATGTAACCATTCCGTTGTGAGGTTTTTCTATTCTAATATTTACTTTTCCCCATGAAAACTTATCTTCCGGATACTTGGGCAACGACACGTGAACACCGAGGATGTGTTAATTGTCGTTCCTAGGGGTAAGAAAGGTGGTTCGTCACAGTTGGTATCGAAGCTTAGGTTTAGCGAACCCCTAAGCCCTAGGGGTAAACTCTTTGAGGATAGGATTAGCAATGTCCTGGGATAAGTCTAAGATTATGTATATGTATATAGACACACACATATATGTATATATTGAGTGCGTATTTGTTAGTGTTATAAAAATGTTTTATATCGTGTTGTTTGATCCATTGAGTGGTATATGACTTCTGATCGGTGCGTCTAATCAGCGTCATCGATAGGGATTCCTAAACACTTGAATAAACCTACCATTACTATAACAACCACATATTTTGCGATTGTATATTTAAATGTTTTATTTATATATAGCATCATTAGTTAGGTTAAAGTCCGAAATGCTACATTTTGTAAACAGTCGAATTAGGGCTCAAGACCACTTCCATTGAGTCCAAAATAGCGTTTGCGACTTTTTTGAGTATAAACATCGATATGTTTGGAGTTGACTAGAATTTTGGTATTTTTATTTGGGGCTTTGGGTTCGGTTTCAGCCCAATAACCTAACAAGGAAACCCAACTCCTCTACCCAGTAACTCCCACACCACTTCTCTTCATTCATTCATAACGTTTCCTAACACTCAAGAAAAAGGAAAATGGGGGAAAGAAGATGAAATTAAAATTCCTAAGCCCTAGTTCTCTTAGGAATTTCAAGGTCTATATCTAAAATCAAAGAGAAGCTTTGGTAAGAATCCCCTTCATCTTCTCCATCTCAATCTCTCTTCAATGTGCAGAAATTCTTAAACCCTAACTTACGTAATATTTGCTTATGAGCTAAGATTTGAGCTTCTCGGGTTGAAGTGAAGAGTGGTTGATCTTTCCTTTGTTTTAGAGCTCCTTTGTAACATCCCGAAATTTTTAACAATATCAATTTAATAATCTGTATTAAAATTAAATTGATATTGATATTTTTTTGTTAATAATAATTCAATTTCATTTAATAATATTCTTCAGTAAATATTAAATTGGTAGATTTTATCTTTTAGAAATAATAAATTGGTTTCTATTTATAATATAAATATATATTTCATATTTTAAATAGATTAGCTTTGTTTTAATATTAATAAATAAAGCATATTTTCTAATTCTAATATTTTTAGTAATTTTGGAATTTTTTTATTTAATATATAATCTTTTCAAAGTTATTAAATAAATCTTTGTTTAAATTTAATTAATGAATCATGATTTAAAATTCTAATATATACATTAATAATTTGGAAATTTTGATTTAATTTAATATTAAGTTTTCAAAACTATTTAATAAATAAATATATGATTTTTAAATTGTTAAGGAAAATGCTTAAATGTTTAAAATAATTTTGGCTTGAGTTTTAAATTTAATTTAATTAACAAAAAGTTTTATGGCTTAATAAAATAGATAATTTATTAATAAAAATATAATTTCTTTTATAATTATTTTAATTTAATATTGAGTCATTTCTTAAAATAATATCAATAGTGTATTGTCTTTACAAATAGGTTTTGAATTAAAATAGTAATTGTTATTTTAAATTTAATTTGTATTCATAACATGATTTTTAAATAATTGATTTTGAATTTGATTTGAATTTAAAATTCCAAAGTATAGGTTTTTGATTGTTTTAATTTCTATATGTATAAGCTTTATTTTAAGTATAGTTTGTTTTTATTTCTTTTATAAATTTATATACATATTTAAATATTAACCAACAAATTAATTAGACTTAATATATATATATATATATATATATATATTAACTAATGAATTAATTACAAATTACTTTTAAGTAAAAGGACAAGTGTTATAAGATTAAACATTTAATTTGACAAATGTTGGAATTTTTACAAGTGTCAATTTTGATTTAATTTTTCTTTTATTTAAAATATAAAAATACACTTGTATAAGCCTACATCTTCATCTATTTATTCCTTTACTCATCTCAATTCAAACGATAAAGAAAATCTTCAACTTCAGATCAAATGCAGATCTGAAAATATGAAATCCAAATTCAAAGTTTTTTTCTCAAAATCTGTACTTCACGATCAAATGTAGATCTACAAAACAAATCTGCAATTACATGCATCTTCAAGAACCAAAATCACTTCCCTATTCCAAAATCCTGTTCAATAACAAAATCAAAACCCCTCATTTATGAAAAAGGTTTGCATCATTTTCAATCTGGAAAAATGAATCGTACATGTCACCTGAAATCAAAAGGGAAAATCTGCATTATTTTCTTTTCTGTAATCTGGAAAAAAAAATTTCTGCAAACAAACCTACCTTCATTCATTTTTCAACTTGAGTATCAAAAGGAAGTCTACAACTCAAGTTTTAAAATTCAAATACAAGTTGAATCTGGAAATCAAGTCTTCCTGCAATGTCTTCAGCAAGGTTCTAAAGAAAATTCTAAAGTTCTAAAGTTTTTAAACAGAGGCTTTGCCTACTTTTAAAAAAATGTGAGTAACTTTTTAAATTTAAAAGTTAAAAATAGGTTGCATGCTAGAATGTTTGATATAAATAAGTATTATTTGTGTATTGATGAAAGTGTAATGTGTGCATGCTGTTGTTTTTATTACCTATTCTGTTTTTCTTGATTTTCCAGGCAATTTTTTATTATTAAATCCTTATCTTTAATTGGTTTTCTGATATGATGAAATTTAAGTAAAGTTGTTTGACTGCCTGAAGTTAATAATTAAAACTTTAAGTAAGTTAAAATATGAGTTATTGTCTTTGGAAACACAAAGAAACATCAGTGCATGATAATTTTAACCAAAATTAAAATATGTTAATTTTGTATTTCAATATCATAAATCAATAACATTAACTGGAACATGATTTTTAAATCAAGAATTAGGATTTTTAAGGATAAGTTGTAGGTGCGGTGTTGTTTTGAACGGATAATGGATTTTAAGCAAATTCTAGTGATTTTTGAAGTGGGAGGTCTCGGGTTTCTTCTTGGTAGTAGAGGAGTGTTTGTTGATGCTAAGAAAAATCATGGATGGTGATAAAACTTATCAGAGAGGTTGTAGATTTGAAGATTCATTTTTAAACCCTAGTTTTAATGAGTTTCAAAGAATCAAACATTTCAGATTGTGTAATTGACCGAGTGTTTCGATCTTTTGGTGATTGATGGATTAGCCGTGGATGAAGTTGAGGCCGGAGGGGCTAGTCATCAAGTGGTCGGAGCGATAAAGAACTTGCCGTTGATAGGTTTGAAGGGGTGAAGTCTGATTTTTGTTTCCAGGTTTGGGCAAGGAGCTCGAACTCGAATTTGAGAATTGAGGCATGAATCAATGTTTATGGTGGGTTGCTGTGTCATCTTCTGGGTTGTTGAGATCATCGGCGATGATCTGAAGTGGCAGGGGTCGCCGTGCATATGCACAGTGATGGGAGTTACTGTTGATGTTTTGGTTTAGTCGATAGCAGGGAAGTTGTTTGGTTTGCTCAAGTTTTTGGATAGTCGACTCGGGGAAGTCAGGCTTTACACTCGAAGCAATTTTCGATGCCTCAGGTTGATCTGTGCTTTACAGGTTTTGCAGAAACGTGGTATTTCTGTTTAAATTTTTTTAAAATCTGATGCTTTTAAATGAAGAGAAAGATTTAAACCTAGTTTAAATTCAAGTTTAAATTGAATCCAAGTTTAAATTTTCAATCTCAGTTTTGAAAAAAAATAATAAATAATAAAGTTTAAACTTGAATGTTAAACTACTTTATAATGATAAGTAGTTTCAAATTTTAAAACTGAAGTTTTTAAATATGAGCAAGATTTGAAATAAAATTTAAATTTGGAAATCTTAAATCAAATATGAACTTCATTTTTTAAATTAGAAGAAGATTTAAATTTGAATATTTAAACTAAATATAAATTAAAGTTATTGAAATTTTAATATGAATTTAGTTTCAAAATTCTTATGAAATTCATTTCTAAGACAAACACTTGTTTGTCTTATAATTTTAAAAAGTTTTAAATTGTTTAAACTTTGATTAAATTTAAATTTATTCATTTTAAATCTTGTATTTGAAATGAAATTTAAAAGCAAGTTCAAAAGTACTTTGTTTAAATAAATTTGTTTTTTAACGTAATTAAGAAATGTTTTAACTTAAAAATAAGTTAAGATTTAATGTTTTGAAATTAATTTAATGGAGTAATTAAGAAAATACTAGTTAATTTATTTAATTAATTGATTAAGGTTTAATAAATATTGATTAAGGGTTAATCAATTTGAAATTAAAGATCATTAATTAAATTATTTAGCTAATGATTAAAGATTTCTTAATTAAGTAATTAAGTTTTAATCAAGGTTAATTTATTTGAATAATTAAGGATTAATTACTTTTTAGTTAACTTTTAATTAATTAAATAAATTATATTTTAATTAATGGATAATTGAAGATAATTTAATTTGTCATTAATCTAAGTTAATTACATAATAAAAATAACTAGAGAAGGGTAATGAAGGTTATTAACAGGATTATTTATTAATTAATTAATGTGGTTAATTTTTATAATTAATTAGATTAATTAATTTAATAATAATCATTTGTGACTCGTTAAGTGTAATTACTTAATGAAGTAATTAAGAAATTAATTACTTAATGTAATTAATTTAGTTTAATGTGATTCTTTAATTTAATTAATTAAGTTTAATTAATTTTAAACACTTGAGGTTTTAATGATAATTACTTATTGTAATTAATGGATTGAAAATTTCTTGGTGAAGTAATTGATTGATAATTACAGGTTGTAATTAATTGAAGGTGTTTAGGAATGAAGTAATTTGGAGTATAATTACTTAGAAATTAATGAAGGGATTAAATAAGAATTAATTAAGGAATAATTAATTTGTTTTAATATAGTAATTAAGTTAGTTAATTACTGAATATAGTTAATCAAGAATGATTAATAATTATGGGTTAATTACTTAAGGTAATTAATTTAGGAAGATAATTAATTAAATATAATTAAGGATCATTAATTAATACAATTAATGAAGTAATTAAAGTTGATTAATTATGATTAATTAACCAATGACAAGTGATTAGAGGTAATTAATTAATGTAGTTAATTAAGGATTAATGTAACTAATTATAGTTAATTAATTAATTGAAGTAATAAAAGGTTGATTACTGTTTTTGGTTAAGAATAATTAATTTGTGAAATTAATGAAGGATAATTACATGAATGTAATTAAAGGATAGTTAATCAAGGGTTATTAATTAAGGTGATTAATTTGAATGATTAATCAATTGATTGTAATCAATTAAATGGTTGAGTAAGCAAGATTTAATGATGAAGTAATTAATTTAATTTATTTTAAATTAATTAAAGATAAAGTAATTAATTTAATTCACTTTAAGTTAATTAGAGATGGATGTAATTAATTTAATTCATTTTAAATTAATTATACTGTGATTAAGTAAATCTTGCTTATATTTGAATGGATAGGTGATTATTGATTTCCTTGAATGGATGTGATCTCAGAAATGAGATAAGTAATGTTGTGCGGTAAATGCTTTGGTTGCATTGTGATGATAATATAGATTATCTATTGTGACGATGATATGGATTACCTATTTTGATGATGATATGGATCATCTGTTTATTTGATAATGTTGATTATCTATTGTGATTTGTGAAGTTAGCTATCTGTGTGTATATAGATAATTGAATTGTTTAACCTTAGACAACTTGGACCTAAAAGACACGTTTTGGATTTCAATGAGACCGAGATCGGATTTCCATATTTGGAGATCTGAAAACCACATCGATCCAAAGTAATGGTAGGTCGTGAATCTCCAGTGAATCTGAAGTTTCAGAGTGTAAGGGTTATCTTCGTTAACTCTAAGGGTGATTCCAAAATGAGTGTAACGAGATAATGCCTTCGTTTTCGTTCGAACCCAGAACGAACTTGTATGTATTGAATGCTTTCAGAACATCGTCAGGTGGACGATGAGCATTCTAAGTGATTTGTTTAACTAAAGGTAATCGTAGCCTCAAGCATCATTAACCGGGAATGGCTAAAACAGGGGAGGTGCAGCAAGGCTAAGTGGGTCATGCCCAAGGAGGACAAGATTTTCCCCTTTCTAGAGGTCCCTTTTATTTCGACTGTATGAACGGTTGTTGAGCTCCAACTGTCAGGGTTGTCTTGCTCGGCACTGTCCAGTAAGAGATGGTTCCGGCCTTGTGTTGCAGGGGAGTGGGCGTACTCCTCGGTATGGTGATCTAAGCCACGTACTATGACGAGCGATACCCCGGTAGCCCTGCCATTGTATGGAATCCAAAATCCAATAAGTGCCATCGGATTTGATTGTATTACCCACTTTTGTGGCTAGTAGCTGGAATTTAATAAATGTAACAATTTTGGCTATTTCATATTTACTTGAAAACCCTAGACCTATTATAATATCACCGGATTTCCTATCAAATGTTTTGGTTAGCGTAAGGTAAAAACTTTTCCATGTTTATGTGTGGGAAGTCTTACGTGATACCTTTCTTTTCAAAAGGATTTTGAAAATTAAGCAACCTTAACCTGTTACTCGCACCAGTCCCATGTCCGACCCGGAGTTTATTCTATTTTTCTTAAACTCTTGGGTACTCAAATTTTTACGAGCCGCAAAGTGATTTATGTTAGCTTTGACGAATTGTGGAGGAGCAATGGAGCAGGAGGCTTCTGCGTGTAGATATATTTAGTTCCGCTGTGTTGATTTCTCTGAGTAGTTTTCCATGTACTGTATTGAGTTGTATAACTAGACAGGTGTTTATAACTGTCTAGTATGTGATGTGTAATCTGTGTAACTCTGATAGTTGTTGTAAACTATGTAATATTTACGTTATTAATGTAATTTATTCATTCCGCTGTTAAGATTTTGTGTTGTTTCTTCTTTCTCTTCTTTCTCTTCTTTCTTTTCTCTTTTCTATCCCTTTCTTTCTTATTAATGATGCGTCATTATGTAGGGACGGATGGCGGTTCATTACAGTGGTACAAATGTAACAACCCGGAATTTCCGAACCCGAAAATTCCAGATAGTTAGTGAAAAGAAGAAAGAGATAGAAGAAGAAGAACAGAAAAGAAACACACAATCTCACATTCACAGCGGAAAAATATAATATCAATAATAATGGATATACCAAAGAAAACTGTATCTATCAATTTACATCGGTATATCAGAGTTACAACAATTTTATACAAACATTGGACAGATACAATTCAACATGTCCTGGATATACAACTATATATCATAGTAGAAATACTCCATACGTTCCTGCCATCCGGCTCGCCTCCTGAGTTCCAGAGCATCCTTATCTGAAAATCTGTAATACTCGGTCTGACCCGAGCACTACATCAAAGTAACACCCGGGTCAGGCTGGAAACGAGCGTGAGTAAACCCATCTAACATGTAATACAAAAGTATACGTGTTGGGCGTATTCTCACCACCGAACCAAGGCAGGGCCAAACCAACCCACTTCCAACGCCTAGCCGAACCAACCCACTCCCAACGCCTAGCCGAACCAACCCACTTCCAAAGCCTAGCCGAACCAACACCAACCCTCTACCGGACCGGATCATTCCCCCACTAACCAAGCCCAGCCTCACCACTCTCCACCGAACCAAAACCTACCGGACCAAGTCCCACCGAACCAACCCATCTCTCCACTCACCACCGGACCAAGTCCCATCGAACCAAAACTCATCTCTCCACTCACCACTATCGGACCAACCACTACCGAACCAAAGCCACATCAACCACTACCGGACCGAAAGCCACTCCAACCATCTCCGGACCAAAGCGTACCAAACCAACGTGGCCAAGCTAGATCGCATCAGCCCAGGCCCACCAACAGCTATATACATCTAAGACCCCTACCCCCAGCCTCACTCTATAAATAGAGGGGTAGGGGTACAACAATGACAGACAAGTTTGAAAGCTCAAGCACGGATAGAACTTTCAAACAACTTTCATATACTTGTAATCAAAGCTTTGTACTTGTAATCTGAACCGTAAAGGAGAATAACATATAAAGTGGAAGTAGGCACATTCTGGCCGAACCACTATAAATCTGTGTCTTTTGCAGTTTAGTCCCGGCTTTTTACATATTTGCATAAATCACCCAAATCGCTAAGAACAACATAAAATCGACTAAATTATACGACTTGGAGGTGTTTGCCCATTTTTTGTGCAAACATTTTTGGTGCTTTTGAGAGCTCGAGCTAGAAGCTTCAGCTTCTCCCACTTAACCTTCTTCCCGACAGCATCACTCATTGCTTGGAAGACATGCGTCCCACGCAGAAGAAAGATGTTAGCAAAGGAAAGAACATCGCAACTAGCAGCGTTCCAGATCCAGTGATCACAGATCAAGAGAACCGTCCCGTTTCAACAGCAGTGCGAAATGGGAATCAGGCAAATCCGACAGCCCCTGCCACGGAACAACCGACAGCAATTACTAGGGCAGATCTAGACAGGGTTGTGGCTGAAGTGACTAACCGGTTCGCATCCCAACAAGAAGCCTTGGTGGACCGACTCATGTCACGCTTAAGGGATGCTAAAGAATTCAACCGCAATACTGAATCATGGGATGAGTCCCAGTCTGGAGGATCTAGGAGGCGACAAAGATCTTTCTTCTTCGAAGAAGCTAACAGCATAAACAACAATGATAGGTGTCGAGCCCGAACTCAACCCGAACTCCGACCCGAGGAAACACTTGGAACCAAACCCAACGGGGGAGGTACCAGGCGAGGGTCGACGGTGGCTGAGCCGGTCATGCTACCTAGCCATGGAAACATCAATGAACGGGGCTGAGCTAGAGTCCAGCCCGAAGTCGGACCCGAGGAAGTGCTCAGAACAGAACCCAGCTGGGGAGATCAAGGCAAGGGCCAACTATAGCTGACCCTAGCATGCTCCCAGAAGACCAGAGGCAGCCACTGGAAAATATTAGGAGTGATAGACGATACCACCCCTATAGATCATCTGGACGGAATCAATCCCGTAGAGAAGAACCAAACTCATTTCTATCTGCTCCAAATTCTGATGAAAGGATAGCGCGATTGTTCAAAGAGTGCGTCCAACGGGATCAAAAAGATCGAGGGATAAGCGCTAGGGTAACCAGCCCTTTCACCCGCAATATCGAAATTGCCATCACCCCCCAAGAATGGAAAATGCCAACAATGGAACCTTACAAGGTAATCTCTGACCCCGTTGTACACTTGCAGAGATACACACAACATATGCTCATGAGTGGAGCCACAGAAGGAGTATTGTGCAAATGCTTTCCACTATTCTTGGCAGATCTAGCTACCTCCTGGTTCTGCCACCTACCCCAAGGATCCATCAGCTCATGGGAAATGTTGAAAGAAAAGTTCATCAGCCAGTTTCGCATTCATGTGGAACAACCCAAGGACGCTTATTCTCTATCAAATATCAAGCAGAAGCCTGGAGAGACAGTGCAGCAATATCTAACCCGATTCAATGCTGCAGCGGCCGCAGTCCAAGATGCCGATGAGAAACTTATCTTAATGGTCCTCTGTAGTGGCCTGCATCCGGATACTAAGTTTGCTTGAAGATTAACGAAAGAGAAAACAGCTACCTTACCCGATTTCTTCCATGAAGCCGGAAGATATATGAGACTTGAAGATGCTGCCACTGAAAGACAGACAAGACAACAAACCAAGGCAGCTGGCGACACATCCGCTGTAGCAAAGGACGTTCAAAGAAATGACTCTAGAGACAATGCTAGGGGCAAGAAGGGAGAAAAACGTCTATATCGGCCAGGACCGAGGTTTGACACTTACACTCCTTTGAATGAGACAATCGAAAACATCTTCCTAGCCACCCAAGATAAAGTTAAATACAGACGCCCTCCATACAAGAAGGAATCAGATAACACAATTAAGTCTAGAATGTTCTGCCGCTTCCACGAATCTCATGGGCATGATACCAATGAATGCCATCATCTCCGAGACTTAATTGAAGAACACATCAGAAGGAAGAGACTGGAACGCTACGTAAAAGGTCAGAACAGGACCCCAACTCCTGCCAAAGAGAACCCAAGGCTACCTCTCCCAGAAAGAGGAGGGGGAAATCGCGACACCGGCGGCCCCAGCCATGAGAAGATATTGGTCCATACCGTATCGGGAGGACCACACATCGCCGACAGAAGCTGGATAGAGATGGAAAGATACAGAATGTCACTTAGAAACAATGAAGGCTACCTTAATTCTGTTATGGAAGAACGCCACCCGAAGATAAAAGAGAATGATGACATTACATTCAATAGGCGTGATCTTGAAGGAAGGCAGTACCCTCACGTGGATCCTATGGTCATCTCTGCCCGGTTCGGCCCAGCCGAAGTTTTTCGAATTCTAGTAGACACTGGAAGCTCAGTAAATATCCTATTCAAGCATGCTTTCGATAGAATGAAGCTGTCAATGAAGGATGTGTCGCCCTGCAACAAACCGCTACACGGTTTCACTGGAGATGCGAAGATGCCCCTCAGGCAATTGGACGTTTTTGTTGAAATAGGAAGCCACCCCCACTCCGTTGTACGGAAACAAACATTTGTGCCGATAGATAACCACTCAGCCTACAACGCCTTTTTAGGAAGACCAGCCTTGTTTGACTTCCTAATTGTCTTGGCCCCGTGGTGCTTGAAGATGAAATTTCCAACTGACAATGGAATAGGGGAAGTAGAGGGAGATCAAGACGCCGCTCGAGATTGCTATGTAACTGAACTTCGTAATAATCGCAGGAAGAATAGAGGGAAGAATGCAGAGACTCCTCTCTGCATGAAAAACTTGGAAGCATAGCAACTAAAGAAAGCCCCTCCTCTTCGATATACCAGTGATCCTTTCAATGAATTAGACCCCAGGGACAAAGAGGAGGAGGCCACCACCGAGCCTGCAGAGGCTATGGAGTTTGTATCTGTAGACAAACATGACTCAAGTAGACTGTTGAAAATCGAATCTCAACTAAGAGTAGAATTGAGGGATCAACAAATTGGTTTTCTCCGCCATAACCTGGATGTATTTGCATGGACGCACGCTGACATAACTGGAATCTCCCTAGACGTGGCATGCCACATACTAAACATCGATCCTACCAATGCGCTAGTAAAGAAGAAAAAGAGAAGTATGGGGGTAGAGCGATCAGCGGCCCTCGATGAAGAAGTAAAGAACCTACTTGCCAACAACTTCATACGAGAAGCCATCCACCCAGAGTGGATCGCTAACCCGGTACTAGTAAAGAAGGCTAATGGGAAGTGGCGAACATGCATTGACTTCTCCAACTTAAATGACGCTTGCCCGAAGGATTGGTTCCCACTCCCCCGAATCGATCAGCTTGTGGACAGCACCGCCAGGCACGAACTCCTATCTTTTATGGACGCATACTCAGGATATAACCAAATTCCTATGCACGCCCCCGATCAAGACCGCACTAGTTTCATCACTGACTGGGGATTGAACTGCTATCGAGTAATGCCTTTTGGACTCAAGTACGCCGGGGCTACCTATTGGTGCCTCGTCAACAAGATGTTTGCGGGACTGATAGGACGAACTATGGAGGTTTATGTGGATGACATGCTAGTAAAATCGAGGAAAGCCAACGATCATGTAAGCCACCTGGGCGAGATGTTTCAAGTACTTCGCCAATATGGAATGAAGCTGAATCCTCTAAAGTGTTCATTCGGAGTATCGTCAGGAAAGTTCTTGGGATTCATCGTCCATGCCAGAGGAATTGAAGCAAGCCCCGAACAAGTCCGAGCCCTGAAAGATGTCAGGATACCTTCCACTCGAAAAGAAATGCAAAGCCTAAATGGGAAGGTGGCCGCCTTAAGCAAATTCATCTCTAAAGCGACTGACAAGTGTGTCCCCTTCTTCGAGGCTCTAAAGAAAGACAAAGGAAGGTTCGAGTGGACTGACGAATGCTTAACGACCTTTCTTAGCCTAATCGAACACCTCCACAGACCACCAGTACTCTCAACTCCAAACGAAGGCGAAGAGCTATACCTATACCTTGCTGTGTCATCTCATGCTCTAAGCGCCGCTTTGGTGAGAGAAGACAACCGCGCGCAACGGCCAGTATACTTTGTAAGCAAGAGGTTAACAGGGGCAAAAACCAGATATCCTAAACTTGAGAAGCTAGCATACTGTTTACTAATCACGTCACAGAAACTGCGACACTATTTTCAATCTCATTCCATCAGAGTTCTAACCGACCAACCGCTAAGGCAGGTACTCCATCGTCCCAACACTTCTGGACGACTACTTAAATGGTGCATTGAACTGAGTCAATATGATATCACCTACCATCCTCGCACCGCCATCAAGGGACAAGCCATGGCCGATTTCATTACCGAATTCACTACCAACGAAGGTAAGGAGCAATATGAAATAGCAAAAGACATTAAGTGGAATCTCTTTGTGGATGGAGCTTCAAACGAACAAGGCTCGGGGGCAGGTATTGTAATAATCACTCCTAGGGGATGGAAGCTAAACTATGCTCTAAGGCTGGAATTCGCTGCCACCAAGAACGATGCAGAATACGAAGCAGTAATAGCTGGATTAGAACTTGCCCTAGAGATTGGAGTTAGTTCTTTGTGTCTTCATAGTGATTCCCAGCTTATTATAAACCAAATACTAGGAGAATTTCAGACTCGAGGAGAACGACTCACAGCATATCTAAAGAAGACCAAGCTGCTACTCGATCAATTGGATCACTAATTAATCAAACACATCCCTCGAGAAGAAACCAAGAGGCTGACGAGCTGGCAAAGCAAGCTAGCATGAAAGACGGTACCACCCCCGGAACAGTAGCCATCTCAAAGCAACTAACCCCGAGTTTCGAGCAAGTGAATCTGATAGCTGCAATCGAAGAAGAAACTTGGATGACTCCCATCCGAAAATTCTTACAAGAAGGCACACTGCCCTGCGAGCGTAACGAAGTCAGGAAAATCTTGAGGAAAGCTTCCCGCTACACAATACAAGAAGGCATCCTCTACCGGCGCGGCTTCTCTAACCCCTTATTAAGATGTGTCGCTGGAAGGGAAGCTAAGGAAATCTTATCCAACATCCACCAAGGAAGCTGCGGGGATCACACTGGAGGGTAGACTCTGGCAAAGAAAATACTCCGATATGGATATTTTTGGCCCGCCTTAAACAAAGACGCCTTAGACTTTGTTAAAAAATGTGACAGATGTCAGAAATTTGCTAAGATTCCTCGTCTACCAACAAATGAGATTACTCAGATGACCAGCCCTTGGCCCTTTGCAGTATGGGGAATTGACTTGATTGGCGAACTGCCAGTGGGTCGAGGTGGAGCCAAATATGCTATAGTGGCAGTTGACTATTTCACCAAATGGGTCGAAGCAGAACCTCTAAATAAAATATCTTCGGCAAAAGTTATAAACTTCTTGATCAAAAATGTCCTATGCAGGTACGGGGTTCCACTCAAAATCATATCGGACAATGGACTTCAGTTTGACAGCGAAGATTTTGCCGACTGGTGCCAAAAGCACGGAATTCGCAAAAACTTCTCATCTGTGGCTTACCCCCAGGAAAACGGACAAGTCGAAGCTGTCCACAAAATTCTCAAAACTCTAATATAAAGAGCTTGAAAAATCGAAAGGCGCTTGGGTGGATGAACTTCCTACGGCACTTTGGGCCTACCGCACATCATTCAGAACATCAACAGGGCATACTCCTTTCTCTTTGGAATACGGATCGGAGGCCATGCTCCTAGTCAAAACTATAGTACCTTCCCACCGCAGGATCCACTATAACCCAGAAGAGAACGAAGAACTCCTTCACATGTCTTTGGATCTAATTGAAGAAAGGAGAAACGATGCAGCGCTCAAAGCAGCAGCTCACAAGCAAAAAGTCGCGGCGCAATACAACTCCAAAGTCAAGCATCGTAGCTTACAAGAAGGAGATCTTGTCTTCAAACGAATCTTCCCACACCCCGGTGCACTGGATCCAATCTGGGACGGACCATATGTAATTCATAAAGATCTCCACAACGGAGCTTATATTTTGTCAACAGTGGACGGAGAGGTGTTCCAGAGGGCACAAAACATCCAACACCTTCGTCGATACTTTTCTTAACTTGTACTGCCCATATGAAGTGAATTAACAAAGAGAATCAGTGGACGTAGGCATTCTCGTGCCGAACCACTTTAAAAACCTTGTCTCTTTTTTAACTTGTTCCTTTATATCTTGGCTGCTTGTTGAGCTTTATCCTTTTCTGTTAAACAAAATCTTGTGTAAACGACATTTCCATTCAAGGCACATCACAGCACAACTCCACCTGGACAAGACCTAACAGGTACTATACGAATCTATGCCCTCGCCAATGAGACACTTTTGCTCCAGCATCCTTCTGCTGCAGGTTAAATGATTGCTCGTGACGGCCCTCAAAGCCAACTGTAATGAGCCGATTAAAACCACCGAGGAGGCCGAAAATAGCCTAGGCAGCTCATTTTGGCGTTCGGCTCGCCAGCAACTGTGAACCTACTTTAAGCCCCAACATAAGGTGTGGCCAGCCAGGGGTAGTTCACGGTTGACGATCGACACCCACGCTAGCCGGCTACGGTAAATCGAATAATGCCTACGATTACGGGCCATAATGGTCCGGGTAGTTACCGTGCGCGATCTCGACTCCGATGTGTCTTAAGTACAGCTGTGGTAAAAAAGAAAACTCCACGCAGAGGCGTAAGATGGATGACAAATGTCTCCAAGATCCAAAGCTAGGGAAAGTGACTGCAAAACCCGTTTGCCACGAACTTAAGCACATCGAAGGCCTTCCGTGATTGGAAGTTTTTACCATTTCTTATATTCCTATTTTATTTAAAAGCTTTCCTCCTATCCTATATAACGATCCCTAAAGTACATGGCACAAAATAGGAGACGCCCGCAAATGGGGATAGGAACTCACAACTGGATGACAAGACACTTAGCTGCATTCCATACTCAGCCACACAAGAACTTCAAAGCTACCATCTACAACTAAAACACGAAGGGCGGTACTTTCCTCTCTTGCATATAAATACGTAGCTATAATTCATGCGCACATCACACTAACGTTACGAGACATGAAGTTATAGTTTAAGCAAGAACTTAGCATCAAACACGGTTGAATCACAGGCATGTGCACAACTATATTTCTTACACAACACATCAAGATAAAAAAAAAGCATTCGAATATGACAGAATCAGCTTAAGTTAAAAATTACATGCCAAGAATAAAGTCGTTCATTACAAATAATATAATTATAGTTGCATTAATATTTTGTGACTAACATAGACAGCAATGTCAAATAAACCAAAAGATGTCCCGGTCAAGTCAAGGAGTCGGCTGCATCAGAGCTTCACCTCTATCCTACTGGGCCCCCGAGATCTCCTTAACCGCGGGATCAGAACTCTCAGCATGCTGACCAGAGGTAGTTGGTGCTCCAAGGGTCCCTCCTGTCCAATCTGGGAAAGAATCCATTAATAGTCATGAACAATAGGCAATCAAGTTACAAAAAGACTAAAAGGGAAGACTTACCAGCACCTGCTCCTTGATCATCATCCTCCAACTGCACACCTACCTCCTCAGCAGTAAGCAGCCGCATACCCTCCTTTACCGCCACTTTCTCCTCCTTGGTGAACTGAGCCGTGACCACGTCCATCCTGAAGGCCATGCCACCCTCCTTATCTGATTCGGCCTTAGCCTCCTCCAGGGCCCTGAGATAAATCTTGGCCATGACTCGGGAATAATCATCCATCCAGGATAAGTTGCCCTGTTTCCAAGTGCGAAAGTACATATCCTGAAGCATCTCATCCATTATCCCCTCGTTCTCCTCGAACTCCCCTATTCGGACCTCAGAAGCCAACAACTTTGCAACGGCAGCATCCCTCTCCGATCGGTATCGCGAGCATTCAGCCTAAAAGGATTTCCTCATCGCCTCCATCTCCTCCTTCGGCTTGGTTTGAGCAAGCTCTGCGGCTTCAAGCTTCCCGGATAACTCCTCTACCCGCTCGAGATCCGCTTTCGGAACCTCATCCACCGTTGCAATGGCTATATCAATCCGTTCCTTACATGCGGCCTCAATTTTTCGCAACTCTGCCCTACTGGCCTCTTCCATGGTTCTCTTTAATTGCCTAGAGGCGGCCTCATGTTGAGAGATCTGGATGGCCTGGTCAGCGAGTTGTTTGGCCAGGTCGGAAACCATTAACGCAATCGAATGTTGGCGCTCCCGATTTCTTCCCCAGCCTTGACCAGTCGGGCATGATGCCCCATCAGCTTCCTGGTCTCCTCAGCTACCCAGTCGATGTTTTCCTTAGCTTCGTCCCCCAAAGTTACAACCCGGGTGGTAAGCAAATCAAGTTCCAAGGACTTAGCTTCATCAAGTACCCTTACCATAGGATTGCGAGGGAGAAGGTGCTCGCCGGTAGCCTCATCGAAGGTGACATCACGAAAACCTGGATCCAGATCCGGATGACCCGCAAACGGATTACGGACTAAACCGGGACGATCTATCTGGGTAACGGTAGGGTTTTCAGACGGATGCAGATAAGGTATAAACCCAGTACTCTCCTCCGTGGTATCCTGGGGAGGCTGAGTTGGAAGTTGAGTACCAGGTGAAGATTCAACCAAGTAGCGACTCTTCTTCTTCCTTTGAGTATCCTCTTCGATAACTCCAAGAAGAGGATGGTAGCCGACTACGTCTCTGGGGTAGTTAGTCGGAGGCTTTGGTTTAGTAGAAGCCTTGAGAAGTTTGTATTGTTCGAGACGGTGCCGAACGTCTGATGTCTTGGCCACCTTACCTGCTTTTGCGATATGAAACCAAGTGTTACAAGCATACATTGAACTATGACTCAAGAGATATATCAAGTTAAAAAGAGTAAAGAGGTGCTTTGTTATACAAACCCTGGGGAGGAGTAGGATACTGCAATAAGTCTTGGATCTCACTCCAAGACGGAAGCCGATCATGAAATATTCCTAAATCCCTATCATAAATAGAGTCTGCAGGAGTCAAAAATTCACCTTGAATCGCAGGAGTTGCCTTAGCTGAAATGCTCTTAGAAGATGAATCTGCACCAGTTCCGGCCTTGTCTGTTTTCTTTGGCTTCTCCACCAAGGCCGATCCTTCCTCCAACCCTTCAAAAGCTAGGCGGAAAGCATCATCTGTCCGCTCCTAGATCTCACCTGCCTGCCCAGAAGACAAAGCCCCAGCGCCATCACCGCTTTGTCCTTCGCCACCGTCATCATCGCGACCATCACCATCGCCTTCTCCACCACTTCCACTCTCCGCCTCACCTCCTTCATCCTCGCCTCTTTCCTCCTCCACATCTTCCTCCTCCGGAACATCTAGACATGTGCTGGGCGAGGGTCCATAGGACTTCTTAAGTTTCTTCCCCCCGGCGACTGGATGTTTCAAGAAGGGTTTCCTCTTGCTGCTCTTCGCCATAGCCTCTCCTTTAACGTTGGCAGCCTTCTCCTCAGCTGTATCTCTTTGCTTGACCACAGACTGGCGTGGCAGAATCAAGTTGAACTCCAGAAGAGTAACATTCCTGATCAAGTAAGAGGCTGCCCTCTCCCTTTCCGGAATGGCTTCTATCTCCGCAGCCATCTGAACCAGGCGATCGCTCTCTACAACCGCAAAGCCACCTGTCGCTAGCAAGAAATAAAGCACATAAGGAGGGGAATTGCAGTCAGAACATAAATTATAAATAAGATTCAACTTACAGCCAGAGGTGAAGCGGTGGAAAGAAACAGAGTCATCCTTGACAAAGAACCATTCCTTCTTTAACATGCTAAATTTCGAATACAAGTCCAGGACTAGCTTGAAAGACACGGCCGACTCCAAGCTGATGTATGGAGACCCCTTCTTGTAGCCTCTCAAGTTGTACAGGTACCGAATCTCCCGGTTGGAATAGGGACGCCCGTACTTTCTCTGGAAGATAATAAATAGACTCACCAAGATGGCATAAGAGTTAGGATGAAGCTGGAAAGGGGCCACCTTCAAATAGGTGATGAAACTGACTATCCAGGCGTTGATCGGAGGAATGGCCCCGCACATGCAATGGTACCTACTATAAGAAAAATATCCTTCAGGGGGGTTATACGGCATCACTCCCTCCCCCGGCAACATCATGTGCGCTCTGTCAATCCCGAAGGATCTGGATATAATGTCAAGCTGCTCGTCTTTAAGGGAGCTGGGAAAGCAGTCAGGCGGTGAGTTCAAGAGCTGCTGAGGGTCGTACCCATCTACTAACGATATCGGGGTTGGTCCATGACGTTCTGCCCGAACTGGGCACTATGGGGGACTCTCCTGTGTCTTTGGATTTCTTCTTATCAGAGCGAGTTTCTACTTTACGAGACATTAACTGCAACACGAGAAAACATATTGTTAGATCAAGGAAAATAGAGACATAAACAAGAAAGTGCATGCAGTCTGGAATTTCATTTGTAATTCAAAACATAAAAGGCTCAAAGTTCATTCGACACTCATACTCCATAAGTGTCATCCGGTAATTCAAACCTTATAGTTCATCGGGCACTCATTCTCCCTGAGTGTCATTCGGTAACTCCGAGCCTTAGAGCTCATTCGGCACTCATACTCCACAATGTTCATTCGGTAGTTCAAGCATAAAGTGTATTCGGCAGAAGAGAAACTCACCTGGTTCGGCAATCAAAGATGGTTCGGTGATATGACTGATTCGGCAGGCAAGAATTTGGTTCGGCCATTTCAGGTAGTAAGGTATAACAAAAGCATGAAGCGCCTACTTATAGGCAAGCATAGAATGACCGGACCACATGGTTCGACACTTAGGCCGAATGGGGAGAAAACAAAGCCCGACATATGCAGGCATATGCCCCACTTTGGGGGGCAAATGTTGGGCGTATTCTCACCACCGAACCAAGGCAGTGCCGAACCAACCCACTTCCAACGCCTAGCCGAACCAACCCACTCCCAACGCCTAGCCGAACCAACCCACTCCCAACGCCTAGCCGAACCAACACCAACCCTCTACCGGACTGGATCATTCCCCCACTAACCATGCCCTGCCTCACCACTCTCCACAGAACCAAAACCTACCGGACCAAGTCCCACCGAACCAACCCATCTCTCCACTCACCACCGGACCAAGTCCCACCAGACCAAAACTCATCTCTCCACTCACCACTACCGGACCAACCACTACTGAACCAAAGCCACATCAACCACTACCGGACCGAAAGCCAATCCAACCATCTCCGGACCAAAGCGTACCGAACCAACGTGGCCAGGCTAGATCACATCAGCCTAGGCCCACCAACAGCTATATACATCTAAGACCCCTACCCCCAACCTCACTCTATAAATAGAGGGGTAGAGGTACAACAATGGCAGACAAGTTTGAGAGCTCTAGCACGGATAGAACTTTCAAACAACTTTCATATACTTGTAATCAAAGCTTTGTACTTGTAATCTGAACAGTAAAGGAGAATAACATATAAAGTGGACGTAGGCACATTCTGGCCGAACCACTATAAATCTGTGTGTCTTTTATAGTTTAGTCCCTACTTTTTACATATTTGCATAAATCACCCAAATCGCTAAGAACAACATAAAATCGACTAAATTATACGATTTGGAGGTGTTTGCCCATTTTTTGTGCAAACAATACGCCTCATATAAACCCAGGGTACGTATATCAATTTACAATTTCATAAGTTGCTATAGACATCACTTATTTCACAAAGCAATTAAGTGACAAAACTTAGATTATATGGTCCAATTTCACTTAAATCATTCCATTACACCCTATTGATTTCACGTATCAATTTGTAAAGAATCGAAGTGGTTTCGGGTATTAACTAATACCCGACTCCAGTCTCTTCGAATTCAGTTCATCATAACACAAATTATTCAAGTGAAATGTAATTAAATTTTAAATAAAAGATGTCACCCTTTTCACTCAGCAATTTATCATTAATAGATAACCACATTATCACTACTGTAACATCCCGCCTTTTCGCACGCTTTAGATTGACGATAAACCACACACGTGCCAATTCAATGAAAGGGCGGACTGTTATGGGGTAAATATGAAAAATGAGAAGAAATAAAAGAACAGAATCTCACAGTGGAAGGATAAAATATAATAATCAAGTATACAGTTAATGAAGCTGTATAAAAAAAATTAATTATACTTATACAATATATATCAGAGTACACATACCAATAATAACAATGCAGCGGAATACGGGGTGTCATGGAATATTATAAATAATAATAATAGAAGTCTCCGTCTTCGTCTTCCAGTGCTAAAGTCTTTGGTCCTGAAACGCTCGGACTGACCCGAGCGAATTGAAAAGACAAAACACTCGAGTCAGAACTAAAACATCTTATGTAAGTTAAATCGACTGAAATAAATATGGGTGCAGTAACTTAAAAGATGCTCGGGATTCACATCTCTTAAGGATCTGTTAAACTATTTACTATGTAGTATATCTCGCTATTATAATAGTGTCTATTTGTAAAATAAACTTACTTTTAAATAGCGTTAAGGTGTTACCCATATAGCCCTTAACATAAAATATATTCCCATAGTCTATACAGTACCGTAATCTCCCCCGTATGGGCGTCACCAGAGGGCACTCCATTGGTATGGTACAAAACCAAAATCGTATAAGGCTCGCTATGGTAGGTGACACGACACAACTAGGCAATGCCAGGGTAGATATACCAATTGCTATCCGGACTGGTGGAAACGCATAGCCGCAGCTACCGCCCACCTCGAATAAACTCCCCAAAATCAAGAAAAATAAGGATGTCCATCGAATCAATCCAAAGTCAGAGTATAGTATCGAAGAGGAGTGTCCGATAAAGGGCGCTAACCCACTTGGCCCAAGAATCGCTCCTGTTTTAGCCACCTATGCCAACTCACGGGAGTCGGGTCCACGTACTTACCTCAATGGAAACGCCGCCGCCATCCTACTTCATTCTGGAATCTCCACCACGTACACGGTTGTTAAAGTGGTTTTCGGAGTTGGCAGAGAGTATGACAACTTCCGATCCCGGTCTCTTCAACACCCAACCGTTATTATAACACCGCGGTTATTTCAAAATAATTTATACTTTAAAACAAGAATAAAATATCTCTTTCAAACCATATAAATGAGATATCATTTATATTTTTAAAACCCAAATCAATATGACATCATTTTTATTTTATAAATATCTCTTTCCCAAAATCATAATATTTTCAAATATATATACCTTGAAACCATAGCTTTGAAACATAACTTTTAATACTTAAAGGTTCAAATACTATATTACTTTATAAAATAAACAGCTTCTTCAAATTTCAAAATAAATTTCCAATATCAATTTGAACGTCCAAATAAACCATTTTAATTCCCATATATTTCAAAACTTAAATATTCTATATTTCAAAACTTTATAGTTCATATATTTCAATCTTTAAATATTCCACTATTTAAAAAATGGATTTTTTTTGATAATTTAATATATATCAAATCAAATCCCTATTATTTAAATTTGAAATATTTACTTACGAAACAAATATTATTCAGGTAAAACCCTTAAACTTCAATAACATGATATTTTTTTAATTAAATTAACTCGATAATATTTTTTAAATTAATTTGATATTCATTTAAATCCTCAATCAAAAATCAAGTTATAAGATCGTACCTTTTAAATCTTAATTTATTTACATTTCAAAACAAATTTTTCGAAGAAAATTCTTAGATACATTAATTCAAATCATATTCACATTTATCTTCAACCTTACTCTTATTTGAGATATTATAAACTCTATATACAATAGAATTTTAAATATATACTTCACCATATTATATAAACGAAAACAACTTCATTATTTAGCTTATATTAAAATTCAAAACAAATTTATACGTAGCTAAATTCAAGAATTTTACTATATATATATATATATATCAAAATTTAATATTTATTAAGCCGTATTCTTTCCAAAACCATAGAAATACATTTCAAAATAATTATATATACATACCGCGGTGCCTGCATATAATTTTCTATCCTATGGTCAAGTGATACGGATATTTATCATTTCAATCCGCAATTTAAAAATAAAAATGCGGTTGTATATCATTTCAAACCGCAATCCAGAATGAAATGAAAATGCATAATAACTTGCAATTTATACAATATAAATACAGCATCCATTCATCCATCATATCAATCATCAAACATTTATCAATATATCATCCAATTCAAACCATCACATCAATAAATAATAATTAATTACTGACAGTAATTTTTTTTCAATAATGAATTAAATAACCGTTTAACTGTAGTTTATATGCAATAATAAATAAATTTAACTAGCAGTTTATATGCAATAATAAATTTAACTAAAATTTTCTGGTAGTTTTAAATGCAATGAATAAATTAATTAAAAATTAACGGGCGGTTTTAAATGCAATAATGAATTAAATAACGCGTAAATTAAATAAATGCAATTTAACAGAGAAAAATGATGAAATATATGCCCAACATCTATAAATAAAAGTTTAAACACATCATAAATCAATTTAACCAACATAAGAAATCTAAGAAGTTGTGAGTGGGTTAAAACACTCACATTTTGAATTTAAATTGAATTTAAATTCAATTTAAACCCAAAAATTTGACCGTCTCAGAATTCGTCCAAACAAGCGTCATCAAGTCAGAATTTTATTACGATCCTAACAAAAAAACGGCCCGTAAAACGGAGTTCATATGTGAAATATGTAGCTAAAGTTGAGATTGAGTTTCAAGTAAATAAAAAAATAAAATTGAACACATTTCTCACCTTTTATATGCCACGTCATCAAATTTCATCACCCTCCAGAACTCATCACGCACGCACACGAGACCAGGGAAACACGCAACCCACATCCTCCTACAGCACGCACGCGTTCGATACTTCGTTCGCACGACACCAACTGCCGCTACCCCATGACACGCCGCACGACAGAAGCCACGGTCGCACCCCAAAGCAACACGACGTCGATCGCCTCACCACGTCCAAAACACAGCAGCCGTCACCTTCAAATTCGAACCCTAATTCGCAATTTGACGACAATCCAACCGTTAACTCCACGAACGAACTGCACAGATCAACTCCCCTCGGTTCCCTCTACAAAACCCAGAAACGGTTCGCCGATCTGTCGAGTTTGATGTCGACGATGATGAACGGTCGAAACTTCTATGATTTTCACCGATCAAACGACAAACTGAATCACAAAGCGAACACCACCAGTAAATTACCCTAGTCGAGAGCTTCAACATATATATTTTTTCAAATTTTTCTGAGGACTTTGAATTTTAGGCTTTGGATTTGAATTGGATCTAGGGTTTGCATCCATTGAGGAAGAGAAGGGGCTGATGAAATTTCACGCGTAGAAAAATGAGAATAGGCAGAGGCTAGGGTTTAGCAGGGTATTTATTGGCAAATTGAAATAAAATAGATGGATTGGGTTGATAGATATACGCGCTAACGCTTACGTGGCCCAAAAAAGCCCGTTCTGACCCTGGAACGAAATTGGGTAAACCCATATATCAAAATAGGTGTTTTAAAATATTCTGAATGCAATGGAAAAGGTTTCACGTCCAAATTCCATCGTATGAAGAAGTTATTCTAAATTCCAATTTTCCAAATTGATTTCAATTGATTTCAATTGCATAAATTTCAAGGCGTTCCGTGTCCGTACGATCAAACGACAAGTCCGATCGCTACGAAACTTAAAGTACTATTATAATTCACCGTTACAGATCCGATGAAACTGGTTTCGTCGAAATCCGAGTCAGTGGCCAAAATGGCTATTTTTCTATTAATTAAATAATTAAACAAATAAAATCCAATTCTTGGTTTCAATTCTAAAATTGACCAATTTTACTACCTTTATATTTCCCAAACATTTACAATGCTTTAAACAAATTTATATGTCACTTAAATGTTGATTCAATCATCAATTTTAGTGTTAAATTCCAATTTCGTTAAATTTTGAAATTATAAATTAAAATTTCAATAATTCCATTGAATTAAATTTTCATTCATATTATTCTAATTCATTATTACAAATAGATGAAATAAATATTGGAATCAAAATCCATTATTTTAACATTCTCAATTTTCATCTAAATCCTCACTTATGTAATATTTTAATATTAAATTCCACTTAATTGCAATAAATCACTTATTAGATTTCAAATTAATAAATCTAAAAAAGAATTAAGCACTAATGAAAACAATGATATTCTAAAAAAGAATGAATTTCACATTCTATCTGAATTGGGAGTGAATGAGACAAATGAAGTTGACAATGGAACCGGTGAAAATGAAATAACTAATGCAGAAGTTACTGATGATATGGTCATTAAAAATGTAGCTGAGTTGAGTTATTCAAATAACATACCCTCTGTTGAAGTAACTGTCAAAACATACCCAGTTAATAGAACAGCTCCAGTTTTTGCAAATCCATCTCAAACTTGTAAAAACAAACAAGTTGTTAACAATAGTGCATGCATCCCCTCTTCAAACTATGTCCAGCCTTGTTCTCTTACCTCCTTATCCAAAAATATCTCCTGTGTCACTAATCTTCATCAACAAGTAACCTCTCAAACCAATGTCAACCATAATTACACTGAACTGTCATCATCAACTCCCTTCAAACTCAATGATTCCTCTAGTGCTAACAAACAAACTCCCCTCTCCCTGAATATTCCAGTGCGTGTATCCCTCGTGCACGTGCGCAACCATGAAACCACTGAAGCGAACCAAGGAATTTCATCTTCTCATCAAAAAGGGGTTTCTGAATCTGACACAAACCATCCCTATGACCATATTCCGGCTCCTCAAGCTTGGATGCCCCCTCCTCCTGCACAGCCCCTCACCCCTTCATGCCTATCCAACACGAACCAAAAAGTGACCCAATCCTTCAGTGCTATGCCTGTTAGTTCTAGTATTATAATGAAACTTAATTCTTTGTCAGAACTTGATCTCAATCCTCCTGCTGGAACAACTCTCTCATCTCCAATTCCTGAATCCGTAGTTCAATCATCCCCTTTAACCAGAGGTGGCAAGAAGAAACTTCAACATAAACAAATGGTTGTTTAATGATGAGCAACATAGGAGCTTGGAACATTCGTGGTGCACACTCGGAAATCGAACTAAACCAATGCAAGCAAATTATATCTACTCAGTCTTTGAGTCTTGTAGCTATACTTGAAACTAAACTTAATGCAAACCTCTCATCCAAAGCTGCTACATTCATTAATCCAACCTGGAATATGATAAATAATCTCTGTGATGCCCCCTACGGTAGAATTCTTATCTTATATAACCCTTCTACATTCCAACTTAACCCTATCCTATCAACTTCTCAACTAATTCACATCCACTGTCTCCACCAATCAACATCTACTTCCTTCTACATAACGGTCATCTATGGCCACAACTCTATGCAGGCTCGTCAATCCTATCTTTCTCTTCTTCCTTCATTACGCCAAGAAACTCACCCTTGGATAGTCATAGGGGACTTCAACTGCTCCTACCAATTATCTCACAGGCATGGTGGGAACCCCTTGTCCCTAAGTCTAATAAGACCTCTTAGTAATGCAATCTCTCACTCTAATCTTATTGAGCTTACTACAGTCGGTGCTTTCTTCACATGGAACAACTCTAGTAGACAATCCCCGCAAACCTTTTCAAAAATTGACTTTGCCTTCTCTAATCTCAATGCTTTAACCAAATGGCCCCATATGTTTAATCTCCTACCTATGCCTGGCTTATCTGATCATTCCCCTCAAATCATATCCTTTGGTACTGCTGTGAGAAAAAGAAACTCAAATTTTAAATTTTTTAATGCTTGGGTTTGCCACCCTGATTTTTTTGAATTAGTTAGTAAGGCATGGTCGACAAAATTTTTTGGTAACCCTATGTTTATATTGTAGAGTAAATTGAAGGCCGTTAAAGCTGAACTGAAAAAGTGGGCTCTGTGCAAATTTGGTCAAGGTAATCTAGCTTCCACCTCTCTAGCTGAAGAATTGAAACTCATTCAGGAATTGATGATGACCGAAACATCAAATAGCGAGCTGGCTAATAAAGAGGCTGCTGTTTCCTCCCAACTTCGTGAAGCATTAGGTACGGAAGCTGATATGATTAAACAGAAATCAAGGCTCAAGTGGTTTAAACATGGCGATAGAAATACTGCGTTCTACCACTCCTCTCTCAAAGCCAAGCAGTCTCGTGAGTTAATCAGTTCCCTCATTGACATGAATGGTGAGTACGTCGTGGACCCTATCCAAATTGATGAAATGTTCCTTGATCACTTCACTAAAATGCTTGGCAACCACAATCAATTCAAACCGTCTCTCGAGCTCCTAGATTCAATAAACATACCTAGAATTTCTCCTGAAGACAATGCATTTCTCTGCAATTCTGTCACTGACAATGAAATCAAAACAGCTCTCTTCTCCCTAAATGCTAATTCCACTGGAGGTCCTGATGGATTCAACTCATTTTTCTTTACCTCTTCTTGGGAAATAGTTGGCCAATCTTTCTTGAAGGCAATTCAGAATTTTTTCAACAAGTGCAAAATGATAGGGTCTATCAATGCAACTAATATTGCACTAATCCCAAAAGTTAAGAATTCATGCAGGTTTCTGAATTTAGGCCAATATCATGCTGTAATACAATTTATAAGTGCATATCGAAAATCATAGCTACTAGACTCAAATCAGTTCTGGAAAAAGTTATCTCGTTCAACCAAACCGCATTTCTTCAAGACAGGAGCATTCTTGATAACGTGATGATGTCACATGAATTATTGAGAGGATATAACAACTCCCACATATCCCCCAGAGCAACCTTCAAGCTTGATATATCGAAAGCTTTTGACTCCTTGCAACGGGACTCAATGGTTAGAATAATGGGATTAATGAATTTCCCCAAGCACTTTGTTGCATGGATCCACTGTTGTATTTCTACACCCAGGTATTCACTGATGGTCAATAACTGTACTATGGGTTTTTTTAAGGGGAAACAGGGCATTAGACAAGGTGACCCGATCTCTGCCTACCTTTTTATTCTTGTGATGGAGATACTCAATCAAATCCTTATTCATCTTGTCTAAGATGGCAGATTCATGACTCACCCTAAATGCAAGAACCCGCTTATCACATCTCTGATGTTCGCCGACGACCTGGTCATATTTTTCAAGACTAATATGACGACAGTTACCTCCACCATGAATGGTCTGGACAAATTCTTCAAAATAACTGGATTAACGATCAATCTGATGAAATCTGATTTAATGATAGCTGGTGTCACCCCTGAACTAACCACCCAAATCACTACTTTCACTGCTATCCCTCTTCGAACAGATACTTCTATGTACCTTGGACTTCCATTGGCAACATCTAGAATTACTACTGCACAATGTATTCCTCTTTTTGAGAGAATCACTGCCATGCTAGCGAACTGGACCAACAGATTGCTTTCTCAAGCTGGAAGACTCACTTTAATCAATTCAATCATATTCTCCATGACAGTGTATTGGTCGAGATCATTCATTCTCCCTTCCAAGCTTCTCAAAATGATAAGGTCTGCTATGTCAAACTTCTTCTGGCATGGGTCTATCACTGCTAGGAAGCTATCCCCATGTGCATTTTCCAAACTTGAAAAACCTAAATCGTGGGGGGGGACTGGGAATTAAAAATCTCATACAATGGAACCGAGCGGCCATGGTGAAACATATTGACAATCTGCTTAATCACAATAATAGTCTATGGGTAACCTGGTCCTACAAATATATAATACGTAACAAGAACTTCTGGACAATGGATATCCCCCTCTCATGTAGTTGGACTTGGCGTAATCTGCTCAAGATCAGACATGACATCCTCGCTTATGCTAGAAGTCGAATCGGTATTAATGGTCGCCAATCCTTCTGGTATGACCCTTGGATTAAAGAAGGAATTATCCTCAGTCACTGTCTCACTTTCAACCAACAAATTCAATCTGCAATCCACTCCAATTCCCTGGCTTTGGAATGTATTACTGATGGCAAAGTTGATCTCCCATATTCTAGTAACCTTTCTGTTCGAAACCTTTGGCATCAGCTACGTGGCACTAAAGTTAACATATTCCCTGAGGATGGCATAACCTGGTCATGCTGCAAGAACACCTATAAGATTGGAGCTATGTACAAGAACCTAATTAGCAAGTTCTACACTTCCCATCTCTGCTGGAATAAACGTATATGGTTGCAGCATAATTCTGAGAGTCAAAATCTGATGCTATGGAAGTTAATTAGCAACGCTCTAAAAACCAAAATTAAATTGAGGCAGCGTGGGTTAATTATTGATACCACGTGTATCTTCTGCCATGTGGATGACGAGGACACTCTTCACCTCTTCTTTAACTGTTCGTATGTGCACAGGTTTTGGAGTTGGATCATCTCCATCATCTCTGGTAGGGTTGTTGCTCATGACAGTAAGGAGGAATGGGAGATCATATACAAAGCAACCAGATGGAGAAGTGAATCAACGTATGTATTGCTATTTACACTAAAGACTTTCATTTCGGCAATATGGGAGGAGAGAAATGCTGTTATCTTCAATGATAGAAGGAAAACTGAACTACAAATGAAAATATGCATCGTTAGGAAAATGAAATTTGGGATAGTTGCCTCTAATCATCAGTTTGATCCTGGTTTTCTGCAGGTGCTCCCGTCTCTCTAAGTGTTCTATTGGTGTTCTGTGTCTTTTTCCCCTTTTTTTCTTGTTGATATGCCTGTTTTCCATGTTCTCTTGTTTCTCAGTTTCCTTGCCTACCTCTGGTGGGATGTTTTTTCCCTGTAATTCTTAGCTCTTGGTATATCAATAAATGGTAGGGGCCCATTCCAACCCCGTTGGCTTTGCCAAAATAATAATAACAATAAATCTTGTTTTCACTACTTAAATCAACCAGTCCTCATATTATAAATAAAACTAACATTTATTACATCTTATAGAATTTACCATCTTTAATGACAAATCAAATCTACCCTAACTGCACAAATTAGGGCAATTAATTGCAATTGATTTCCCATTAAACTACATAAATTATCAAATTGAAACCTAAATAAAACGTTTATTTATTTAAAATCTTGCTGTTTAAATGAATTGACCCATCATGGGCATAATTAACAGTGATTTCAAATTATTACCTAAATTTACACCCACAAACGTTAAACTTAGATTTATTACAAATTTTTACCATTCAGTCTATCGAAGCCTCAGATTACATCTTTACTATTCATTTATTCGACTCAATTTAGCATTACTTACCTTGCATTAACATTGTTACTTTAAAACTCTATCCAATTGCAATTAATATTCTAAATAAATACATTTACTCTTTTCGTTATTCTATTAATTTTCGTTAACGTAATATAAAATAAAATTTATTGTAACTGATTTTCAAATTTTAAATTAACAAGCTACCTCAATAGGCAACATACAGTTACTATTTAATTAGGAAATTTAAAATAGTCGCGATTCTACTCTTAAATTTATTTCCAAATACCGTGCTACCTGATTGCCTAAATTTACGATCAAATACCATTACAGTGGTTATCACATTAATCAATTAAATCCTTTCCTTTATTTCAATTAATTGGGTTTGCGCAAATTAAATTTTTCGTTAACTTACATTTACATAATTTCATTTGTAAATTAAATGCTTACCTTTACAAGCTTTCATTCCAAACAATATCTCAATTTCTACCGGACATTGGTTTAATTGAATTTACTATTTAATATTATTAATGGATTAACTAAATTCGCTACTTACCTTTGTTCTCTAATATGCAATTCTTAGCCTAGTATAACAATTTACATCACTTCAATTTATTCGTCATTTTGTTTCAACGGTAAATACTTAGCCTTAAATTCCCATGGTTTCATTTCTTCTAAAATAAATTTACATAAATCTTATTAAAATGACAAATTTAATTAACGAAATTCACGGGTTGTTACAACTGCCCACCCAAACACATCATATCACAAAACATTTCATATCAGGGGAATCAATCAATTCGAGGCATTTAATTATCAATTATCGTACATAAGCAAGGTAAATCAATCACACCATCTCGAATAAATCTTATTAACCATAATTGAATTAAATCAATCACCTTTAAGTCCTGCTTATTAATTAATTACAACCCAATTAATTCACCATCCCATAACCATTCATCATAATCAATTCTTCTTGATTAATTATCATTTAATTACATTAAGATTATCATCATTATCTAATTACTTACATTAAGTAATTATACCTAACCAAACTCCATGAATGTTTATCCTTAATTAATTGCACCCATTAATCAACCCCAATTACTCATAAACAGTAAATGCCCCTCTGCAATTACTTACATAAGTAATTAACCCCTTACTTAATTATTAATCCTTTTTGATTAAATTACACCAAGTAATTTATCCTTAATTACTTCTACTAAATAATTACCTTTAATTACTTCCCATTAAGTAATTCACCTTTAATTGCCTTCATCAAGTAATAATTCCATTAGTTAATTATCCTGATCATTAATATAAATTACCACATAGATAAATTAGCCTGAACCAATCACATTTATTTACCTTTAATTAATCTCCTTATTAATGATCCCCTAATCGCTTCCAGTAATTAATTATTTAATTAATTATATTTAACAAATATCTTTAATTTAATCACCTCAATAGTTAATCGCACTTAATCTCATTTAGTAATTTACTATACTTTATTTACTTACATAATTAATAAATCATTAATTTCTTAAGACCTTAACTTATTTAAAAGATAAACCATTTTATCTTTATTGATTTCTTCAATTATCCTTTAAATCTTTATTAAATAAACTTTAGAAACAATCTTCCCCATCCTATTTCCTTAAACCCTTAAAGTTAAATTAAGGATTCAAATTCACTTCATCTTCTAATCCTTTCTAAATTACAACATCAAGTTTTTATTTAAAATAAACTTCCAAACAAAGGTTGTATATTATAAAAATACTTAAGCTTAATAAATTTATCCAAAATTTGTCTTAACCCTTTATTCTTCTTAAACTCAATCCACATTTAATACTTCAAAAGAAATGAGTTGAGAAACTGTCTAAATTTTTTAAAAAAAATTTAAACCTGTATTTCGTTCATACAAACCTGGGTATCATCACAAAAGACATGAGCAAACGAACCCAAAATTCTCGAGTAACCCAGCGAACCCCTCGCGCTAAACCCTAGTGCACTTCGAGTTCGATGCCGAGTCAACAGCTTCTTCCAAATCTTCACCTATCCCCGACATACTTTGCACCAGTGCACGTGCACACTCCCACGACAACGTTCGACCACCCAAGATCACCGTCGGCAAGTCACCCCTGACTCCTCTTTGCCATCAAACCACCCAGATTCCCCCAATTATAACGATGTCGAATTTGAGTTCAAATGAACCCATGTACCCTGCCTGTAACAGAAACGATCACCCAAATAAAAACATCCTATGACTACACCTCTGACCATTTGATAACTCGCCGACAGGTTTGAAGCTTATCTCGACCTCAAGCTTCGATTTCCCTCATCGCTAACTACTCTGATCCTCCCTATTTGATGCCATCGGCTCGAGTACCTGACTCACCCAAATAGGCGACTAAACCCTATTCTAAACTCGATCAAATAATTTATGCAATAGATATTTTTCTTAGCATTTTTCCTAGATTTGTAAATCAACCCACTAGCTTCACAACGAATTTCAACATCTAATATTTGTTAAACCAACAAAAATTGATAAAAGTGCATTTTCGATTTATTTTCGAACTTCACTTTGAATACTTATCTAAAAATCATCGTTTTTGTTTTAAAAATCCTACTTTTGTATATTTATTCGAGATATGAAATAAAATCAACAAATTTAAATATTCGAATTTTATATTTTGATTCCCTACTATTGTCAATTTAGATTTGCAGTATCTATATGTTCACTGTCAACCTTCAATCACAATTCCAAGCTATATTTTTAGTTTTAACAAACTTATTTAGTTTTAATTCTTGAGTTTTAAAATGTTTATGAAGAAATATAAATATTTCTCTACCTTTCTATGCTCAGAAACTTGAAACACTGAAGAACAGCACATATTAAAACTTCCAGTGTAACAGAAACATTACAGAACTTCTCATTTACAATAGATAACAAGCACAAGTTTTCATGAACTAATTATCAAGATTTAACTTCCAAAGATAATATGTTTACTCACCTGTAGAACAGAAGACAGAGCATCCCTTGGCTTTAAAACTTTGACTTGAATGCTTTTGCTTACTTGAGTTGCTATGTTTATAAATTGCATGCTTCCTGTTTTTATAAACATGGATGCATGCTTCCAGATTTAAAAGATAATGCAGTCAAATCATCTCAGGTTGAAGATAATGAATGCAGGGTTTTTTTGTTTTGTTTCGAACATGAACTACAAGGTTTTGGAAATTGCTTTTGCTCCTTGAAAATGTTATAGGAAATTGACTTGATAATGTGTTTGCAGGGGTTTGCATGTTCAGGTTACAGAGATTTTAAGTTTTTGAAGAGTGATTTACAAACTTGATAAAGGTTGACGAAAACTGGTTTTTAGAGGAAATGATTACTGATTTTGTTTTTTTTCTTCTTAGATTTGTTTTGGTTTGAAATGTCTCAGCTGAGAATATTTTCTTTCTTTGCATAGAAATAAAAATGAGAAAAAAAGAAAAAGGAAAGGAAGAAGTATGTGTTTTTATAACTAAATTTATGATCTACTAAAAATCAAAGAAAAATAAAAATACACTATGACACTTGTCATGCTCCTTGATTATCTTGCTAGCACATGTTCTTAGATTGTTTTATTAACTTACATATGTAATTTAACATGCAAAAAGGATTTTTGAATGTTTTTATTTATTAATTTTCTAAATTTAAAATACACTTTTAATTTATATAAATCAATTCTTCTTAAAAGAAATAAATATAAATCAATTTTTATATTCTAAATAAAATCATAGAAATACAGTTTTAAAATCAAAGTATGTTTTAAGATATAAATAATTATATTTTGAATTTCAATTTAAATACTCAAAATCAATTTAAATTTCAAATTCAATTTAAAAATCAATTTTGATATGTACATGTAAATTAACAAATATATTTCCACTTATATATTTTGATTTTATTTAAAATCAATATATATTTAAAACCCATTGATTATTATTGTTTAAAATAACCAATTTTATCAATTTTAGTTCATTTATTAAAAGATTATCACATTTAAATTGGGTTTGAGTCGCCTATTCTGCAATGATAACGTGGAAACTGTGGAACTCTTGTTCTTTGAATGTGCTTACATAAATTATGTTTGGAGACATGTTAAGGATAAGCTTCGAACGAATGTCTCTTCTACTGGCAACTTGGCAGAGTGGAATACTATATATGCGAAGACTGGGTTCATACGAAAAGAAAAAAGACTGTACCTTGCTGTTTTGAAAAGTTTTATAGCAGAGGTATGGAAAGAACGAAATACAAGGGTTTTTGAAGCTGAGAAAGCCAAGCCTGGAGCTATGTTCATGCATTCGGTTATGCACGTGATCAAGACTACGCTAAGCTCACTCTCCTTCCACATTGACCCGGGCATATTTCACTCTTTTTGAGTCGCCTATTCTTATGTTTTTTTCTGTTTCTTCATTTTTGTACTTTTAGTTTCCAGTTTTTTGTAGCGCTATGTTTTCCCCTGTATTCTCTGAGCTTGCTCTTTGTTTGTGTTGTAATCTGTTTGGTGCTGCAATAAAATGGTTGGGGTCCATCCAACCCCGTCGGCCTTGCCAAAAAAAAAATTGGGTTTGAAATCATGGGCTATCATATTCCCCCCCTTAGAACTTTTCGTCCTCGAAAAGGAATGAAGGCAAAAATTTATTAAATATTTTAAAACCAGTTAAAATATTCTTTGATCATTTTAAAATACTTTTAAAATCTGTAATACTGCCAAATAGTTTTATAAAAATACTTTTTATAATTCGATGTTTCAATAAGTCCATCCTTGTTCTTGCAGAAATTGGTCATACGTTGATCAGGCATAAGACTGAAAATCTATAAGTTCTTGCAGACCCTTTTCCAACACCCAGTGAAAATACTTGAAAAATAATTTTATTGGAAATATTGAAAGCATCTTGGAATCGAGGAAATATCTTTGGTGAGAATGCTCTAGAAATCATCACCCCTATACATGGTCGCAGTTACATTCCAGGGTTACGTTGTCATCGCAGCAAAAGTCCATATAACCATAGGCTCTCTGCGGCCTCTCGATTACGCCATGGAGCCCACAATAGATCGCAGTTACGTTCCAGGGTTACGTTGCCGTCGTAGCAAAAGTCCGTGTACCTACAGGCTCTCTGCGGCCTCTGATTTTTGCTGTATAAATGGAACTTCTCCACACCTACATAGGTCGCAGTCTATCGATATAAAATCAAACGCAGACTGTTGGCTCTCAGCAGCACACACGACTTTCGCTATGTTACCATAGGTCGCAGTCTACCGATATAAAATCAAACACAGACTTTTGGCTCTCAGCAGCACACATGACTTTCACTATGGTATACTCTACTCATAATCCCCAGGAACTAGTTTTGTCCTGACTCCTCAGAGGATCAACTTTAGAACCACCCCTTGGGGCTCAAGGCAGCACCATCCGGTGGCACTCCTGAGAAGCTCATTTCAAGGGAGCGCCTTTTTCCCCAGAGCCATCATTAAAACATTTTATACTATACACATATAGTATCTTCAAATCATACACCTAGTAGGATCTCATACAAAACTCCTTTACACAAAATCGATTATTTCAAAATCGATAATTCTCAAACTAGGCTTTGCAGATTCTCATATTGATTTTACCCAAAAATCAAAAGCCTTTCCAAATCTAAAGGTTTCCAAAACCTTTTCTAAAATCCTTATAAGATCCTTTATATATATATATATACAGATATATATAATTTTTAAAACTTTGGATCATTTCAAACTTGTATAAAACTCCTTTTATACTTCAAACATTTTCAAAAACCCTTTTTTCTGGCAAAAGATTCAACAAGGGGAGTTTCATTTTATAAAACAAAGATATTTAACTTGTTTACTCAAAATTAAATATTCAAATTTGATTACTCTTTTCAATATCATTTTCATTCAAATACGTACGATGTACTCATATTATTCGCACGCTATACCAATTTGATCGCTCACTCGACCATACAATTTCACTTCCAAACTAGTATCGTCCACCCGACTTCCTAGTGCGGACACAGATCTGGTTTCTTGATCGGAAACCGTCATTCTCCTTGCATGGTCATAACTATGATAGAGAATATCCAGAACCAATCAACCATCCATATCCAGGTTCGCCGTCGAAAATCAAGTGAAAAATCCCACTCGGATCGATATACTATCTCGAAATTATGTGCTCGAATCTGAATCAAATCATTATGCGAATAGAATAACATACGTACACCTACGTATTTATCTTTATTGGTTATTAGCCAAATCAATTCCATTTCTATTCGTATTCACTTTGATTTTCATTCACTTACTCACAATTTCCCCAATCCATTTGGATTATCACCTCTATTCTTATCTCGATTGGGTATTTAACCAATGTCAGGTTTGAACTCCGACTAGTTTATTTAGAAAATAGCTTGAAAAATTTAAAAATTGATAAGTAGTTGGAAAATAATTACTAGTTTGTAAAATAGGTGTAAAATAGTTAGAAAATATTTAAAATAATTATAGAAATCTTAGATAATTGCAAAATAATAGTAAGATAGTAATTAGTTTTGTAAAATAATTGAAATATAGTAATTAGTTTATAAAACAGTGGGAAAATTGTTAAATAGTTTCAAAAATAATTGTAAAACAAGTATAAGATAGTTTGGCTTTTAAAAGAAAGGTTGTATATATAATGAATAGCTTGGAAAAATAGGTTTATATTAAAACAATTTATATCAAAAATAGTCTAGAGTCAAAACTGCTCACTTCCCAATCTCCATTCTCATCAATTCAATTTAAATTTCCACTTCCATTTAAATTGACCCAATTCCAATTTAAATGACTTCAATTTCCATTGAAATTGATTCAGCCCCAATTCAAGTTGAATTAACCTCAGTTTCTTTCCAAATTTAACTTTATTCAACCTTGATCTCAAATTCTACTAATTCAAATAAATTTCAATTGAACTAGTTCCAATTTCAATTCATTTCAACTCTAGTTTGAATTAATCCCAATTTCAAACTCCATTTCCAAATCAAGTTGAATCATTCTTGATTTCCTCCCAAATCCAATTCAAATTCCATTTGAATTTTATACTTATACATCTTCAATCACAATTTCAACTAATTCAAATAAAATTCAATTTGAACTAATTTCAATTCAAATTTCAAATTTAAACCATCTCAAATTATATAAATTCAAGTTAAATTCACTAAGGTTGGTTTAACCCTTTAAACCAAGTTAACCTTTATTAAAAGCTTTTAAAAAATTTAATTTCTAAGCTCAAATTCTAGAATTTTCATTTTAAATTATCTTTACTTGCTTGTTTCAAGGTTAACATAAGAGTTCAAAACAATTTTTATCTTTTAGTTTGAAATCAATTCTTAAACAAGTTTAATTTACAAATTCAATCATTCAGATTTTCAAGTCAAAGTAATTCCATATCCTTAATTTCAAATTAAAGTTAGATTTTTCTTCTATCTCAATAAAGGATATATTACTACAGTCCATTACTTCATTTATATAGGGGAAAATGGAGTTCGTGACGTGGCGGTTCTGTGGTGGGTACGGCGAGTTCATCGGCGATTGGGTTGGTCGACGGCGTTGGGATTTTGGTTCATGTTGTCATGCAGTTTTGTGCTTAGGGTTCGAATTTCGATTCGATGAAGTATTCTAGGATCTGGGTATGTTTTAGGGGTCGCGTGTGATATTGCAACCGACGTCGATGGTCGCGATGACTGTAGCTGGCCGGAGGTGATGCGTTGGGTGCACCGTGCATGTTTTATGTGCACTGGGTTTTGGTTTGGGGGAAGTTAAGTTACAGCTCGAAGGAACTCTCGTGTTTCAATGCGATCGACTCGAAGTTGAGGGGAGTTGGGGATCTTCGGGGCAGTCTCGTGAGTTTGCCGAGCTAGTCTCGAGTTTTATAGGAATGCTTCTGGTTTTTACTGTGTAATGAAATAAAGTTGTATAATAACTCGAGTTTGAATTAATGATAAGTTATAAATTTTAACTTCAGTTTGAACAAATATAGATCAAGCATTAAATTATAAACAAGTTTTTAAAAGAAAATAAGCTTATAAGTTAAAAGTTTGATGTTTGAAATAAAGTTAAACTTTTAAAAAAGGGTTTTAATTGAATTTATTTTAAATTCAAATTTGTTTAAAAATGAATTCTTTTTGAAGTAATTAACTTCATTTAATTTTGAATGTTAATTTAAAAAGGGAATGTCTTGAATTTAAATATTAATCAAAGTTTTAAGTAAATTGTTAAGTAATGTTTTAAAAAACTAAGTTTTCAAATTTATATTGAAAATAAATAAGTTTATATTAGATAATTTAAAGTGTTTTAAATTTTAAACTTGATTTCTTAATGCCTAATTTTCAAATAAGGTTATTGTTATAATTTTGTAATCCAAATAAAATAATTTGTTTTTAAGTTATTAAAATTTGATCAATTTTAAATAACTTATTTATGAGGATAAATAATGTTAAATTATTTTGATATGAATTTTAAAATACATAATTAAATATGATTTGTTAATAAGTAAGTTTAATTAAGAATAATGTTTTTCTTAATTAATTAAGGATTTTGAAATATAAGATGTTAATTAATTAATTATTTAATTAATTTTAAATAATTAATTAATTGTTTATTTGATCACTTAATTATGGATTAATTAAGTGTAATTACTAAATGAAGTAATTAATGGTTTGAATATGGTAATTACTTATGGAAGTAATTAGTGGAAAATTACTCATCGGAGTAATTAAAGTTAAATTGATTAATGGATAATCACATGATGTTATTAATCTAAGGATTGATTAATATAATTGTTTGAAGTTAATTAATTATGGAGTAATTAATCAATTTAAAGAATTAAGGATTGTTTAATGATGGTATTAATTACTTGTTAAGTAATTAATTAAGAGAGTAATCAAGGTTTATTAGTGGAAGTAATTAGAAGATAATTACTTATGTAAGTAATCTAGGGTTAATTACTTAGTTAATTAATTAATTTGATTAATTAATAATGAATGAGATTAATTAAAGATGTAATTAATTAATAAGTAATTAATTAAGGATTATTTGTTGATTAATAATTACTTAATGAAGTAATTAAAGATTAATTAATTAGATTAATTAATCTTGGTTTGAATATAAAATTTTACAAGTTTGTTAAATCTAGATCAATAAATTCTGGTTTAACTCTTTTAAATATGTTTTATTTTGGTTTTGGAATTTATTAAAGATTTAAAATAAATACTTTATTTATTTATTTATTTATTTATTGAGTATAAGGTATTTTAATTTGAACCTATTATTTAAGAATTCAAGTTCATTTTAAATAAGTTTAAGGATGTAATGTAAAAGCTTTAAGTAACTTAAAGGGTTTAAATTGAATTGTGTAGTATCTTGAATGGAATTAATCGTTGAGTAAAGATAAATAGTTTATCTTTTAAATCTATTAAGGTCTTGAGTAATTTTTTTAATGAAATTTAAAAGTGATGTTAAATTATTTAAAGTAATTGATCAAAGATTGATTAATTTATGTGACTGATTAAAGTTTAATTTACCAATAAATTTTATTTTAATTTCTTAATTAAAGAATGAGTAATTAATGATGAGTAATTAAAATTTAATTGCCTGATGGATTTTATTGATTAAAGGAAATTACTTAAGAGAAGTAATTAAGGATTAATTACTTAGTGTAATCATTTAAAGGAATTAATTACTCCATGTAATTAATTAATATGACTTGTTTTTGTTTCTTCTTCTTTCTCTTTCTTTCTTTCCTATACTATCTGGAATTTTCTGGATCGAAATTTCTGGGTCGTTACATTTGGTATCAGAGCAGAAGGTTAAGCGAGAACCTTGGCTCTGGTGGGATTACTCATTAAGGATAGGGTAAGTGGTACCCTAGGATGAGTTGAGTGTGTGTGTGTGTGTATATATATATGAGAGCGTACTTGTTACTTTCTTATATAAAGATTTTAAATGATTTTATATAAAAATATATTTTGATATATAAAGCAATATCTCTTTCTTCTTTTCACTAACTATCTAGAATTTTCGGGTTCGGAAATTCCGGGTTATTACATTTGGTATCACATTCCTTGTTTTTAAGTTTAAAGGTGAGTTCTTGAACTCGCATCTATGTCTATAGCTTTCATTGTTGTTAGGTATGAATTCCTAACATCTATTTCATGTTCAAATGCTTTTGATTTGAATTGATTTGGTGAATTTTCCAATTTTGGCGTTTTGAAGTCAAAATCTTTAAATATCCTATCTTGGATGTTTGACCATGTTTTTGGCGGTGTATCGAAGAGCCTATAGAGCTGGGTTGTCGGTTGGTGTAAATTCCTAGCATCTATCGCTCGTTCGATCGCATTTCGATTTGTATTTGCCCTTTTGGGTTAGGCTGATTTTTTTGCTTAGTAGAAAAATCCAGACGTTTGATTGAAAAATCCAGACATCTGAAAGGGTTCTGGAAATAAATAAAAAAGGGCAGAGCCAAAATCCAGACGTTTGGAAAAAAAATCCAAACGTCTGGAACCAAAACAAGACGTTTGGTTGAAAAATCCAAACTTCTGAAATGGTTTTGGAACTAAAAGAGAAGAGAGAAAAAGCATATATTTTTCCATCACCTAGGGCCGAACATCTGGAAATACCTACCAAACTTCTGAAAATGTCAATTTTGCTTATTTTAGCTGTTTTTGAGGGGATTTCCAATTTTTATAGATTTTTATTGATCCGATTGGTTGTTGTCATTTATTATCGACTTTGATGTCTTCTTTTCTGGATTTTTCGAAATATCCATTTGATTGGATTTGATATCAATTTTTGGGGTTTTAATTTACATCGTCGAATGTGAATTCTCAGTGATAGATTGGTTTTACAATCATTTCTATGATTTGTCACTTTTAAATACAAAGGTTTCTGTACTAGTACTAAATACTCAAACCCTTTTGCAAACATGATTCAACAATTACTTTTAATACAAAGCTCGTTTTTAAAACCGTTTTCCAATCTATTAGTGTACACAAACCTTTATCTCGGTCATATGGGAAATCTAATTAAACAAATTAGCAAAACAAGTGGTATGAAACGCTTGCGTTCTCTTTGTCGGTTAATTCTAGGACATGTTCGATTGAAACCTTGTGACAATTTTCGAGTGGAAATTTACAATTTGTTCGTAAATATTTAAATTGAGCCAGTGGTTATGGGACATGAAGCTAAACTCATTTATTTACTAACTTAGTGTAATTTAAACTTTTTATTGATCTATGATGATCGTTTTGTGGTTTATACTAGCGATATGCGATGTCTCTTAGTTGTAACGACCCGTAAAATTCGGTAATTAAATTTCTTAATTTAAGAAGATTTTGGTAACTTAATGTTGAAGGAAATAAAAATTTAGTGAATTATTAAGTTAAATAATAACTTGGATAAGATTGGTAAGTAAATTTTTAATAACTTGAATGTAACAGTAAAAATGTAAGTTAATTGTTAATAACATGGATGTAATTCCAATAAGTGAAACAATGTAAATGTTAAATTTATTCTTATCGTAATAAAAGAATGTTTCCAAGATGAGATTATTAATTTGATTTAAAATCTTAATTAATGTGTGCATTAATTTATAATGGGATATAAAAGGAAAATTAAATAAAATAATTTAAATGTATGGCTTGGTTATAAGTGGAATATGAGAAAGAAAATGTAATTATTGAATTAATGTGTGAAATAGTGTAATATGGTGTAATAAGTTGGGAAGAATGAACATACAAGTAATTAATGGTTACTTTAATGATGATTAATATAATAACGGAAATGTGAATGTAAATTGATTAGAAATGGAAGTTTATTTATAAGTTAGTAATTGATGAATAAAAGTATGAAACCAAGTAGATAAATTTATTGAGAACATTTAATAGTAATTAATGTATATACGATTGACAATTTATGAATTTATTAAGATTGTAAAATTATAATCTAATATTACGTAATGTTAACTAAGGTAACTTAGCTAAGGTAACTATTAATAAATTGAACGAAATACCAATCAATGGAATTAATGTAGACATATACTTAGCTACAAATTGAATATATGAAAATAAAATGTAAGCATTGGATTAAATTAAGGAAATTAAATTATAATAAATGGTCATTTAATAAAATTAATGGTATGGGAGTAATTATAATAGTTGTTTGAAATATGTATAAACTTTGATCTGGAAATCAGTTGGATTTAACATGAAACTTGGAATTACATTGATGAATTTAAATGTTATTTTATTTTGTAAAGTAATAAATAATGTAATAAAAGAATGCATCAAGATATAACCAGTGCTAATTTATATTAATACTTAATGGATTGAATGAAATGACAATTAATGAAGATATGTTATACTTGACTATAAATGGCATAAGCGAATAAATGGAATATTAGATGAAATTAGTATATGAAAATAAAAGGTAACATTTATTTGTAGTAATAAAAGCTTATTAATGTGACTAGAATTTGGCGTAACGATTATTGTATGTTACTTATTCTTGTTGTTTGTTAATTTAAATTGGAAATCAGTTACCATAAGGCTAATGTAATATTACGTTAATATTAATTAAGGTAATATTTAGAGAAAAATGTTAATGTTATTCATAATTGGGAAATTTGCTGAATTATAAAAGTGGGAATAAATATTTATCAATTTATTGGATTCGAAATAGATTAATAATAGAATTTATTGTAGTTAAGTGAAATTTAATTATTGCGTTAATTGAGATTTAGATGAAATTTGAGAATATTAATGTAATAGTCTGAATCTAATGTTAAAATTTTTCCGTTTGATAGCAATGAAGCAAATAACATAATGAAAGGTCAATCAAATGGAATTATTGGTAAGTTAATTTATAATTTTTGAATTTAGTGGAATCTAAATTAAATACGGAAAGTGATGAATTAATCGACTTCGATTTACGTCTAAATTTGTTTAAGTTCTGTAATTGTTTAAGAAATTTAAAAATGATAAGATTATTAATTTTAAGAATTGAGATTGAAAATTTGATTTAATTAATTAATTTTAATTTATTTAATTAATGTAAAAATAGGCATTTTGGCCACTGACTCGGATTTTGACGAAACCAGTTTCATGGGATCTGTAACGGTGAATTATTGTAGGATTTCAAGTTTTGCATCGATCGGACTTGTCGTTTGATCGTATGGGCTTGAAACGCCTTGAAATCGATAAATTGAAATCAATTGAAATCAATTTGAGAAAAATATTGATTTTAGCATAACTTCTTCATACGATGGAATTTGGACGTGAAACCTTTTCCATTGTGTTTAAAATATTTAAAAGCATTTATTTTCATATATGGGTTGACCCAATTTCGTTCCGGAGTCGAAATGGGCTTTTCGACCCATATATCGTCCAACGCGTACATCCATTTGATCCGATCCATCCTTTTTCAACCTTGTCTATAAATACCTTATTATAAACCCTAGCAGCCTCTATTCCTCATTTCTATATGTACAGAAACTTCTGCGCTCCTCTTCCTCAAAGGCTTAAACCCTAATTTATCCAATTCAAATTTCAATTCAAAAATCAACTTCAAAAATTCAAACTCCTCAAAAAAATTTGAAAAAAATATATATCAAAGCTCTAGAAAAGCGTAACCCAGATCTGTAATTCGTTTTCCAGTTTGGATCACCGTTTGAAAAGAAATCGATGAACCATTTTCGGCTGTTCGTCGCTCGACGATGAACTTCGTCTGATCGGGAAATCATTTTTGGGTTTTGGGGAGATTTGGGTGCGTAGTCCATCGGTGAAGATCGTTTGGTGTTCTAGCGATTAGATCGTGCTAGATAATTGGATTAGGGTTTCAAAACCCTAGAACCAAAGGCGGCGGCGCACGAAATTCGAGGCGACCGGAGGTGGGGTCGTTGGCTTGGCTGTGTGCGGCGTGGAAGGCTTGGCCTTCGATTGTGGTCGGCGGCGCTATAGGGGCCGGAGGCGGTGGGATTTGTGTGGTCAACGGCCGGTCGAAAAGGGGGGAAGCTGCTCTCGCGTTCGAACGTTCTATGCACGTGAAAGAGGGAGATGTTGACGTGTTTCTGATGGGTACTCTTTTGTTTTTTTATTATTTATTTTATTTTAATTCAACCATGTTTTGATCGCAATAACTTTTACGTACGATATCCGTTTTATGCGCGGTTTCTTTTTTTAGGATCGTGTCTGAATTTCGGACTTTTGGCGCTGGTTTGAACGGATTCTGAAACTGGTCAATTTTTGGGTTTAAATTGGATTTAAATTCAATATAAATTCTAAAGGTGAGTGTTTTAACCCACTCTCAACTTCTAAAATTTCTTATGTTCGTTAAATAAAATGTATGTTGTGACTATGAATTTATTTATGACTGTATATTTTTAATCATCATCTCAGTTAATTGCAATTATTTAAATTAAATCATTATTTAATTATTTTTTGAATATAACTACCAGCTAATTACCTGTTACATATTATCAGTTATATATTGATATTGATTGATTGTTTTGTATGATGATTGTGATGGATGTATGACTTTATGATGGATGAATGGATGTTTTATTTATATCATCATAATCTACAAGTTGTTATGCATTTATTTTGATTCGGGATTGCGGTTTAAAATGATATACAACTGCATTTTTATTTTAAATTGCGGATTGGAATGATAAATATCCGTATCACTTGACCATAGGATAGAAAATTATATACAGGCACCGCAGTATATATATATATATATATATATATTAATTTATTTTGAAATGATTTCCTATGGTTTTGGAAAGAAATATACGGTTTAATAAATATAAATTTTTGATGTTATATAAATATTATTTTATATATATATAGTTAAATTCTTGAATTTAAGCTATTTATAAAATTGATTAATAAAAATGAGTTTAATAATAAAGTTTGATTTCTTTTATATAAAATGGAAGTATCTATTTAAATTCTATTGTATATAGAGTTTATAGTGACTCAAATAAAATTAAGGATGGAAGATAAATGTGAATTTGATTTGAATTAAAGTATTTAAGAATTATCCTCAAAATTTTTGATTTGAAATGTAAATAAATTTCGATTTAAAGGGTATGATTTTTAACTTGATTTTGTTTAGAGGATTTAAATGAATATCAAACTGATTTAAATGAATATTAACAAGTAAATTTAATTAAAAGAATATCCAGTTATTTGAAGTCTAAAGGTTTTACTAAAATGATATTTGATTTATTTAGTAAACATTTCAAATCTAAATAATAGTAGTTGAAATTGGTGTATATGAAATTATCAAAGAATAAGTTTTGAAATGGTGGGATACTTAAAGCTTTGAAGTATATGGAAATTATATTGGTTTATTTGGGAATTTAAAATCCATATTGGAATTGATTTGTGAAGGTGAAGAAGCTATTTTACTATATAAAGTAATTAAGTATTTAAACCATTTAAGTGGTGTAGTATGTTTCAATGTTACAAATTTCAAAGTATTACATTTTGGAAGTGTTATAGTTTAAGTCTTTTTTTTTCAAAATTTTATAACTTTGAATACTATGATTTTAAAAAGGATATCATATTGATTTGGTTCCAAAACGAAAATGATATCGTATTTATATGGTTTTGAAATAAATATTATATCCTGGTTTTGAAGTATAAATTATTTTAAGTGACCGCGGTGTTATAATAAAGTTTGGTTGTTGAAGAGACCAGGGTCGAAAGTTGTCATACTCTCTGCCAGCTCCGAAAACCACTTTAACTACCGTGTACGTGGTGGAGTGAAACGACCCGACTTTCTTACCACAGAAAATCACATCATTTTGAAGAAAGAAAGGGATAGAAAGAGAAAAGAAAGAAGAGAAGAAAGAAACAACATCCGATTCTAAGCAGCGGAACAGATAAATTATATTAATAACATAAACATTACATAGTTTACAATCATTGTCAGAGTTACACAGACATACAAAACATATTAGACAGTTATAAACACCTGTCTAGTTATTACAACTCAATACAATCCAAAGACAACACAGAACACACAGCGGAATACTAATATCTAACGCAGAAGCCTCCTGCTTCATTGCTCCTTCACAATTCGTCAAAGCTAACCTGAATCCCTTGGCTACTCGTAAAAAGTTGAGTACCCAAGAGTTTATGAAAAACAAAAATAAACTCCGGGTCAGACATGGGTCTGGTAAGAGTAATGGGTTAAAGTTGCTTAACTTTCAAAAACCTTTTGAAAAGAAAGGTATCACGTATGACTTCCCACACATAAACATGGAAAAGTTTTTACCTTACGCTAACCAAAACATTTGATAGGAAATCCGATGATATTATAATATTGTCTAGGGTTTTCAAATAAATATGAAATAGCCGAAATTGTTACATGATTAAATTCCAGCTACTAGCCACAAAAGTGGGTAATACAATCAAAACCGTAGGAACTTATTGGATTTTGGATTCCATACAATGGCAGGGCTACTGGGGTACCGCCCGTCACAGTACGTGGCCTAGATCACCATACCGAGGACTACTCCCGATCCCCTGCAACACAAAGCCGGACCCATTCCTTACTGAATAGTTCCGAACAAGATAACCCCGATGGTTGGAGCTCAAAAACCGTCCACACAGCCGAAATAAAAGGGGACCTCTAGACAGGGGTAAATCTCGCTCTCCAGTGGGTGCGACCCACGATGCCTTGCTACACCTCCCCTGTTTTAGCCATTCCCGATAGATGAGGCTTGAGGCTATGATTACCTTTAGTGAACACATCACTTAGAATGCTCATCGTCCACCTGACGATGTTCTGAAAGCATTCAATCCATACAAGTTCGTTCCGGGTTCGGACGAAACCGAAGGCATTATCTCGTTACACTCATATTGGAATCACCCTCAGAGTTAACGACAATAACCCTTGCACTCTGAATCACCATCTCGAATCTATAAGTACCATTCTGTCAACTCATTACAGAATCACCCACAGAGTTATACTGACGTATAGTCCTTACACCTAGAGTCTTCACAAAGCTCCACTTTGATACACGACCTAACGTTATTTGGAATCGATGTGGTTTTCGGATATCCAAATATGGAAACCCGATCCCGGTCTCATCGAAATCCAAAGCGTGTCTTTTAAGTCCAAGTTGTTTTAAAGGTTTTAAAACAATTCAATACAGTATCTATATACACACAGATAGATAATTCATAAATCATAACTGATAATCAACATTATCACATAACAGGTAACCCACATTATCAATATCAAATAGATATTCCATATATCATCATCACAATAGATAACCTATGTTATCATCGCAATACAATCAAGTCATTCATACCACACAATATCATTTATCTCATTACTGAGATCACAAAGCATCAAAGACAATCAATGTCATCCATTCATACATAAGCAAAGATTTACTTATCACAATATAATTAATTTAAAATGAATTAAATTAACTATCTCCATCTCTACTTAATTTATAGTGAATTAAATTAATCACTTTATCTATAATTAATTTAAAATAAATTAAATTAATTACTTCACCAATATAAATCTTGTTATCTTAACCATTTAATTGATTACAATCAATTAATCATTCATAATTAATCACGTTAATTAATCACTCTAGATTAATTATCCTTAATTACACTCAAGTAATTATTCTCAATTAATTTCACAAATTAATTATTCTCAAACAAACAATAATTAACCTTTAATTACTTCAATTAATTAATTAATCATAATTAATTACATTTATCCTTAATTAATTACATTAATTAATTACCTTCAGTTACTTATTATTGATTAATTAATCTTAATTAATCAACTTTAATTACCTCATTAATTAAAATAATTAATGATCTTTAATTATTCGTTAAATTAAGTACCTTAAGTAATTAACTCATAATTATTAATCATCCCAGATTAATTACATTTAATAATTAACTAACTTAATTACTTTATTTAAAGCAAATTAGTTATCCTTAATTAATTTCTTAATTAATCCCTTGATTAATTAATAAGTAATTTAATCCAAATTACTTCATTCTTAACATCTTCATTTAATTACAATCTGTAATTATTAATCAATTACTTAACTAAGTAATTTCCAATTCATTAACAACATACAGAAATTGTTTATAAAACCCAAGTGTTTAAAATTAATTAAACTTAATTAATTAAATTAAACAATCATATTTAAACTACATTAATTGCATTAAGTAATTAATTCTTAATTACTTCATCAAGTAATTATTCTCAACAATTCACAATTGATTATTATTAAATTAACTAATCTAATTAATTATAAAAATTAATCACATTAATTAATTATTTAAATAATCCTGGTTAATGACCTTCATTAACCCTTCTCTAATTATCTTTATTAAGTAATTAACTGAGATTAATTACAAATTTAATTATCTTTAATTATCTATAATTTAAAGTCTAATTTAAATAAATTAACCATGATTATAACTTAGTTACTTAATTAATAATTTATTTATCATTACTTAATAACCTAATTAGTGATCTAAAGTTCAAATTGATTAACCCCTAAATCAATATGCATTAAACCTTAATAATTAATTAAATTAATTAATTAATTATTTCTTAATTACCTTTTTAATAAGTTAATTTCAAAACATTAATTCTTAACTTAATTTTAAAATAAAACATTTCTAAATTATGTTTAAAACACAAATTTTGTTTTGAAACAAAGTACCTTTGAAATTACCTTCAAATTTAAATTTAAATATAAGTTTAAAATGAAAATAATTTAAACTTATCAAAGTTTAAACTATTTATAACTTTTAATCTTTCAATACCTTAATTTATATTTATTTAAATTTTTTTCAAATTTAAACCTTCTTTAATCTTTTTTTAAAACTGCAATTCATTTCCAGATTTTAAATTTGAATTTCAAATCCTTCTCAGATTTTCAACAGAACCTCATTTTTAAAAGATTAAACTACTTCATCAAAATAAAGTAGTAACTTAAGCTAAATTTTCTTTTAAACTTCATTTTATTTAAACTGGGATTTTAAATTAACTTGAATTCAACTAAATTCAAAATTGGAATTCAAATATGGTTTAAATTTTCTTAATCATTAAAAAGATTCAGGGTTTACAAATTTTTAAACCCAGATGCTATAGGTTATTAAAACCTGTAAAATAGAACACCTGATCCCCACAAAAACTGCTTCGAGTTCTCAACCCATCATCTCCGAGAAAATCACTCCATCACTTCGAGTCAAAACAAGGTTTTACCCGAGTCACCTTTCAGCTAACCTAACATCACCTGAACCATTACTTCACCGTGCATATGCACGGTGACTCCGGCCATTGAAGATCGCCAACGACCATCGCATCTCATCAGAAATCGACCTAGCTACCCACCACAAGCATCAATTCAAGCTTTAACTCACTAATGCGAGTTCGAGATTCAAAAACCCAAAACCTGGAACAAAAACAGTTTCCCCTTTTCAAAACCTGTCAACGGTAAATAATCTTCCCTCCGACCATCTGTCGATGAACTACTCCGCCCACGTCTTCAACTACGGCCAATCCTTCAATCCTCAAAAGCTTGTAACACTCTGTCAATCATACAAGCCAATACGACCGATTCCTTAAAACCCAGCAAAACTAGGGTTAAAAAGTAAAATCCCCAATCTACAATCACTCTGAAAATTTAATCAACATTCAAGATTTTTCACATCATCTCCTATCCCTACACAATCACCCAGAAGTAACTCAAGGTTTCCAAATTCAAAAATCATCAGATTTTGCTAAAAATTCAATAACAGTTGAAGCCCCCACTGTAACTTCATCTATCACGTTAAATTCCTAATTCTTGATCTAAAAATCAAGTGATAGTTAATGCTTTATATTTGTGAAACTGCATTACAAGGTTAACCTAATTTAATTTTGGTTAAAATTATCTTATACTGATCTTCTTTGTGTTTTCCAGTGACAAACACTTATTATATTTTTTTCTTACTTAAATTTAAGTATTGACTTAATAGAATCAAACAACACTTCTTTATAAATTTCCTTACATCAAGAATTAAATTAAAAGATAAAGATTTGTCATAGTTTCTTGAACAAGGAGACAACAGAAAATTACTACATGCAAACAAATACATATCACAACAACTTTATCATCACACAGGAAATGTTTATCTATGTTAAACATTTTTAGCATGCAACCATTTTATTTTTAAATTTTAAAAGTTAAAAGTTACTCACCTGAAAAATTATGAGTAGAGCATTCATTGTTAATTGAAAAGCTTGATCCTGAAATGCATTGATTCAAATCTTCAAATTGCTTCAGTACTTTTAAAAACGGCAGTTTGCTTCTTTTATTTTTGTAACTTTAAATTCCATTTGTATTTGCTTCCTGATTCTACATGCATGCTTCAAGATAAAAATTTGCAGTTTTGCTTCTGCTTCCAGATTTATAGTTGCATGCAGATTTTTGAAAGTGAGCTTTGCAATCTTTTCAATTTGCTTTGTTTACAGGTGGCATGCAAATCCAATTTCCAGATTGGAAAGAAAAAATGCTTTTTGCTTGATTTTTAAAACTATTTGCAGGCTTGGTTGAAGATGCAGATTACAGATTTTCAAATTTGCTTTTGAAGATGGTTACAGAATTTTGAAGAATGCTTGACAGATTTGAAAAGGTTGCAGGGATTTGATTTACAAGGCTTGAAGGTGGTTACAGGGTAAATGGTTTACATTTTTGTCCGAGGATTTGAATATGATAACAGATTTGCTTTTGAGATGTTTGATTACTGAATTTGGAATGAAGAGGATTTACTGATTTTGGTTTTAGAGAAAGTGTTTTCAGATTTTGTTAACTAAGCTTTATATTTTGAAAAGAAAAAGAATGGAATGGAAAAGGGTTTGTTTATATAAAGGCTGAAATTATTTGTAAATAAAAATAAAAGAAAACAAAATTTCAAATGCCACTAGTAAATAATCTCAACATTTGTCAAATGAAATGCTTACTCTATTAACATTTATTTAATGATGCTTTAAAAATACAACACTTGTCTTTGTAAGGTAATTTGTATTTAAATTTATATGTTAATATATGTATTAGGCCTAATTGATTTGTTAATTGATATTTAATATGTATATAAATTTGTAAAAGAAATAAAAATAAATCATGTTTATAAATTAAAACTTATACATATAAAAATTAAAACAAAAAGAAAAATCTATACTTTGGATTTCTAAATTTAAATTCAAATCTAATATTTTAAAAATCAAGTTATGAATACAAATTAAATTTTGAAATAACAATTGCCATTCTTATTCAAAACCTATTTATAAAGACAATACACTACTGATATTGTTTTTAGAAATATATTATTATTAAATTAAAATCATTTTACAAGAAATTATATTTTTATCAATAAAATATCTATTTTATTAAGTCATAAAACCATTTTGTTTGTTTATTCTAAATTTAAAACTCAATGCTAACTTAAAACAAAATTTCCAATTTATAATGTATATATTAGAAATTTAAAACATGATTCATTTATTAAATTTTAAACCAAAATCATTTATTTAACTTTGAAAAGCTTAAATATTAAATAAAAACAAATTTTCAATTAGTAAAAACATTAGAGTTAGAAGAATATGGTTTATTTATTAAATTTAAAATAATGATAATCTAATTTAAATATAAACCATATATTTATAATATAAATAGAAATCAATTTATTATTTTTAAAAGATAAAATATCCAATTTAAACAATTATTGAAGATGATTATTAAATCAATTTGAGTAATTATTAACAGAATATCAATATCAATTTAATAATTAATACAGATTATTAAATTGATATTGTTAAAAATTCCGGGATATTACATGGAGATTCCAGAATGAAGTAGGATGGTGGCGGTATTTCCTTTGAGGTAAATACGTGGACCCGACTACCGTGAGTTGGCATAGGGTGGCTAAAACAGGAGCGATCGACGGGTTAAGAATGTAGCACCTTTAATAGCACACATCCCTTCGATATTATTCTCTGACTTTAGATTTATTCGGTGGCCACTTTTGATGTTTATGATTTGGGGGTGTGGCTTGAGGTGGGCGGTAGCTACGGCTATGCGTTACCACCGACCCGGAAGCGTAATTGGTATATCTACCCTGGCATTGCCTAGTTGGCCGGGTCACCTACCCTAGCGCGCCTTATACGATTTTGTTTTGTACCATACCTATGGAGTGCCCTCTAACAACGCCAAGTACGTGGGAGATTACGGTACTATATAGACTATGGGAATATAAAAGTGTGTTAAGGTGGAAAATGTAAAGCCTTAACGCTATTTTCAGTGTATTATACTTTACTTTAGACACTATTATAATAGCGTATATTACTACGTAGTAAATAGTTTAACGGATCCTTAGGAGATGTGAATCCCGAGCATCTCTTGAGTTACTGCACTCACGTTAGACAATGGATAGAAGATGTCAAATCCGATAAACATCTCTGACGCCGTTACACTCATATTATTTACCGTTGATTTAACTTACATAAGATCCTTTAGTTTTGACTCGAGTGTTTTGTCTTTTCAATTCGCTCGGGTCAGCTTGAGCATTTCAGGATTTGAAAGACCGTATTCTTAAGGACGGAGACGAAGATTTATTATTATTTATTATTATATTCCACTACACACCGTATTCCACTGCGTAAATTATTATTTGATGGTATGTGCAATTCTGATATGTATTTGATAAATATAATCAAATGTTTTGTAAAACAGCTTCATGAACTGTATATTTGATTATTATATTTTATCGTTCCGCTGCAAGATTCTGTTTTGTTTTATTCTTTCTCTGCTTCTTCTTATTCGCCACATAACAATCCACCCTTCTGTATGGTTTAAATCTGACGTGTGTGGTTTATCGTCGATTTAAATCATGCGAAAAGGCGGGACGTTACATCTGATATTAGAGCATTGGTTTAGCGATAAACCTTAGCTTTGTGGTGTCTGACTCTTTATTAATAAGGTAGTAATACCCTATGATGAGTCATTGAGTGCATATATACATATATATATATGAGAGAGCGTATTTGTTATGTTATAAAAAGGTTTTAATATTTTGTTAATTTGTTCCGTTTTGTATTTATAAATTCTTGTTGGTGCGTGGGACGCTATGGCACCAATAGGGATTTCTAAACACTTAATAGGACAGACCGACACATATTTGTTTTTGAATATAGGTGAATGAAATAATTTTGCCTATTATATTTTCTATATATATAAAGGAATTTTTTTTATAAAGGTTATATTTGGTTGTATTATATTGGTTGCTAGGTAATGAAATTTATAAATAATAGTCGAAATAAGATTGAACTAAAATAAATGAAATTGGAAATTTAGAACTCAAGTTCCAGGATTTTAGAAATTTCTTTCGAATAATTTTGGAATATAATAGTATTATTATGTATTTTCTGATATAAATATTTCAATATAATTGGGAAGAATTGTTTAAAGAAGATTTTGGAAAAATAAGTTCTGTACTCCCCTCTTTGTCGCTGGAAAATATTTCGGTGATGGCGGCCGCATCGTCGAGATTCATTTTCGAATTTCAAAGTGGGAAGGCCACTGTAGTGGTTTACTATAGATTTTTTTTGATAAACTAATAATTTTTTTTAAATTGTTTTAACTATAATTGAATATATATGTTTTAAGTATAAACCTTTATCTATTATCTTTAAAATGATTTGAAATTTAACCCGGTATTTAATTCTTAAGTTTCCAATTAATTAATAGTTCCAATTATTGTAGTGAAATGGAATGTAATCAATTAATAATTGGAGCCCTTAATTAAAATAAGGAATTTAATGCTAGGTTATGAATGAATTAAAGGTAATTTGAAACTATAACCTATGAAACAAAGAATAATATTATTGAACATTTAGTTAATTAAAAGAAATAGAAATAAACTTGTGTAACTTTCTATTACATCCTTAGAAGCATACATATAACTTACCAAAAGATATAAAAAGTTGAAATGTTAATAAGAAGATGTAATAGATATTGTACAAGTAATAAATTTGAGGTAATGAAAGTAACTAATGAAATTCTTTAATAAATAAGAATTTGGTGTAATAGTTATTATAAACTTAAGTATAATTGAAATAATATTAATTAAATATAATAGAAGACAGGTATTGTAAGTAAGAAATTTAAAAACTTTAGTAAATAAGTTGAAGTTATTTCTAAATAAAATTGTAAGAAATAAATGTAAATTAAAAAGATAAATCATTGTATAAATAAAAAGGAAAGCAAACAACAAATGTATGAATGTAATTAATAAGGATAATCCAAATCTGTTGTTTGAAATTGTTGTTGTTTGTTTTGGTTTATGCTTGTTTGGGTAAGGATACCTTAAAATTGGTCGGATGAATAAATAATCTATTTAGTTTTGTCTAAGACTGTTGAGTAAATGGTGCACTAAGTAGTTTATTTTCCATTTTGTACAATTTAAAGTTGAACCCAAACAACTATTTGTTTTGTTTGATATGAATAAATGATTGATTTGTGTTGATCTATGTGATGGTTGTATGCCTTGTTGCAAGTGGTTGATGTTTGTATTGATTTGTTTGTTTATGATTGAAACCACTTTAAATATTACATTTTATATAATTGTTAACCTTTTTGGATTATATAAATGAAATACAGGTTATGGAAGCAAATGCTACTACTTTTGGTTCCATAATATAAGCGTAAATTGCCCGACAAATAGGTACGTTTCGGATTACGGTTTATAACGTCATTATATTATTTTTCCGTGTTGGGATATATATTATTTTGGAAAATATATGTTGTTTATTGTTATATTGATATTATATTTCCTTCCAAGCCTCTCCGTACAAAGAGAACCTGCCGAAATTTTCCGTAAATTTTTGGACTTAGAAAAAAATTTGAAAATGTTTTCCAAACTTTATTAATTTGAGTATAAAAAGAATTGATGGTTATAAATAGGTATATTTTAATTAAATTAATTAATTTTTTAAATTAATTTTTTTATAAATTTAATGTTTTAAGTAAGATATATTGATTTTCGTAATCCTTCTTTTCCCTTCTTTTTCCTTTTCGGGGACGAAAAGTTTTGGGTGTGGGAGAGTGTAACAACCCGTAAAATTTGGTAATTAAATTTCTTAATTTAAGAAGAATTTGGTAACTTATTGTTGAAGGAGATAAAAATTTAGTGAAATATTAAGGGAAATAATTACTTGGATAAGATTGGTAAGTAAATTTTTAATAACTTCAATGTAACAGTATAAATGTAAGTTAATTGTTAATAACTTGGATGTAATTCCAATAAGTAAAACAATGTAAATGTTAATTTTATTCTTATTCTAATAAAAGAATGTTACAAAGATGAAATGATTAATTTGATTTAAAATCTTAATTAATGTGTTCATTAATTTATAATGGGATATAAAAGGTAAATTAAATAAAATAATTTAAACGTATGACTTGGTTATAAGTGGAATATGAGAAAGCAAATGTAATTATTGAATTAATGTGTGAAATAGTGTAATAGGGTATAATAAGTTGGGAAGAATGAACATACAAGTAATTAAAGGTTACTTTAATGATGATTAATATAATAACGGAAAGGTGAATGTAAATTGATTTGAAACGAAAGTTTATTTATAAGGCAATAATTGATGAATAAAAGTTTGAAACCAAGTACATAAATTTATTGAGAACATCCAGTAGTAATTAATGTATATATTTGGCGATTGACAATTTATGAATTTGTTAAGATTGTAAAATTATAATATAATATTACGTAATGTTAAATAAGGTAACTTAAATAATGTAACTATTAATATATTGAACGAAATGCCAATCAATGGAATTAATGTAGATATATACTTAGCTACAACTTGAATATATGAAAACAAAATGTAAGCATTGGATTAAATTAAGGAAATTAAATTATAATAAATGGTCATTTAATAAAACCAATGTTCTGAGAGTAATTATAATAGTTGTTTGAAATATGTATAAACTTTGACCTGGAAATTAATTGGATTTAAAATGAAATTTGGTATTACATTGATGAGTTTAAATGTTATTTTATTTTGTAAAGTAATAAATGATGTAATAAAGGAATGCATTAAGATATAACCAGTGCTAATTTAGATTAATACTTAATGGATTGAATGAAATGACAATTAATGAAGAAATGTTATACTTGACTATAAATGGCATAAGCGAATAAATGGAATATTAGATGAAATTAGTACTATGAAAATAAATGGTAATATTTATTTGTAGTAATAAAAGCTTATTAATGTGACTCGAATTTAGCGTAACGATTATTGTATGTTACCTATTCTTGTTGCTTGTTAATTTAGATTGGAAATCAGTTACCATAAGGCTAATGTAATATTTTGTTAATATTAATTAAGGTAATGTTTAGAGAAAAATGTTAATGTTATTTATAATTGGGAAATTGCTGAATTATAAAAGTGGGAATAAATATTTATCAATTTATTGGATTCGAACTGTATTAGTAATTGGATTTATTGTAATTCGTTTTCTAGTTTGGATCACCATTTGGCCAGAAATCGATGAACCATTTTCGGCTGTTCATCGCTCGACGATGAACTTCGTCTGATCGGGAAATCATTTCAGGGTTTTGGGGAGATTTAGCTGTGTAGTCCATCGGTGAAGATCATTTGGTGTTTTAGCGGTTGGATCGTGCTAGATAATTGGATTAGGGTTTCGAAACCCTAGAACGAAAGGCGACGGCGCATGAAATTCGAGGCGGCCGGAGGTGGGGCCGTTGGCTTGGCCGTGTGCGGCGTGGAAGGCTTGGCCTTCGGTTATGGTCGGCGACGCTATAGGGGCCGGAGGCGGTGGGATTTGCATGTTCAACGGCCGGTCAAAAAGGGGGAAGCTGCTCTCGGGTTCGAACGTTCTATGCGCGTGAAAGAGGGAGACGCTAACGTGTTTTTGACTGGTACTCTTTTTTTTTATTTTTTTTATTTTAATTCCAACTTGCTCTGATCGCAATAACTTTTAAATACAATATCCGTTTTATGAGCGGTTTCTTTTGTTAGGATTATATCTGAATTTCGGACTTTTGGTGCTGGTTTGGAAAGATTATGAGACTGGTCAATTTTTGGGTTTAAATTGGATTTAAATTCAATTTAAATTCAAAAGGTGAGTGTTTTAACCCACTCACAACTTCTAAAATTTCTTATGTTCGTTAAATTAAATTTATGTTGTGGCTATGAATTTATTTATGGCTGTTTGTATATTTTTAATCATCATCTCAATTAATTGCAATTACTTAAATTAAATTGTTGTTTAATTTATTGTTGAATATAACTGTCATTTAATTACCTATTATATATTATCTGTTATATATTGATATTGATTGATTGTTCTGTATGATGATTGTGATGGATGTATGATTTTATGATGGATGAATGGATGTTTTATTTAAATCATCATAATCTGTAAGTTGTCATGCATTTATTTTGATTCGGGATTGCGGTTTGAAATGATATACAACTGCATTTTTATTTTAAATTGCGGATTGAAATGATAAATATCTGTATCACTTGACCATAGGATAGAAATTTATATAAAGGCACCGCGTTATATACATATATATATATAATTGTTTTGAAATGATTTTCTATGGTTTTGGAAAGAAATATACGGTTTAATAAATATTAATTTTTGATTTTATATAAATATTATTATACATATAATTAAATTCTTGGATTTAAGCTATGTATAAAATTGATTAATAAAAATAAGTTTAATAATAAAGTTTGATTTCTTTTATATAAAATGGTTAAGTATCTATTTATATTCTATTGTATATAGAGTTTATAATGACTCAAATAAAATTAAGGTTGGAAGATAAATGTGAATTTGATTTGAATTAAAGTATTTAAGAATTATCCTCGAAAATTTTGATTTGAAATGTAAATAAATTTAGATTTAAAGGGTATGATTTTATAACTTGATTTTGTTTAGAGGATTTAAATGAATATCAAAATGATTTAAATGAATATTATCAAGTTAATTTAATTAAAAGAATATCCAATTATTTGAAGTTTAAAGGTTTTACTAAAATGATATTTGATTTATTTAGTAAACATTTCAAACCTAAATAATAGTAGTTGAAATTGATGTATATGAAATTATCAAAGAATAAGTTTTGAAATGGTGGGATAATTAAAACTTTGAAATATATGGAAATTATATTGGTTTATTTGAGAATTTAAAGTCCATATTGGAATTGATTTGTGAAGGTGAACAAGCTATTTTAGCATATAAAGTAATTAAGTATTTAAACCATTTAAGTGGTGTAGTATGTTTCAATGTTACAAATTTCAAAGTATTACGTTTTGGAAGGGTTATAGTTTAAGTCTTTGGTTTTGAAATTTTGTAACTTTGAATACTATGATTTTAAAAAGGATATCATATTGATTTGGTTTCAAAATGAAAATGATATCATATTTATATGGTTTTGAAATAAATATTATATCCTGGTTTTGAAGTATAAATTATTTTAATGTGATCGTGGTGTTATAATAATGTTTGGTTGTTGAAAAGACCGGAATCGGAAGTTGTCATACTCTCTGCCAGCTCCGAAAACCACTTTAACAACCGTGTACGCAGTGGAGACTCCAGAATGAAGTACGATGGTGGCGGCGTTTCCTTTGAGGTAAATACGTGGACCCGACTCCCGTGAGTTGTCATAATGTGGCTAAAGCAAGAGCGATCGACGGGTTAAGAAGGTAGCATCTTTTATCGGACACATCCCTTCGATCTTATTCTCTGACTTTGGATTTATTCGGTGACCACTTTTGATTTCTTTGATTTGGGGATGTGTTTTGAGGTGGGCGGTAGCTGCGGCTATGCGTGACCACCGATCCGGAAGCGTAATTGGTATATCTACACTGGCATTGCCTAGTTGTGCCGTGTCACCTACCCTAGTGCGCCTTATACGATTTTGTTTTGTACCATACCTATGGAGTGCCCTTTGACGACGCCCAGTACGGGGGAGATTATGGTACTGTATAAACTATAGGAATATAAAAGTGTGTTAAGGTGGAAAATGTAAAGCCTTAACGCTATTTTCAGTATATTATACTTTACTTTAGACACTATTATAATAGCGTATGTTACTACATAGTAAATAGTTTAACAGATCCATAGGAGATGTGAATCCCGAGCATCTCTTGAGTTACTGCACTCACATTACACAATGGATAGGAGATGTCAAATCCCGTAAACATCCTTGACGACGTTACACTCATATTATTTATCGTTGATTTGACTTACATAAGATCCTTTAGTTCTGACTCGAGTGTTTTGCTCGGGTCAGCCTGAGCATTTCAGGATTTGGAAGACCGTATTCTGGAGGACGAAGACAAATATTTATTATTATTTATTATTATATTCCACTACACACTGTATTCCGCTGCATTAATTACTATTCGCTGGTATGTGCAACTCTGATATGTATTGTATAAATATAATCAAATGTTTTGTAAAACAGCTTCATCAACTGTATATTTGATTATTATATTTTATCGTTCCGCTGCATGATTCTGTATAGTTTTATTCTTTTTCTTCTTCTTCTTATTCACCCCATAACAATCCGCCCTTCTGTATGGTTTAAGTCTAACGTGTATGGTTTATCGTCGATTTAAATCGTGCGAAAAGGCAGGACGTTACATTAGTCCACGTGGAAGACTATACCCCATTCTGTGGAGCTTCGTCACATTTTTATAGGCTAGCGACCTATGGGTTTAATGGAGTTTGGTTCACTGGACGTACTGTTATTATACTACGTCGTCGTTCTGAATTATTTGAGTTTCTGGTTCACCGTGTTTACCGTTATTGTACTACGTCGTTGTTCCAAAACATTGGAGTTTCAAGTTCATTGGGCGTACCGTTATTGTACTACATTGTTGTTCTGAATTATTCGAGTTTCAGGTTCCTTAGGCATACTGTTATTGTACTACATCGTTGCACCGGCTCTATGGTTTGCGACCATGGGATAGCGATCCGTTTGTGATGCACGTGTTGGTGAGTTTTCATGCTCCCGTTTGTGATAGACCTCCCCTTTTACAATTTTCTGGATTTCTAATTATTGATTTCTGGAATTTGTGTTTCACAAATTTTTGCGACTAGCATAGATAAGTTTTGTCAAAATTTGTGGTTTGGTGAATAAAATAAAGAATATGACATTCTTTTTGGTGTTTGAGAGAATTTGAGATATTGTTTGCTTTTTGTTGTTATTTAATGTATACTTGTCACAGTATGACACTATTGTTATCATACGTCGTTGTCATATCTCTTATCCTATCTTATTTGATATGATATTTATAGTTAGACTGATATGTTTATTATTTTCTTCTTAAATAATACTCAGGTCAGATCGAGATATTTCAGGTGCTTCTACTTGACTTCTTATCATGGTCCGTCATTTGAATTTTGGCTAACTACTTAGCTTAGTAGTTTTTGTTATTATACATTCGAGATATAGACTCTATGATGTGCACATATTCTTTTGTCTTGCACCTGTACCTATTCTTTTGTGATATAATGGATCTTAAATGACCACTATTTTGATTTACACTTCTATGTGTTTTATTCATATCTGTTTCAGCCTTTGCGATATGAATATCTGTGACTGATGTATGTTATGCTTATTTTATATTTGTTTCCGAAGACCACATAGCCACTGTGTAGTAGCTTTGATTTTGTACTTGATATGTCGGATTTTGTCCTTAAATGAAATGCGTGACCTTCTATCTGGCATATCGGTACTCGAACAAAGCAATTACATGGATGGTCGCTCCTCAATAGCCTTATTCTTCATGCTAGTCAACAACATTACCCTGTAGTGTCCCTGGGTAGTGTGAGTATAAAGGTGGGGCATCATAGCTACAGTATTGTTTCAAAATGGTGAATGAAATAATTTTACCTAGGAATACATTTTATATACACAAGAACGATTTTTGAAAAAATGAATATAGTGTAGTGATGAGTTGATTATTAGGAGTTGATATTATTTTATTATTGTCATTTAGAATTTGTTTAGTTATGCTCATCTAGTTTGAGCATGAACTATTATGGAATTACTTCATAAGAAATTTTTCTTAGTATGGTATAGGTTAGGTAAATAAGAATTAGGGAACCTTGAGAATGAACCCCTTGTGAATCCTTTTTCATAGTTTGACTATAAGATGTTCGGTGAAAGGGTTAAGTTAAAAGTTATCTTTAGCAGTGTTAAGCTGAAAGTAAACTTTTTATAAAAAGTTGTTTAATATAATCTGAATGATAGGACAATACAATTAGAGGATAAATATATGAGAAAATTTAGTTATAATAAGGAGATATATTTAAATATAAGTTTAACTCATACCCAAATTTGCTATATCATATGTGTGATATTATAAACTATTGTTGGTTTCTTTGATAATAGTTAGATTTGTTTGATTGATTGTTTGGTTGAATTACCATTTGGAAAATGGATGTTTTTAGAAATTAATCTTGATATTCCATTTAAACTGTTCAAGTGTCGTTACAACAATTTTCGTTATACTATCATTTATTGAGTTTCATTCCCTAAACCTCTTTACGTGTGTTTGAACTTGAGCTTGTGTTTTCACAAAAGTAGATGTTTAAAATTCATTAATCATTTTGATTAATAATTTTTAAATTAATTAATCATTTTAACAAATGATGTTTAAAATTAATTAATCCTTTTTATTATTGAGATTGGAATTAATTAATCATTTTAAGTAATGATATTTGAATTTAATTAATTATTTTAATTTATGATATTTGAAAATTAATAATCATCTTAATTAATGATATTTAAAAGTAATTATTCTTTTTAAAATGATTATTCAAATTTAATAAATTTTTAAATAAATAATATTTCAAGTTAATTAATTGATTTAACAAATGAGTTTAAAGTAAACAAACTAATTTCATAAAAGTAATTTAAAGTTAAATGATTGATTTAGTGTTTTAAAGTTTATTTACTTATTTATTGAAAGTGTTTTAAGAATAATTAACTATTTTATATAAAGATAATTTATTTTTTTATTAAAAGAAAATTATATATTTTATTAATTATCTTTTGGGATAAATAATATTGTTTTAAAATTAACAAAAAAGATTTTAAAATTTGGTTTATTTTCTGTGCGAAAAATTAATGTGGATTGAAAGTCCTAAAACGAGTATTGTAAAACCATCCTGCAAGACGATTGATATTGTTTTAAATTTACAAAGGTATTTAAATTGTTTTATTATCCTTTAAGATAATAAGTATTGTTCTAAAGAAATGAATGATGGTTTTTAAATGAGAATTTTAAAATAAAATTGTTTATATATAAATATAAATGTAAACTATTTTGGGTTTATAGTAAATAATGTTTAAAATGACATTTGTTTTTTTACCATTGTTTTAATACACTTGGTGTTAATTTGTCTTTTAAAATAACATTTTAAAAGGTTTTTCGAAAATTTTAATCCCAAAATTATTTGAAGTGATTTCAAAAGATTTTGAGAAAAGTAATAATGGTATTATTTAGAATGCATTTTCTTTGGGATAATTAAAGAGAGAAAAAATTCGGTCGGTTTTGTGATAATCTGAATAATCTTCTACGTGACGATCAAATGTTTGCATAGACCAACATTGTGGAGTACGATAATATCAAATGATTTTATGAAGAAATATTTTGGTTATCATAATGTAAAAATATATCCATGTTAATATGCGGCATGATCTTATGAGATACCTTTAATTTGAAGGTTTTTAGAAGGTTAAACTTAAGCTTTACTCACACCAGACCCATGTTAGACTCAGAGTTTTATTTCATTCCCTTAAACTCTTGGGTACTCAAATTTTTATGAGTAGCCAAGTAGTCAAGTTACCTTGGAGCATTTTGCGAAGCAGTATGGAATATAAGCTTTCACTATATGTAGTAGTTATGTTTATTTCTACTGTGACTATAAATTATGTATCAGTAATTTAGGAAGGCTAATATAGTTGCCTTATTGGGAATTGTACTTGTTGTAACTTTGATGTAACGTTTTAGCGTAATCGTATGCACTATTGTATGATGATGTATACGTAACTCTGTCATTTGTGAGAAAAATCTATATTTGTTTTCTTCGTTTTTTATTTTCTTCACCTCATGACTTGTCTTTTGGACACTTATATCATTGGCATATGAATACCGAGGATACATTAGGCGTCGTCTTTGGGTGTAAGAACTGTAGATCGTCACATCTGATATCAGAGCTTAGGTTGAGCGTACACCTAGGCCTTGGTCTGGGTTAACTCATTAAAGATAGGGTTAGTGGTACCCTAAAAAGAGTTAGGTCTTTGAGAGTACGTTTCCGTGTGGTTTTGATCAACATCTATATGTTTCGTTTTATGCTCTTTTTCCTAAGACAATCTCGTCAGTGTATTTTAGAGAGGTCTTACTTTATTCAAGTAGTAAGAATTAGTAAAAGAGAGGATGTCGGAGAGAAAACATTAGCACAACAATCAAAATGGAAGAACCTCGAAGGTTGGAAGTGTTGGATATCCGTTGAAGTAGTAGCTCTAGTGCAACCTTGAGTAAACTTCACAACTTTATGCAAAGACAACACAAAACTAGGAGGAAAATGTTTCAAGGGTACCTAAATTCATCATTGAAGTACAAGCTTGGCTACGATCATGTTGTGGCGACCCGCCTTTTCGACCCCTGAAAATCAACATAAATATGCTCATTATATAACATGTCGAATGATTGAGTGTCGTAAAGACAGATGGTTGAGGGGAAAGAAATGTTGGTAGAAGAAAGAGGGTACCAAACAAAATAGAATCTCACAGCGAAATGAATAATATATAATACAAATAGTTCTTTATACAAATCAAAACTATAATGTACATACGTCACACTAGAGTACACAAATAAATAATTACCAGCCTGGACAATTATAACAACTTGCCCTCACAATTGCTGGTAATTTCAACAAAACCCTATAGTGGAATAAAACAAGTATGAGAATACATCTCGGTCTCCAAATTGACTCTTAAGCTCCATAGCGTCCTACCTTCAACCTATAATACTCGCTCTGACCCGAGCATATAATAAAATAATACCCAAGTCAGTGTGGAAAATCATCATGAGAAAACAGACTCAATTTGAATTATTGAAGTGTCAAAATCCCTTTGAAAATAAAAGGCATCTCATAAGACCATGCCACACATAAACACGACGGGCATTTACCTTACAATAACCAAAACATTTCATATCAAAATCATCTTATAGTATAATATTTCTAAGTATAAAGACTTATTCAAATAGCTGAAAAGCTTGCATCTTACATTTTAGCATATTTGGGCACAATCAAAACCGTACGACGTTTATTGGGGAATAGATTCCATACAATGACTAGGTACTAGGGTATCACCTGTCACATTACACGTCTAGCAAAAGTGTACCAAGGACCATGCCGGAATCCCCTGCTACACAAGACCGGACTATCCCTAACCTGGATAGGCCGAATATGCTATCACCCCAGGCGTTCCCACCCTTTTGGAGCTCATTCCATGAATCATAGTAATAATATTCGAGGGTATCTAGAAAGGTGATAAAATACCCTAATTGGGTGCTACCCACTTAGCCTTGCCGAACTCCCTTGCTTTTCAGTTATTCCAGGTTGATGGGGCTAGAGGCTACGATTACCTTTTCAAGGATATTTCACTTAAAATGCTTATTGTCCTCCAATGACAATGTACTGATAGTATTTATCCATACAAGTCCGTTCTGGGTCCAAATAGAACCGAAGGCACTACCCCGACTACATCCATTTTGGAAAAATCCTTATGATTAGTATCAATTAGCCCTTGCACTTCAGTGCTCCATCTTTATCTCTATGCTCTTGTTTTCCCTTCGAAAACATACTCATTGGTTCGAAGTGGTTTTCGGATAACTTATTGATCCTGGTCTCTTCGAAACAACATTCGATATTTTTCGGTAAACTCAACACCGGTTCTGTAGGAAATAAGCAAATGAAAATAAGATCGAAGATCACCTCCTAACTATTGGTGGATGGATTTCCTTATAAACGTGCTAGAAGAAAGAACCGGTTATATACTGTGACGACCGCCCATGACTCCCGCACGGAAACAAGGGAATGGTGCGCTGAAAGTGTGCCAGGCAGCCATGAGTGACCGTCAAGGGTAAAATAAACATCGCAGACTCTATCGTAAAACTCACAGCGCATGGATAAAATACAATAGAGAAATAAAATATAGTGAAGCTCCCATAGAACAGAATATCATCATCTAATCATAATAGCTTTATACATGGTCTGAATCATGAATACAAGAAGCCTCACTACATAGCACTCAGAGTAATCAACAATCAGCGGAATATCCAGTACACAGAATATGAAAATAATATGTAAAGCCTCCTGCTCGTCTTCGTCATCATCAGCGTGAGCCACGATGATCAGCACCTGCCACCTGTCACCTAGTCTGCCCATCCCAAACATGGATGAACAGCCCAAGGTAATAAGAGGAGACATAATACCTTGAGTCAGACAACAGTCTTAGTGAGCAGTAAATCAACTATCAAACATACCAAAGGAACATAAAGGATAAAAGGAATAGGAACCCAAATCATCCCACTCCACCTCTTTCTACAGTGATAGCCCCCAGACACACACTAAGGAGAAGCAAGCATAGCAAAGCAGATAATAAAAGTAAAGCAATAATCACTCGAGTCAAGGTCGATGTTTTCCAAATACAAACCCCCAAGGCCTAAACCAAGATCAGATAAGCACCCAGAAAACACCGCTCTTGAGACCGAATGATGATACAACCAAACATCCGTGACTCTGGCTATCACTGTTATCATTGCCTTGATTTTATCGTTAATTGAATGACCAACTCATCTTTCAAACATCCGTCAAGGGCTAATGGCAACCCCGGTTCTAGACATAACTCCGCACGTCCTCGTGACCCGTGCCTAGGTATAACGAATCTACCCAGAGTACTAGCACGTCATCATGACCCGCGCCTGGGTATAACGGATCTACCCAACGTACTCTTGCTTTGAGCTTGCTAGAACCTTCAATAACGATAAGATCTCAGCCTTCTAGTCATCCTCCTCGATGACTATTCCCATTATAGCTCAAGCACCTCTCGAGCCACCATTATCCACCAACTCGAACCGCATCATCGACTAATCAACATGCTTGGGATGATCCCGTCTGGATTAAACCAAGGCTTCCACATCATGCTTTGCTCCAACGCATCTTAGCAAAGTCCTTCTCATCATCATACTTCGCCTCAACATATCATGGCAAAGTCCATCTCTCGTCATGCTTTGCTTCCTCTAATCATAGCAAAGTCCTCGAATCCATCCATATGAGCTTCGTCATCCGCTTCATATGCCACAAGCAGCTTTCACCATTCAAGAACCTTTTCACCTAGCTTTTGAATCATCTTCAACCATCTTGTTCCAAATCAACTACTAGCTAAGTTGAAACAACCAAAATCAATCACACATCCATACATTCAAGCATACAAACAAGATCTAATAAGCAATAGCAACTATAATGGCAATTTCGTAAATAAATAAGCATAAGTCTAACATGCATGAATCATAGGGTTTTTAGCATAGATTTAGCAAATAGAAATCATGGGTTTTGTCTCTACAACTTGATAAGTGAACTTGCATAAGTAAACATCTTCATAAATGATGGATCTACATGCAGACTTAAGGAAAATGCTAGAAATCACTATCTTAAACACATAAACAAGCCACCGATCCAATATGCTCCTTTGGGTCCGCGTGAGAGATAACCACCACTCACCAAATCACCCAAACACTTCAAAAACTATCAACTTCAGATCTGGACAGCGAAGATTCAAGCTTGATTCGTCGAAATCCCGCTTGAAACGATGAAATCTAGCTTGGTTGGATGAAGATCTTCAACTTTGGCTCTTGGATCTTCGATCTTGATCTTCGATCTTGGATGGATGTTAGAACTAGATTGGAATGGAGAAAAGAAGTGAAGAAATGTTGTAGTCGAGCTCTCAAAATGGCAGCACTTCGTCGCTTCGAAAACCAGTGCCAAAAAGTGAGCCAAACCCCTCTATTTATAGGCTGAAATCACCCTTAGGTCGCCCAGACTTAGGTCGTTGCCGACCTAAAAACTCCGACCTAACATAGGTCGCTGCCGACCTATACACTCCAACGACCTAACGGCCTAACCACCCAGAGACATACGAGTTATGACCTAGACCCCAACGACCTACGACCTAAAGCATACTCGCCTCTATGATATAGCGACCTACCGACCCAATGACCTAAAGCATACGCGACTTAACTCTCCAACGACCTAAACCTTATTCCAAAGCGCGAACTATCATAACCAAGCTATATCCCTCTCTAGCTCGCCAGAACGACCTAACGACCTTACACAGACATCCTACCTCAACATAGGTCGCCTCCGTCCTAGATATACACTGCGACCTATCTTAGGTCGCTCCCCGACCTAACTTACTTATGCCGCCTACTATTAGGTCGCTAAACTCCTTAGGTCGCTCGCACTTTTAGATCGCTAACTACATTAGGTCGCTAACTAATTTAAGCCGCTAACTTATAGGTCGCTCGCCTTAACTACTAAACGACCTAACTTACCTATCAACCTAACACTTCCCTTAGGTCGCTCAGCGACCTAACTTAGGTCGTTACCCCTATAGGTCGTTCACAACCTATCTCCTAACTCGCTAACCCGTAAGTCGTAGCCTTCTTAGGTCGTTACCTCGGTCTAACACACTAACTCGGCAACACCTTAAGTCGTCCAAATCTCTAGGTCACTGACTCATCCCAGCCCTTAAGTCGCTCATATCTATAGGTCGCCTACGACCTAATACTTAACATGTTAATTCGTCCAAGTCTATGAGTCGTCCCTCATCCTAACTCGGCCACTAGTTAACTCGTTAGCTATTATAATTCGGCCACATGACCTAAGCTCCTACCGACTCAACATCACACGACCTAAGACGCTAAGTCGGTCACGACTCAACTCCGAACGACCTAGGCTACCCTTCAACCTAAGCCTCTACACGAGTTAACTACCATACGACTTAAGCACTAACGACTTAAAGACAACAACAATTTTACGATCTTTCGATCCGTAAAAATACGGGTCGTTACATTCCCTCCCCCTTAGGAATTTCGCCTCCGAAATTCCAAACAAACAAGAGCAACCAAAACTATTCTGCATGCCTACCATCCATAGCAATCAACAAACCATGCATCCAATTACTATCCTAGCATGCAGAATTCTAAGATTAGAACAAGTTACAAATTCATGAGATGCCACGACACCTTTGGGCCATACCTCGAAGAGTTCAGGATGAGCTGCCTTCATCCTCTCTTCCTCCTCCTCCCATGTACAGTCGTTAACATCATCACTCCATTGTATCTTGAGCAACGTAATCGTCTTCCTCCTAAGCTGTTTCGTGTCGGTTTCAACAACACGAAGCGGCTTACGAGGTCTCGTAACCACTGGATCAACCTCCAAGTCTTCACAGCTATCAGCAAAAACCACCGTATTCGAGTCATGCACATACTTCCGTAGATAAGATACATGAAAGACATTGTGCACACCCGCCATCTTCTCCGGTAACTCCAATCTATAAGCGATCTTTCCAATTCGCTCGATAATCGGGAATGGTCCAACAAATCTCGGAGTTAACTTTCCTTTCTTCCCGAATCGAATAACATTCTTCAGAGGAGAAATCTTCACAAAAACCATATCACCTACGTCGAATTCCAAATCTTTTCGACGCTTATCGGCATAACTCTTCTGACGGTCTTGGGCTGCCTTCATTCGTTGCCGAATGATCTCTATACAATCCGAAGTTTGACGAATCATCTCAGGCCCAAGTATCAGCTTTTCTCCAGTTTCCAACCAACATGTTGGAGACTTACACGGTCTTCCATACAGTGCCTCATATGGTGCCATACCAATACTTGACTGGTAACTGTTATTATACGCAAATTCCACCAAATGAAGATGATCTTCCCATGATCCTCCGAAATCCAAAACACATGCCCTCAGAAGATCTTCCAAAACTCGGTTGACTCTCTCAGTCTGACCATCTGTTTGAGGATGATAAGCTGTACTCAAACACAACTCGGTTCCCAAAACCTCCTGGAAGCTCTTCCAAAATCCACTAGTGAACAGTGGGTCTCGATCACTCACTATACTCTTTGGAATACCATGGAATCGAACTATCCACTTAACATACAATTCAGCCAACTTCGATGCAGTCCTAGTTGATCGAACAGGAATAAATCTTGCACTCTTAGTCAAACGATCTACAATGAACCAAATCCCTTCATTTCCCGTTCTGGTTCTAGGTAAACCATCGACAAAATCCATCGATATTTGCTCCCACTTCCATGTAGGAACTTCTAACGGCTGAAGCAATCCACTGGGCTTCTTCTGCTCTGCTTTAACCAACTGGCAATTCATGCACTTGGAAATAAAATTTCCAACATCCTTCTTCATACCTTCCTAGTAATAGGTTCTCTTCATGTCCCGATACATCTTATTTCCTCCTGGATGAATTGTCAACTTTGAGTGATGACTTTCCTTCAAAACTTCATCTCTCAACTCATCGATATCGGGAACAACCAGT